>CM041781.1:293181956-293926388 GCA_023374045.1 Limonium bicolor | reverse complement strand
GTAGAAGTGTCTGAAATTATGTCAAGTGACAATTGAAAGATGGTTTTTTTTTAGGAGTTTGTATAAAATTATTTCCTTTAAAATACTCTATTTCCACTCAAAATATGATAGATCTGCTAGTTGTAAAAATCAATTTAGTTTAGCTTGGGATTATGGAAATATGTGGAAAGTCAAGGAAAGAAAAGGATAAAGACAAGGTACTCCACTGTTTATGAATTTTTCTAAACCAAAAACAGGCCTCGTCTATCCGGTTATTAAGTTCTTTGGGGTGCTTTAACACCTATCTACCTAAGGTCTCGTGATCTGGGATAGAAGACCCAACACCGCTACAAGGATAGAGAGAAAATCTGGGGTACAGAAAAATAATGCAATTTTATAAAAATAATATGTGCTTTGTATATACAATTTGCACATTCAAAAAAAAATTGTAATTTATATTTTTAAACATGAGTACGTGGTGTTGAAAGGTATTGCGGAATAAGGCATTACTTCACACCCCTTGTCATCCCGGGTTAGAGAATGAAATTGGTTGGAATCCCAGGTTAATCTAACTTGTTTTCTGCAGTCTAGTTTATCTATGCTTTTATTAAACTGTTCTTCTTCACTGTTTATAAAAACCTACTTCCAAGAGCAGAATTATTCTTTTTAATTGTCACTATGTCTAAATTCCCTTCTACACTTATTTAATCTTGTTTTATTATTTTGGCTTAGAGATGATTATATTCCTTATTTGCTTGAGGACAAGCAAAAGTCAAGTGTGAGGAAGTTTGATAAGTGCAAAACATATAGACTTTTTAGGGTTTAATCACCTTATTAATTGTAGCATTTTTAGTAATGTTTCTCACTTATCTAGGGTTTTTCCTATAAATATGTTGTTATATTTACTGATGTATTTTATGTGTTAAATTGTAGGAAAAGTACCTAAAACATACATATGTTTATAAGGGATTAAAAGATGGTCACGTGAGGAAGAACGTGCATGCATGAATTGCATGCAACCGCCCAATAAGGGGCGGACCACTCTGAATGGAGGCAACCGCCTCATATTGTGAGGACGGGAATAGAGAGTACCGCCCAATAAGGGGCGGACAAAACAGAGGCAACCGCCCAATATTAGGCGGTTAAGGCTAGGGTTTTACATGGAACCGCCCATGCACATGCGGACGTGAAGGAGAAACCGCCTGTTTTCATGCGGCCATGATTAAATACGGGTTATCTTCTACGCCGACTCGCTCTCCAACTTCGGACGGCGCCTACCTGAAATTACTGACGCGTTGTTCCTGTCCCCTGCAATCAGTGAAGCTGCAATCAACGAGCTCAATCAATGAGCTAATGAGCTGCTGCTCTGTTCTTCTTCCTCTATAAATACGAGCTTCATTCCACCTTACCCAGTGTCCTTCCAGAGGTTCTGTCCGTGGTTCCTCTGGAGTTCCAATTCACACCATCATTCCATCTTCGTATCACTACACTTTCACTCACTCGTTCATCTTCATCTCTAATCTCCCGCTTCTCCATTTGTTTTCTTTTAATCTCATTAGTTTCACCTCTAGTCTCATGTATTTAATTAGCAGATCACTATTAAATATGTTAGGCTAGTTTACGTATATTCTGGGAATAATTATTATGTTTCTGTATTAATTATGCAATATGTTTTACTGGTTTTAATTTTAATAAAGTTGTTACGCTTAATGGTTTCACGTATCTTTTTATTAAACCTCATGAATTTATTAAAATGCTTTACCAGTCCATTTTGATCAGACCGGTGATAAATAGACAGGTTAATTAAGCTGTAAAACTGGAGAGAGCTTGTTATGATTTAATAAGTTAATATTTTCAGTTGCAAAAATAATTCCTCATATCTAAACCGTCCGTTTACATATGATTTGCTTGAACCTTGATTAGAACCTTGCATTTTCTGGTAAACGAGTTCTTTTGAGTTTATGATTTAAACCTTAAGATAATAAGAGGAATTTTGCCAAATAATTATAATTAAACCAGTAGACCTAGCATAAGAGAGCAGTTATTATATTAACATGAACCAGGATCCCGTTTAGTTTATTTGCTTACTTAGTTAATTTTATTTACTGTTTTATTATATGTAACAAGTCAATTAATCCCCCCTTTTAGTGACACGCTTAGGTACTATAATATGTACATTAGTCCCACGGTTCGATATCTGGTCGCTTTCATTTAACTATACTACCACGACCGGGATTTTGTTTGCAGCCCGACGTTTACTTTGAGTTTTAATTTCTTTTCTTTTCTTTTATTTTATGTTAATTATACCCAATATAACCACTCAGATTATAACAGTCTGCAAGAATCACGTGGATAACCAACAGATGATTAGAATACAAAAGTGAACCGAACATCGGCTATCACTTGAGACTAATCAAGCATTAAGGGCCTACGAGCCAAGGATGTTAAATACATCAGAGATCGAGGCACAGGAAAGCATAAAAGGCTGATCTAGGCCATGAATGAACTACAACTCGTACATACGAGTGGTTATGAGAACCTATACTAAATTGAGGAAGAATTGCCAGTAAAGGGCACCAATGAGAATGTTGAGATAGTGCTATTGACAGGGGCGAAGAACGAACCATTCCTTTTAGGGTGGGGATACCTCTCCTAGTTGTGAGGCCATGAGTGGGAATAAACCCCTCAAAAAGGGCTTTCACTTCTTAGAGATTGAATACTCTCTATTGGAGAATGGGAACCGTAGACCTTGAAATTACCTTAGAACATTCCAGTTACACATAAATAATATGGAAGGCTGCAGAGACAGACCTCATATCCAACACCCAGGATTTAAGAATCAGCAATCGTCAGAGATAAACATTGTGAGTGCGCAGTATGACACGTCAAGTGACCAACGCTCAAAAGAGCTTGTGATTCAACGGATGACTTTTTCAGTAACCGGTTAAATTACATGGTAAATAACATCATAAAGTATGAAAGAATGTGAGAGAAATTAGCCTACTTACGAACCTGAGATTGAAGCAGAACACCTTCATATTAAGAGATAACCATTTTACAACACGATACGGCAACCGCCAAACATCGAAATTAGAGAACTCCCAGTGTGGTTACACCATGAAAGGGATTGAAAATAAGACAAGACGTTGAAGTCAACAATTGAAGAATTGTGCCATCAATGGGCAATATAAGACAGCTAAAGCTACTTCGGTAGTGGAGGCCATGAGAATAATACCTATCAGGTAGATTAAGTTACGGTGCGCAGCAAAGCAACCACTATATATAAGCCATCAAATATTGACACGAAAGCAATCAGATTTATGAATTAAAACCCGATGTAAGTAAGGTGATGAAATGGGAGACAGACTGTGCAGTAACGCTAGTAGCCTGGACCATGTGATGAAAGGTTGCACAGGAAGCACACTGTCCATTCCGTAAGGAGCTGGAAGTGCATTCCTAGTAGATCGACATAGAAATAAGATAAGAGGCTCTAAGGAAAGAGACCACAAATTACTAAGGATCGAGTCCGTACTAAATACAGAAGGTATAATGCAGTTATGAACCCAGTTGATGGATATTCCTTGATTAAGTTCAAGAAGAACGACATGTGTGTTGTCAAGGAATGATGAAAGAGGAGATCGACAACAGAATACTTCACAAATTAGTAACTAAGCGTGTGACGAACACTACAGGATACTTAAACGAGATGTGGGACGACGCACTCCAAAGGAGCTTGTGGGCCTGATGGACTTATTTATAAGTTAGTCGGGTAAGTAGCAATGTATCATAAGGTACCCCATATATGTAAACGAGTAGTGTAAGGAACACGAGAAGTAGTCGACTCCGTACGACAGTCAGCGATGCAAACTCACACCAGAACAGCAATTTACCGTGAACACTTGAAGGGGAAGAACTCAGTAAACCAATGAGATTAAAAGAGTCAGAGAACTCATTCCAGGAGGAAACAATTAAGAGTTATGAAGTACGAGGAGCACTGATTACTAAGTACAAACAGTTTATATGCTCAAGACTTTTGAGGAAATGTGAAGAGCAATAAGCACTGAACAGGCTCCAGATAATACAGAAATCTCAGACTGAGGGTCAGTTAGTAGGAAACAATTCAGACGCTGAAAGGCGTAATAAGTATGAACATCAGATCTCCAGAGAACTGGATAGACAAGCTATAACTCATAAAGACCGTGTATAGATAAAGATACCACGCGTCCATTAAGAGACCTTTATTCCTAAATATAAGGATACAAAGGAGCTGTAAAACATATTGAAGAGGATAGGAAGGGAAACTAAGCCCCAAGATTATCAGAGTCGCGCAGCAGAAGCTAGTGGACCATATCTAAAAGGTTTGATATACCTAACAAAGGAGAGAAGGAAGGATGTGTCACACATCTTCCAGTCGAATAAAATACACGACTTATCTACCAATACTTTGGAGCCTTAGAGACTACACTGGAACACAGTTGTAAGATTGGTATAACACCAATAAGAATCCTTGATACAGAGACTAAGCCTTACCATGGTGAAGACCCTCTGACCCAATCATAATGTGAGATAGACTACATGGAAGCTAGAATGCTCCATGACACCTAAACATCTTGAACCTATGTTCAAGGATGATATAATGTTGATTACGTGGGCGTAATCCATTTTAAGGGGGTAGAGCGCAATCGCTTAGCGTATGTTTCACGTATTGAGTACGTAAACTACAGTGCATAGCACAATACAATTAGTTGTGATGTTTGATACGTATGTTATATAAATACATGTATTCATTCTTATGTGGTTGTGGTTATTACGCACAATTAAATGTGAATACCAGATGTATTAGAGGACGACCCGTTAACTTCGGTGCGAGAATTCAGGAAAAGAGGAGTAGAAACTCCAGGGGAATTAAAATCCCTATGATATGTATTGATATGAGACCAAATATGGTAATGTTATGAGGTATGAATTGATGAGACCAAATATGTAATGTTATGAGGTATGAATCGGTATGAGACCGATGTAGAACCTGTAGGAATTAAATTCTATAAGTAATTGTGAGAGGTGGATTAAGAATGACTGATGGACTGAGTTCCATAATTTGGAGATGTATTGATTTATGATTATGACTAGAAGGACTAAAAGATATAAAATGCTACATGAATAATTATTTGATTGTTTGAAGTTGACGTGGGAGGTAGAACTTGATCTTGGCCAGATCAAGGAAAACTGAACACAAATTGGGGTGAAAGGATAGTTCAACACTGATGCTGATCACATCAGGGTCGGATGATTCCTGAAACTCCCTACAAGTGGTCACAATTAACCACGTTAAGAGTAGATGCAGTAGCATAAAGTGGAATTGGAGTTGACATGTATTTTCTGTATTACTCGCTCATGAACTCGAGGACATGAAAACCTTTGTCTCCGGACCGGTTACTGAGGAGTATACATCAAAGAATATACAAAGAGTATTTTGATTACTAAAACATGCAAAAGACATGTTGTGTGACAAGTGTGGTAAATGTATATATATGGTAGACCTTATGAGTCAGAATGCCTATTGAGTGATCTATATGACTTTTAGTGTGAAGTTACCTGTGTTTAAGAGATGTAGATACATAGGAACTTTGGGGACAAAGTTCTTTTAAGGGGGGTAGATTGAAATACCCCAAACCTTAATATATTAATGAACTATCTAATTAGGATATACTAAGGCTAGAACGCCTTAGAAACATTAGAAGAAGTGTTAAACAACAATTTACACCAAAACATGCTTTAGGAACAATTAGAGCAAAAGGTGTTTTAAAGAGCACAAATAAATTAGGGAACTACCAATAAGTTCCCAAGAGATTTCAAATGTGAAATACCTCTAAGAGTAGTAATACGCATTAAGCGGAATTAGCGTTTAAACCGAAAACGCACCTTAGAGCACAAAAATGTGCTTTAAAAAAAATGTGCTTTAAGCATGTATATATGGAACGAAAGGCTAATGAGCCAAAATACCATAAAGAAATAAGGGAACAACAATTAAATGGTCATAGGAGCCATTGCGTATACACACAAATTAAGTATACAAAGTCCACAGTAAACAGGTACTAAACTGACGAAAGTCAAGGAGAAACCACTAAACGACTTGGTTTAAATTGGAATGAGCAACATGCTATTTCATGAACAAAGTTTCTAAAGGTTGTAAATATATTAAGGACACATTTAAACTAGCCAAAACAAATTGCATAATCAATGTGAACCCGGAAGCACATAAAACGGTGTTTTAAGGCATTTTTGGCTATGTAACATACCTAACACATGGTATAAGTCCTTATGAACGAGTTTAAGGCATCTAATATTACATAAATATAAGGAAGAAACAAAAAAAATCAGACAAAATCGTGACTAAGGCTGCCTACTTCATGATGAGTCATTAAAGGTGTTAAAATTCAATTTTGCTACTTTTTACTTACCATGACTTTCCTTGATTGCCTTATCACCTTGTCCCCTGAGTAAATCATTAATCAAACTTACCTGTCATATGAGAGCTCCCAAATTCGTAGCTCCTCCTCTCTTTGAAGAAACAAACAAAAAACTCCAATGTTCTTAGATTAGTGCCTTAAAGAACACCTTGTCTTGCACAATCATAACTTTCTCATATTAAGTCCAAATTCAAGCTTGATAGCTCGTTGGAATCCTATTTCGAAGAGCTTTACAACCATAGCTCATGAGCCCCCAGATTCTCAGGAAAAACCACGAAGAAGTGCCTTTGATTCTCGAGGTAAAACATTGCCTTCTTGGAAACTCTTCCTTCTTTGATTTTCATCAAGGCCGAGTGCCTAGGGTTACTAACCCTTCTTATTCTTCATCTTATTATGATTTGGAGCCAATTTCTCTAGCAAATTGCTGTCAAAATTTCTAAGGAAAACAAGCTTAATATTAAGCTAAAGGTTAATATACAAGGTAAATCCTACAACTACCTATTTCAAGGTTCTAATTGTTGATCTATATATGATCTAACATATTGTTCATCTTGTTTATTATTACCAAATTATAAGTGGTTAGATTTAATTTTTGACACATTAAATGTTAATATTTTGTAAATCTAAAATTAGATTTATACTCCTTATGATATAAGCTACAATATAAGCTATCATAATATACAAGAAAAATTCATATACTATGAATTTCAATATGGCCGAAAATTAAGGGGTTATTAATGAGTTAGAAAAATTATCTAACTTAGTTAAATTAAAGGAATTAGAGTAATTAAGAGTAATATGTAAAATTTAAGAAGTTTTGGTACCTAAAGGTGAATACCAAAAATTAATGGGGTCAATATGTAATTTTTGAGAGTTTAGATGATGAGAAAATAATTGTAGAATTAAGTTTACAATTTATAAAGAGTTTATAAGTGTTATAAGGAATTTATAAGGTTTTCGGTATATTTAAGGTAAATAAAGGGTGGTATATATATACTATAACATTAGATAATTAAATCTGGTGATTTAGAGATGTTTAAAATGATTTTTGATGTTCAAAAATCTGTAGGTAAATTAGTTACGAAAATTAGAAATTAATTAGAGTTAAATTGGTTAATAAATGAGTTAGGATAAAAGAAAAGACCACAAGGGTAAAATGGTAATTTCCCTGGTCAAACGTGGTCAAACTTGGTCAATGACAGTTTATAAAATGTTTAGAGGAGCTAGAATAAAATTTGTAGCAAAAGATTAGATATTAAAAGGATAAAGGAATAAAAAGTTAAGTTAAATTAACTTTAGGGGTAATATTGTAAATTATGGAAAGTTAGGGGTTTGACCATAAAAGACTGGTCAAACTTGGGTATATTTTGGTATTGACCAAAAGTATAAAAGAAATTAATTAAGTAAGACTTTGGAAGAAATTAGAAATAAAAATAACAAGTTTAGAACTTATTATGAGTAAAATAGAGATTAAGAGAAAACTATGGGTAATGTAAATAACACATTTTTATGTGTTTAGAAGGTTAAGGAAGTTAAATAAAGAATTTAGAAACAAGTTGTAAAAGAAAACAGATTAAGACGGGTTAAACGAGACCCGTATATAACTTAAGGTATACGAGGGGTATACCCGTAATTTAATAAGTATAGCAGAAATCAATACTTAAAGTATTTTTAATGAAAATACAAGTTACATTGGAAAAAGAAATAAATACGTATACGAAAAATTTTGGTGTACATGAATAGTGCGCGTATACGTGAATAGTAAATACGTATACATGAACTACGTATACATGAATAGTCAAATACGAGACGTATTCGTGAACAGTAAAATACGTATACATGAATAGTGAAATATGGTGAATAGTAAATACGAGGCCGTATAAATGAATAGTAGAATACGAGACCGTATAAATAAATAGTGAAATACGGATGAATAGTGAAAAATACTAAAACCTAATACAAGGTCCGTATAAGTCTAAAGTTGCTAACTATACAACTAAGTAACTGCTAACGACGTTAGTATGTTAGTGAATTGGAATTGAGCTTGAAAACGCTTCTAAATGAACGAACCCGTTTAACGGTATACTATTATACTTGGGTTAACCTAGGAAGAGGTTTAAGTTGAAAAGAGAACCAAATTAGTTCTAAGACACAGGATACTAATACTAGTTCTGGTTACAGATCTAGATATTCGGAGGCGTTCGGTGGATTAGGCGAATGTGGTGTTAAGAGCTAGCCAATCTCCGGTGTACGGTATGGGATTCTTGTAGCTTGTTTGCTAACGAGGTCTACCTCGGTTTGTGTGCTATGTGTTATTGATACGACCAGACAGGATTAAGCATGAAACCGATTTACTGTATTGTTATTGCGTCCATTGCACCCTAACACGACTTGATTCAGAGCTTGTTCATTAACTATGATTAGTAACAATTGTACAAGGTTATAAATACTCCAAGTTGTTAGTAGGTTAATACCGAGAGAGGTTTAACTAACCAATTGTCAATGAGACTTCAACTAACTGGAACTTGGGGGAAGATGAATCCGGGACTGACTCCGGTGATGCATGTTTAGGTTAGGAGGTCGGCATCTGTATCAGATCTGTCTTCCGCATATGGCTCGTCTACGACTTGTCGCCTAGGGTCGACAAACAGACCCGACCACCTCGAGTGAACAGTTTGAGGTAGGAGGCAAATTCAGGAGGCGCGGGAGGTCAAGCCTACATCCCTCATAACTTAAGAATTTAGTTTATTAACCAATGGAGCTAATAACTCATTGGCTAGGGTTACCTTGACCCGACAAAAATAACAATTCAGTTAGAGAATAACCAGTTCTTTTAAGAGAACGGTTGACACTTATAAGGTATGGTCAAACACGAGAACTAAATAATTCTCAGGCCTCAGGAGTTAGGAATCTAACTTACTCATTAATGGGCGTCCATTACGACGTTCGATTTATTTGAGCTGTGAATGTTTCATATAAATGTGTTGTTTGTTATCGTACTTCTTATTATTACTTGTATGAAAAACAATTGCATGTATACGACAAAGTAGTCGTGTGTAACCCTGCTAGCTTGTGGGCTGCACATTTTCTGTACGAGCATATGTTGAGCCCCTTGGGGCCTGTGATTTAAACTTTGCAGGTAGGTACCAGACGAGGACTCAACCTGAGAGTAGGAGCGGGTAGAGTACTTCGGGTTGGTTTTACATTTGTTACACGAGTTGTGCATGTACACTCGTTTAGTATATTGATGAGATGTTAGTATGATGTATTAGGATATGAGATACTCGGTATAAGTTGTGGTTTATGGATTGTAATGTATAGGTGTCGAGTAATTATCCGGTTAGTCAGACCGTGACTTGTAAGAGAATAGGCCTAGTTAGTCACGTGGGTGACTAACGGCGGTAACACCAATTTAGTAGAACTTTTCCGCTGCGTTGTTAATGTACGAGATGGACTTAGGGCGACGAGCATTGTATTTGGAGATGGGTGTTTCAAAAACTCCTCAATTCCACCAAAGAATCTGAACACCTCTCAACTTCACAAAATGACCAAAATACCCCTAAGCTCTACAAAATGACCAAAGTACCCCTAAGCTCTACAAAATGACCAAAAACTCCTTAACTCCAGCAAATGATCCAAACACCCCTTAACTCCAAAAAATATATAATAACCAAAATGCCCTTTTGCTCCTCAAAACTTCCAGCATCCTTTTAACCTCGCGGAAGTCGAAACAACCTCAAACCTCTTTGAAACAATCAAAACCCCTCAACACTTCAACCAAACTAACTCCAAGACCAGCCTATTCTTCAACTCTTCTAAATCATCTAATCCTCAACCCAGACTCAATCCTATCCTTTGGCTTTTAAATGAATCTCTCTAAAAGGTTTGAAAGAGGGCAATCCCGGCAATTGGAGACCGAGGTTTCCTCGGGCACCAATCCGAAGTCGTGGTCGTTGCCACTTCTAAGGGGTGTAACTCAGTATGAACCCACAATAGAATCTCTGACGCACCAGCTAAGTCCTATCCATAAGCAGCAAATTCAGAGTCAATCAACGGTTCTTAGAACCCTTCTCTTCCCTTCCTAGTTCCTTCTCTAAGGCATGAGTCCGCGTGGGACCCATTGAGAGCGGGTGTAGTGTTCACTTACACTCCCCTTATGCTTTCTGGGAAAGACGGACGATTAGTAGGTATTTGAGGGATGCCAGAATAATGGGTTTTCACCCTCCACAGAATGGCAGTTTCTAGACATTTTGATTGACCCCCCTCATACCGAAAAATCACCCTCCACAAGTGACACGCTGCTTTGTTTTTTTTATTTCCAGCTTATTGGTGAATCTCCAAGGAATATGTAGTAGCCGCTGACCGATTTTCTGGAATTGGGGCACCCTACCCAGTCGCTGTCGCAAAAGGCTTGTAATTTGAGGTTGTCATTGTTTGAGAGGAGTATACCCATACCCGGATGTCTTTCTGAGGTAGCGTATTGTGTGATAAGCTGCAGCCAGATGAGTGGTCCTTGGTTGCTATAAAAACTGAGATAGCAGCTGTGTGGTGAAGGATATATTTGGCCTCGTGTGTGTGAGGTAGTTGAATTTCCCAATCAGACTTCTGTAGCTTGTTGGGTTTTCCAGAATTTCTCCATCATCTGACAACAACTTCTGTCCAGGCTGAAAGGAGTCACGCTTGTCTTTGTTCCCTGAGACTCATGGTCAGTCACAATGTCTAAGCAGAACCTTTTTGAGTTATAATTAGACCTTTGTCAATGTGAATGAAATGCATGCCCAGAAAGAAATTCAGAGTACCAAGGTCTTTGATTCTAAATATGTCATTTAGCTTGACTTTCAATGTTCTAATCTCATCTATATCATTACCTGTAACCAAGATGTCGTCTACATAAACTGCTAGATAGGTTACAAGATGATTCTTTTTCTTCAGAAATAAAGAAGAGTCATTATCAGATTTCTTATAATCAGCAGAATCAAGAAACTTGCTCAGTTTAGAGAACCATTGCCTAGAAGCCTGCTTTAAACCGTTTAAAAATTTCTTCAATTTACATGCATTCAAACCTTGTGGAACTGACATACCTTTGGGAATCTGCATATAGATTTCTTCCTGTACATCTCCATGTATGAAGGCATTGTTTACATCTAATTGATGCATGAACCACCCTTTTTTTAACTGCAACAGCTAATAAAGTGCGAAGAGAAGTCATTCTAATAACAGGAGAGAAAGTTTCATTATAATCTAGTCCTAGTTTCTGGCTGAAACCTTTGGCAACAAGTCTTGCCTTGAATCTTTCAATTGTACCATCAGATTTCTGTTTGATCTTATACACCCATCTACCGCCTATAACACGTTTATGTTTTGGCAGCTTAACAAGATCCCGTGTTTGATTTTCAGTTAACGCTTGAAGTTCCCTTTTCATAGCCTGAACCCACTCTTTGTTTTGACATGCTTCTTCATAATTTCTCGGTTCACTAAGATCAGATATCTGTTTTTTCAGAAATGGAAATATTGATGAGGTGATCAGGAGGAAAATCAGTCAAGGTTGTGACATTAAGGAGAGAAGAAAACTTATCTGGTTGGAAACTTATTCTATTGGCTAGGATTTGACTAAAGGTATCATGGTTACCGTGGGAACCCACATAGTAATCATCTAAGTATGATGGTGGGTGTTTCTCTCGACTGGATCTCCTTACAATGTCAACTGGAATATGGGATGATGTGTCTCCCCTGAAGGAGGATCCAGATGAGAAGGAGATTCATTTTGTGTTTCAGTATATGTGATATGCTGTTCTGCATCAGTATATGAATCAAGGTGATTATTGCTGTTTTGAACAGAAGAAAAAGTTTCTTCTTCATCGTGAAATGATGGAAAGAGAGCTGGCTGTTGAGAATCTTGAGGAGTATCCTGATGTGAATAAGGAAAGTAAATAGAAGGAGTTTTTAAAGGAAAAAATTGTTCATGAAAAACTGTATCTCGTGATACAAAAATGGTATTGTCAAAAAGTCTAAGAAGTTTATAACCTTTCTGTGTTATTGAATATCCAAGGAAGACACAGGGAACAACCCTGTTGTCAAATTTTGCTTTTCCTTTAGTGAGCACAGTGGCATAAACAAGACATCCAAAAGTTTTAAGGGACTTGTAATCTGGTATAGAACCGTATAAAACTTCATAAGGAGATAATCCTTTTAGACTTGAACTGGGCAATCTATTAATCAAATATGTAGCAGTAAGAATGCAATCACCCCAATACTTTAACGGAACATTTGATTGGAAATATAAAGATTTTGCTGTCTCCATTAAGTAGCGATGCTTACGTTCTACTATCCCATTTTGTTGGGGTGTATGTGGGCAAGAAGTTTGATGTAAAATGCCTAAAGATTGAAAGAATTGTTTTCCTTCAGTAAAATTTCCCAGTCAAATGCATTATCAGATCTAAAGATTTTTATTCTTTTGCTAAATTGCCTTTCTGCATAGTGTGTAAAATATTTGATGAAATCAAGGCTTCGCCTCTGGATTTATCATCTACAACACTAAGAAAATATTTGTTTTGATCATGAGTTGGGTTTCTAAAAGGATCACAAATATCAAGATGAACAAGATCAAATATCTCCTTGCTGTTAGAAACTGAAATTTTAAAAGGAATTCGGTGACCTTTGGCTCTTTGACAGACATCACACATGAAATCAGATAGAACTTTCTTTTTATTTATGATATGTAGTCTACACATTTTTTCAATAGGTGGGCGTCCTAATCGATTGTGCCATTTTACAACATCAGATTGAATAGAAAAAACTGGTACGTTTTCATCTCTCAGTTGCACAAAAGAAAGATCCTGTGTTTCTATACAATGTCTGTTTCTTTCTGTGTTTTCAGTCAGAGACTTCTCTAATGCAGCATATTCATCTAAACATCCTTTTTCAAGAAAGTATAAACTGTTCCTCATTCTACCAAACAATATATTGTGATCAGACTTAAGGTCCGGCAAAAAACAAGTATCCACATATGTAACAAGGCAAGCATTTATTTGCAGAAGCAATTTTCTCACAGAAAGGAGGTTGAACTTAAACGAAGAAACATGCAAAACATCATGTAAGAAAAACATTTTGCTCAATCTAACCGACCCGGTTCCTTGGATACAACCAGCATGTCCATCGAGCATAGTGACATTCATGGAGCAGTTAATATAACTATTAGGCACAAAACTTTGTTTTTCCCGCAAACATGATCAGTTGCACCGGTATCAATTATCCAATCAGCTTCTTGAAAATAAGTATAATTTTTGTTTAATTCGTCGGTTGTTATCCAAGCATTTGAGATAAGAGTTTTAGTACCTGAAAATTGATTGTCGTAATCAGCTTCTTCATCTGAAACTTGGGGCGTACCCATAGTCTCTCTTAGGTAAGCCATCAAAGACGTGAGTTGTGTAGTGTTTATGGCAGGAATCTTGACTTTCTTGTTCTGCAAATGTGAAACCAGCCCGTTGAGAGTCTCTTGACTCATCCCTGGCACTTCAGTTTTGTCGGTGTTTCGCGTTCTTGTTTTCTCCATCTGACTCTATTTCTTCAATCACAGCGCCCCCAAATTTTCCTCTGTCAGTTTCCAATGAGAAGGAAAACCCTTAATCCAGTAACAATCATCATATTTGTGCCCTAATTTTTTGCACTTAGAGCATCGTATTTTCTTCAAGTCGTTTTTTCCAGCATGACTATTTTTATCCGGAGCAGTCGAAGAAGAAGGTGCATTGGCAAAACTAGGGTTTCCGATTCTGTATGCTTGATTTTGTACGTGTGCCGCTGAGACTCTTCTTCCTTCAACATTGAATAAATGCGTTCGAGTGAAGGTAGCGGTTCCATCTGGATTACATTACTCCGTACGGACTTGTATGCATCGTTCAAACCCATCAATAGGTCAAACACTTTTTCGTTCTCAAAAATTTTATCTATCTCCTCAATCGCACCACATGAACAAGACGGCATCAACATATTTTGCTTCTGTTGATTCCAAAGCTGGACCCAGCGAGTATAGTAGGTATTTATGTCATCGCCTCCTTGCTCTAGACGATGCCCTTCTTGACAGAGAGAGTATAGCCTGCTGCTAATGGGTTTTCCGAAGCGTTTATGTTAATTCTTCCGGATCTCTGCTGCTGTATTGAGGTAAAGAACCGATTTTCGTATGCCCTCTTCCAACGCAGTAAAAATCCACGCCATCACCATTCCATTCGCTTTTATCCAGGCCTTCTGTTGGCTGCCTTGGAAATCATCCTTCTTGAGCGTCCCGTGCAAGAAACCGAGTTTGTTCCTCGTGAGCATTCCGACTTCGAAATTGCGTTTCCAGCTGGAAAAACTGACGCCTTTGAATTTATGCGCGAAAACCATGTCGGGACTATCGGAAGGGTGAAGATACAATTCATGATTGGAATCGATTTTGGAGTCGTCTGTGGAAGAGATAATATGTTTCTTGCCTTTTCCGTTATCTGAACCTCCGCCCTTATCTTCCGACGGCGTATCTTGAACATCATCGTCCATCGTCTTGTTTTTGGAATTGAACGGGAGGAAAATGGCTCAGAATTGCTCTGATACCATGTCTGAACCATAAAACTCTCGGTGTATTATTCAAAGAGACGGAAGTACAATGGTAGAAGTATATGAGAGAGAACTCTCAGTGTATGTCTGGAATGTATTAAGTTCTACTAACTAAGCTTCAAAAGACTATCTATATATACATTTATAGAGATAGGAGAAATACAACTAATGTCTATACTAACATATTGGGCTATACAATTGACGGATCCACTAAGTAACTTGGGCCTCTTAACAGAAGTCACATTTCATCCTCAAGAATAGCAATTTATATATGGTTAATCAGATGTGTTATACAACATGATGAACTACATTTATCATACAATGACTTAATAAAATACAAATTATCAAGCTTGTTTGCGTATGAGAATTAGAAAGGAAAACAAAAAAGAAAAACACTTAAATAAACAATCAAGTCTAAGACACTTTCCACAAATCAGAATGAACTTACCATAGTTTCTTCGGCTTTCTCACTTATGAAAATCCTCTCTTTTGTCTCAGGATCCAGGAGGTGTGTTTCAAGGTATAGATCAGCAGCAGAAGGGAGCACACCCTTATTAGCAATTGCCTACATATATAGATTGATAAGAATTATAATATATCATCTTCAAGATAATATTAACAAACTTAAATAACAAAAGAATACCAAGCGCTTAGCCAACTTCAGAGCTAAGACTGAACCCTGAACATGTGCGATTGAATGAACTTGGCCATCCTCTGAACCTGAACACCTATTCTTACGTGCCAACTCTGACTTTTTCTTAAATGATGGTTCTGCACTTCTTTTTCTCAACATTTTGTAAGCCTTATCTGACATCCATTGAGGTTTTTTTTCCACTCTTGCTAGCCTTTAACACATTGTTTTTCAAATTTTTCCTCCCGCACTTTTCGAAAGCTTCAAAAACTTCCTTCTCCAATTCCGGTTTCCATGTGAATCGTTTCTTCAAAATACAAATGTGAAGAAGTTAACATTGAAATAAAATAATAACATCACAACGATTATGAAAAAAATATATTAACTAAATCACCTTAAAAGCACAAAACCATTGCATCTTTTGCCATGTTGGAGTTTCTGTCCAAAAAAATATATTAACTAAATCACCTTAAAAGCTGGTGGAAAAATCTTTTCTAACTTGCATATGATCTCAGGGATATTTCGTTCCAGACGAAGCATATCCTCAGTAGTGATGGTTACCATGCATATGTCTCTGAAAAACTGGCTGAGCTCAGTAACTGCATTCCACGCATTAAGAGGGAGCAAATGTCTAAAAGCAACAGGAATCAACCTCTTCATAAACACATGACAATCGTTACTCTTCATTCCAGACAACTTAAGTGCTTGAAGATCCACACACTTACCCAAATCTGATGCATAACCATCTGGGAATTTTAGTTGCATCAACCATTCACACAGTACCTTGTTTTGCTCCTTTGTCAATGCATATGGTGCCCTATGAATGTTCACTCCACCAAAACTATCCACCATAACCTCCAAATGAGGACGTTTGCAGCAAGTACTCAAGTCTCGCCGTGCGCTAACTGTGTCAGCTTATGCCCCTTGACATTCATTAGTATTCATTAACTGCTCAAAAAAGTTTCTCTCAATGTGCATGAGATCTAAGTTGTGTCTCAATAGCAAATCTGGCCAATATGGAAGCTCCTACAAGATACTTTGTTTGTTCCATACTAGCTTTGTCTCTTTAGTTTTTTTAGATCAAAACCACGATCGGTCACTTTTGGTAGCCTTGAAACACACTTCCACAAATCAGACCCACTCAATCTTGGTGGAGGATTTGTTTCTCTTCCCTATTTAGAAAGAAACCGGTTTTACTCTTTCTAAATGGGTGATCCCGAGGTAGAAACTGGCGTGAACAATCAAAACAAGACATCTTACGGCCTTCACGTAGATAAAAGGCTCTTGCGCGTTCCATACAAATAGGGCATGCACACTTTCCCGCGGTAGAGTACCCGGATAACATGCCATATGTGGGAAGTCACTAACGGTCCACAAGATCATGGCTTTTAATCTGAAATTCTGTCTTGTAGACACATCATAAGTCCAAGCCCCAATTTCCCATAACTCTTTCAATTCTTCAATCAATGGTTGCATAAAAACATCTAGATTTCCCTTGGGGTTCTTCGGTCCAGGTATAATTAATGTCAAGAACATGAACGGTTTCTTCATACACAAGGAAGGGGGCAAGTTGTATGGAGTAAGAATAACAGGCCAACATGAGTACTTACCTCCAAATTTTCCATGTGGTGCAAACCCATCTGTGCACATCCCCAATCTGACATTTCGAGACTCTGATGCGAATTCCTCAAACTTTGAATCAATGTGTTTCCATGCTGGACTATCACTTAGATGTGACATTTTACTAATAACACGGGGATTCTCAGCATGCCATCTCATTTGCTCGGCTATGTTTTTAGTTGCGTATAATCTTTGCAACCTTGGTGTAATGGGGAAATAACTAAGCACCCTAGCTGAGACTCGATATCTATCAGCTACCAACTGTCAATTTCTAAAAGCCAAAAGAATGGGGCCTAAGTGTTTTGCTAGAGTAAAGCCTCTTCTTTACTTAGGTCCCGTTCGATTCCGGGCTTTACTTTTAAAGCTCCACGAATCGCAACTTATATGGCCCAGCTGAAGAGGCCCTAAAAGTAGATTAAAAAGTAGTTCCACGAAGACCCGTTCTATTTTGAGCTTCTGCAATTAGAATTTTGAATCGATACAATTCCTCATTTACCCTTGCTTTTTTTGTTGACATCCAAATTGTTCTTCGCAAGTTTCTCAGAAAACCCACCCGCTCTTGCCATGGTACTAGGTTGTAGTAAAAAAAATTCAGCAACAAAAGTGCGGATCTGGTGAAAGTAAGACATTAATTGAATGTTTGTTTGTAGACAGTACATCCACCCCCAATTTCAGATGGTAATTCATCTCGTAGATGCAGTGATGGTCGACTGGTGCAAGATTTGGTTGCAGGCGGAAGATATGATAGCGGGAACAAGTAAGCAATGCCGGCGAGCATTCAAACCTTAGGAGGGATGGAGTGAGCTGCCATTGAAGAGGTTGAGGTTGTCCGTGAGCTGCCATTGAAGAGGTAGGTGACAGACAACCACATATTTACGGCTACGACTTCGAAATAATGATGGTAGAATTTGTAAATGTGTGCTACAGCACAGGGGTACGATGTCATTACACACACCCGGAGTAGCTTTAAATTGGGCTAGAAAACCCAAACGCACCAAAACCAAGATCTAAGTTAAAGCTGGGAGGACCAGCTCTAAAGTAAGCTTTTCTAGTGGTCAAACCTGAAAAAGGTTGGTCAAAGCTTTAAAATAAATCTGGATTAAGCTCCTATTTTAGCAGAAGCCCGGAATCGAACGGGGCTTAATAGTATGATAAAATTGTAAGAAACTTGCGCTTATAATTCATTTCATATAGCTATTAGTTGCTTATTTACATTTATCAATAAGATTTATCACTTGAGAGATTCTAATAAATAAATTTCAGCTTTGAGATCATTTTGTCCGGCTATTGAAAGCTGTTTATTTACCTTATTGTAAGTTGTTTATTTACCTTCATATAAGCAGTATGAATCTATCAGTTTAGGTGTCGTCGATCGCAAGTGTATATATCGGGTGTGTATCTTCTCAACCATAGATAGTGTTTATTGCTTCATAAGATTTTGTTCTCTCCACGTCTTATTTTGTTTTCGCCTTATCACAATAACTAAACCAGTATATTTAACTTCACTGATTAAATCTTGTGTCAACCTCCCAATCCAGTATATATACACGCACACATGCAGTTCATGTGTGGTCATAATATGATTTAATATGTACTAGCTACTATAAATCGATTGAATGTACCAATGACTGCGAGCACTTGCTGGTTGTTCAAGCATCTGATGGGATTTGAATCTTGTTTTTCTTCACATGTTTAAACAATTAGGTGAGTAAAGCAAGAAGATTTTAGCAATTCTGCTCTTAGTCGGTTATATATGACCAGAAGCGAAGTATGTGTGTCTAGATTAGAGATGACTGTCTCTCACCCTGAGACAATGTGAAGGATCGAGCAGAGATTCAGCGAGAACAATACTTGGAAAACGGTAATCAAATGAGAAATCCCAAAGGTCTCACAGCGGAAAATAATGGTAAAAAAAAGTAAAGACAAAAAGTCAAAAGACTCAAATATAGCTAGACCTCCCTTCCCACTCTCACAAACGCTTGAAAAACAACATTGGCTTCTATTTAAGTTCAAACTTGGTCTTGTTTGATGCTCGATACGAATTGAACATGGTTTGGAGATCAAGCGTCTTTTCTTTCTACCAATGTCACGGGCAGACACGATGTGCATCTCTTCAAGGATGGGAGAGAAGCGCAGCAACAATTCAATTAACTTCAATTCAATTTTGGTGCCTGAAATGCCACGCATATGAACCTTTGTGAGACTTGTGAAGTTGTAATTGATGTAGTCCTCGACCACCAACATTAATCCAACATCAGCAACTTGGGGTTTCCTCTTAGTCTGCATTCAAGTTAATTTCATGTAGACTAAAACATTAGTTACAATTACAAGACTAGCATTTCATAAACAGGTGGTCATTTTATAACTTTTAAGGCATTACGATATAGTTTGTAGTTTTTACCTGAACACAAAGTTCCCTGACATTTGGACAAGCAATAAGAAACATCAATGAATGACGGAGCACGTCAACATCACGTAAATCCACCAACCAAAATGACAACCGCTCCACGTTCATATCGTGGAAGCATATGGACTATTCTACATCTTCCCATTAGCTTCTCCGGTTCAAAAAATCACAAATGATTTCATATTAAAAATAGAAAAAAATTAATATCAAATAAACAAAAATACAAACTGAAATGTGATCAAAGCTCACCTTGCAAAAGTTGTGATCGAAGTTGACAACTTGAAGCTGCACCAAGTTGCTAAAAAATTTAAACCATCATCACACTTGCCTTCTTCATCAGCTAAATCACGCGGGAGAATAGACAATATTTCCAGCTTTGGCGCATTTGAAATACTTATATTCTTGAAGTTTGCGGAAACATATAAATCTTGAAACATTAGAGCCTTAAGATCAAGGTGATCAACGAATGACACATCAGCCAACACAAGTCTCTCAAGTTGCGGACAAACAGAAACAAAATAGGAAATTGTGGAGGTTGTAGTTGTTTCTGAAGTCAACTCAAAGCATGTGAGATTTGGAAACCCTTTAAACCAAGGTGGAAGGAGAAACTGAACTGAGCCAAGTAGCAAGTGCCGTAAATTTACCGAAGAGAAGATAGAAGAAGGTAGGGTAGCCAAAGAAGGTAGTACCTAAAGTAGGCAGCCCACAGTCATCTGGTACTTCCAAGCATAATTTTTCGAGTTTGTGATTATTTGCAACAGAGCACATAGAGTGATGGTATGCTGAAAGGTCACCAAGATATTTATAAGGCAAGTATAAAGAGAATTCTCGAACAGAACCGCCATGTTGTGAGACAACACTATTTACGACATTTGCGTATTCCACGGGAGAATCTTCACAAAATTTGCTAACAGATTCGTAGAAGCCATGATCCAGCTTCAAACAAGAAAGAAGATTCCATTTAAATCTCCAACTTTTGGACAGGGTGCTCGTTCTTACCCCATCTACAAGAGTTAACTTGTCAAGAATGATACTAATCACTTCAGGCGGAAGATTAGTAATTGATCCATTGATTCAAGGATGATTTCTGCACAGAAAAAAAATGCCAAGATCATTAAACATTTATTCAAATACCTAAGCCTTGGAATCAGTAATGCAAGTTAAAAGTTTGTTACACCACAGAATAACCCAATTCCGCATTTGTCAGTCACAGTAAACTCAACTTCTGCATTGGTTATATATGTACAATTGCAGCAGATGGGGATCATTGTTAAGCAGCACTAACCAGAGCAGAGCACCATACAGAAGCAACAGTAAGAGAAGGACAACTTAGGACATGCAACCTAAACATGCATGGGCACTAGTGGAAAAATAAAAACATTGATTTCGTCGGTTGTGTGGGCCTATTTTGTCGGTTTACAACAGACAAATATAACCGACGAAATAGGTGTTCGCTGGTTGTAGAACCGACAAAATAAGCCCATTTCTACTTTGCCAATTGTAAATAACAACCGACAAAATAAATCTGATCTATTTCATCAGTTATTAATCACAACCACCAAAACAGATGGTTTTAGAAGAAAAAAATCCATTTATTTCGGCAGTTTTTACCAAAAACCACCAAAATAACTCACCCTTATTTTGGCGCTTTTTAGCAACAACGGCCAAAATAGTTTTTTTTGTATTTATTGTATATTAGTGGTTTTATTAAAGGATCGGCGAAATTTTATTTTTTTTTTAAAAAATTGTTTACTTATATATCTGATATTTACAATCATCAACCTACATATTCATATTAAAAATATCAAATGGCACTCAACATAAGAGATTACAATCACAACCAGCGGTTCCATCACATTCCTACCAAAAATAAGATTCAATTGCAGCACAGCCTATACCCGCTGCACAACAAAAAAGATTTAACTTCAAAAATACAAAAACTTCAAAAAATACATAACTTCAGAGATATGCTTTGCCCACTCCTCAAGCATTGAATCAATTAATATATTCCAACTAAAATGCAAATACAATGATAACATCATATTAAATAAAATAGAAAAAAACAAGATAGAGATAACTTACCTATTGATGATTATAAACTGAGTGTTTAAGTGTGTTAGTCGAGCTAAAAGATCAAGAGATCGTCTTCACCTTTGTATCGCTACCCTACAAGGAAAAAGATATAAGAACGTATATTATGCATAATTATATAAATTTAGAATGAAAAAATAAAAAAAAAAACCATGAACAACGTACAAAGACCAAAATAGACCTTTTTTCCAACTAGTGAATATGTAAGTTGCAGCTATGGGATGAAACCACTAAGTACATCGGGTAGTCTTTTAACATGATAGCTAATACTAGGTGGAAAAACTAAATTCAACCGGTGAGGGAATAAGATTGATCAACAAATTGAGAAGAATATATTCATAATTCATCATAACCTTCTGTAACCGAAACATGCAGTTGAAGGACCCTGTAAATTTCTTTCCAATTCAATAGTTTAAAGCAGAAAATTGGATGAATGACAAAGCAGCTTAAAAAAAGGAGACCAAGTTGTTTGCTCTGCAGGTATATTCATTTTAGACAAATGAGAACTTTTATATTATTTCACCACATAATGATTGCTCTGTTATCTTATTCATGTGTGTATCCATTTTTATAGGTTAGGATTAGCGTTTTAGTTTGAAAAAGTGTGGGTATTGAGATCGAGAGAGATATGAAGGTGATTGAGAATTATATATCATATCCATCATATGAAGCTAAAAGCGCGTGGTTAAATGTCATACCTCAACTTACTTCGTTATTGCTGTGAAGTTTTGTTTATTTATAGTCATATTTCATTATATAGTAAGAGGCTTAAGGTAAAACTTCCCTGCTCTTTTCATTGTAATTGAATAAATTCTTCTGTGGACACTACTGTTTTCCTTGTTTTATTTATAGTCATGTTTCATTATATGGTCAGAAGCTTACTTTGTTTCCCGTCCTATCCCAAGCTAGCTATTTGACTCTGTGTTATTCACATTCAAGACTCATTCCTTTAAATGCAGTAAACTCAATTCTGTTGTGCACTGTGGTGTGCAATTTCTTCCACATTATGAATGTGAGATCATAAAAATCTGTCTAAAACTGTAGTACGTTCCACGATCGATGTTCAAGGTCTTAGCAGTTACTACTACTAGAAGTCTAGAACAAGTGTATATAAGTTTAATGTTCGAAGTTGACATGAACGCAACACAAAATCCCTAAGAACTCAAAAACAGAAGTAGAGTTGCACACGAAAAACATCAGTAGAAGCAACAATGAAATCTCAGCTCGAGAGTGGACATGAACGCACATAAAATTCCCCAAACGGACCATGTCCTCGCCGTTAATTCCAAGCTCATGCGATCGTGGGGACGGTTGTGAATAAGTATTCGTCAAAGTTCAAACGGATTGAGAAGAACCAAAAACACAGTTAGGGTTGTGAATTTTGAAATCAGGAAGGAGCACCATTCATCTCCAAAATAGAGACAACACAAGTTAATTAGGGTGAAGTAACTCACCTATCAAAGGCGTAACCGGTGACGAAATTACGTATGCTAGTCGAAAGCCATGGAAAAAAATTGGAGGAGATTGTTCCGTCGACAGTGCGGAGACGATGAACAGAGGCGGTGACAGAGGGCGACGGTGAGCACTGAGCCGGGGCGGCGATAGAGTGCGGAGACGGTGAGCTCGAATCGCCGGGGATGACCAGTAGCGCTCTGTGGGCATGCGTTTCTGTGAGAGAGGAGTACCTTCAGCAATGAGAAGGCGCGGGAATTATTTTTTTTTGTTAATATCCATTTCCTCAGTTTTATTAGAGAACCGTGGAAATAGGTATAGAAATTTGTTATATTTTATTTTGAAGAAAAAGGTAATATATTAAATTTAGCAAGAGTTTGAGTACACTGGATGGAATTCGAGGAAAAATTTTCGTGAAAATGTTGAGTTGAGGAAAAAATTACACGTGGTGTGGTCTTTTTTTAGAGAAATAACAGATGTACTACCATCTAACAAAGAAGCATTCCTAGATTGAGACGGTTTGTCAAAAACCGCCTCAGCACTGAGCCAGTTTCCAACCGGACTGGGGTGACTTATGGAAAACCGCCCTAAAAGCGAGGCGGCTTGTTTACATTCTTATCACCTTATCCGAAATCCCGAGCATGAACGTCGGCCATCGGATCCCGTGATTTCCGTGATCGCACGGATAACATTATCCGAAACCGTGCAAAGAAGCCGCCGTGGGCCTAAGGCAGTTTGCGACAGCCAATTTCCCTATAAAAAAAACCAATCTCCCCAATTCTCCACGCGATTCTCTACTCTACATTCTCCTAATCTTCTATCTCATTCTTTCCGAATTTCACTAAGTTGCTATGCTTATGTTTTTTTTAATATTGTTCATGTATTTCTTATTACTATGTATTATACTAGTTTTTTTTTTTTTTTTGTGTGGTTCAACTTCTAATTACCTCTTCTACGTCAAATTAGTTCTTCCCATTTTTTTAGTTAATAACTATGCCTCCCAAAATAGGTTATGGTTAATTAATGTTCAAATGTTGGTAAATTAAAATTTATTTTTTTACATTATATTGTTATTTAATTAGAGTTAAAATTTTCACTAATTAATTGATTAAATTTATAAGTTGCACATTCATTAATCTTGTGTTTAAATACCTTAATTTAATATGGCAATGTTGTTATATTATTATGCAATTTGTTTACATTTATATTGTGTGTTTAATTAAAGTTAAATTCAAAATAAATTAATTGATTTAATTTATAAGTTACACATTCATTAATCTTGTGTTTAAATGCCTTATTTAATACGGTAATGTTGTTATATTAGTATGTAATTTTTTTTACATTTATATTGCTTTTTAATTAAAGTTAAATTCTTAATTAATTGATTGATTTAATTTATGAGTTTCACATACCAATTTGGTTTCATATGCCTTAACTTATTATGCTAATGTTGTTATATTATTATCAATTTTTTTACATTTATATTGTTGTCTAATTAAAACTAAATTCGTATATAATTAATTAATTTAATTTATATGTTGCACATTAAGGAAAACGAAGAAAAGAAACTCTCTTTGAATCAACGTGGAATGCTTCACGTGGAATGCTTCTTGCAAAGGAGCACAAGGCTCTGAGGAAGGAAGGAAATGATCCTTCGATACTCTTACAACCCTAAGCACCCTGCTACTTAACCTAGGATACAAGACGGAATGAAAAGAGCAACTAGACTAAACGACAACAACACTGTCGTTTCAGACAAACGTGAATAAGGACAACAGAGACAAACATAAGAGAAGAATAACACCTAACCTAAGTATGTGTTATTATTCTAACACCCCCCCCCCCCCCCCTCAAATCTGAGAGTATTAACAGTCTCAGATTTGGAACAGAAATGAGAAAATACAGAGGAAAGTGCAAGGGAAGTTCAAACTGCTCTCTGCTCCAGCCCCATTTTTCTGACTTGAATAGGATAGGCCTTTCCTGCCAATGGCTTTGTTAATACATCAGCCACCTGTTCCTTAGAGCCCACAAACTCGACCACAATTAACCCTTCTTGCAGCTTCTGTCTAACAAAGTGTACATCCAATTCGATGTGCTTGGTCCTCTCATGCAAGACAGGGTTTCTTGCAATGTAGATTGCAGACTGGGAATCTGATCTGACTGGAACTGGAAGGATGTCCTCAACTCCCAGCTCATGCAAAAGTCTGGAAATCCAACTTAATTCAGCTGTCACACTCCTCATGGCGCGGTACTCCGCCTCTGCTGATGATAAGGCCACCGTGGATTGTTTCTTTGACTTCCAGGAGAGTGGGCTTCCTCCCAACTGCACAAAGTACCCACTGATCGACCTTCTTGTATTGGGACATCCTGCCCAATCAGAATCACAGTAAGCAATTAGTTTGAAGTCATTCTTAGCATTAAACAGCAACCCATAATTCTTAGTCCCACGAATATAATTAAGCGTATGTAAAGCAGCTTTGTAATGCTCATCGGTGGGACAACACAGAAACTGGCTAAGGAACTGAATAGTAAAGCATAGGTCAGGTCTACTATGGGACAAATAGCCTATCTTTCCAACTAATCTTCTATAATCAGAAGGGTTTTTCAAGGGGGTACCACTTTCCTTTCTAAGTTTCAAACTGGTGTCCAAAGGACTAACTGAAATCTTTATCCCTGTTGGGTCAAATTCATTAAGGAGGTCCTCACAATATTTATGCTGCAGTAGGATTACTCCCTCTGTGGTATGTAAGAACTACATGCCCAAGAAGAAGTTTAAGACACCTAAGTCCTTAATTTTGAACCTCTTATCCAGACAGTCCTTTATTTTCCCAATAAATTCATAATCATTTCCAGTGATAATAATATCATCCACGTAGACAGCCAGAAAACAAGTTTTGTCAGCCTTTGTCCTAACAAACAAGGAATAGTCATTAAGGGATTGTTTGAAACCAAAAGACTGTAAAAACATACTCAGTTTATAGTGCCACTGCCGAGAGGCCTGTTTCAAACCATATAATGATTTCCTCAGCTTACACAATTTTCCAGAACCTTTCTCATTGTGACCTTGGGGAATTTCCATATAGACATCCTCCTCAAGGTCCCCATGGAGGAAAGCGTTATTAATGTCCAGTTGGCTAACTGTCCATCTCCTTTTGTGGCAATATAATTAAGGCTTTAATGGTAGTGAACCTAACAACTGGAGAGAAGGTTTCTAGATAATCTATTCCCCATTTCTGAGTATACCCCTTAGCAACGAGTCTAGCCTTAAATCTCTCTATGGTTCCATCAGCCTTAAATTTTACTTTATAAACCCATTTACACTTTACTGGTCTCACCCCTTTGGGTGGACTAACTAAATCCCAGGTCTGATTTTTCTCTAAGGCTGCAAATTCCTCACTCATGGCCTTCTGCCATCTAGTATCCCTAATGGCTTCTTCGAAACACCTAGGCTCAGTGTGTTTATTTAGGTTAGAGTGTAAACAGTAAAAACTGTTTTTCTCATCAAAAATAACTCCTACTGTGTGTAAGAACTTATCAGCTTTAATAATGCTATCATCATCATCAAACTCCATAGTACCAGAGGACTTATTAAAAACAGAGGAGTCAGTATATGCAGAGGCTGTTAAGATTCTTTCACTCAAAATATTAGAGAAATGATCAGGTAAGAGTGACATATCTGGTTTTATGGCAGAGAATCGAACTTCGTAGTCTTGCAAATAGCTGGATGGATGTCTGTTTCTCACAGGTCTTCTCAGGTTCTCTCCTTCTTGGCCACCAGCTGGACCTTCTGTTTCTGCATCTTGCTGTTCTGTGGCTGCTCCATCTGTCTCCTCCTCTTCTTCTTGTACAGTGGTGCTGGGCAGATTGCCATTGATGTTTCTTTCTTCATCCTGCTGCCTTAAACTCATTTCAGTCATATCAGTGTCATCATGCATAGTATATTCCCCATTTGTAAAGGGATCCTCCTTGTTATCAACATGGATGGGTGCCCCAGAATTCACATTAAAAGGGTAAACATTTTCATGAAAAACCACATCCCTACTGTATATGACCTTGTTGTTGTCAAGATCATAAAGCTTATACCCTTTCTTATTCAGACCATACCCAAGCAGAACACACTTAACAGATTTCGATTTAAATTTATCATGTTGTTCTCTGTTTATGTGAGCAAAGCACAAACATCCAAAATTTCTCAAAATAGTGTAATCAGGTTTCTCCCCATAGATTATCTCATAAGGTGTTTTGAAATCTATACTGGAGAGATGCATTCTGTTTATCAGGTGGGTAGTAAGGACACTTTCTCCCCAGAAAAATCTTGGAAGAGAAGATTGGAACATGAGGGCTCGGGCAGTTTCTAGGATATGTCTGTGTTTTCTTTCAGCAACACCGTTCTGCTGTGGTGTGTAGGGACAGGAGGTCTGGTGTTTAATCCCCTTTAACCTAAAATATTCTACCCCAGCCTTAGAGGTTCCAAGTTCATAGGCATTGTCACTTCTGATGCATCTTACCTTTTTGTCAAACTGCCTCTCAATCATATTAATAAAACCTACTATAAGCCCAAAGCTTTCTGATTTGGATCTAACCAGTTGGGTCCAAGTGGCCCTACTGTTATCATCTACTATGGTAAGAAAATAAGAAAAGCTGTCATAAGTATTGATGCTGTAGGGTCCCCATAGGTCTATATGAATGAGATCAAAGATGCTTTGGGTTTTTGTGGAGCTAGAAGGAAAGGCCAGTCTGTGACTTTTGGCTCTATTACAGGGCTCACAAACAAGGCTTTTTCGTGCATTCTTTCCCTTCAAGAATTCTAGTCTCGACATCCTATCCTTAGACAAGTGCCCAAGTCTAGTGTGCCATAATTCAGAGGAAACCTGGTTAGTAGTGCTTTGGTCATTAATAAACATTTTATCTTTACAAACAACTTGGGTTTCAGCTAAAACAGAACCATCTAAATTAAACTCAGGGGCGTTATTCACAGAAGCAGGGACACTGACAGAAACAGAAACATCAGGAGTATTATTCATAACAGAAACATGTCCAGGATGAGGATTTCTATTCATGTCATGATGTATTACAGCAGACTTATTGACATTACACTTGAGGCAATTCTCTTCAGATACAGACACACCAGCAATCGTTTTAGAGCATTTTCCCTTCTTTTTATCAAATTTCTTGTCTAGGACATATAGACCCCTATGCACACGCCCAATCTCCAGGTCTTCATTGTGATTATAAGCCTGGTAAGAACA
Source organism: Limonium bicolor (assembly GCA_023374045.1). Lineage (NCBI taxonomy): Eukaryota > Viridiplantae > Streptophyta > Magnoliopsida > Caryophyllales > Plumbaginaceae > Limonium > Limonium bicolor. The sequence continues at coordinate 293,897,903 of CM041781.1, read as the reverse complement.
GCAGGTTGGGTTGAAACTCAAATTAACTCTCATTTGACTAGATAATTTACTTACAGAGATCAAACCAAACCTAAAACTGGGAACATAAAGGACATCCTTTAATATCATTAACTCATTGATTTTGACAGTACCAATCAAGTTCACAGATTGTGGATGCCCATCGGGCATTCCAACAGTATGAGGTATGTCAAGGAAAATAACATTACTAAAAACAGCAAGATTACCACACATGTGATCGGAGGCTCCACTGTCAATAATCCATTCTAATTCCTCGGATCTCAAACTACCAGATATATTAAACATCTTATGCATATCACTGTATAAATTATCAGAAGGATAAGAAGAGGAAGTACCTACAAACCCACAGTTTGATTCAGCTGATTGTGGGTCTTTACTTACTACCTTGGACTTACTGATATAGTTCAAAAGACTGTTCACCTGGTCCGTGGTTAGAACTCCACCATATGGATCCCTTTCCCCTTCATCCTTTTGGTCAGCTGCACCATTGGCTTGAGGTTTCTTGTCCTTCCCAGTTCGCCAGCTTGCAGGGTAACCGTGTTTTTGATAACACCGGTCTTCTGTATGCCCAGCCTTGTGGCAGAAGCTACACTGAAGATTGCTTCGCCTTCCATAGCTTCCTTGACTTCCATTGCTCCCTTGACCGCGACCTTGTGATTTTCTTGGTTGATTGACTGAGAAGGCGATTGGGTTTTCTCCTTCTGCCGTGGATTTGTTTGTCAACCCTTTCTGTCGTTCTTGGTGTATAAGGGTTGAGAAAGCTTGTTCGATTGACGGTAAAGGGCTGATCATCAAGATGTTTTCCCTAGCGGCCGCAAACTTCTGATCTAAACCCATCAGGAACTTGAGCAATCTTTGAGTTTCGATATAATCCTTGAAGGCTTTATCGGTTGAACAGTCGCAGCTGGGCAAAGACGATGTAGCATCAATTTCATCCCAAATGGCTCGAAGATTAGTAAAGTATTCTCCAATTGAGTCGCCTCCTTGAATGGTTTCACTAAGTCTCTTCTCCAGCTCAAACATTCGGGTGGCGTCGACCTGCCCATACCGCTTGCATAGATCCTCCCAAATCTTTGCTGCGGATCCTCGAAAAAAACGAAGTCGCCGACTCGTTTTTCTAGGCTCATCAACAGCCATGCGCGAACCATGTTGTCACACCTAGTCCATGCCTCCACCTTCTGTTCAGAATCCGTCGGCTTCTTTAGGGTTCCAAGAACAAAACCCAGTTTGTTCTTGGAGGCAAGAGCTATTTGGACTTGGTGTTTCCATCGGGGAAATCCTGGCCCGCCATCATATTTGGCTGCGAGGGTTTGCCCAGGACTTTCGGAACTGGCGAGGTAAAGAGCATCTCCAATTGGTATGGCTTCATTGTTAGCCGTGCCAGTCTCTGCCGGATTTTTCCCATCGTCTCCCTTTGGTATCTCGCCTATGACTTCGCCGCTCATCGTGTATAAAGCGCTTTAGGAACCGGGAAAGGAAGAACTAGAGCAGAAAGATCTGTTGCTGGAAATCAAACAACAAAGGCTGCGGAAGAATCGGGGTAGACGATGTTGATGCCGCAACGAAAGAAAAACAAGAGCAAGATCCCTTGATCGTGTTGCTCTGATACCATAAAGAAAACGAAGAAAAGAAACTCTCTCTTTGAATCAACGTGGAATGCTTCACGTGGAATGCTTCTTGCAAAGGAGCACAAGGCTCTGAGGAAGGAAGGAAATGATCCTTCGATACTCTTACAACCCTAAGCACCCTGCTACTTAACCTAGGATACAAGACGGACCGCAAAGAGCAACTAGACTAAACGACCACTACACTGTCGTTTCAGACAAACAGAGACAAACATAAGAGAAGAATAACACCTAACATAAGTAGTGTTATTCTAACACACATTCACTATTATTGTGTTTAAATGCCCTAATTTAATATGGTAGTGTTGTTATATTATTATGCAAATTTTGTTACATTTACTTGTTATCTAATTGAAGTTAAATTCATAATTATTTACTTGATTTAATTTATAAGTTGAACATTCACCAATTTGGTGTTTATATGCCTTAATTTATTATGCTAATGTTGTTATATTATTATGTAATTTCTTTTACAATTATATTGTTGTTTAATCAGAGATAAGTTAGTAATTAATTAATTGATTTAATTTATAAGTTGCAGATTCACCAATTTGGTATTTATATGCCTTAATTTGTTATGCTAATGTGGTTACACTGCTGGAAAAAAAACAATGCTCTTTTAAAAACGGATATATTGTAAATCGTTTTTTATCATATTAAAGAATGATTATAAAGTAAGGCGTTGTTTTTATACTTTAAGCCGGACATTTTAAAAAACGTTTCACTTAAGAAGCGTTCTTTATTGTATCGCGCCCAAATACAAAAAAATGCTTTATAAATAAGTGTTTTAAAAGTAAGCGCCAAAGACATAAACAACGCTTCCTTGGTGAAGCGTTCTTTATATGTTACTTACGCTCAGCATAAAGAATGCTTCTTAAGTGAAGCGCTCTTTATGTTACTTAAATTAACCCGTGGATTTTTTGGCTCAAATTTGAACATGCCGCTCTTCTCTCTTCTTATTAAACAAATGATTTATGTATGGGGGTCAAAACATAATTAAATAAAATATAGGTTACCAGTTAGGATTAAAATGGAGAGGGATCATTTTTAAATAATTTTAGAAACATGAAATATAAGTTTTATAAAATTAAAGGAGTTAATTATAAAACTAGGAAAATTGTTGGGGATAAATCGTAATTTATAAAAAGTATGGGTCAAGGGGTAATTTGGGTAGTCAACCTTGACCACATGTGAGGTTGACCGAAATTAATTGACAAAAATAATTATTTTGATAAGTAATGAAATATTATGTCAAAATGACAATTATATAAAGATATGGGGTTATTAGGTGATTACCGAAATTATATGGGTTGACGCATAATTATTAGGACCCTAGGGGTCTGTTTGAAAATGAAGAGAATTTTTGGGTTAGTTTTAATGATTTAACTAATTAAGGATTATAATATATAGTTTAAGTATTAAAATGTAACATTTATAAAACTTATGGGGCTATCTTGTAAATTACTGAAAGTTGTGGGTGAAAAACAGAATTTAGTGAAGTTAGGGGTTTGTACGAGATTTTAGAGAAATTTGGGGCTGAAATTGTGAATTAAATAATCAATGTGTATAATAAAGTTTTAGGTATTAAATTGTAAGTTTACAAAATAAAGAGGGGCAATATGTAATTAAAAGAAAATGGTGGGTAGGCATAATAAATCTGGAAAGAGAGGATGTTTGTTCGGTAATATTAATATGTGTGTATATCATAATGTTTGAATATCTTAGTTATAAATTAATAAAAAAAGAAATGTAGAAAATATAATATATGGGTTGGTTTGGTAAATAATTAAAATGAGTGGGGAAGAAAGTGAGATTACCGAAAGTATTATGGGTTGGTTTGGGAATTATGAAAAAATGGGCAGAATATAATATAAGGTTTGGAATGGTATAATGAGACATTATATTAAAGTATAAGGGATTATGTTATAAGGAAGTTATTATTATATAAATATACCTTATAAACAATCACATAAAATAATGGGTTTTAGTTGGAAATTTGGGGAGTATAATATATGGTTAGGAATCTTATAATATGAGGAACATGATGATGTGTAGAATACTTTGTATAATATTAAGATAAATTCTTAATAAGAGATTTGTGAATAGGAGTCACAAATAAATAAATGTGAACTTCACATAAAATGATGAATTATAATTCATCATGGGAAACCTTATAAATCATACAATATGAATTTATAATATGAAGTAAAGATATAATATGATTGGTGAACCTTATAGGGTTAATGTGGAAAGAACCATGAGTGGGAAATATAATTACAAGGTATTATATAAATTAAAAGTGGAAACATAACTTGGTCAAATAATATAGTAACAGACTATATTATATGCATGTGTAAGTGTATATATAAATATCCATGCATGCTCGTAGATATGAGTACGTAAAACCATAACGTATAACCAAAGAATTTAATTCCATGCATGCACGTACGTAAATTATATTCATGCATGCATGCACCCCGGTAACAAACGAGTTATTTAAGAGACTAACTCCTACGTAATAAATACTACTACAGTAGCGACTGTTTTATGCTCGTAACTTATAACGTATAACTAAACCTAATTCCGAGGAATAATGGAAAACGAGTTAAACAAAGAACCGACTTAGGGGTTATCTTTGGGATAAAGATTTGAACTTATTCGGGAATGGATAAGTAGACTCGAATTATAGACACTGATATTAGAGTAAGATATATTCCAGAGATACGGACTGCTAGATACGAGCTTCGGAGTGATTGAGGATAAGCGTGAATCATCACGCTAGCATTGTACTTCGGTGTACGGTATGCTAATGTGTGGTATGAACATCCTGAGGGTTTCCATGGGTTCATAGTTATTTGTTTATCTGTGTAAGAGCGATATGTGTGATATGCATGATGTGTGTGAATTAACTGCTCGACTGTCAAGCGTTTATTATTGTACGCGAACGTCTGTCGGACTAAGTGATACGATTATCACTCGATTTATATACTAACAATTAGGAGACCTTAAACTTCCTAATTAACCTAAGTAAAACACTTAGGAACGTGACTCGGGGATACCGGCCTCTAGAGCATGGATCTCGAACATGAATATGACCTAGAGTACTTCTAGGAATTTGCGTAAGACCTCGAAGGCGGCTGTGTTAATAATGAATTCTCCATAACCTAAGATTATACTTTAGGTAGTTGATTAAAGATTTAATCACATAATGGAGAGCTGGTGTGTCATATGGAAATCTAGTTCTTTTTTACTGCTGGTTGTGCATAGTGATCACTAGGGTATAACGTTCGGATCGGACTTACTCTTATTAAATTCCAACGAGCCCAGATAGATCGTTGGTCGGAGTGTGCTACCGCTGGCACCTGGCTTCGGCCTTTCATGGATGACTGTATTAGGCAAGTGGAAGTCCCAGGATCTACCGATCCTTGGCAATGAGCACCTTTGTGTGTACGTGGGATGACTGTCAGTGAGAACAAACTACGGGTTGTCTTAACATGACGCCCAACTGATGATAAGAATAAACTTTGATATGAGTAACAGGCCTTGAAGGCTGAGTATGAATACCCTCGATGAAAGAAATTACGTGTTTTACCGCACTTACTTGCTATCGTACGTTGGATAATGTATGTGGTGTGATGTATGATGTGATACGTGTTGTAAATCTATGCACTTTTATATGTATTCATGCTATTTACTGTTTTCACTATAATCTGTAAAATGAACCAACATGTAATTAATCTCATGTCGAGATGGCTAAATGACCTAAGTGGCCTAAAGAGTCTAGGATTACACTTTAGCATATTCAGCGTTTTGCTGAGCCTATACGGTACCACATTACAGGTACTTGATCGTGTTACGAAGCCGGAGTGCAGGATCTCGGGTAGGGGACCTTTTGTTTTTGTACTCACATCTTCGGACTTATATTGTATTGATATGTTACGATGGTAGGCTTGAGACTTCAGATAGTAGCTCACTCGTCATACTTTTGGGGAATTAGTTAGTGGTACACCTTCGATCATACCATAGGCATAACATTCCGCTTTTGAATTATTGGTATAGATAGGTAGGCTACTCACTTGTCGTTTTTGGAATTTAAGTATTGTAATTATGGACTAACTATGTATCCTCATCATCACGGTGGTTATTGTTGTATTACCGATTAGGATGTAGAAGTAGACGCTCCGTTATTCGCATGGGCGATTAACGGCGAGTAACACCCGAGTTTAACGTTTAGGTTTTTAATTTCCGCTGCAACGACTTTTAAATCTGCTATGATTCGCGTTAGTTAATGTTGTATTAAGGGTGTAATTAACGGGGGTGTTACACTGCCCCATGTGGTGTACTTTATGACTCAGACTTATGTCTTCTAGTGGGCAACATTATTATCTCTGCCCCACAACCCACGAATTAATCTCAGCCTTTCCATTTTTTACAAGAGCTACAAAGACTTTAATTCAAATCTTTGCCCCATGTTGTGTACTTTATGACTCAGACTTATGTCTTGTAGTGGGCAACATTATTATCTATGCCCCACAACCCACGAATTAATCTCAGCCTTACCTTTTTGAAAGGAGCTTAGACAATTGCACCTCAGCTCACTTTTTCAGTATGTATAAAAGTGGTTGTGGCAAACTTCAATTGCAACACTGCTCAGCATATTCTTCTATCTCCCTGATCTATTACTCCTTTATTTATACCATACTACAAACTTCGTTTCTCCTCTTAAACACCCTTAAGCCCACACAACTGCCTGATTTTTTTAAAATAGTTGACAAACAAATGGTGATCCTTGTCTAATTTTTGTAATGCTGAGCTTCTTACAATCCACATGGAAGGCTCTACTTCAGTTGGAACCAGCACACGCCTTCCATTTTTGGGTTACTGATGATTTCACTTTTGAAATGCTAAAGCAATCTAGGTAACACCTCTTCTCGTAAACTCACTATAAATACAACCCGACATGGCATTTCCAATCCTTAATACAATAGTACAGGTGAAGGATATAACCAAACACTAATTCGGGTGTTACCGCCATCACTACCCATGTGAGTAATGAAGCGTCCAATCCACTACATAACTAATCACTGTGATGACATAGATAGAAACCATATACATAACCTCTTCCATAATCAAATCCGTACAAGTGAGCATCTAAGCACTTCCAAAGTTTACAACCCTAATGTATAACATATTACAATTACAATAATAAAATAGACATTAGCTACCCTACGTCCCGCACTCTGGCTTCATGTCTCGATCAATGTCCTATGATGGGTTAACTATAGGCTCAGTAAAAAGCTGAATATGCTAAAGTGTAATCCTATATCCTTTAAATCACTTAGGTTATTTAGCCATCTGAACATGAGATTCATTTCATGCTATTCCGGTTTATAGTTATATAATGACAGCTGTAAATGCAATAAGTAAACACTCAGCAGTTCAACAAATACATACATCACATTGCACAAATATTCATTCAAATCAGCAAAATGATAAACGAGTAAGTGCGATAAATCACGAAAGTCGAATTCTTGCGAACAATACTCGTTACTTGGCCTTCGAGGCCCTTTATTCGTTTTCCACATACACAAGAAATAGTCGAGTCTCGTATTATTGTTTGACCATGTCTATCTATTTAATTCACTTAATTCTTATCCTTTGACAGTCGTCCTATTAGTAGACGACATGTCCTCAACACTTACCACATATGTCTCCTATTATATGGCGGGACACCAACGGAAGTAGCCATCCACTTAACGTGGGGGCTGCCAATCCTCCTTATGTCACCTATTATATGGCGGGACACCAACGGCCGAAGCCATTCCCTTTACATGGAACTCCGTCCAATGATCAGTCTGATCAAATGGAATAACCTACGAGTGGACCTGTAATAGTCATCCAACTCTATTTTGATCACTATACACAACCAGTTAGTCCGGAAACTACACTGGATTTTCATCTCATGCACCAATCCTCTATCATATGTAACTTAATCCGTTCACCTAAGGTCTATGCTTAGGTTATAGTCAATATAATTTGATGAAGATGCCGTTTAGGTCTTACACAATACCTATAAGTCATCTATGTCATATTCATGTTTGAGTCCATTGGTAGAAAAGGATTCCCTACCACAAATGTACTTGCAGTTTGTGATTTTGACCTAATATTTACTTTTGTGTGTGCTAGATGGAGGGTACTGCTCATGACTCTAGTGTTAAGTGTTAATAGAATGCTTGAGTGATCCAAGTTTGCGATTCCCGAAGCCACCGTCTGGTACTTGCATTGCGTTTGGTTTATAATTGCGTTGGATTAAATGTAGATATACATGTGATCTGTTCTTATGATTTCAGTATTTTGAGTGTAGGTAAGTATTACATTGCAGACAAGGGCTACTCTGATAGGGATTGTGTGCTCACTCCGCATACAGGCGTCAAATACCATCAGGCGAAATTTAGAGCCGAAGATGCAAGAGGGCCAAATGAATACTTCAACAAGTGTCACTCTTCTTTGAGATCTGCTATTTAGAGGGCATTTGGGGTGCTCAAAGGAAAGTGGCAGATACCGGAATGTGTGCCAAATTATAAAAGTTTACAAGCATACTAGAGTTATCAACGCTTGTTTTACACTATACAACTTTTGCAGGCTCAGTCAATTTGGTGATCTTGCTGCTGCAATCGTGGATAATGCACTAGAGGTAATTCCTAAAGAACCAAACGTAGATGCTGAGATTGGTGAGGTTAATAAGAATGGTGGTGCAGCTGGTGCGGATCAGAATATGACTCCCTTGCAAAACCAAATTACTATTGTATCTTTTGAAAGCATGGCTGTTACATCTGAGTTGTGTAGTTGTACTTTAGTGGTTGTGTTGCTTACGTTTGTGCTATAGAATGTAAGATGTTGTTTTTATAGTTAATTTTTTACGTACAACAACCATATTAGCTGCTAATATCAAAATATTCATTAATACTAACCTTACTGACTACAAAGCAAAAGGATGGTCAAACTATTGCGTGCACAACCAGTCACCACATTCTTTAAAAGAAGCTACAGACACGCACATAGGTAAATACTGTAAGAACTACTTAGATAACATGGTTACAAGCATAATTGCAACATACACGTAAAAAATGATTAGTAGCTGGTTAATTTTGCCTTCATAGACGATCATGTTTTGCTGTTGTGCACCCCTAAATTGTTCAAAGCTAGCTGACAGTTGGATGAGTGTGGCCCTCAGATATTCTGTGCTTGCTACACGTCGGACGGGATGTGATCCCGTTGATGATGTATCTGCTTTGGATGCATCAACTGGCCTTGGGTTAAGCTCTTCCCACCACTTCCAAATCCCACAGGTGTCACATTTGTAAAACACACTCCCGTAGTTCCTGTTGGTTCGTGCAATTAGCACCAGCGCATGTATGTTGCAGTGACAAATAACATTGCGAATGTTCATAGTAGAGATTGAGTTCAAACCACCGGCAATTCCCTTACGATACATGGAAATGGCAAGGGGGTAAGATCAGTATGCGAAGGACAAGTGTGGAATAGATAAAGTAGTGATTTAAAACATATCTGGGGGCCTGGGGCTGGCTCCTAGAGGAACAACTGCATTTTTTGATAATTAGCTGGTGGAAACCAGTTACAAGCGATGGCAATACTATAGCTTTTCAGCCCTTCTCGCCAACATGAAACAGAGAATCAGAGAAACGTAAAAACAGAAAGGAACAAGAAGTGTAGCAAGCATAGCCAGATATAACTATGCTAAGAGTACATAAGGGAGAAGAGACTCCTAGAGGAGAGGATAACGTGGAGGGAGATGGCAATCAACCCGACACCATTCCAAGCTAAGACGCTTGACAGAATCTGCAACTTCTACCCAGTTTGGGGAGCTGTCTTCAAATATGGCCTTGTTCCTTTGATGCCACAGTGACCAAACTGTAAAGAAGAAACTACTCGCCCACAGCTTGTTTCTCTTATGCCTAACCGCACCGATCCAGGCGTGAAAAAGTTTAAGGGGATGTTGGGGAAAAACGAAAGCCACACCCCACCAATCTAACATTTGAGCCCACAGTTTCCTGGAATGCATGCAATGTATGAACAAATGAGTTGTGGTCTCAACCATGCTCTTGCAGAAAGTACACATTAACTGGCCTACTGGAAGCATGCTCCGTGCAAAGAGTAAATCTTTTGTTTGAATGTGTCCCTGAATCATTAACCAGACCAGGATTTCAACCCGGGGTGGAGCTAGATTGCGCCAAAAAACACGGCACCAAAGTACTGATCATGGATTCTGTTGACAACTCACAGCTTCATAGAAAGATTTAGAGGTGTATTTTCCATCAGTCGACGTCTCCCACCGTAGGTGGTCGTCTGCTTCCACGTGTGCTGGGGGAGACGAATTTAGCAGGGAGAGGAGTTTCTTCAACTTGCGCCCGTTCATAAAGAAAAAGTGATCGGCGCCAAATGAGGGACCATTCCCAGGTTGCACCCACCCAAAGTCCCATATCAAACACGGTATTGTACTTTTGGTTGTTAATCAAGAATAGCCTTGGAAATCTGTACCTCAACGCCTGATCTCCCAGCCACACATCAATCCAAAAGCGTACTCACTTACCATTTGATAACACCCAGCGGACATTTGCTTCTATTACTACCGCATATGCTGGTTGCCAACCTGAAATAGAAATGATCGATTTCCACGTACCTTCCTTTCAAATACTACTCCACTTCTCATCAAGAATTGGCAAGCGAACATCAATGTCATAAATGGAGCATATAACATTTTTCCACAGTTTTCCATCTTCTAGTTGGAACTTCCACCACCATTTGAATAAAAGAGCTGTATTTTTTACCTCCAAATTGGTGATACCAAGCCCTCCTTGCTCTTTGGATTTTGAGAGCGCACTCCAAGAAATAAGCGCCATTCCACGTCGGCCATTCTTCCCCCAAAGAAAATTACTTTGCATCCGCTTAATTTGCTTTAGGACACTTTTAGGCATTTTAAACAGACTCAGATAATAAAGGGGGAGACTCTCCAGAACATATTTTATCAATATAAGTCGACCTGCCCGTGAAAGAGAGGAAGATTTCCAACCTGCTAACCTGCTTGCCACTTTGTCCAGCACTGGTTTCCAGGTAGATTGCCGCTTGGGGCTAGCCCCTACAACAAACCCCAAATAGCTCATGGGTAAATCACCAACTTGGCATCCGAAAATATCGTGTATTGCAGCAACATGTTCTTCTTTTGGATTAATAGGGACAGCCAAGGATTTAGACCAATTAACTTCTAAACCTGACATTTCAGCAAATACCAAGATACACATCTTCACCGCATACAACTCCTCCTTGCTTGAGTCACGGAAAATCAGGGTATCATCAGCATACTGCAAATGGGACAAAAGAATTTCGTTGGCCCCCACTAGTAAACCTTTTCTTTTCCCCACTCGAATAGTCTCATCTAGTAGCCAGCCCAAACCTTCTACACGGAGGACGAATAATAGCGGGGACAACGGGTCACCCTGTCTCAGACCGCGGCTTGGCTTGATGGGTTGGGAGGGGACCCCATTGATTAGAATGGAGATAACCGATGTGGATATACACTCCTCAATCCATGATCTCCATGTAACGTTGAAGCCATAATAGGTTAACATAATTTCGATGAAGAACCACGAAAGACTGTCGAAAGCCTTAGCAAAATCTAGCTTAAGCAGTATACCAGATTTGCGCTTGGATTTAAGCCATGAGATGACTTCATTTGCGATTAAAGGACCCCAGTAATATGTCGGCCTTTGATAAAACCTGTCTGGTGCCTGCGATCAACTTACCAATCACTAAACTGAGCCTAGCGGAGAGAAGCTTTGATATTACCTTGTAAATTGACCTGATCATGCTGATTGGTCTGAAATCTTCCACTCTAGATGCCCCGTGGTTTTTGGGATTAAAGTGATCCAGGTCATATTAGTTCCTTTCGGTAGTTGGCCAGACTCGAAAAAACTAAGGACCGTGTTTGAGAAGTCCTCTCCAACTGTGCTCCAAACTTCTCGGATGAAATGGAAGTTTAGCCCGTCATAACCAGGCGCTTTTGTGCCGTCAATGGACAAAACTACTTGCTTTTTTCTGATCGTGTTGGTCTCCGGGTTAGGCTGATAGCTTCACTGTCGGTTAGTCGTGGTCGTCCGGAGATAGGGGGTGCGGAACGTGCGTTGGAGCCGCCTGAGAAGAGACGTAGATAGAATTGTCTAATAGTTCTTTGAATGACCGCCGGCTTTTGCGAGATTGTACCATTAATAAGAAGAGAAGATATTGAGTTATTCTTCCTGTTAATAGAAGCCTTCCTATGGAAATATGTCGTGTTGCGATCCCCCTCTTTGATATATTTGTCTCTTGATAACTGTTTCCAATATCTTTCTTTCTCCCTTAGAATTCCCCATATTTGGTTCATTTTATCTGCTCGGAGCGCACCATGGCACTCGTCCCCTGCGTCATCTTCGCAGCTTGGTCGATTTGTTCAAGCGCAGTAAGTGCCGCATTCAAACGATGATCAATATGCCCATACACCTCATTGTTCCATTTACGTAACATGTTTTTGATTGCTTTTAGTTTAGCCGAACGATATATGCTGGAGCTTGGACCATTCTGTATTGAAGAATTTTTTGAAGTCTCTATGATTCAGCCACCCACTTAGAATCCTGAAAGGTTTAGGACCCCAATTGACATCCAGTAATGTAATTCTCATGAATCTATGATCAGAAAGCTTCCAGGGATTTGCGGTGAGAGAGAGTCCAGGGAAGCTCGCAAGCCATTCCGTTTGGGCAAACACTCGATCAATGCGGCTCATTGACTTTCTACTTCTCCAAGTGTATTTTGACCCGGGAGATCAATTTCAACCAGGCTGAGATGATTAATCCAGTTATGCAAGTCTTCCATACCTCTTGTCACAACAGAATCTCGTCCTCGTTTTCGGTCACTTCCATTCACTGAGAAAGGAATGTGTGGCCAGTTTAGCTCTATGGCGATCCACCTGGACCCCTGAAACAATTATGTACATTGAGTGGTTGGCATTCCAAGTTACTATTAATCCTCCTGGGTGTCCAATTGCAGGATTTCTATTGTCATAAAGTTGCCCTGTCCTCCCCAACAGAGATCATTATTGAGAGGCTGGGTGCGGTGAGTGAGATCGAGAATCCCCATGATGTTGGTTCCTGATTCCTTAATTTCTTTTTTTAGCATTGCTACTTTCTCTCTTCTGCTTATCCCTCGAATATTTTGAAAGCAAATGACGTTGGCCATGCTTTTGGACACTTTGTTTCTCTTCAACTCTTTTGCTTCGTCGAAGAATCTGGGAGAATTGTTTGAGTGATAAATCCGGGTTTGGGTAGTGGCAGTTTATGCTTCTACCAAAGTCTAAACACTTTTGGGCTGAGGATGGGGACGGGCGGTTGTTTTGTGTAGATGTGAAAATTGATCCAGATGGGTCAGATAGGGACACTTCGAGATTGATCGCCGGTGATAATGGAGAAAAAGAGTGTTGAGGTGTGTACGCATTGGATGTAACTGATTGGATGACTTCTAGTGTAACACCCCAACTCAATCCAGATGTGGTCTCGCAACTTAACAGTATATATATAAACATGTCACAGCGGAATTCTTTATAATCCAGGACCTTGCCACGGTCTGACTACAGAATATACCGAACATTAGTCTAACAACCTTAACCATTTACATAACCTTTTACAACCCCCTCACATCCTATACATCTTACTAACTCAGGTTGCCATACGAGTGTACATGCACAACTCGTAGGCCACGTTAAACCCTTAACCGCTGTATCCTCTTCTTACTCTTGCGACGATCGCTTCCTGATGTACCTGTGTAGTAAAAACAGCCCCCAAAGGGGGTCAGCACGAATGCTGGTACGATCCTCTCATGGCCCCCAAGCTAACGTGGCTACGACGACTAATTGTCGATAGCATGGAGGTTGATTAGATGCACAACATAATAGAAAGTGCAGTAAGTAGTAAACAACAACTCAGATATGAACAATCAAAGTCACACACAATGAACGACTTAAATGTGTTCCCTTAATTAGAGAGTTAGTTATTTAACTCCTTAAGTAATGTTCTCTCTTAATCTTAGTCCATCCTTATCTACCTCAATCTGATTCTTATCTTACTCTTAGAAACAACCATCCTTTAATCAGGAGTGGATGTAGCTATCTTAATCTTAATATTACAAACCATCCTTTAAAAAGGAATGGTTTCAAACTTATCTTAACCTCACCTTAATCTTAATCTTAATAATACAAATCATCCTTTAAAAAGGAATGGATGATTGTAACTTAACTTAATCGTACCTTAATCTTAATCTTAATCTCAATCTTAATCTCAATATACAAACCTTTCCTGGAAGGGATTGGCCGTATCTAATTCGAACCTGGGATTTAGGTGATCCCACCGCACCATCTTAATGCCACCTACTCTGGAGGGAGCCAGCGTAGCCGGCAACCGGCCCTAGGCAAAGTCCGAAGACAAGTCCTTAATCGGAGGTCGAATCTACTATAGATAACGACCCCCTTTCCTTAGCATGCATGACCGGAGATCGGTCCCGGGTTTCCTCACTCAAGTTCCAGTTAGTAGTTATCTCAAGACCCTGTTTGTTGGTTAACCTCTTTCGGTTCATATCGTCCCTCATTAGGGGGCGTTCCTTAGTCTCACTCAATTCCTTACTAAGCATTGGTTAGTAAGTTCTCACGGTATGTTGTGTTAGTTTTCAAACATCACACAACAATACAATATATAATATGTTCCGGTTGCATGCTTTATCTTGTTAGTGAGCACCAAAACAATAGCACACAGCCGAGGGACACCTCGTTAGCAAGCAGGTCACAAGAGAACTGTACCGTTCACCGTTGGTCGTTCGGTTGCTTACTCTCTTCCGTAGTCCAAATTCCCAAGTCCTAAAACATTCATTCAGTTTTAGGTTGGTCAATCACTTAACTTAATTCAACTACTTAACTACTTAACCCTTAATGATCCCCACCTAACACCTCTTAAGTCTTAAACTTAATCTTACAAACTTAATCTTAAAACTTTAAGTTTATTCTTAACTTAATCCTTAGGTCTTTATACCTCTAATCATCATTGCCCCCTTAATGGGTACCATTAATACCACTAAACTCTCTTAGGGTTTCTTTCTTTTTTTTTTTCTTTTTTTCTTTTTTTTTTATGGTCCGACCGACCCCACCGACCCACCCCTGGGTAGGTCGGCTGCAGAGAACATCAAACTTCACAGTTTCAGCCCGACCGACCCAGACTGGGGTCGGTTCCCCTGGGTAGGTCGGCTGCAGAACTTCCCATACATTGTCAAACTTTCTCCAAATTTTTCCTCAAGCCTCCTAATGTGTTCTAACATCATTTGGCACATCAAACACACCTATAACCTCCACCAAACTCATTAAAACAACTTCCAAAGATCTTCTCAATCATTTACTCAATTCTTACAAGAAATTCCTAACACTTGTCAATTAATTCCTTATATTTCTAACATGTACATTTTGCCTAAAACTTCAACTAACCAAAGTGTTTCTTTTCTACCCATATAACTCCTTCTTAACATCATTGCACTCCTTCTTTGCTTGTTAAACCTTCCAAGGTTATCTTGCATGTCCATGCACAATTTCTCTTCTTTCCACTTGTTACTCATCACTCTTAAACTCTTAAGCTTGCTTATACATTTCTTTCATTATCTTAATACCTTGACATTGTTCTTCATTTACCTGAACCATGCAACACCCTCCTTAGACATTTCCACTTCTCTTATGCAACTTACTCACCATTCTCATGATCATACCCTCTTATACGTTTCTAGTCATTTTCCTTGATGACTTACAACATCCTCCTTCATTTTCACTTCCATCACTCAAGTCCTCACATTACCATTCAACTAAACCTTACAGTCCACCACTAACATCATCACACTTACACAAGGTTCTCAAACTCTCATTGTCTTACTCTCTAGTTCATACCTAAATCTCCTTAAGGCATTATACACTTTCCTTAAAACTTATGCACAAGTCTTACATTCCTCATATCATGATTTTGGTGTGTTTAGTACACTCGCCAATCCTCTAATCCTCCTAGACATCTCTAGGTCACTCTAAACCTCAAGAACTCCTTAGTTAACTCATTTCCACCCAATTTTTTTTCATGCTCCCTAGTAAACCCTAGGGCATATTAGCTCACCACTACCACTTAAACACTTTGTTTCTACTCAAATTTCGCCATAGCTCTCTAGTATCTTATCATGCCCAAACACATTATTTTTCCTCATTCAACCATCTCACACACATCAAGTCTTCTCATCATATCACCCAAACCAACTCATTCACAACAACTCAATATATTGCAATATCTTAAATTGCATAGCACTAAGGCTCTTAAATGACATGGCTCTTAGGCCCTTAAATGACTTAAACTTAAACACTGAATTTCCCACATATATAAGCTTTCAACCTGCAAATACACTCATCAATCTCATAGTAGTTATAATGCTCTTAAAATCCACCTTAACCTTATATTACTAACTCATTCTCATTAGCTCTCCTTAATCACAAGTTCATAAGCTTGTTTAAGTTCTTTTTCCTTAGGTTATATAACCCAATACACAATGTAAGCTCTAAGCCACATTGGTTTATCTAAAACTCATTCCTTAATCTTAAACCACCATTAGGTAGAGCATTTTACCTTGTTTTCTCAAGCTTATCTTAATCTCCTCCTTAGGCCTTCTTCTTGCATAGATCTCGGCCACCACTTAAATTTTTTTGCCAATGTTCTAATTAATATTTAAGGACCCACATGAGTACTAAACAATGCACTAACCTCCAGGAATGAAAACCTAGGTTAGAAATGTGTTCTAAGGCATAAAAGTGGATGATTACCTTTGAAGTCTCAAGGTAGACTTTGGCATTGAATGAAATAGGACCTCCACTAGTCCTTGGTGATAATCAAGCTAGAACAAGGCATAAAAACATAGCCCCATGAGAAGGAATTTCGGCCATGTACAAGAAATGATGGAAACATGGTTTTTCTTACATTTTCTTTACCTAAGAGAATGGAGAAGCTAATGAGCTCTTCAAACTTGATTTTCCTCCATCAATGGAGTTTTCTCATGGCACCAAAATGGAGCTTTTAAAGATTTGAAAGATAGAAGGTAGGTCTTGACCTAACTAAGACAAATATGCAATTTTTTGGATTTGGAGCTTGGAGTTGTATTTGGCAAGTGATTGAAGATGGAGAACCATGGAGAAGCAACACTCTCGGTTTTGGAACAGAGAGAAGAAGAAGAAAAACCGTGGGTGAAGGAGAGAAATGGAGAATAAAGGAGAGAAGTGAGCTAATAAGATATTTTGCTTTAATAAAGCAAATAGTAACTTCTTTACTTATCTCTTCTTTTCATTCTCATTTGATGACTCATGTGGTGACTCCCCACATAAAAACCGGCCACCCTCTTAATATAAGGCTAACATGGTCTTTGTTGACCAATTAATTGACTATATTGATTAAAACTTAAACTAGTCACTAAATAGTTACTATTCACTAAACAAGGCACATAATCGGGAAATTTTTGATTTCCCATTGATTTAGACCTCCTAATGTGATACTAATTAGTACACAAGTTGATTAAAGAGTAATGATGGACATTTAGCCACTCAAACTCAATTCTAAGACAATTCTCAAAAATGCTTTAAGACTTCTTAAAGCACATTTTGTGTTTTAACTTGTTTTCAAGCTTGGTTTTCTTTGCTAATTGATTTAAAATGACCATTAGAATATTACTAAGGTCTTATCATGATATTTGGGTACTCACCCAAGTCTCTCCAAGCTTAGAGCACGTTTTTGCCCTGATTGCCCTTAAGGCACTTTCTTGTGTTTTCCTTGGTTTAAATTGTCTACCAATCTTTCTAAGGCATATTTTAGCCTTACTACATCATGATTTGATGTTTACTTAGCATACTTAGGTTTGGGGTATTTCATCTAGTGTTGGTTGGACTATTGTCTGATGTGAGTAATGTGGGGTGCATGGAGATTGGGAGGGATAACCGAGAGAATTTTCTGAGTCAAGAGTGCATGGGAGATGGGATAGGGATGGAATGTCGAGGGATTGTTTTGAGGAGGAGTGAGAGGCTAAAGGTGAGGTGTGGGTGGGGGGATACTCGGGTTGGGTACGTGCCATATTAAAATAGGAATTCTGAAAGGGGGAGAGTGTAAAGGCGCCGTTGTTAGGAGAGGTAATGTTATTGTCTGCAATAGTGGGCATTGGAGTTCGCTTCTCCTCAGAGGCCATTATTATTAGAATATTATTTGTGTCTTTATTCACGGAGAATGTGGCTGGGTTTTGTGGAGCGATATGAATAAAGTTTTCCTTTAGGTAAGGAGATATGGGTTGGAATATTATATGGAATAATAAAATGATGGAAGATACAACCGAGAAAAGTGGAGATATGGGTTGGGATAATATTTTGTATAATATCATTGCCCATAATGTGCTCTGGGAAGGTGGATGTCCTTTCTCGAGCGGCGTTATGTCGTCTGCTTAGCAGAACCGAAAAATCAGGCTGCCTTGGGCACGGTTCACCGGCGTTTGGATTTGTAGTACGTCGTTACTACTGTCCTGCTCTCCCCCGCCACCTGCGCCACCGGCTTCGTCTGAGGGATGGATCTTTTGTTTGTGTCTTTGTTGAAACGCACAGTTTGGAATGTCCCACTATTTTCTTCTTCGCTGGTTGATCGGTGGACTTCCTCCGCCGCTGGATTTACCGGCACGCTAGAATCATTCTGGCTGCAGTACTGGCTGTTTTCTTGATTGTTTTGCGATAATTCCTCGGCCAATATTCCATTATTCCGACCTTGCATGTAATCCCCTCAGTTTCTGCAGAGACTTCTTCATTGATGATCGCTCTTTTATTTGTCTCTATTTGAGCGTGCACTTCCAGGTACCGTGGTAGGCACAGCATATTGGTATCGATTTTGATAACATCCCCTAGGTGTTTAGTAATCTGTCGAACTGAATCAGAGGACCAAGCTTGAAGAGGAATTCCCCGAATGGCAACATTGGTGGTTCTGGTATCTAATTGATTTGTGGGCTGCCATGCCCTCTTTATCCATTGATCTTCTTCACCCAGACTGGACATTATGAACTCTTCCGCCTGGACTTTAGTACCAAAGATCACCACATATTTTTGTTTTGACAAGCATGTTATTTCGGTGATGTTTCCCCCCTTTTTAAGTATGGTTGATCTGATTTCTGCGCATCTCATCGGGAAGGGGGTGATAATGACCACACCTCGATCTAATTTTTCTTTCATGACCAGCGATGGCTCCAAGCTGATAAAGCCTTTAGGTGGAGATTCATTGCAGTGTGGAGTCCTTGCTTGTAGTGGAACGGACGCTGTTGTTGGGTTACTTCCATCTTGACACTTGATCCTACTCGTGGTTCTGTATGGGCTCTTTGGACCCGCCTAGTGTGTTGATACGTCGAAGGTCCTGGGGTGGATCTTCTAATGATTGATGTTTGGGTTTGAAGCTGATTGCCATCAACCATTAAGCCGTTTGTCTCTTTGATTGCTTGGTCAGCCTCTGCTTTGGTTCTGTATTCTACAAAACCATAGCGTGTCTTAGTGTGGATTCTTGGGTTCTTTGGCAGTCGGAGTCCCACTATTTGCCCAAACTGATCATATATCTTCCAGATGGTTCCCAGACGTGAGTCTTTGTTGATGTTGTCTATAAATACTGTAGCTCCTGGTATGCTCTTCTGGTTCGACATGTTAGGAAAATGGACGGGTGAGTTCGGCAAGGGGATGTCGGGTTTGGTCGTGGGTAGAGGTGATCATTCGGGCGGACGGGCCGGGTTCGGGCCGGGCCAGAAGAAAATTTTAGGCCCGTCGGGCCTATTTCAGAAACCCAAGCCCGTTTTTTATATGTTCGGGCCGGGCCGGGCTAGGCCCGGGTTTTTTCAGGTTTTACCGAAGCCCGGCCCGCCCGGCCCGGTTTTTTTTATATTTTTTATATAATTAATTAAAAAAATTAATTAATATAATTAGTGTAGATTTATATACTATATGTGCATTTTATTTATAATTTTAGTATATATTTTATAAAAAATAAATTATATTATATATGTGTATATATTATTTGAAAAATAATAATACATAATATATAATCAGGCCGGGCCGGGTTTGCCCACGGGCTTACAAATGTGCCGTGGCCCGGCCCGGTTTTTTATTCGGGCCTTATTTTATGTCCAGGCCCGCCCGGAAGCCCATCGGGTTCGGGCTTATCGGGCTTTTTTACGGGCCGGATCGAGCCGGGCCGGAAACATTATGATCAGCTCTAGTCGTGGGGATGTGGAAGCAAGCAAGAATCGGTGCTTTTTGTGACTGAGGTGTGATTTTGGGATGGAGGTGTGGTTCTGGTGGTGTTGGGGCGGTGGTCTGTGGTGGTAGAACAGGTTAGACAAGGGTTTGGGTGGTGGCGACATGGTGGTGATGAAAGTGGGGGTTTGGAGGGTTAGAGAGAGGAGAGAGGCTAGACATAATTATATAGGACTGTTCCTCTACAAGATTGAATTGGAGGAACAACTGCATTGACAGATGCATGTGATGGTTGCATACCATTTTGTGTTGGTGGTGTTGTTTTATGGCCAACTGCCTTTGTACGTGGCAAGGGACTGCAATACGTGTAAGTGGTAGCCATTGTGCTTACTGTGTTGACCTTTGATAGATGAAAAGAGTGACTGTCGTTTAGTGAGGAATCCATCACATATAATTGTACATGTACAATGTCGAATGTGATATTTTTTCTTGTTGCTGTTGTTGTAACCGATAGTAAAAGCAGCAAAGTATCGTCACACTTATAAGGGAAAAAA
This sequence comes from Limonium bicolor, assembly GCA_023374045.1. Classification (NCBI taxonomy): domain Eukaryota; kingdom Viridiplantae; phylum Streptophyta; class Magnoliopsida; order Caryophyllales; family Plumbaginaceae; genus Limonium; species Limonium bicolor. Next base: position 293,877,342 of record CM041781.1, on the reverse strand, counting down.
ATAAAACCATCATACTTACAAATCAATCTTATGTAAATAACAACCATTTCCCATTTTTACACAATCACTCACTTTTACAACCAGTCGGCAGTCACTCACTTTTACAATCAGTCATCAGTCGATATCAGCTCCTATCGGCTACCAACTGTCATTTTCTAAAAGCCAAAAGAATGGGGCCTAAGTATTTTGCTAGAGTAAAGCCTCTTCTCTACTAAATAGTATGATAAAACTGTAAGAAACTTGCGCTTATAATTCATTTCATATAGCTATTAGTTGCTTATTTACATTTATCAATAAGATTTATCACTTGAGAGATTCTAATAAATAAATTTCTGCTTTGAGATCATTTTGTCCGGTTATTGAAAGCTGTTTATTTACCTTCATATAAAGCTGTACGAATCTATCAGTTTAGGTGTCGATCGTGTAAGTGTATATATCGGGTGTGTATCTTCTCAACCATAGATAGTGTTTTGCTTCATAAGATTTTGTTCTCTCCACGTCTTATTTTGTTTTCACCTTATCACAATAACTCTAAACCTGTATATTTAACTTCACTGATTAAATCTTGTGTCAACCTCCCAATCCAGTATATATACAGCACACATGCAGTTCATGTGTGGTCATAATATGATTTAATATGTACTAGCTACTATAAATCGATTGAATGTACCAACGACTGCGAGCACTTGCTGGTTGTTCAAGCATCTGATGGGATTTGAATCTTGTTTTTTCTTCACATGTTTAAACAATTAGGTGAGTAAAGCAAGAAGATTTTAGCAATTCTGCTCTTAGTCGGTTAATATGACCAGAAGCGAAGTATGTGTGTCTAGATTAGAGATGACTGTCTCTCACCCTGAGACAACGTGAAGGATCGAGCAGAGATTCAGCGAGAACAATACTTGGAAAACGGTAATCAAATGAGAAATCCCAAAGGTCTCACACGGAAAATAATGGTAAAAAAAAGTAAAGACAAAAAGTCAAAAGAGTCAAATATAGCTAGACCTCCCTTCCCACTCTCACAAACGCTTGAAAAACAACATTGGCTTCTATTTAAGTTCAAACTTGGTCTTGTTTGATGCTCGATACGAATTGAACATGGCTTTGGAGATCAAGCGTCTTTTCTTTCTACCAATGTCACGGGCAGACACGATGTGCATCTCTTCAAGGATGGGAGAGAAGCGGCAGCAACAATTCAATTAACTTCAATTCAATTTTGGTGCCTGAAATGCCACGATATGAACCTTTGTGAGACTTGTGAAGTTGTAATTGATGTAGTCCTCGACCACCAATATTAATTCAACATCAGCAACTTGGGGTTTCCTCTTAGTCTGCATTCAAGTTAATTTCATGTAGACTAAAACATTAGTTACAATTACAAGACTAGCATTTCATAAACAGGTGGTCATTTTATAACTTTTAAGGCATTACGATATAGTTTGTAGTTTTTACCTGAACACAAAGTTCCCTGACATTTGGACAAGCAATAAGAAACATCAATGAATGTCGGAGCACGTCAACATCACGTAAATCCACCAACCAAAATGACAACCGCTCCATCCGTTCATATCGTGGAAGCATATGGACTATTCTACATCTTCCCATTAGCTTCTCCGGTTCAAAAAATCACAAATGATTTCATATTAAAAATAGAAAAAAATTAATATCAAACAAAAAATACAAACTGAAATGCAATCATAATTCACCTTGCAAAAGTTGTGATCGAAGTTGACAACTTGAAGCTGCACCAAGTTGCTAAAAAATTTAAACCATCGTCACACTTGCCTTCTTCATCATCAGCTAAATCACGCGGGAGAATAGACAATATTTCCAGCTTTGGCGCATTTGAAATACTTATATTCTTGAAGTTTCCAAAAATATATAAATCACGAAGCATTGGAGCCTTAAGATCAAGGTGATCATCAAATGACACATCAGCCAACATAAGTCTCTCAAGTTGCGGACAAACAGAAACAAAATAGGAAATTGTGGAGGTTGTAGTTGTTTCTGAAGTCAACTCAAAGCATGTGAGATTTGGAAACCCTTTAAACCAAGGTGGAAGGAGAAACTGAACTGAGCCAAGTAGCAAGTGCCGTAAATTTACCGAAGAAGAAGAAGAAGAAGGTAGGGTAGCCAAAGAAGGTAGGGTACCTAAAGTAGGCAGCCCACAGTCATCTGGTACTTCCAAGCATAATTTTTCGAGTTTGTGATTATTTGCAACAGAGCACATAGATGATGGTATGCTGAAAGGTCACCAAGATATTTATAAGGCAAGTATAAAGAGAATTCTCGAACAGAACCGCCATGTTGTGAGACAACACTATTTGCGACATTTGCGTATTCCATGGGAGAATCTTCACAAAATTTGCTAACAGATTCGTAGAAGCCATGATCCAGCTTCAAACAAGAAAGAAGATTCCATTTAAATCTCCAACTTTTGGACAGGGTGCTCGTTCTTACCCCATCTACAAGAGTTAACTTGTCAAGAATGATACTAATCACTTCAGGCGGAAGATTAGTAATTCGATCCATTGATTCAAGGATGATTTCTGCACAGAAAAAAAATGCCAAGATCATTAAACATTTATTCAAATACCTAAGCCTTGGAATCAGTAATGCAAGTTAAAAGTTTGTTACACCACAGAATAACCCAATTCCGCATTTGTCAGTCACAGTAAACTCAACTTCTGCATTGGTTATTATGTACAATTGCAGCAGATGGGGATCATTGTTAAGCAGCACTAACCAGAGCAGAGCACCATACAGAAGCAACAGTAAGAGAAGGACAACTTAGGACATGCAACCTAAACATGCATGGGCACTAGTGGAAAAATAAAAACATTTATTTCGTCGGTTGTGTGGGCCTATTTTGTCGGTTTACAACAGACAAATATAACCCGACGAAATAGGTGTTCGCTGGTTGTAGAACCGCAAAATAAGCCCATTTCTACTTTGCCAATTGTAAATAACAACCGACAAAATAAATCTGATCTATTTCATCAGTTATTAATCACAACCACCAAAACAGATGGTTTTAGAAGAAAAAAATCCATTTATTTCGGCAGTTTTTACCAAAAACCACCAAAATAACTCACCCTTATTTTGGCGCTTTTTAGCAACAACGGCCAAAATAGTTTTTTTTGTATTTATTGTATATTATTTTATTAAAGGATCGGCGAAATTTTATTGTTTTTTTAAAAAAATTGTTTTACTTCTATATCTGATATTTACAATCATCAACCTACATATTCATATTAAAAATATCAAATGGCACTCAACATAAGAATTACAATCATCAACCAGCGGTTCCATCACATTCCTACCAAAAATAAGATTCAATTGCAGCACAGCCTATACCCGCTGCACAACAAAAAAGATTTAACTTCAAAAATACAAAAACTTCAAAAATACATAACTTCAGAGATATGCTTTGCCCACTCCTCAAGCATTGAATCAATTAAATATATTCCAACTAAAATGCAAATACAATGATAACATCATATTAAATAAAATAGAAAAAACAAGATAGAGATAACTTACCTATTTGATGATTATAAACTGAGTGCTTAAGTGTGTTAGTCGAGCTAAAAAGATCAAGAGATCGTCTTCACCTTTGTATCGCTACCCTACAAAGGAAAAAGATATAAGAACGTTATATTATGCATATTTATATAAATTTAGAATGAAAAAAAAATAAAAAAACCATGAACAACGTACAAAGACCAAAATAGACCTTTTTTCCAACTAGTGAATATGTAAGTTGCAGCTATGGGATGAAACCACTAAGTACATCGGGTAGTCTTTTAACATGATAGCTAATACTAGGTGGAGAAACTAAATTCAACCGGTGAGGGAATAAGATTGATCAACAAATTGAGAAGAATATATTCATAATTCATCATAACCTTCTGTAACCGAAACATGCAGTTGAAGGACCCTGTAAATTTCTTCCAATTCAATAGTTTAAAGCAGAAAATTGGATGAATGACAAAGCAGCCTTAAAAAAAGGAGACCAAGTTGTTTTGCTCTGCAGGTATATTCATTTTAGACAAATGAGAACTTTTATATTATTTCACCACATAATGATTGCTCTGTTATCTTATTCATGTGTGTATCCATTTTTATAGGTTAGGATTAGCGTTTTAGTTTGAAAAAGTGTGGGTATTGAGATCGAGAGAGATATGAAGGTGATTGAGAATTATATATCATATCCATCATATGAAGCTAAAATGGCGTTGTGGTTAAATGTCATACCTCAACTTACTTTGTTATTGCTGTGAAGTTTTGTTTATTTATAGTCATATTTCATTATATAGTAAGAGGCTTAAGGTAATAACTTCCCTGCTCTTTTCATTGTAATTGAATAAATTCTTCTGTGTGGACACTACTGTTTTCCTTGTTTTATTTATAGTCATGTTTCATTATATGGTCAGAAGCTTACTTTGTTTCCCGTCCTATCCCAAGCTAGCTATTTGACTCTGTGTTATTCACATTCAAGACTCATTCCTTTAAATGCAGTAAACTCAATTCTGTTGTGCACTGTGGTGTGCAATTTCTTCCACATCATTATGAATGTGAGATCATAAAAATCTGTCTAAAACTGTAGTACGTTCCACGATCGATGTTCAAGGTCTTAGCAGTTACTACTACTAGAAGTCTAGAACAAGTGTATATAAGTTTAATGTTCGAAGTTGACATGAACGCAACACAAAATCCCTAAGAACTCAAAAACAGAAGTAGAGTTGCACACGAAAAACATCAGTAGAAGCAACAATGAAATCTCAGCTCGAAGTGGACATGAACGCACATAAAATTCCCCAAAAGGACCATGTCCTCGCCGTTAATTCCAAGCTCATGCGATCATGTGGGACGGTTGTGAATAAGTATTCGTCAAAGTTCAAACGGATTGAGAAGAACCAAAAACACAGTTAGGGTTGTGAATTTTGAAATCAGGAAGGAGCACCATTCATCTCCAAAATAGAGACAACACAAGTTAATTAGGGTGAAGTAACTCACCTATCAAAGGCGTAACCGGTGACGAAATTACGTATGCTAGTCGAAAGCCATGGAAAAAATTTGGAGGAGATTGTTCCGTCGACAGTGCGGAGACGATGAACAGAGGCGGTGACAGAGTGCAGAGACGGTGAGCAATGAGCAGGGGCGGCGATAGAGTGCGGAGACGGTGAGCTCGAATCGCCGGGGATGAGCAGTAGCGCTCTGTGGGCATGCGTTTCTGTGAGAGAGGAGTACCTTCAGTGCAGCAATGAGAAGCGCGGGAATTATTTTATTTTTGTTAATATCCATTTCCTCAGTTTTGTTAGAGAACCGTGGAAATAGGTATAGAAATGTTGTTTTTCAAGTTGTTATTTTTATTTTCAAGAAAAAGATAATATATTAAATTAAGCAAGAGTGTACATCCGATGGAATTCGAGGAAATTTTTTGTGAAAATGTTGTTGATTTGAGGACATAAAATTACACGCGGTAGTTTTTTTAGAAAACAACACACATGTATTACCACTAACAGAAGCATTCTGGATGAGATAGTTCGTCAAAAACCGCCTCTGCACTGAGCCAGTTTCCGACCTAGACAGGGGCGACTTGCGGAAAACCGCCCTAAAACGAGGCGGCTTGTTTACATTCTTATCACCTTATCCGAAATCCCGAGCATGAATGTCGGTCATCGGATCCCGTGATTTCCGTGATCGCGCGGATAACATTATCCAAAACCGTGCAAAGAAGCGGCCGTGGGCCTAAGGCAGTTTTTGACAGCCGATTTCCCTATAAAAAAAAACCAATCTCCCTAATTCTCCACGCGATTCTCTACTCTACATTCTCCTAATCTTCTATCTCTCATTCTTTCCGAATTTCACTAAGTTGCTATACTATGTTTTTTTTAATATTGTTCATGTATTTCTAATTACTATGTTTATTATACTAGTTTTTGTTTATTTGTGGTTCAACTTCTAATTATCTTCTACCTCTAATTTGTTCTTCCAATTTTTCTTTAGTTAATAACTATGCCTCCCAAAATAGGTTATGGTTAATTAATGTTCAAATGTTGGTAAATTAAAATTTAATTTTTTACATTTATATTGTTATTTAATTAGAGTTAAATTTTTCACTAATTAATTGATTAAATTTATAAGTTGCACATTCATTAATCTTGTGTTTAAATACCTTAATTTAATATGGCAATGTTGTTATATTATTATGCAATTTTTTTACATTTATATTGTTGTTTAATTAAAGTTAAATTCAAAATAATTAATTGATTTAATTTATAAGTTACACATTCATTAATCTTGTGTTTAAATGCCTTATTTAAATGGTAATGTTGTTATATTAGTATGCCATTTTTTTACATTTATATTGTTGTTTAATTAAAGTTAAATTCTTAATTAATTAATTGATTTAATTTATGAGTTTCACATACCAATTTGGTTTCATATGCCTTAACTTATTATGCTAATGTTGTTATATTATTATCAATTTTTTTACATTTATATTGTTGTCTAATTAAAACTAATTCGTATATAATTAATTAATTTAATTTATATGTTGCACATTCACTCTTATGTGTTTAAATGTCCTAATTTAATATGGTAGTGTTTTATATTATGCAAATTTTGTTACATTTACTTGTTATCTAATTGAAGTTAAATTCATAATTATTTACTTGATTTAATTTATAAGTTGAACATTCACCAATTTGGTGTTTATATGCCTTAATTTATTATGCTAATGTTGTTATATTATTATGTAATTTCTTTTACAATTATATTGTTGTTTAATCAGAGATAAGTTAGTAATTAATTAATTGATTTAATTTATAAGTTGCAGATTCACCAATTTGGTATTTATATGCCTTAATTTGTTATGCTAATGTGGTTACACTGCTGGAAAAAAAAACAATGCTCTTTTAAAAATGGTTATATTGTAAATCGTTTTTTTATCATATTAAAGAATGATTATAAAGTAAGGCGTTGTTTTATACTTTAAGCCGGACATTTTAAAAAACGTTTCACTTAAGAAGCGTTCTTTATTGCATCGCGCCCAAATACAAAAAAAATGCTTTGTAAATAAGTGTTCTTTAAAAGTAAGCGTGAAAGTCATAAACAACGCTTCCTTGGTGAAGCGTTCTTTATATGTTACTTACGCTCAGCATAAAGAATGCTTCTTAAGTGAAGCGCTCTTTATGTTACTTAAATTAACCCGTGGATTTTTTGGCTCAAATTTGAACATGCCGCTCTTCTCTCTTCTTATCAAAAAATGATTTATGTATGGGGGTCAAAACATAATAAAATAAAATATAGGGTACTAGTTAGGATTAAAACGGAGAGGGATCATTTTTAAATAATTTTAGAAACATGAAATATAAGTTTTATAAAATTAAAGGAGTTAATTGTAAAACTAGGAAAATTGTTGGGGATAAATCGTAATTTATAAAAAGTATGGGTCAAGGGGTAATTTGGGTAGTCAACCTTGACCACATGTGAGGTTGACCGAAATTAATTGACAAAAATAATTATTTTGATAAGTAAAGAAATATTATGTCAAAAATGACAATTATATAAAGATATGGGGTTATTAGGTGATTACCGAAATTATATGGGTTGGCGCATAATTATTAGGACCCTAGGGGTCTGTCTGAAAATGAAGAGAATTTTGGGTTTGTTTTAATGATTTAACTAATTAAGGATTATAATAATAGTTTAAGTATTAAAATGTAACATTTATAAAACTTATGGGGCTATCTTGTAAATTACTGAAAGTTGGGGTGAAAAACGGAATTTAGTGAAGTTAGGGGTTTGTACGACATTTTAGAGAAATTTGGGGCTGAAATTGTGAATTAAATAATCAATGTGTATAATATAAAGTTTTAGGTATTAAATTGTAAGTTTACAAAATAAAGAGGGGCAATATGTAATTAAAAGAAAATGGTGGGTAGGCATAATAAATCTGGAAAGAGAGGATGTTTGTTCGGTAATATTAATATGTGTGTATATCATAATGTTTGAATATCTTAGGTTATAAATTAATAAGGTTAAAAATGTAGAAAATATAATATATGGGTTGGTTTGGTAAATAATTAAAATGAGTGGGGAAGAAAGTGAGATTACCGAAAGTATTATGGGTTGGTTTGGGAATTATGAAAAAATGGGCAGAATATAATATAAGGTTTGGAATGGTATAATGAGACATTATATTAAAGTATAAGGGTTTATGTTATAAGGAAGTTATTATTATATAAATATACCTTATAAACAATCACATATAATAATGGGTTTTAGTTGGAAATTTGGGGAGTATAATATATGGTTAGGAATCTTATAATATGAGGAACATGATGATGTGTAGAATATTTGTATAATATTAAGATAAATTCTTAATAAGAGATTTGTGAATAGGAGTCACAAATAAATAAATGTGAACTTCACATAAAATGATGAATTACAATTCATCATGAGAAACCTTATAAATCATACAATATGAATTTATAATATGAAGTAAAGATATAATATGATTGGTGAACCATATAGGGTTAATGTGGAAAGAACCATGAGTGGGAAATATAATTACAAGGTATTATATAAATTAAAAGTGGAAACATAACTTGGTCAAATAAATATAGTAACAGACTATATTATATGCTTGTGTAAGTGTATATATAAATATCCATGCATGCTTGTAGATATGAGTACGTAAAACCATAACGTATAACCAAGAATTTAATTCCATGCATGCACGTACGTAAATTATATTCATGCATGCATGCACCCCGGTAACGAACGAGTTATTTAAGAGACTAACTCCTACGTAATAAATACTACTACAGTAGCGACTGTTTTATGCTCGTAACTTATAACGTATAACTAAACCTAATCCCGAGGAATAATGGAAAACGAGTTAAACAAAGAACCGACTTAGGGGTTATCTATGGGATAAAGATTAGAACTTATTCTGGGATGGATAAGTAGACTCGAATTATAGACACTGATATTAGAGTAAAATATATTCAAAAGATACGGGCTGCTATATACAAGCTTTGGGGTGATTGAGGATATGCGTGAATCGTCACGCTAGCATTGTACTTTGGTGTACGGTATGCTAATGTGTGGTATGAACATCCTGAGGGTTTCCATGGGTTCATATGTTATTTGTTTATCTGTGTAAGAGCGATATGTGTGATATGCATGATATGTGTGAATTAATTGCTCGACTGTCAAGCGTTTATAATTGTGCGCGAACGTCTGTCGGACTAAGTGATACCGATTATCACTCGATTTAGATACTAACAATTAGGAGACCCTAAAATTCCTAAATAACGTAAGTAAAACACTTAGGAATGAGACTCAGGGATACCGGTCTCTAAAGCTTAGATCTCAAACATGAATATGACCTAGACTACTTCTAGGAATTTGCGTAAGACCTCGAAGGCGGCTGTGTTAATAATGAATTCTCCATAACATAAGATTATACTTTAGGTAGTTGATTAAAGATTTAATCACATAATGGAGAGCTGCTGTGTGATATGGAAATCTAGTTCTTTTTTACTGCTGGTTGTGCATAGTGATCACTAGGGTATAACGTCCGGATCGGACTTACTCTTATTAAATTCCAACGAGCCCAGATAGATCGTTGGTTGGAGTGTGCTACCACTGACACCTGGCTTCGGCCTTTCATGGATGCCGGTATTAGGCAAGTGGAAGTCCCAGGATCTACCGATCCTTGGCAATGAGCACCTTTGTGTGTACGTGGGATGACTGTCAGTGAGAATAAACTACGGGTTGTCTTAACATGACGCCCAACTGATGATAAGAATAAACTTTGATATGAGTAATGGGGCTTGAAGGCTGAGTACGAATACCCTCGATGAAAGCAATTACACGTTTTACCACACTTACTTGATGTCGTACGTTGGATAATGTATGTGGTGTGATGTATGATGTGATACGTATTGTGTATCTATGAACTGTTATATGTATTCATGCTATTTACTGTTGTCACTATAATCTGTAAAATGAACCAACATGTAATTAATCTCATGTCATGAAATACCCCGAATAATTAGCAGTCTAAATTGGTGAAGTTTAAATTAAATCATGTGCGCACAATTAAATTTGGTATATACATGTCCGGAAATATGACAACGCTACGTATTAATACGGTCACGTACTTATATGTACGTTTATGAAAATACATATACGTAACGTTACAATTTTACAACGTCGTAGATAATGAATAATAACGTCGCATAGTTACATATACCTAAAACACGACAAAAATAAAAGGGGGCGTATATATATAGACATGTACGTATAAATAACTAACAACGTAACAAATGAGGTAGCCGCGTATAAAATTAATAACACGACGTATATTATATGGTCTTACATATATAAATTAGCATGTATAACTTATACAAAAAAAAAGAGAAGGAAAAAGAGCAAAGACACTCCCGTTGAGGTTCGAACCCCGTACCTCTCGTATGCCTAGTGAACGTCTTAACCGATTGAGCTATGCTCAAATTCAGTAACTTATACCACCGAAGCAAAACTAGTATTATGCCAACTATGATAATTACAAAGAAAGGAATCAAACACCCACTCTGGCAATATTCTCAAAATCCTGTAGTTCACTAGCAACCATTTACTTACCCGATAATCTCCAAGTTCCATTAAATTGGAACAACAATCGTTTAAACCCATGCACTAAACCGATTTTTAATATCAAAACCTCTGTAACCTTTCTGTCTTTGCATGTAAAGTACCTTCCTTGATTTTCAAACCCATGTCCCCTCCCTTCTCGTGTGTATGAGTCCCGATCTACAAATTGTGCCGAGGATTTCCCAAGAAAAACCCATGCCATTCTCCTCCGGTGCTGGCGCAAGGTAAAAGGCTACAGGGTTGCTCCTCTCACTGCTCTCTTCTTTTTTTTCCTGTTCCTTGTTCTTGTTTTTCCCGAAAGTTTTGCTCTACCCCTCTAATCTCCTTCAAATCTCATGAGAGAGAACCCTGCATGCAACGTCTGGGAGTACCCCTGTGATGTGGGTGAAGGTCCTCAAGGAAACCACCCCATCCCTGCTTGAGTTTCGGCGCAAGGTAATTACCGGCTCTGTGTCGATGCCTCTTTACTTCGGTTTTCTTTCCTTGTTCTGTCTTACCCGAAAATTGTTCTTAGTCCTCTAATCTTCTTCATCCTCCTTCGCATAACCCTACATGCAAGCTTGCTGGTATAGTCTCTGGAAACCGTCGAACGAGAATCCTCCAAGATCTCTCAAAGGCAAGAGTAGAGTAGGTAACCGAAAAATTCATTTGAAACGTCTTCCAACTTCTCTGTTTTGGATGTGTGAATAACTTAGTTCTGACTTTCCTTTCTGCCTAACCTTCTGCATGCATGAGTCCTTCTTGGGAGCCGCCTCAAGGTTACACCGAAATCCTCAGTAAACACATTCCAACTATCCTGAAAACAACTCCAAGGTGAGGCCAATACCACCATGTTTTCCTTACCTTCTGTTTCGGTTTAAAGCCCCACTAAAACCATCGACTAATCTGGAAATGTTGCTTGTGCGTGGCCAGTTGCAAGCCAAAGTTCTGAATTGGAATCGCCAATCAAACTGGAAAAATAATACCCAAGAGGGATCACTCCTTCACAAGGTAAAGTTCTACCGAAATGATAGTGAGTTAAATGCTATGGTCTGGTTTAAAAAAAAAACTCACCAGAATCTGATCACACTCATCTGGTTGTGTCTAGTGTCGGGAGTGGACCAAGCGGAGCCCAGGAATTACCCAAGAAAAACAGCCCCAAAAACCCCAAGGTTGTAACTCCAGCTAGTACCTAAAACTATATATTGTTATTGGGCAAATTCTGCTCGAGGTTTTTGGGTTAACCTGCTAATCATAGGCCAGAAAATGCTATGTGCTGTATGGGTTAGGTACTGGCAAACTGGTGGATTAAACACCAAAACTTGAGAAGTTAAAACCATGCATAAACTCATGCCTTGTGCGTGATTAATAATCGACTACAACAATTAACCGAAAGCTGGTAAAACTCGGCTTGAAAAACCATCTTGTTAAAACTGATAGGATGATCTGGAAAAGGGTAACCTGTTGGGAGGCTAATACTTTGGCTAAAACGGTAGTCTAAACACCTAGCTTCAAGTGTTAAACTGGGCTTGAAAATTACCGAGAGCAAGAGTGGAGGTCTGTTAGTAATGAGCTGGAATTCTTCAGACGAACCTGTTTATATGTTAGTTTAATGAACCAGCAAAGGAAATAGTTAGAAGCTAATTACTGAGTTGTAAACCTGGTCCTGATTGTCGGGAAGTTTTGTTATTGGTCTGGGAAGTAGTTGACTGAGGTGGTTAAGGGAGAATAACATAAGCTGACTTAGGAAAACTGTGCCACACACGACTAGGAAAGATCCGGTTAACTAACTGTTTTAAGGATGATTCTCAAGAGGGGAAATCCTATCAGATCAGGGTGGAGTATTACGTGTTTCAGTTTCTGAAATGGTTGTGCTTATGACCTATAAACGGACCTCATAAACAGAAAAACCAAAGAGAACAAAAGCTACCCAGTGCTAAACTGATAGTTCTTCTTCAGATTCCTCAACTTTGGTCCCACTATACACTAAACTCCCAGAAGTAATGTAAGGGTTGAGCTGGTCTAATTATAACCTTAAAATAATGATTAAACCCTTATCTAATTTGATTGACATGTAAGGATGTTGAAGAAAAAAAAGAGAGAGAGAGAAAAAGAGTTGTGTGCTGAAACTCAAAGTTCAGTTCTCTAACACACTGCTGTTCAAAATATATAGGGAAATCTGATAGCAATAAGCTGGAAAGGACTAATGAAAGATCTGTTAGTGAGCTGTTTCAGTAATAGCAAAGGAACTGTGGTAGTTGGGTTGGAATCGGGCGCTTCCTAGTGTTGAGTAGGAATGAAAATTGCTCTAGGATAATAACTAATGTTATCACAGTCCATAACCTGTAGCCTCTGTATAATGGAGTTCCAGAAGTGTGCACAGCCTGGTTTTGAGGCTAAAAGTAGTGATGAAACACTTAGGCAAATGGGTAAGCTATATGGGAGAATTGGAAGACAAACCATGAACAAAGAAAAGAGTTAGAAAGGTCATATCAGTCTAGTTGCAGTTCTGTAGTTTGTACTTTCGGTATAATCAGTCTACAGGGGGGATACCCTAACTATATTGGCTTAATAATAGACTCAGATTCTGGTTAAAGTACTTTACTAAGTTAGCAACACTTGGGGAGTGTTTTGTTGGGCAGAATAATAGTTAAACTATCTTGCTTACTATGGGCAGTGAACCCAATCTTTGTAGTACAACAAGGTCGTATCCACAGAGACTTCGCAACTGTCTAATTAATTATCCAGTTTAGTAAATGTACAAAAAGGCAAATAAAAATGCATAAAATGTAAAAAGGGGTTTAGCCGGAGGCAAGCTTGAATTTTGGGAACTGAGCGGAAATAATAAATACAGTAAATAAAGTAAATGGATGGAAAAAGGTATCCTAGGATAGCGGGGGGGATTTCCTAACTACTTAAACATATTTAAAACCTTGTCTCAAATATTTATTGCCTATTAGAGTTAATAATTGTCAGTTACGAACTCCTATTAATAGCCTTAGTATTTTCCTGCTCAATCCGGAGTGTAAATACCAAGATTAATTCCTTTGTGGTATTTTGACTATCTCAAAATCATATATTGATAGCTACCAAATAAATGCAGTATTTTGTCAGAATAAGCATTTAACAATATTTGCTGAAAGGAATTAAAACAAGTTTAATAAGTGAAACAGGTGATAAATATTTATTTAAGTACAGACAATAATTATAATCCTAATTTGCTCTTATTTGTCTGTTTAAGAATTAATCTTGTGGCCTTCCTAAATCATAGATAAGGACAACTCTTAATTAAATCAATAGACTTTTTACAATCAGAAAAAGTCTAAAATCATTAATTAGCTTTAAGTGAGAATTCTTTTTATAACAGCGATGGATTTTATCTGCTAATCAAGGAGTATAAAATCTAACGTTTATCTCTCTTTGTGGTCTATTCTCAGATTTACAAAATCATTGAAATAAGAGAAACCGTAAATGCATAAAAATGATCAGTTATTAAGCATTTAATAATTTAGAGAGACAAAACAAATATTTATAAGCAAACTTGGTATTAATAATAAGTCTGAATTATTTAGGGTCAAACCACATCCTAGGATACGAATAAAATCACTCAGACATTAACAATAATAAAAAGGAAACAGAAATAGCCATTAATTTGGAGACTGCTGGCGGAGACTGGACTGCGATTCGCTTCTGGTCCAGCTCCCTTTCTTCTGTTCTTCTTATCGCGTTTCTGCTTCGTGGTGAAATGTGGAATAAAACTTAAACGGAGAAGTGGGAGATAAGAGGATGAAGTGGATCGATGGTGGTGGTTGAGGTCTGTAACGGTGGTCTAATACTAATAATAACAATTAAATAACAACTAACAAATACAAACTAACAACTAACAATTTGGATTCGGAGGAAGGGAGTGATTTTATTTGAGCAGAGGCCGTGGGTTTATATAGAGGCAGAGGAGAAGAGGGTCCGTACGAATTTGTTTAACTGTTGATTCATTGATTGCGCAGGGGACAGGAAGATGAAGACGCGTGAGGGATAAGAGGCTCATTAATGCAGACAGTGGACGAGTTGTGCGACGAGTTGTGCGAGTTGCAGAGGACGGCGAAGACGATAAGCTCCGGAACATTTATACACGACCGCCAGATAACATGCGGTCCTCTCTGTGCTGTCCGCCAATTAACCAGCGGTTCCATGTGTCTTGTCCGCCTGTTAAGGAGGCGGTCCTCTGTATGTTGTCCGCCTGTTATTTGGCGGTTCCCTCTGTCTTGACCGCGAGGCGGTCTTCTGTGTCTTGTCCGCCAGTTATTTGGCGGTAGCCCAATGTCACGTCCGCCTCCTTTGAGGCGGTAGCCTCACTCTTGTGTGCGAGGCGGTTGCATTAGAGTTGACCGCCAATACGGGGCGGTTGTCTCTCCTACGTCCGCCAGGCGGTCGCCTCAGAGTGGTCCGCCTGTTATGGGGCGGTGCACTCTATGTTGTCCGTGCGTTATTATATATATTATACATATATATAACAATCTTTAACTGGCTCTACATTCTTCGTTATAAGTCCGTTTTCTGAGCCGTTTGCGTCTATGCGTTCGTCTCTTTATCTACTTTACTCCCAGCTTGGTTTTCCTCATGTTTGAACAATAAATTTGTGAGATAAATAATAAAACATAAACTAGAGGAAAACTAACCGAAGTGGAGAAATGAGCAAGAAAAGTGCTAATATTATATATGAAATACACCTATAAATCATGCTCATTTGGACACTTATCACACCCCCACATATCTTTTTGCTTGTCCTCAAGCAAAATCACGTACCCAAGTAAGTAGGGAATGCTCAATACTAACAAATATTATTATGAAGGGTAGGATAAACATGATCTTTAAACTTTATGAGGAGTGTGAAAAATTAACTGCTGGTGGCATAGGTGTGCTCAGGGTGAAAATAAAATATAGAGTTTCGGGGTATGATCCAAGGTACTCCAATGTTTCTTTTTAGGTGACTCTGAGAATTTTCACCATGGCCAACTTCTCTCAAGAATGGGCATTGAGGAGAAAACAAAAGGAAAAATAGATTCATGCATTTGTTTCACTTTTGCATAAGGGATGAGAAAATGTAGGCATAACGCCTTTTTGTATTTAAGAACACTCAACTCTCTTTGTTGGTTACCAATGGTGTCTCGAAAGTCCCTTATTATTTTATTTTTTCTCTTTCTTTTTTTTTGACAGAGAAGTACCCCTTAGCAATCCCTAAGAGAGAAGACAGAAAGAAACCCTGAGCAAATTAAATCCAACCATTTGCAGATTATTTGGTCACACCGCATATAAAATGCTCCTCAAAAGTAATCAAAATTTTAAAATTTGTACCATTTATCCTACAATTCATAACAGTATTTATTTTAAAGAGAACAACCCACATATAAAGGGTCCATGAATTTTGAATTTGGACAAACGAAAAATAAGGAGAGAGATTAAACATTTAAGCACAAAATATTACCGAAAAGGGCACACTCCCCACACTTAAATTGAACAATGTCCTCATTGTTCACCAGAAAACAAGGGAAGGTCTCAGAAGACCTTTTCGGTAAGTAGATAAAATAGAGATACACAAAGATCACAAATAATCAATTAAGCACATAAACGCTCCTCTGCAGTTTTTATTTAAATAAAAGCATATTAAAGAAACTGGTACTCCCCTGATTTATTTTTGCTTGCGTTTATAGGAGTTCCCCCACACTTGAGCTTCAGGCTCAAGTAGCGTAGCTTGGTTGCGGTGTCCACATGAATTGCACCTGTATAAGACACTAGAAGCAACCACACTATAAACAGGGTTAAAAGTTAGCAAAAATAAAATTTAAAGAGAACCTGAAAATTAAAAAGAACAATAAAGTAAATAAAATAAAAGTACACCCGGGTTGCCTCCCAGGAAGCTGCCCTTCTTTAACGTCTTTGGCTAGACGCCTGCTCGTTATCCTGGATCAAAACAAAACGTTACCTCGGCATATAAAATAAGAAAATTAATACTCCACAAAATCTGGCGTTTGAGGAGGAGGTAATGCCGGGAACGTAGTTCTAACAGAAGACCCGGCGGTGCAGATTTTTCTTCCTCAAATTGGAGGATGTAAACTTCCTCCTCTTGTAGGTGAGGCTCGTAGAAAGAACGCTGTTTGATATCATCTTCAGAGAAAATTAATTCTTTGAAGGTGATAGTGGCGTTTTGTTTGGATATTTGGCGGGAGGGATGGCAATTCCTTCTCTTCATTTTCGAGGATAAAAGTATCCTCATATCTGGGTATATTATAGAGAAGGAGGGAAAATAGTAGTTGACTTCAGAGAGAGGAAACTCCATGAAGTCTAAGGAGAAACTCTCTTCTGAGGGGTTGTCTCCATAATCAAGCTGATAGTTGTTTGGTGATGGATTCTCTAATTCGAATAGGGGAGGAGGTGGAAAGTAGCTTAAGTCCTCAGCAGGTTGTTCTTCCTCGTGAACCACTGCATTTAGTTGTGGAACGGGTTGTTCCATGTGTTCTACCTGATCTAGCGTTCTTTGCCGGATCATTTCAATGGTTGAGGTAAAATTTGCCATCATTTCCCGTAAAATGGCGTTGTCTCTTTCTATTGCAACCATAGGACAATAGGAACTTCCATGGTCTCCTCCACACTCTTGGCAGACACTCCATTGACTGTAGTCATCTGCGCCATAGGGGTAACCATACCAATTTCCTGCTTGATCGTAGTGATCATCCATCAGAATTAAGTACCTTAAAATCAAAACAAAAATTTATACAAAAAAGGGTAATTACAGAAATAAAAGAAAAACTAAACAGATAATAAACCAGATAGTTGGACCGAAGTCCCCGGCAACGGCGCCAAAAACTTGTTGGGCAGAATAATAGTTAAACTATCTTGCTTACTATGGGCAGTGAACCCAATCTTTGTAGTACAACAAGGTCGTATCCACAGAGACTTCGCAACTGTCTAATTAATTATCCAGTTTAGTAAATGTACAAAAAGGCAAATAAAAATGCATAAAATGTAAAAAGGGGTTTAGCCGGAGGCAAGCTTGAATTTTGGGAACTGAGCGGAAATAATAAATACAGTAAATAAAGTAAATGGATGGAAAAAGGTATCCTAGGATAGGGGGGGATTTCCTAAACTACTTAAACATATTTAAAACCTTGTCTCAAATATTTATTGCCTATTAGAGTTAATAATTGTCAGTTACGAACTCCTATTAATAGCCTTAGTATTTTCCTGCTCAATCCGGAGTGTAAATACCAAGATTAATTCCTTTGTGGTATTTTGACTATCTCAAAATCATATATTGATAGCTACCAAATAAATGCAGTATTTTGTCAGAATAAGCATTTAACAATATTTGCTGAAAGGAATTAAAACAAGTTTAATAAGTGAAACAGGTGATAAATATTTATTTAAGTACAGACAATAATTATAATCCTAATTTGCTCTTATTTGTCTGTTTAAGAATTAATCTTGTGGCCTTCCTAAATCATAGATAAGGACAACTCTTAATTAAATCAATAGACTTTTTACAATCAGAAAAAGTCTAAAATCATTAATTAGCTTTAAGTGAGAATTCTTTTTATAACAGCGATGGATTTTATCTGCTAATCAAGGAGAATAATATCTAACGTTTATCTCTCTTTGTGGTCTATTCTCAGATTTACAAAATCATTGAAATAAGAGAAACCGTAAATGCATAAAATGATCAGTTATTAAGCATTTAATAATTTAGAGAGACAAAACAAATATTTATAAGCAAACTTGGTATTAATAATAAGTCTGAATTATTTAGGGTCAAACCACATCCTAGGATACGAATAAAATCACTCAGACATTAACAATAATAAAAAAGGAAACAGAAATAGCCATAATTTGGAGACTGCTGGCGGAGACTGGACTGCGATTCGCTTCTGGTCCAGCCCTTTTCTTCTGTTCTTCTTATCGCGTTTCTGCTTCGTGGTGAAATGTGGAATAAAACTTAAACGGAGAAGTGGGAGATAAGAGGATGAAGTGGATCGATGGTGGTGGTTGAGGTCTGTAACGGTGGTCTAAACTAATAATAACAATTAAATAACAACTAACAAATACAAACTAACAACTAACAATTTGGATTCGGAGGAAGGGAGTGATTTTATTTGAGCAGAGGCCGTGGTTTATATAGAGGCAGAGGGAGAAGAGGGTCCGTACGAATTTGTTTAACTGTTGATTCATTGATTGCGCAGGGGACAGGAAGATAGACGCGTGAGGGATAAGAGGCTCATTAATGCAGACAGTGGACGAGTTGTGCGACGAGTTGTGCGAGTTGCAGAGGACGGCGAAGACGATAAGCTCCGGAACATTTATACACGACCGCCAGATAACATGCGGTCCTCTCTGTGCTGTCCGCCAATTAACCAGCGGTTCCATGTGTCTTGTCCGCCTGTTAAGGAGGCGGTCCTCTGTATGTTGTCCGCCTGTTATTTGGCGGTTCCCTCTGTCTTGACCGCGAGGCGGTCTTCTGTGTCTTGTCCGCCAGTTATTTGGCGGGTAGCCCAATGTCACGTCCGCCTCCTTTGAGGCGGGGTAGCCTCACTCTTGTGTGCGAGGCGGTTGCATTAGAGTTGACCGCCCAATACGGGGCGGTTGTCTCTCCTACGTCCGCCAGGCGGTCGCCTCAGAGTGGTCCGCCTGTTATGGGGCGGTGCACTCTATGTGTCCGTGCGTTATTATATATATTATACATATATATAACAATCTTTAACTGGCTCTACATTCTTCGTTATAAGTCCGTTTTCTGAGCCGTTTGCGTCTATGCGTTCGTCTCTTTATCTACTTTACTCCCAGCTTGGTTTTCCTCATGTTTGAACAATAAATTTATGAGATAAATAATAAAACATAAACTAGAGGAAAACTAACCGAAGTGGAGAAATGAGCAAGAAAAGTGCTAATATATATATGAAATACACCTATAAATCATGCTCATTTGGACACTTATCATGTTTTAAACAGAAGAGAGAATGGGTTTAATGCACTGAAAGAAAGATAGAGGAGATTTATCGGTTATGTTTCAAGTTCAGTTCTGAAGTTTCCCTGTGTTTCTGGTTACTAACTTCTCAGAGTTGCTCGTGTGATTGTGGGTGTGTTTGAGGAAAACAAAACTGTATTAAGACACTTAAATCAAGTAACTAGATAATGAGAGAAAACTAGAAACCAAACCAGTAGCAAAAAAAAAACAAAAACAAAAAAAAAGACAACATAAATATGCCAACCTTGTGTTTCAGGATTCCCGATTTTGTTCAGTTCGGTTCAAGGAAGTTCTGGGATGTTGCCTATACTGTTTTGGGTCTATTCTTGAATTCAAAAACCTTCTAACACACTTAATCACATGGGTAAATAAGATGGGAGGATCTGGGAGTCAAATGGTGAACAAAGGAGTGTGTGATAGTGGAGGTTATATCAGCTTGTTAACATCAGTTTCTTGTCAGTTTAGAATTGGGACATTCAGTGGTATTAACAAGCTATCTTGGGTCTGTTCAGAAGTAAAAGAACAAAAAAAAAACTGTGTTAAGAGGTTTTTAGTAAGGAGCCAAATCAGTTGAGGGAAATAAAAAGAAAACCCCGATCAAGGAACCACACGGGAGACAGAAGAACAAGAAAATATATACCAGTTCATGTTTCTGTTCCTGCAACATTCCGTTTTTTTTTTTTCTGTACGAGTAATGTTTCAGAGGATTGCTCTCTGGATAAAACGTATTTCAGAAGGGTTAACATTGTGGTTTGGTGTTGTATCTGCGTTGAACTGTTGCTAGAACACTTAGCTAGATAGGTAAAAAGTTTTGGGTAGAATTGGGGACAGGCCAACGAACTGAAATAAAATGGGAAGAAGAGAGACGCAAACGATGTTTCAGAATTTCGACTAAATGCTGCTTCTGTATGATTAAAGTATAGATAGTGTAAGAGAGTTATAATGGGGCGTAAATGGATTTAAAAACCCTACTAACCTACGTGGTTAATGGGGAGTACACTTAGGGAAAATTAAGGACCCGTTTAGTAACTTGAACAAAGGAGTTGAATAAAGATACGTGCCAGTTGGTGTTTTCAATTCGGTATCATTCTCGGTTCCGTCTAGTGGAGCTTCAAGGTGACCAACAGTGTTATATTAGGTTGGTTATGGGTATAAAATCCTGCTAATATACCTAACTAAACTGCCACACACTTTGGGGAAATCAACAATAAGCTTCTATCATTGGAAGTTAAGAATAAAGAGAGGGTACCAATTGTGAGTTTTAGTCCCTAGGTTATATGTTAGTAGATGTTGTATTACGATAGTTATGATTACTAAACTGCACTTGGGTGCCTAGTTATGAGGGAATACACTCAAGGCAAAACGGAATCAATTGTAGGTTAAACTTGTCACCTGATGGCGCTCAAAAAGAAAAGAATATATAATACCTAAGACTCGGTCAAACGTTATAAGTAGTTCTACGAATAACAACGCATTACCGAACAAACTAACCCGCTCATGTAACAATTATAGGAGTGTATAACACAAGTGGCGGGGAACCCTAGTGCGAGTATCTACGTCGGCTATTGTAAGGTATGGACATGTGTGGTTCGTATGTTGCCGGTTACACGGCTTGTTTGCTGTGTGCTTGTTTGTCAATGACCACAAGACTAATGCATGAAAAACGGATGTTTGTTTACCGTGCTTACTTGTCTGCTGTGAGCTTGTGTAAAGCATGTGAATGGATTGCTTATTTATCTTGCTTATTCGCGTGCTATATTCTTGTTATACTTTGCTCGCGCGCACACAGTAACTTAATCACTTCTCGGTTACGAAAGACTACGTGACAAAAACTCATTGAATGTCACAATAACCAAGGAAATTACATAAATCAAGTAAACTCCTCTTAACTATAGAGGGATACTAATTACACCCACTATGGTGTCGAGCTATCAACGATAATGATAAGCCAATACCAGTTAAAAAATAATAGGGGAACGGACCCTTTGTATCCGGGGGCAGAGGCCCATGACAAAAAAATAAGTAGGGATACGGACCCTTTGTATCCGGGGGCAGAGGCCCACGACATAAAATAAATAAATAGGGATACAGACCCTTTGTATGGGGGCAGAGGCCCATAACATTAAAGATAAATAGGGAGAGCTATCCTGGGGTCTACAGATGACCCCTCTTTCTCGACGCATGACGCCGGGACTGGAGGAGTAGCGAGCACATCCTGGGGTCTAGAGATGACCCCTCTTTCTCGACGTACGACGCCGGGAATGGAGGATTGGCTATGGAGAAGACGTTCTCCAAATTGTGGTGATAGAGAATTCACAAATAATCCTTAAAGAAACAAGGAATGATTAGCACCCACATAATAGAGTCTCGGGATCTAATCTATATCCCCTGACTCGGTGCCAGAGAATAAACGAAAACTTGTGTAATGAGATCAAGCAGATAAGAAACATTCACAAATGTGATCCTTTGAGAAACAAGGAATGAATAGCACCTACATAATAAAGTCTTGGGATCTAACCTATATCCCCTGGCTCGGTGCAAGAGAAGGAAGATGAACTTGTGTAATAAGAACAAGAAAACAATACGCAATCCCTTGAATGATCCCATAGTGAGGGTCGACGGTAGGATATACCTACCCACACGTCCTATTACTTACTTGGTTGTTATTGCTACGTTAGCGACTTGTTGTGCTTGTTGCTTGATGCTAATGCTTTACTACCTCTAAGTGTGTATGATATCATGATGTGTTGTGGTGTGTTTTATTGCTTTATTATAGCATGTAAAATTGACTTAATAATGTTCGACCAAGTAGTCGTGTAGCCCGGCAACATACGGGCTACACACGTTCATGCTCAGCATAGTTTTGCTGAATCCTTTATTTTTTACAGGTGATCATCTGGAGCGTGACGGAGTGTAGGTGAAGGACTATCATGGGGGTAGTCCATCTGGGCAAGACTTATGAATCGTTCTGTCTAATTTATGTACTGTAACATGCAGAACTAAACTCAGGATGTAATGTTTTGTAGACACTCAGTATTTGGGAATAATTTGAGTTGTATATGAGGTTTATCTGAGGGCGTTTTCCAGTCATCCAGACCGTAACTTGATGTTGGTAGCAAGGTTGTGTCAACCACGTGGGTGGTTGGCGTCTGTGACACCCAGATGGAGTTTATACTGCTGCGTAGCTAACCGTGATGTTATTTAGGCACGATGTTGGTATTGCTGGATGTTTATTTATTCGGGGGTGTTACATGTCAAGATGGCTAAATGACCTAAGTGACCTAAAGGGTCTAGGATTACACTTTAGCATATTCAGCGTTTTGCTGAGCCTATACGACACCACATTACAGGTACCTAAGTGACCTAAAGGGTCTAGGACCTTTTGTTTTGTACTCGCATCTTTGGACTTATATTGTATTGAGACGTTACGGTGGTAGACTTGAGACTTCAGATAGTAGCTCACTTGTCATACGTTGGGGGAATTAGTTAGCAGTATACCTTCGATCATACCGTAGGAATAACATTCCGCTTTTGAATTATTGGTATAGATAGGTAGGCTGCTCACTAGTCGTTTTTGGAATTAAGTATTGTAATTATGGACTAACTATGTATCCTCGTCATCACGGTGGTTATTGTCGCATTATCGATTAGGTTGTAGAAGTAGACGCTTCGTTATTCTCATGGGCGATTAACAGCGAGTAAGTAATCTAGGTTTAACGTTTAGGTTTTTAATTTCCGCTGCAACGACTTTTATTTCTGCTATGATTCGCGTTAGTTAATGTTGTATTAAGGGTGTAATTAACGGGGGGTGTTACACTGCCCCATGTGGTGTACTTTATGACTCAGACTTATGTCTTCTAGTGGGCAACATTATTATCTCTGCCCACAACCCACGAATTAATCTCAGCCTTTCCATTTTTACAAGAGCTACAAAGACTTTAATTCAAATCTTTGCCCCATGTGGTGTACTTTATGACTCAGACTTATGTCTTGTAGTGGGCAACATTATTATCTATGCCCCACAACCCACGAATTAATCTCAGCCTTACCTTTTGAAAGGAGCTTAGACAATTGCACCCCAGCTCACTTTTTCAGTATGTATATAAAGTGGTTGTGGCAAACTTCAATTGCAATACTTCTCAGCATATTCTTCTATCTCCCTGATCTATTACTCCCTTATTTCTACCATACTACAAACTTCGTTTCTCCTCTTAATTCACACCCTTAAGCCCACACAACTGCCTGATTTTTCTTTAAATAGTTGACAAACAAATGGTGTATCCTTGTCTAATTTTGTAATGCTGAGCTTTCTTACAACCCACATGGAAGGCTCTACTTCAGTTGGAACCAGCACACGCTTCCATTTTAGGGTTACTGATGATTTCACTTTTGAAATGCTAAAGCAATCTAGGTAACACCTCTTCTCGTAAACTCACTATAAATACAACCCGACATGGCATTTCCAATCCTTAATACAATAATACAGCTGAAGGATATAACCAAACACTAATTCGGGTGTTACCGCCATCACTCACCCATGTGAGTAATGAAGCGTCCAAATCCACTACAACATAACTAATCACTGTGATGACATAGATAAGAAACCATATAACATAACCTTCTTCCATAATCAAATCCGTACAAGTGAGCAATCTAAGCACTTCCAAAGTTTAAACCCTAATGTATAACATATTACAATTACAATAATAAAATAACATTAGCTACCCTACGTCTCATGTCAGTCTCGATCAATGTCCTATGATGGGTTAACGTATAGGCTCATTAAAAACGCTAAATATGCTAAAGTGTAATCCTATATCCTTTAAATCACTTAGGTTATTTAGCCATCTGAACATGAGATTCATTTCATGCTATTCCGGTTTATAGTTATATAATGACAGCTGTAAATGCAATAAGTAAACACTCGGCAGTTCAACAAATACATACATCACATTGCACAAATATTCATTCACATCAGCAAAATGATAAACGAGTAAGTGCGATAAATCATGAAAGTCGAATTCTTACGAACAGTACTCGTTACCTGGCCTTCGATGCCCTTTATTCGTTTTCCACATACACGAGAGTTAGTCGAGTCTCGTATTATTGTTTGACCATGTCTATCTATTTAATTCACTTAATTCTTATCCTTTGACAGTCGTCCTATTAGTAGACGACATGTCCTCAACACTTACCACATATGTCTCCTATTATATGGCGGGACACCAACGGAAGTAGCCATCCCCTTAACGTGGGGGCTGCCAATCCTCCTTATGTCACCTATTATATGGCGGGACACCAACGGCCGAAGCCATTCCCTTTACATGGAACTCCGTCCAATGATCAGTCTGATCAAATGGAATAACCTACGAGTGGACTTGTAATAGTCATCCAACTCTATTGTGATCACTATGCACAACCAGTTAGTCCGGAAACTACACTGGATTTTCATCTCATGCACCAATCCTCTATCATATGATTAACTTAATCCGTTCACCTAAGGTCTATGCTTAGGTTATAGTCAATATAATTTGATGAAGATGCCGTTTAGGTCTTACACAATACCTATAAGTCATCTATGTCATATTCATGTTTGAGTCCATTGGTAGAAAAGGATTCCCTACCACAAATGTACTTGCAGTTTGTGATTTTGACCTAATATTACTTTTGTGTGTGCTAGATGGGAGGGTACTGCTCATGACTCTAGTGTTAAGTGTTAACAGAATGCTTGAGTGATCCAAGTTTGCGATTCCCGAAGCCACCGTCTGGTACTTGCATTGCGTTTGGTTTATAATTGTGTTAGATTAAATGTAGATATACATGTGATCTGTTCTTATGATTTCAGTATTTTAAGTGTAGGTAAGTACTACATTGCAGACAAGGGCTACTCTGATAGGGATTGTGTGCTCACTCCGCATACAGGCGACAAATACCATCAGGCGAAATTTAGAGCCGAAGATGCAAGAGGGCCAAATGAATACTTCAACGAGTGTCACTCTTCTTTGAGATCTGCTATTCAGAGGGCATTTGGGGTGCTCAAAGGAAAGTGGCAGATACTGGAATGTGTGCCAAATTATAAAATAGTTTACAAGCAGACTAGAGTATCAACGCTTGTTTTACACTATGCAACTTCTGCAGGCTCAGTCAATTTGGTGATCTTGCTGCTGCAATCATGGATAATGCACTAGAGGTAATTCCTAAAGAACCAAACGTAGATGCTGAGATTGGTGAGGTTAATGAGAATGGTGGTGCAGCTGGTGCGGATCAGAATATGACTCCCTTGCAAAACCAAATGACTATTGCTATGCAGCAGGAAAGAAACATTAGAGGCAGACGTTGTCAGGTTTTTATGTAAGTATGTGAATGGGTCTGTTACTTTTGACATGTTAACAGAACCTAAGTTGTTAACTGCGGGTGCACTTTTTTTTACTGCGGGTTGTTCTAATGTTTGACTATTGTTTTGTTTGAAACCATTGTATCTTTTGAAAGCATGGCTGTTACATCTGAGTTGTGTAGTTGTACTTTAGTGGTTGTGTTGCTTACGTTTGTGCTATAAAATGTAAGATGTTTGTTTTATAGTTAATCCTTTTTTACGTACAACAACCATATTAGCTGCTAATATCAAAATATTTCATTAATACTAACCTTACTGACTACAAAGCAAAAGGATGGTCAAACTATTGCGTGCACAACCAGTCAAACCACATTCTTTTAACGAAGCTACAGACACGCACATAGGTAAATACTGTAAGAACTACTTAGATAACATGGTTACAAGCATAATTGCAACATACACGTAAAAAATGATTAGTAGCTGGTTAATTTTGCCTTCATAGGCGATCATGTTTTGCTGTTGTGCACCCCTAAATTGTTCAAAGCTAGCCGACAGTTGGATGAGTGTGGCCCTCAGATCTTCTGTGCTTGCTACACGTCGGACGGGATGTGATCCCGTTGATGATGTATCTGCTTTGGATGCATCAACTGGCCTTGGGTTAAGCTCTTCCCACTACTTCCAAATCCCACAGGTGTCACATTTGTAAAACACTCTCCCGTAATTCCTGTTGGTTCGTGCAATTAGCACTAGCGCATGTATGTTGCAGTGACAAATAACATTGCGAATGTTCATAGTAGTGATTGAGTTCAAACCACCGGCAATTCCCTTACGATACATGGAAATGGCAAGGGGTAAGATCAGTATGCGAAGGACAAGTGTGGAATAGATAAAGTAGTGATTTAAAACATATCTGGGTGCCTAGGGCTGGCTCCTGGAGGAACAACTGCATTGACAGATGCATGTGATGGTTGCATACCATTTTGTGCTGGTGGTGTTGTTTTATTGCCAACTGCCTTTGTACGTGGCAAGAGACTGCAATACGTGTAAGTGGTAGCCATTGTGCTTACTGTGTTGACCTTTGATAGATGAAAAGAGTGACTGTCGTTTAGTGAGGAATCCATCACATATAATTGTACATGTACAATGTTGAATGTGATATTTTTTCTTGCTGCTGTTGTTGTAACCGATAGTAAAAGCAGCAAAGTATCGTCACACTTATAAGGGAAAAAAAAAAAACCATCATACTTACAAATCAATCTTATGTAAATAACAACCATTTCCCATTTTTACACAATCACTCACTTTTACAATCAGTCATCAGTCACTCACTTTTACAATCAGTCATCAGTCGATATCAGCTCCTATCGGCTACCAACTGTCATTTTCTAAAAGCCAAAAGAATGGGGCCTAAGTATTTTGCTAGAGTAAAGCCTCTTCTCTAAATAGTATGATAAAACTGTAAGAAACTTGCGCTTATAATTCATTTCATATAGCTATTAGTTGCTTATTTACATTAATCAATAAGATTTATCACTTGAGAGATTCTAATAAATAAATTTCTGCTTTGAGATCATTTTGTCCGGTTATTGAAAGCTGTTTATTTACCTTCATATAAAGCTGTATGAATCTATCAGTTTAGGTGTCGATCGTGTAAGTGTATATATCGGGTGTGTAGCTTCTCAACCATAGATAGTGTTTTATTGCTTCATAAGATTTTGTTCTCTCCACGTCTTATTTTGTTTTCGCCTTATCACAATAACTCTAAACCAGTATATTTAACTTCACTGATTAAATCTTGTGTCAACCTCCCAATCCAGTATATATACAAGCACACATGCAGTTCATGTGTGGTCATAATATGATTTAATATGTACTAGCTACTATAAATCGATTGAATGTACCAACGACTGCGAGCACTTGCTGGTTGTTCAAGCATCTGATGGGATTTGAATCTTGTTTTTTCTTCACATGTTTAAACAATTAGGTGAGTAAAGCAAGAAGATTTTAGCAATTCTGCTCTTAGTCGGTTATATATGACCAGAAGCGAAGTATGTGTGTCTAGATTAGAGATGACTGTCTCTCACCCTGAGACAATGTGAAGGATCGAGCAGAGATTCAGCGAGAACAATACTTGGAAAACGGTAATCAAATGAGAAATCCCAAAGGTCTCACAGCGGAAAATAATGGTAAAAAAAAAGTAAAGACAAAAAGTCAAAAGAGTCAAATATAGCTAGACCTTTCTTCCCACTCTCACAAACGCTTGAAAAACAACATTGGCTTCTATTTAAGTTCAAACTTGGTCTTGTTTGATGCTCGATACGAATTGAACATGGCTTTGGAGATCAAGCGTCTTTTCTTTCTACCAATGTCACGGGCAGACACGATGTGCATCTCTTCAAGGATGGGAGAGAAGCGGAGCAACAATTCAATTAACTTCAATTCAATTTTGGTGCCTGAAATGCCACGCATATGAACCTTTGTGAGACTTGTGAAGTTGTAATTGATGTAGTCCTCGACCACCAACATTAATCCAACATCAGCAACTTGGGGTTTCCTCTTAGTCTGCATTCAAGTTAATTTCATGTAGACTAAAACATTAGTTACAATTACAAGACTAGCATTTCATAAACAGGTGGTCATTTTATAACTTTTAAGGCATTACGATATAGTTTGTAGTTTTTACCTGAACACAAAGTTCCCTGACATTTGGACAAGCAATAAGAAACATCAATGAATGTCGGAGCACGTCAACATCACGTAAATCCACCAACCAAAATGACAACCGCTCCATCCGTTCATATCGTGGAAGCATATGGACTATTCTACATCTTCCCATTAGCTTCTCCGGTTCAAAAAATCACAAATGATTTCATATTAAAAATAGAAAAAAATTAAATCAACAAACAAAAATACAAACTGAAATGCAATCATAATTCACCTTGCAAAAGTTGTGATCGAAGTTGACAACTTGAAGCTGCACCAAGTTGCTAAAAAATTTAAACCATTCGTCACACTTGCCTTCTTCATCATCAGCTAAATCACGCGGGAGAATAGACAATATTTCCAGCTTTGGCGCATTTGAAATACTTATATTCTTGAAGTTTCCAAAAATATATAAATCACGAAGCATTGGAGCCTTAAGATCAAGGTGATCATCAAATGACACATCAGCCAATATAAGTCTCTCAAGTTGCGGACAAACAGAAACAAAATAGGAAATTGTGGAGGTTGTAGTTGTTTCTGAAGTCAACTCAAAGCATGTGAGATTTGGAAACCCCTTAAACCAAGGTGGAAGGTGAAACTGGACTGAGCCAAGTAGCAAGTGCCGTAAATTTACCGAAGAGAAGATAGAAGAAGGTAGGGTAGCCAAAGAAGGTAGGGTACCTAAAGTAGGCAGCCCACAGTCATCTGGTACTTCCAAGCATAATTTTTCGAGTTTGTGATTATTTGCAACAGAGCACATAGAGTGATGGTATGCTGAAAGGTCACCAAGATATTTATAAGGCAAGTATAAAGAGAATTCTCGAACAGAACCGCCATGTTGTGAGACAACACTATTTACGACATTTGCGTATTCCACGGGAGAATCTTCACAAAATTTGCTAACAGATTCGTAGAAGCCATGATCCAGCTTCAAACAAGAAAGAAGATTCCATTTAAATCTCCAACTTTTGGACAGGGTGCTCGTTCTTACCCCATCTACAAGAGTTAACTTGTCAAGAATGATACTAATCACTTCAGGCGGAAGATTAGTAATTCGATCCATTGATTCAAGGATGATTTCTGCACAGAAAAAAAAATGCCAAGATCATTAAACGTTTATTCAAATACCTAAGCCTTGGAATCAGTAATGCAAGTTAAAAGTTTGTTACACCACAGAATAACCCAATTCCGCATTTGTCAGTCACAGTAAACTCAACTTCTGCATTGGTTATATATGTACAATTGCAGCAGATGGGGATCATTGTTAAGCAGCACTAACCAGAGCAGAGCACCATACAGAAGCAACAGTAAGAGAAGGACAACTTAGGACATGCAACCTAAACATGCATGGGCACTAGTGGAAAAAAAAAACATTTATTTTGTCGGTTGTGTGGGCCTATTTTGTCGGTTTACAACAGACAAATATAACCCGACGAAATAGGTGTTCGCTGGTTGTAGAACCGACAAAATAAGCCCATTTCTACTTTGCCAATTGTAAATAACAACCGACAAAATAAATCTGATCTATTTCATCAGTTATTAATCACAACCACCAAAACAGATGGTTTTAGAAGAAAAAAATCCATTTATTTCGGCAGTTTTTACCAAAAACCACCGAAATAACTCACCCTTATTTTGGCGCTTTTTAGCAACAACGGCCAAAATAGTTTTTTTTGTATTTATTGTATATTAGTGGTTTTATTAAAGGATCGGCGAAAATTTTATTGTTTTTTTTTTTAAAAAAATGGTTTTACTTCTATATCTGATATTTACAATCATCAACCTACATATTCATATTAAAAATATCAAATGGCACTCAACATAAGAGATTACAATCATCAACCAGCGGTTCCATCACATTCCTACCAAAAATAAGATTCAATTGCAGCACAGCCTATACCCGCTGCACAAAAAAAAGATTTAACTTCAAAAATACAAAAACTTCAAAAAAACATAACTTCAGAGATATGCTTTGCCCACTCCTCAAGCATTGAATCAATTAAATATATTCCAACTAAAATGCAAATACAATGATAACATCATATTAAATAAAATAGAAAAAACAAGATAGAGATAACTTACCTATTTGATGATTATAAACTGAGTGTTTAAGTGTGTTAGTCGAGCTAAAAAGATCAAGAGATCGTCTTCACCTTTGTATCGCTACCCTACAAAGGAAAAAGATATAAGAACGTTATATTATGCATATTTATATAAATTTAGAATGAAAAAAATAAAAAACCATGAACAACGTACAAAGACCAAAATAGACCTTTTTTCCAACTAGTGAATATGTAAGTTGCAGCTATGGGATGAAACCACTAAGTACATCGGGTAGTCTTTTAACATGATAGCTAATACTAGGTGGAGAAACTAAATTCAACCGGTGAGGGAATAAGATTGATCAACAAATTGAGAAGAATATATTCATAATTCATCATAACCTTCTGTAACCGAAACATGCAGTTGAAGGACCCTGTAAATTTCTTCCAATCCAATAGTTTAAAGCAGAAAATTGGATGAATGACAAAGCAGCCTTAAAAAAAAGGAGACCAAGTTGTTTTGCTCTGCAGGTATATTCATTTAGACAAATGAGAACTTTTATATTATTTCACCACATATTGATTGCTCTGTTATCTTATTCATGTGTGTATCCATTTTTATAGGTTAGGATTAGCGTTTTAGTTTGAAAAAGTGTGGGTATTGAGATCGAGAGAGATATGAAGGTGATTGAGAATTATATATCATATCCATCATATGAAGCTAAAATGGCGTTGTGGTTAAATGTCATACCTCAACTTGCTTTGTTATTGATGTGAAGTTTTGTTTATTTATAGTCATATTTCATTATATAGTAAGAGGCTTAAGGTAATAACTTCCCTGCTCTTTTCATTGTAATTGAATAAATTCTTCTGTGTGGACACTAGTTTTCCTTGTTTTATTTATAGTCATGTTTCATTATATGGTCAGAAGCTTACTTTGTTTCCCGTCCTATCCCAAGCTAGCTATTTGACTCTGTGTTATTCACATTCAAGACTCATTCCTTTAAATGCAGTAAACTCAATTCTGTTGTGCACTGTGGTGTGCAATTTCTTCCACATCATTATGAATGTGAGATCATAAAATTCTGTGTAACCTAAACATGCATGGGCACTAGTGGAAAAATAAAACATTTATTTCGTCGGTTGTGTGGGCCTATTTTGTCGGTTTACAACAGACAATATAAACCAACCAAATAGGTGTTCGCTGGTTGTAGAACCGACAAAATAAGCCCATTTCTACTTCGCCAATTGTAAATAACAACCGACAAAATAAATCTGATCTATTTCATCAGTTATTAATCACAACCACCAAAACAGATGGTTTTAGAAGAAAAAAATCCATTTATTTCGGCAGTTTTTACCAAAAACCACCGAAATAACTCACCCTTATTTTGGCGCTTTTTAGCAACAACGGCCAAAATAGTTTTTTTTGTATTTATTGTATATTAGTGGTTTTATTAAAGGATCGGCGAAAATTATTGTTTTTTTTAAAAAATGGTTTACTTCTATATCTGATATTTACAATCATCAACCTACATATTCATATTAAAAATATCAAATGGCACTCAACATAAGAGATTACAATCATCAACCAGCGGTTCCATCACATTCCTACCAAAAATAAGATTCAATTGCAGCACAGCCTATACCCGCTGCACAACAAAAAAGATTTAACTTCAAAAATACAAAAACTTCAAAAAATACATAACTTCAGAGATATGCTTTGCCCACTCCTCAAGCATTGAATCAATTAAATATATTCCAACTAAAATGCAAATACAATGATAACATCATATAAATAAATAGAAAAAAAACAAGATAGAGATAACTTACCTATTTGATGATTATAAACTGAGTGTTTAAGTGTGTTAGTCGAGCTAAAAAGATCAAGAGATCGTCTTCACCTTTGTATCGCTACCCTACAAAGGAAAAAGATATAAGAACGTTATATTATGCATATTTATATAAATTTAGAATGAAAAAAAATAAAAAAAACATGAACAACGTACAAAGACCAAAATAGACCTTTTTTCCAACTAGTGAATATGTAAGTTGCAGCTATGGGATGAAACCACTAAGTACATCGGGTAGTCTTTTAACATGATAGCTAATACTAGGTGGAGAAACTAAATTCAACCGGTGAGGGAATAAGATTGATCAACAAATTGAGAAGAATATATTCATAATTCATCATAACCTTCTGTAACCGAAACATGCAGTTGAAGGACCCTGTAAATTTCTTCCAATTCAATAGTTTAAAGCAGAAATTGGATGAATGACAAAGCAGCCTTAAAAAAAAGGAGACCAAGTTGTTTTGCTCTGCAGGTATATTCATTTTAGACAAATGAGAACTTTTATATTATTTCACCACATAATGATTGCTCTGTTATCTTATTCATGTGTGTATCCATTTTTATAGGTTAGGATTAGCGTTTTAGTTTGAAAAAGTGTGGGTATTGAGATCGAGAGAGATATGAAGGTGATTGAGAATTATATATCATATCCATCATATGAAGCTAAAATGGCGTTGTGGTTAAATGTCATACCTCTACTTACTTTGTTATTGCTGTGAAGTTTTGTTTATTTATAGTCATATTTCATTATATAGTAAGAGGCTTAAGGTAATAACTTCCCTGCTCTTTTCATTGTAATTGAATAAATTCTTCTGTGTGGACACTACTGTTTTCCTTGTTTTATTTATAGTCATGTTTCATTATATGGTCAGAAGCTTACTTTGTTTCCCGTCCTATCCCAAGCTAGCTATTTGACTCTGTGTTATTCACATTCAAGACTCATTCCTTTAAATGCAGTAAACTCAATTCTGTTGTGCACTGTGGTGTGCAATTTCTTCCACATCATTATGAATGTGAGATCATAAAATTCTGTCTAAAACTGTAGTACGTTCCACGATCGATGTTCAAGGTCTTAGCAGTTACTACTACTAGAAGTCTAGAACAAGTGTATATAAGTTAATGTTCGAAGTTGACATGAACGCAACACAAAATCCCTAAGAACTCAGAAACAGAAGTAGAGTTGCACACGAAAAACATCAGTAGAAGCAACAATGAAATCTCAGCTCGAAGTGCACATGAACGCACATAAAATTCCCAAAAGGACCATGTCCTCGCCGTTAATTCCAAGCTCATGCGATCATGTGGGACGGTTGTGAATAAGTATTCGTCAAAGTTCAAACGGATTGAGAAGAACCAAAAACACAGTTAGGTTGTGAATTTTGAAATCAGGAAGGAGCACCATTCATCTCCAAAATAGAGACAACACAAGTTAATTAGGGTGAAGTAACTCACCTATCAAAGGCGTAACCGGTGACGAAATTACGTATGCTAGTCGAAAGCCATGGAAAAAATTTGGAGGAGATTGTTCCGTCGACAGTGCGGAGACGATGAACAGAGGCGGTGACAGAGTGCAGAGACGGTGAGCACTGAGCAGGGCGGCGATAGAGTGCGGAGACGGTGAGCTCGAATCGCCGGGGATGAGCAGTAGCGCTCTGTGGGGATGCGTTTCTGTGAGAGAGGAGTACCTTCAGTGCAGCAATGAGAAGGCGCGGGAATTATTTTATTTTTGTTAATAGAGAACCGTGGAAATAGGTATAGAAATGTTGTTTTTCAAGTTGTTATATTTATTTTGAAGAAAAAGATAATATATTAAATTAAGCGAGAGTTGAGTACATCCGAAGGAATTCTGAGGAAATTTTTTTGTGAAAATGTTGATTTGAGGATATAAAATTACAGGCGGTGTAAAAAAACAACACACATGTACTACCACTAACAAAGAAGCATTTCTGGATCGAGACGGTTTGTCAAAAACCGCCTCAGTACTGAGCCAGTTTCTGGCCCGGACAGGGGCGACTTGCGGAAAACCGCCTTAAAAACGAGGCGGCTTGTTTACATTCTTATCACCTTATCCGAAATCCCGAGCATGAATGTCGGCTATCGGATCCCGTGATTTCCGTGATCGCGCGGATAACATTATCCGAAACCGTGCAAAGAAGCGGCCGTGGGCCTAAGGCAGTTTTTAACAGTCGATTTCCCTATAAAAAAAAAACCAATCTCCCTAATTCTCCACGCGATTCTCTACTCTACATTCTCCTAATCTTCTATCTCTCATTCTTTCCGAATTTCACTAAGTTGCTATACTTATGTTTTTTTTTTAATATTGTTCATGTATTTCTAATTACTATGTTTATTATACTAGTTTTTTTTGTTTATTTGTGGTTCAACTTCTAATTACTTCTTCTACCTCTAATTTGTTCTTCCAATTTTTCTTTAGTTAATAACTATGCCTCCCAAAATAGGTTATGGTTAATTAATGTTCAAATGTTGGTAAAATAAAAATTAATTTTTTTACATTTATATTGTTATTTAATTAGTTAATTTTTCACTAATTAATTGATTAAATTTATAAGTTGCACATTCATTAATCTTGTGTTTAAATACCTTAAGTTAATATGGCAATGTTGTTATATTATTATGCAATTTTTTTACATTTATATTGTTGTTTAATTAAAGTTAAATTCAAAATTAATTAATTGATTTAATTTATAAGTTACACATTCATTAATCTTGTGTTTAAATGCCATATTTAATATGGTAATGTTGTTATATTAGTATGCAATTTTTTTACATTTATATTGTTGTTTAATTAATGTTAAATTCTTAATTAATTAATTGATTTAATTTATAAGTTGCACATTCACCAATTTGGTTTCATATGCCTTAACTTATTATGCTAATGTTGTTATATTATTATCAATTTTTTTTACATTTATATTGTTGTCTAATTAAAACTAAATTCGTATATAATTAATTAATTTAATTGATAAGTTGCACATTCACTATTATTGTGTTTAAATGCCCTAATTTAATATGGTAGTGTTGTTATATTATTATGCAAATTTTGTTACATTTACGTTGTTGTCTAATTAAAGTTAAATTCATAATTATTTACTTGATTTAATTTATAAGTTGAACATTCACCAATTGGTGTTTATATGCCTTAGTTTATTATGCTAATGTTGTTATATTATTATGTAATTTGTTTTACATTTATATTGTTGTTTAATTAGAGATAAGTTAGTAATTAATTAATTGATTTAATTTATAAGTTGCAGATTCACCAATTTGGTATTTATATGCCTTAATTTATTATGCTAATGTTGTTACACTGCTGGAAAAAAAACAACTACACTCTTTTAAAAACGGTTATATTGTAAATCGTTTTTTATCATATTAAAGAATGATTATAAAGTAAGGCGTTGTTTTTATACTTTAGGCCGGACTTTTTAAAAAATGTTTCACTTAAGAAGTGTTCTTTATTGTATCGCGTCCAAATACAAAAAAAATGCTTTGTAAATAAGTGTTCTTTAAAAGTTAGCGCCAAAGACATAAACAACGCTTCCTTGGTGAAGCATTCTTTATATGTTACTTACGCTCAGTATAAAGAACGCTTCTTAAGTGAAGCATTCTTTATGTTACTTAAATTAACCCGCGGATTTTTGGGCTCAAATTTGAACATGCCGCTCTTCTCTCTTCTTATTAATTATCTTCCATATATTCTCTTCACTCGTGTTAATTTTGCAACCTGCGCTGCGCCTCTTCAATTCTCTTCTCACGATAATTTTGCAACCATAATTGGTGATCAAGGAACATGGATTGCGCCTCTTCCATACTCTTCGCTGATAGAAATTTTGCAACCGACCATAACTGGTGAACAATGAACATGCTCTGCACCTCTTCCATTCTCTTCACTCATGGTAATTTTGCATCCCTAACTAGTGAACAAGTGATATAATGCTCTGCGCCTCTAGCTTCCATTCTCTTCACTCACGTAATCTTGTGCTTGCGAACAAGTAACATACTACTCTGCCTCTATCCTCTCATGGTAATTTGCAACCCTAATTAACTGGCCAACAAGGAACATGCATGCTCTGCGCCTCTTCCATTCTCTACTCACGATAATTTTGCAACCCTTGGCGAACAAGGAACATGCTCTGCGCCTCTTTAATTCTCTATTCACAATAATTTTACAGGTTTTGTATGTCGAATATGTGAAAATGCACAGGGAAAAGGGAAAAAAAATGAAGAACGCTTCCTTATAAAAGTGTTCTTTATTCTATCAAAAATATGGCGTCAAGACACTATAAAGAATGCTTCTTAATAATAAGTGTTCTTTAAAGTCGACTATAAAGAACGCTTATTATTAAAAAGCGTTCTTTATAGTGTCTCACTTTCACGCCTAAGAAGAGCTATAAAGAACGCTTCCTAATATAAGCGTTTTTATAAAAACAAGTATAAAGAACGCTTAAGAAGCGTTCTTTATAACTCTTACTTTTTGCGTCGCTAGCATAAATAACGCTTCATAAACGTTCTTTAAAGCCAAAATAAGCGTATTTTATTCTTTTTTTCCAGCAGTGTTATATTATTATGCAATTTTTTACATTTATATTGTTGTCTAATTAAGTTAAATTCGTCATTATTTAATTGAATTAATTTATAAGTTGCACATTCATTAATCTTGTGTTTATATGCTTAATTATTATGCTAATGTTGTTATATTGTTATGCATTTTTTTCATTTATATTGTTGTCTAATTAAAGTTAAATTCGTAATTAATTAATTGATTTAATTTATTAGTTGCACATTCACCAATTTGGTGTTTATATGCCTCAATTTATTATGCTAATGTAGTATATTATTATGTAATTTTTTACATTTATATAGTTGTCTAATTAAAGTTAAATTTGTAATTAATTAATCGATTTAATTTATACGTTGCACATTCACTATTATTGTGTTTAAATGGCCTAATGTAATATGGTAGTGTTGTTATATTATTATAATTTTTTTTACATTTATATTGTTGTCTAATTAAAGTTAAATTTGTAATTAATTAATTAATTTAATTTAGTGGTTTTTTTTGTGTACTAGCTTCCACGATCTAGTGAAGGTTAGTTTTTCTTACTTGTCTAAAAAAACCAGTTGTTATGCCCCATGTGCAGTATTTTTTTATTGAGACTTATGTCTTCTAGTGGGCAACATTATTATCTCTGCCCCACAGCCCACGAATTAATTCAGCCTTTCCTTTTCGAAAGAAGACTCACATATACTTTAATTCAAATCTCTGCCCCATGTGGGGTACATTATGACTCAGACTTATGTCTTCTAGTGGGCAACATTATCATCTCTGCCCCACAACCCATGAATTAATCTCATCCTTTCCTTTTTGATAGGAGCTCAGACAAAGACTTTGATTCAAATCTCTGCCCCATGTGGTGTACTTTATGACTCAGACTTATGTCTTCTAGTGGGCAACATTATTATCTCTGCCCCACAACCCACAAATTAATCTCAGTCTTTCCTTTTTACAAGAGCTACAAAGACTTAATTCAAATCTTTGCCCTAAGTGGTGTACTTTATGACTCGGACTTATGTCTTCTAGTGTGCAACATTATTATCTATGTCCCACAACCGATGAATTAATCTCAGCCTTACCTTTTTAAAGGAGCTCAGACAATTGCACCTCAGCTCACTGTTTGAGTTATATATAAGTGGTTGTGGCAAACTTCAATTGCAACACTTTTCAGCATATTCCTCTCCTCCCTGATCTATTACTCCCTTATTTCTACCATACTACAAACTCTGTTTCTCCTCTTAAATTCACACCATTAAGCCCATACAATTGCCTGATTTCTTTCAAATAGTTGACAAACAAATGGTGTATCCTTGTTTAATTTTTGTAATGCTAAGCTTTCTTACAATCCACATGGAAGTCTCTACTTCAGTTGGAACCAGCACATTAAGACCTTCCATTTTGGGGTTACTGATGATTTCACTTTTGAAATGCTAAAGCAATCTAGGTAACACCCTTCTCATAAACTCACCATAAATACAACTCGGCATGACATTTCCAATCCTTAATACAATAGTACAGCGGAAGGATACAACCAAACACTAATTCGGGTGTTACCGCCATCACTCACCCATGTGAGTAATGAAGCATCCAAATCCACTACATAACTAATCATTGTGATGACATAGATAGAAAACCATATACATAACCTTCTTCCATAATCAAATCCGCACAAGTGAGTAATCTAGGTACTTCCAAAGTTACAACCCTTAATGTATAACATAATACAATTCCAAATGTACAATACTATAATAAATGTTAGCTACCCTGTGTCCGCACTCTGGCTTCAAGTCTCGATCAATGTCCTGTGATGGGTTGCCGTATAGGCTCAGCAAAATGCTGAATATGCTAAAGTGTAATCCTAGATCCTTTAAATCACTTAGGTTATTTAGCCATCTGAACATGAGATTCATTTCATGCTATTTTGGTTTATAATTATATAATGAAAGCTGTAAATACAATAAGTAAACACTCAGAAGTTCAACAAATACATACATCACATTGCACAAAATTCATTCACATCAGCAAAATGATAAACAAGTAAGTGCGATAAATCACGAAAGTCGAATTCTTACGAACAATACTCGTTACTTGGCCTTCGAGGCCCTTTATTCGTTTTCGACATCCAAGAGAACTAGTCGAGTCTCGTATTATTGTTTGACCATGTCTATATAATTCACTTAATTCTTTTTTATTGACAACCATCCTGTTAGTAGACGACATGTCCTCAAAAATTACCCTTATGTCTCCTATTATATGACGGGACACCAACGGACCATCCCCTTAACGTGGGATATGGCGGGACACCAACGGCCGAAGCCATTCCTTTTACGTGGGTGTGAAGGGTGATTTTTCGGTATGGGGGGTCTATCTAAATGTGGTTTGACTAAAAATCCTAGATCCTAGAAACTGCCATTCTGTGGAGGGTGAAAACCCGTTATTCTTGGCATCCCTCAAATACCTACTAAATCGTCTGTCTTTCCCAGAAAGCATAAGGGGAGTATTAGTGAACACTACACCCGCTCTCAATGGGCTCCACGCGGACTAATGCCTCTATTAGGCGGAGTTGACTAGAGTCGCCACCTAGTTTGACCTATGATAACTAGGAAGGAAGATCGAGTTCTAAGAACCATTAATTGACTCTGAGATCGTTGCCTATGGATAGGACTTATCTGGTCATTTCAGAGATTCCCTGTGGGTTCGCACCGGGTTACACCCCTTGGAAGTGGCAACGACCACGACTTTGGATTGGTGCCCGAGGAAATCTCGGTCTCCAATTGTCGGGATTGCCTTCTTTCAAACCTTATTAAAGAGATTCATTTCGGAGCCAAGGATAGGATTAGGACAGGAGGAGAGAAACCGAGTGGGTAGGGTGAGCTTTTCTGCCAAGCTAGCGCCGAGAAGAAAAATTGATGAATTCGGATGAGTATAGAATGAAGGTTTGGGAAAACCGGGGGTTGAGTGAATAAACAAGACATAGAGTCTGATGGTTTTAAGTTTGTGGGAAGCCGAAGAAGTTTGGGTGTTTGAGAAGTATGGAGAACACCTTAGTGTGGGAGAAGGATTTTTTTATTGAAATGAGGTCGCACCCTAGATGGCTGCCTACGTACTCAACTCCCTATTGAGATCAGACCTTACGTAGTTCACGATTATTAGGAGATGCTTGAATCCTCCTGGGATGTTTGAAGTATGGGATGTTTTAGTCTGTGAGACGCTCGGTCCATGAGACGTTTGAAACCTTGAGATGTCGAAGTCTGTGAGACATTCAGATCTGTGAGACACTCGGGTCTGTGAGATGCTCTGGTCTGTGAGATATTCAAATCGTTGGGATAACAAAGTCTGTGAGACGCTCGGGTCTGTGTGACAATACGGGGTTGTTTGGAGGTGAGATGGCTGAGTGAAAAATGGCATTTTGATTGATGTGGGGTTGCACCCTGTGTGGGTTGCCTACGTACTCAACTCCTGTTGAGATCAGACCTTACGTAGTTCAGAGCCTTTGGGAAATGGAAGTTTTGGGGTTTGGAATTTTGAGAAGTTTTGGGTTTGAGATATTAGTCTGTGAGACGCTCGGGTCTATGAGACATTTAGAATATTCAAATGCTGAAAGAAATGAGATATCGAAGTCTGTGAGACGCTCGGGTCTATGAGACGCTTGAAACCTTGAGATGTCAAAGTCTGTGAGACACTCAGATCTGTGAGACGCTCGGGTCTGTGAGATGCTCGGGTCACGAGACATTCGAATCATTGGGATAACAAAGTCTATGAGACGCTCGGGTCTGTGAGACATTTAGAGTGTAGGGGATATTGGAATGGAATTGAAATTGAATTGAAATCGAATTTGAATTGGAATTGAATGAATTTTGATTTGAATTAGGATTGAATTGGAAATGAGATTGAATTGAATGAAGTTTTGAACTGAATTGAAGTTAGAATGAATTGGATTGAAATGAATTTTGAATTGAATTAAGGATTGAAATTGAATTAAAATTGGAATGAATTTTTATTGGAATTGGATTTGAATTGAAATTAAATCAATTTTGGATCAAAGTTGAGAAGAATTGGGATGGAATTGAAGTTGTAGGCCAAATTTGAGCTAATGGGCCTGGTTTGGGCCTCGGAAGCGGGCCAGGTTGGACCATGAAAAATGGGCCGGGTTAGGCCTTGGAAGATGGGCCAGATTGGGCCTTGGAAGATTGGCCAGATTGGACCTTGGAAAAGTAGGCCGGATTTGGACCTCGATTGGTCTTTGAAATGGGCCTCGAATTGGGCTTTGAAATGAGCCTCAAATTGGCCTTTGAAATGGGCCTCGAATTGGGCTTTGAATTGAATTAGAATTACAAGTTGGGTTGAATTTGGGCTTGGTCTGAAATGGGTTTGGTTCGCAAAAGATTTGGGACCAAAATGGGCTTATTTGGACATTTGGGCCGGATTGGTCCTTATTTGAGGTTTCGGGTCGAATTGGGCCTTATTGGGTTGGGTCCAAATTGGATGTGGCTCGAATTGGGTTTGGGCCCGAAGTGGACATGGGTCTTAATTGGATTTTTTGAGTTTGGGCTGAAATTGGCTTAGTAGTTTTAGCCCAAGATTGAAATTGAATTCTATTTGGATTTGAATTTATTCTCATTTTTTTTTGTGAAGTTTTTAATGAAATTAAGGATGGTTTGGATAGGCTTTAATGTTTGGAAGGTATTATTCCCCACAAAGCAAATCAGAAATAAGCTAGCTATGGGGTACCTTCAAAGGCTTAAAAGAGATCTTCAAAGTTTTGGATGGTATTGTTCCCCACAAAACAAATCAAAAATGAGCTAGCTGTGGGGTACCTTCCAAGACTTGAACACAAAAAAATAAGTGACCTAGAGGGCTGTCTAGGGCTTAATAAATAAGTGCAAGAAAATGAATTGAAAATTGCAATAAACAAAACGTAAAACATGTGCATGTATAGTGCGAGAATAAATTCCGAAAGCAAAGGGATGGACAAGTCAAAATTGATGATAACTCTACCTGAAAATGAAAGAGTCGGTCCTGTTATGTTGTTATTGAAAACTCTGAACTAAACAGTGGGTTAAAAACTAATATTGCTAATCTCCAGAATTAATCAAACTTAGGCTTAGTTGCTAGGCCACTTTATTCATTTTTGTGTGTTTTGTCAACCTCTTCGTCCACTCTTATTTTAGGAACCGAACTCTGACTCAACTCGTTATCAGATGAGTGAACTACCCTAAATTATTAATCAACCCAAGCTGTACAGAAATGGCTAAGCACGTTATTATCTCCCTTTTTGTTTTTGTTGCTTTCTTTTCAAATAATATCTTTTTTTGTGGGGGGCTCTAAACTTTCATAAAGTCTGAAATATTATCGCAACTAAGTAGTTCAAGCCGGAAACAAAACTATTCTAATCATTTTATTTCGTAAAAGCTAAGCCAAAGCTCAACTGGATTCTCGTTGGGTCTTAGAGCATAAAAGCAAACAATTAATGAGTGAACATGAATAAGGGCATAACACCCGTTATTTAAATCACAAAATCGGTAAAAGGACATGAACAAATAACTAAATACATCATAAGCAACTGAAGATGTGGTAATACACAGGCAGATTTGATCGAGCATTGGTAATGACACATGAATCTAACCAGACAAACATGTTTCCTCAGACAAACACCGAAGTGTACTTCAGATTATAAATACAAATGATTCAGAAATAGGTACCAAGAGATGAACGATTGAAGATCTCCTGAGTTTTTTTTTTGAAGTCTCGATTATTTCAATGGGAATGTTCTAGCGCAAAGAACAGGAGAATGAAAATGGTGGTGTTGTGGATTTTCGGTGATGGAAATCTTCAGAGCTATGGTGTTGATGGCGGTTTTGAAGAGATGTTTCTAGTTTTGAAGTTCTTTAGGAGAGAACAGAACCCCAGGGAATTCTTTTTTGTCGTGAGAAGGTTATGAAACATAGAATACGATTTTTAGGGATTCGGCTGGCTTGTCCCTGGCTACAGTATCTCCAGGTATTATATAATAGTCACACAGGCTAGGGTTTTGCTAGAGTAGTGGGCTTTGATTTTCTTTGAGATTTTTTTAGGTGGTTTGATGGCTCCAATGATGGATTTATTGTTGTTTGACGGGATTCGTTGTGGACTTTGAAGTGAGTGAATGGTTTTCAATGGGTGAATCATGCAAACGAAATATTTGATATATTAAAAAACTAAGAAATAATCCTAGAATTCAATAACTCGATAGATCGTCGGGTTGCAAAAAATCCCGGTCGAAATAGTATAGTAATTAATGAAGCGACCTGGGTGTCAATCCGCGGGACTTGATATGGTAAGTCTAGCCTTAGGTAATGGTTAACTCAAAAAGGGGGTTTTGTTTTGGTTTTGGGTTTCAAATAGATAACAAGAAAGTAAATAGCAGATAAATTAAAGTGATAGTCTTGGGAGTGTGAACGGTACTCTAGGTTCAGGGAGTTGTTTCACTAGCTAGGTTCTGCATATTCTACTACTTAAGTGGAGACTTGGATCGGTTGTAATTCTCAATTATCTATTCTGTATTAAGTCTTTAATTCCAGATAGCTCATCTAGATAAGGCATGCAGTTCTAGTCTAGACCTAGCAAGTATATCTAGATGGTTTTATTGCACAGAATTACTAGTCTGGTTTTGGTCCGGACTAAAGCTCCTAGTGACTAATGTAATCTATCCGATTGCAATTATCACAGGTAACCGGTTAATAGGACCGTCAATGCTAATCACCTATCTGATCATAACATGATTTGAGGGCTTATAATAAATTCATGACGTTTATTAAAAGAACTTAAAAGCATTAACCTGAACAATCCAAATTGTCTCAATAAAGCAGTAAAATAATGCAGAGTTTAACTAATTACAACATCCTTCCCCTAGAGTTATCATCTTAGCTAGACATAGCGATTATAATCATAAATGAGAGAGAGTTGAGAGAAATCATATGTTACGAAGATCTTCTTGCTCGCTCCGTCCTTTGTCCTTG
This sequence comes from Limonium bicolor, assembly GCA_023374045.1. Taxonomy (NCBI): domain Eukaryota; kingdom Viridiplantae; phylum Streptophyta; class Magnoliopsida; order Caryophyllales; family Plumbaginaceae; genus Limonium; species Limonium bicolor. The sequence goes on along the minus strand of CM041781.1, from coordinate 293,833,179 downwards.
CGCTATGCTGGTTTGGAGGTTGGTCTTGGTGATAATGGAGTGAACTCGGTGAAATGGGGCGAACGTGGAAGTTTTGGTGAGTTTTAGGAGGTGTCCGGCTAAGTAGGGTCGGACACGATGCGGATGTGAGTGAAATGGGCGTGTCCGGCTAAACCGGGTCGGACGCGATCCGGACGTGAGTGAAATGAGCGTGTCCGGATCCGGTCAAGAGCCGGACGCGGGGTAAATGCTGTGAATGGATGCAGAATGTGTATGTGGGTGAGACGAAGTATTACGGAGGAAGTTTAGTGAGGATGAACAGATGAGATGGACTGAGTCGTGAATGAGACGTGCAGAGTATGGAGGAGTTTGATGAATGGAGATGGATGTATGTGAATGAGAGGATACACAGTGAGGGAGAGAAGAGGATTAGACTCTGAAGTCTGGGACGAATTGGAATGAAGGCTGAAGCTGGGTTTATATAGGATTAAGATCAGACATGGATTAGTGGAAGTTTGGTGAACTGGTGAGTGGGTAACTTGATTGACGCATTTGATTGAGCATGGAGCGTTGTTAATTAATGCGCCGCTCGCCTGTCGCCTGTTAATGCGCCGCCTGATAATTTCGCCGAAAGGCTAATTATCAGTGCGTGCATTTTTTATTTTCAATTCTGTGTGACGTCCGGATCGTGTCCGGATCCGGACGTGACACAGAGCTTTTAGATCTGAAACGTGAACTCTCGGATCTGGATTTTAGGTCACGTCCGGCTTGTGTCCGGCAAAACAGATCCGGACAGGAGACGTCCGGATTTGTGTCCGGCAAAACCGATCCGGACAAGACCAATTTTGTGTCTCTTCTCCTGATTTGTTCCCCGTTTGTTGTGTTGTAATCCTTATGATGTCAAATCTTCATTTCCTGGGTTTTCCTATATTTAGCACATAAAAATACATCAGTTCTTATCAAAAATATCAATCTTAGGAAAAACACATAATAAGTGGGAAATATTGTCTGAATTGTTACAAATTATAAGGTATTTAAACCCTAAAAGCCTATATGTTTCACACTTATCAACTTCCTCACACTTAAGCTTTTGCTTGTCCTCAAGCAAAATAGGAATAAGAATATCTCTAAAACCGTCAAATAATCTCAAATTTTAAACAAGTGCAGGGCGAAATTGAGAAGGGATAAAATGGTTACCAAGCCAAAGCAAGATACGTAGAGCATTCGGCATTCTAGCCGGATGAGATTAAAGGTATATACAACATCCGGCCGCTCTAGCCGGATGAATTAGAGGCTTATAGAACATCCGGCCGCCCTAGCCGGATGGAAGTAGAAACACATAGGGCATCCGGCCATCTTGGCCGGATGAAAATGGGACTTAGGCAAAGTAAAGCATTGTACGACGACCGCTTGTGGTCGGTCAAAGATACTAAGAGAGGGTAGAACTATACTTAAACATGTAAAATACAGGCTGGCACCAAAAAGACCAGGCCAAAAAAACTATAAATAAGGGGTACCCCATGGAATAAGACACGCGACATTTGGCAATTAAACTCACATTCGACTCCAATAGAAGCTCTCTTTCTCCCTCTCTACTCTTGCGAGACTCGTGTCCGAGACCAGGTAATGTAGGATAGAAGATCAGATCGGGTCGTACTAGGGTAGATGTACTGTTACATGGGATCAAGTTGGATCGTGTCAGGATAGGTAAACTGTTTCATTTGGCGCCGTCTGTGGGAAACGAACAGCAAGAAGCAACCACGAGACCACATAGAAACAGGGAAGTAATCTACGACGATTTATAGCGAAAGTCCTAAAATAACTAATGACGTTTTTTGCATGATCGAAATACGAGAGATGGCTCCAAGATCAAAGAAAACACCGAAGAATGCTACCGAAGAGAACAATCGCTCGAACAATCGCTCTGAGGAAGAAATGAGTTCGGAGATGCCAGAAGCCATCTCCAAAAAGACCTCGAGGACATGCTAAAGGGGCTAGTCAGATCCATCGATGAAAAAATTGTAGAGGGGAATGAGACTTTGCAACAAGAATTAATGCAAAGGACGAGGAGTATCAGAAAAATTAGGACGAAGGATGAATGAAGCCATTGAACAACTGAAGAAGTAGAGGATTTCCAGAGGCAGCAATGAGGAGAGATAGATAAGCAGAGGAAACACAATTCGATCATCAGCGAAGAAGAGATGGAAGAAGATGACCAGATAGATATGAGCTTGTATCCCTTCTCAGAGCGGATAAGAAAAGCAAAACTCCTGCCGCATTTCGTCGCCCCGGCGATTGAGAAATATGATGGGACTGGAGATCCCGCCCAACACATTAAGAAGTTCATGTTTGCCATGAACACTCAGGGGATCAGCTCCCTCGCCCTCTGCAATTTGTTCCCCGGGACGCTTTCGAAGAGAGCGTTGGGATGGATCTCCACGAGACCACCACAGTCCATCACAAGCTTCAAACAACTGACCGAGGATTTCCAACAGTACTTCGCTGCTAGTAAGAGAGTTAAAAAGGAAACAATAGAATTGATGGACCTTAAGCAGCGAAAAGGGGAAACCGTGAAGGAGTACACAGAGCGCTTCCACAAAAAGGTCGCAGAAATCGATGATATCGACGAGAAGATCTTGATTAAGGCCTTTGGAAACGGCCTAGCTCAGCCTCGGCTTGCTGGAAAGATCGCGACAAAAGCACCGAAAACTCATGGAGAATTAGCTGAAATGATCCATGATTTTCTGAAATCTGAGATAGCCGAGAACAAGGCTAGAGAGCTGGCAGATAGCTTCAAAACCGCAGGGGTACCAGAAAAGAAGGAGGGGCATGGAGGAAATGCCGGAAAAGGAGGGTCAAGGTACAAGCCAATTATGGCAAGTCAACTGCCGGATCTTCCTCTCAGGGGGCACAACATCAGGGGGGAAGAACCATCGCCTACATTGACCCAGGGAAATATGCTGCTGCAGTAAGAGAGGGGTACCTTCCTCAGCCGAGAAAGCCGCCGCAGGGGGAAATTCCGGTTGCATTCTGCGAGTACCACGGGAACCGCAGCCACCGGACTGTAAACTGTGCTACCTGAACTTCGAATCATCGAGGAAAATAAGAAGAAAGGAAAGCAGGCAGCCGGAACACAAAGGCATACGGCGGCCAACAGAGTAGTACCCAGAATGCACCTCGAGGGCGACAAGAGGAAGAGGTTCACTGCAGACAGGAAAATGAGAGAGGTTGGAACTGGGTGTTTTTTAAAACAATTAAGAAGGAAATTAATAACTCAAATATCCTTCGGGCTGCAAACAAAAACCCGGTCGCAGTAGTATAGAGAACAGAAGCGGCCGGGGTCAAACCGTGGGACTTATAGCGAAATAAAATAGAACCTAAGCTTGTCACAAGAGGGGGATAATTGACTCGTTTTTGTAAAGTAAAAACAACAGATTAAATTAACTGAGTGGAAGATAATATTAAACGGGACTCCGGGTTCAGGTTTATATAATCTGACTAATTATGCTAACTCTACCGGTTAATTATAATAGTTTGGCAAAAATTCCTGTTATTATCTTTAAAGACTAATCCTAGACTTGTAAGATTCGTTTACCAGAAAATGCTCAATCTGTTCAAGATTTGAGCAAAACACATGTAAACAGATTAAGTGCGAGGAATTGGATTTTGCATCTGAATTACTAACTTATTTAATCAAAATAAGTTTTCCACAGATTTATCGATTAATTAACCTGTCTATTTATCACTGCTCTGATCAAAATAAACTTTGTAAAGCATTTTAATAAATTCATGAGATTATTAAGAAGGTGAGAGATAAACTTTAATCGTAACAAACTTTATTTAATTAAACCGGTAAAAATATAGATTACATAATTACACAAACTATAATTACACCTTCCCAGAGTAGATCCTCTTAGCCCAACATAATTAAAAAGACAGAATAAGAAGTAAAAGAAATCATCTGGGAAAGATAATTAATTCAGCTCCTTTATAACTGCTAATATTTGGGAAGAGGTTGAACAGAACAACGGTATGGAAATGGAATGTTTTTATGGGATGAGATGAAGTGAGGATTTATATGAAGATTATGTAGATGAGATGTATGATTTTAGAGAGAAAATGGAGATTTTTGTGGAAAAAATTGGCATAAGTTTGGGGTGGAATGAGATATGATTTAATGGGGGGGGGGGGGTTATAGGTTTATTTATAGTGAAAATGGGGTAGAAATGAAGGTGGGTGTCGGTGTGAATTGGTAAATAAAATATTTAACCAATTCACACCCATGTCGATGCTCTGTATGCTGTCAAATTACGTGTGTCCGGACCATGGTCCGGACCAGTGTGGTCCGGACCATGTCGATTTCCCTCTTATCTGGCGCGCTGGCATGTGGTCCGGACCAGTGATTCGGACACTGGACCACGCCACCATGTCGATTCTGTACGGTTCTGCGCTGGCATATATTGGTCCGAACCAGCTGATCCGGACACTGGTCCGGACCAAAATTCATTTGCCTCTAGAATATTCGTTTTAGCTCCGATTTGATCCCCGTTTGTTGCGTTGTGTAATCCTCATGAGTAAATCTACTTAATTACATGGATGTTCCTACATTGAACATATAAAATGCATTAGTTCATATCAAAACATAAATCTTAGGAAAAACGCAATAAGTGGGAAACAAGTGCTTCAGATATTGCAATTCATAAGGTATTAAACCCTAAAAGTCTATATGTTTTGCACTTATCAAACTTCCTCACACTTAGCTTTTGCTTGTCCTCAAGAAAAATACAGAATTAAGCTCCTGAGGAATTCCATAGAATTAAATCTATGGGTAAAAACAAACGTAGAAGGGAATTAAACATAATAACAATCCTAAGATTAACCTTTGCTCATAACTGTATGTTCCTTTCTTTTTAGTAGAAACAAGCTCTTCAAACCAAAAATTTGGAAAGTTAAATCATCAAGAATGAACATAGATTAACTCGGGATCTTTCCACCATTTCTTTCCTTAAATACCCAGAAATGACAAGGGGTGTGAAGTATTACCTTATTCCGCAGTACCTTTCAACACCACATACTCATGATCTAAATAACTTAAGCTCTCTTTTCTTCCCTTTTTTTTTCTTTAACAAATTTTAATAGCACTGTTTGCAAATTTATTTTAAACCCTACAGACTTTCTCTTCATTCATGTAGCAGTTTTGGGTCTTTTATCCCAGATCAAATGATCTTAGGTAAATGGGTGATGAAGCACCCCTAGGACTTAATAACCGAATGGAAGAGGCCCGTTTCAGTTTAAACAAAAATATTAGACCAGAGGAGTACCTTGCCTTTTCTTCCATTCCAAACTTTCCTTTCATTTCCAAAGGTACCGAGTTAAACCAGTTCAGACTTAATAATTAGCTTGCACACAAAATAATTTTTATAATGAAACCATGAAAGCTAACAATTATGAGCAAAACTAATCTTACAGTTGATTACCATGTTGATTTATTTTTCTACAAAATATTTTCACCCGTAAATCTAATGTCTATATGAATTAGATCGGCTGACACATTTTCAGGGAAAGGTCTCTACTTCCTCACACTTAAGAGGAACAATGTCCTCAATGTTCAGTTTTTAATTTTCAAAGAAAGAAGACGTTTCAAAATGTGTCATTCTCATGGAGGATAGCGGTTATGTAAAGCAATAGAGATAAATCAAATAAGAGAAGTAAAACGAACTTAACATTATTTAACTTTTGCAAAAATTAAAACAAATGACTCCCCTTATATCCTTGGATTTGAGGAAGTAGCTCTTCCCACACTTAAGCTTTGTCGGGGAAACGTTCCTCACACTTGCGTTATGCAAGTGTTCAACTTTGGAGAAGGAAAGTCTTATTGCAAACTAAAAAAGGAAATCTGATATTAAATAATAAAGATAGTGCGTACACTGAAATAAACCAAATAAAAAGTAAACTGTCAAACGTTAGACACACATAAATAAATAGTTCAGCAGGAATGGAAAAAACACAATAGAGAAGAAATAACTGTCATAGAATCACTCCGGTGGTGGGTAGTAAGTCTGCCACTGCTCGAAGTCATGGAGCAAAGCCTCGTAATTATCCTGAGATCGTCGAGCGTGCTCCCGAAGCTGAGTGATCTCCAGCTTGGTATCTCTGCTCCAACTGCTGCTGTCTGCGCTCGATCTCAGCCTGGAAGGACTGCTCCATTACTGCTGTCTCTGCTCGAACTCATCCCAGGTCACATACCCGCACCTGGGTGCTGGGAATGCAGCATACTCCTGCTCCTCTACTGTAGTGGAGCCAGGGACTGGCTCTGATGGTCCCTCTTCCCACATCTCTTTGTGCTTCTGAGTACGAGCACCCGCTTGCTTAATCCACTCCCTTCCATTATATTCAAATCGCATCCTCTTCATGGTGCTCATGTCTATGGGTGTCCTAGAAGTGGAACGACCCTCCTCAGCTAAGTTGACTCCCTGCTGCCTGAGGAAGTGGCAGATCATGACAGGGAATCCAAGTCTGTGACGATCCTTATGCTCTATGATGTAGCCCAGATGCTGATGTAAAAGGTTGGGTAGTATGTGAGTGCAGCTGCTCCAGAAAAAGAGGGTTCACGACTTTGGAGGAAAAAAGCAGTCGGTCTGGTTGAGGTCAGAAGAGCGGCGTGGCGTGACATTGGCCATCAGAAGCGCGAACAGGACTCTCTCGCGAGGGTCCTGTAGAAGATCAGCAGGGATGACCTGCTTAGTCTGGTCATCTCCTCTTCGTCTGCGCGGTGCCTGACTGTAAAGGCCACTGTAATGATGATCTGCACGACCCAGAAATCATTAAATAACTGCACCTGATCATCATCCTGATTCATAGGACCAGGGTATGGAATCCCTAAATAAGTGGCGATGTCCTCCGCCCGAATGATGATCTCCCTCTCCTGGACCCTGGAGTGGATGTTTCCCTCTTGGATACGGGAATTCGCATAGAAAACCCGTACCTCTCGTGGGTTGAAGGAACTACCCATGTCCAGTAGTTTCACCCATCCATGCGCTCCCAGAAGCTGGGGTAACCCAAGCTGGCGCTGCAGGTCTGGTGCCACTGATCGTTCGGATCAATGTCGCACTCGAGGTTGAACCATTCTGCTGCCTGAGTAGAAATGAACTCTGGTGGTGGTGCCTGGCTCGAACTAGTTGCAGTGGTCTTACTCTTCTTAGAACGTCCAGTCATTTTCTTAAACATCCTGCTTAATACATATTAATAACAACAAAGATAGCAAGTAGGAAAAATAATATGAAATATAAACAAAGAAAATTAAAACAAGTAGATATAATAAGAAATATAAACAAAAGAAAAACAAGTAGAATAATAATATCAAATTCAAACATAGATAAAACTAGTAGAATAATAATATGAAATTCAAACAAAAGAAAACAAATATCATAAATTCTACCGAAATTTCGATAGAATCTCCCCTAAAAATCTTCAATTCTCCACAATTTAATTGAATCAATAATCAAGGTATAACAATATGTTAGCAAATAAATCCACCCATAACATTATACCATCATATAATCAATAACTTATAATCACAAGGCAATATAGAATCCAAAAATCCAAATATACTCATATAATTTTCGTAACTATCACACCTAAATTTGGAATTCAATCAAAAACACCAAATTTGAGTATAATAAGTGTAGAATTTACCTTGTAGGAGTATAGTATGATTGTAGAAGAAGAAATCGATGTTAAAAACGCAAGAACGAGCTCAAAATTCGAAATTGTCCTCCTAGGGTTCGAATATTCAGCCACTTATTTCTCCTTGTGTGTGGTTGATGGTTTGTGGATTTCTTGCTATAGAAACGTAGAGAATTTGAAAACGAAGATTTTGATACCAACCTTGCTTAATTTGGTGGAGAAATGAGTAATCTAGAGCAAAAAGAAGAGGAAGGCGATTTGGGGGCTGTTCGGTCGTCGCGTTCGAATTGGAAGAATTGGGAATTTTTTTGCCCGCATTGATTCGGACAGTCTGTTTAAGTTCCGGATGGTTGTCCTGTCCGGACCAGCGTCCGAACCAGCTGGTTCGGACAGGCCAAATGTATTTTTTTTAATTTTCTCTTAGTCTAACTAATAGAATATGGTAGATATAAATTATTAAAAATTAAAAACATAATAAATAAAATAAAAATACTTATATTAAAATAATATTAAAAATACCTGAAAATACTGGGTTGCCTCCCAGTTAGCTGCTCTTTTTTAACGTCTTTAGCTAGACGCCCATAATTTCAATTTGTTTGTGAGGAGTTGTGGGTTGGGGTCCCACAACTTCCTATAGTGAGGCTGTGTAGCTGCTTCAGTTTATGTTGAACTCTCCACGGGAGAGATTTCTTCTTGGATATTGTTGGTTTCAAAATAGGAGGAAAGTATCATGTTGTTCCTGAACAAGAGAAATTCTAAACAAGTTAGTTGAAATATCGGTTGGACAAGTATACCTCTTTAGACGGCTCCATTAACTTGAAAGTTTCGCCATTGTTGTTCTGAATTTCGAAAGCACCGTATGAGGTCACTTCAACAATACAGAAAGGACCTGCCCAATGAGATTTGAGCTTTCCCGGGAAAAGCTTCAATCTTGAATTAAATAGGAGGACCATGTCACCCACTTTGAAGTCTCTTTGAGGATCAGCTTGTCATGGAACTTCTTGGTTCGTTCCTTATAGATTTTGGCATTGTCGTATGATTGATCCTCAGCTCTTCTAACTCAGAGAGTTGAACTTTCTTTTCTCTCACGCCGCAGCCATATCGAAATTCAAGGACTTGATAGCCCAATAAGCCTTGTGCTCAAGCTCCACTGGAAGATGACATGCCTTTCCATAAACCAATTTGAAAGGTGACATACCAATGGGGGTTTTATATGCTGTGCGGTAGGCCCAAAGAGCATCATCTAGTTTTAGCGCCCAATCTTTTCTGGAGGAGTGCACCGTCTTTTGGAGTATCCATTTCAATTCCCTATTGGACACTTCTGCTTGCCCATTCGTCGGGGATGGTAGCAAGGGCAACTTTTGTGATGTCCCCCATACTTGGCCATTAATGCGTCAATACTTCGATTGCAGAAGTGTGTGCCTCCATCACTTATTGTAACACCCCACCGCTAATTCTTCCATTATCCTCTAATCAATCCCATAATTACCTTACTCGCAGCGGAATACCTACTTACTCCCGGCGGGTGATACAACGCCGTTAACCCTCCAAGGTTAACAAGGCACTACTAATTACCGTATCGGTCTGATGATTAGAATAAATGCAACATACTACTTACTTTACAATACCGAATACTTACATACATTTGATTACCGAGTGTCAAAAGTATATGAATTACATTCCAATACTACTTCCCAAACTTAAGAGTTTATACATCCTCTCCTTACTATCCAATCATAATTCAATATCCCAAAAAGGTGTACCACATGGTACACCGGCTACTCAAAAAGGCCTTAGCCGTGTACAACTCAGTACACCATCTAATCTTACTACTACTCCAAAAAGAATCACATTGACCTTACTCTACCTTCACGCCTCGCGGGTACCTGTGGAGTAAAAACATTCCCCCGAGGGGGTCAGCTTACGCTGAGCATGATAGCCGCATACCCCGCGTACTAGCGAGGGTACGCCAACTAATTGGTCGAATACATGCGGTTCGTTTCATTCACACATACATACATGCTTTATACAGTACAATTCCATACATTCATTTCACAAAGCATACATACATACAATACATACAAGCATGGAAGACAATACAAGTCAACCGTTTATACTTACCGAATACTCACCGCATTACTGAGATACATTTCCCCAATACATACGAAGGTCTTGTTAGCCTCATTACACACCCGGGTTAATCGGGTGTTCAATACTCTTTTACTCCGGGTCAATGACTTACAATAGTCATGACCAATACAAATACAATACTTACTTCTTACATACTTTACTTCCAGTTAAGTCGGTATGACCTCCGGGCAGGGAGTACTACCCCACCACCGGGCTTTAGGGTGGCCCACTAATCCAGGATCCTACCCATTCAAGGGAATTGGTCCATGGAAAAGATTACAGCCAGGATTCGGATCCAACCTCTTGTGTTTCCTTATCCTCACGCGTGGCCGAAACTATATCGGGCTTCTACTCATTCCATTTTACTCATTACTCATGTTAGGAGTTAGATTGTTAGGAATTAGTAGAAGTCCATACTCACTTCTCATACATACATACAACACGCAAGTACACAATACTTACACATGCTACTCATTCCCATTCATTCATTTCATGAATTATACAAACTAATTGTTCAAGAAGATACAACAAGAACAAAATAGTTCAAACACATTTAAGTGCAATATAAATCCGATTTGTGTACTTATCTTGTTGGTGATCACATAAGCACACAAATCGGGGTAACCAAGTTAGGATACAGGGCATGAGGAAATCATACCGTTCACCGTCGTATACGTACTATAGGTTTCTTCGATGTTCAACTACTTGCTTCCTATACATACATGAAGTTGTATGATCAATATTCTATTATTGATTCAATTTACTCCTTCATTAATATTTTCAATGTATACCTACTACTCTATTACTTTCTTACTTGATTATGAGACCCTTCTTTTCTTTACTACTTCTTATTTTTACTTTCTTACCTTTACTATTTCATTATAGTGTACTACTACATATATATGCATATATGTACATAGGCATATATATATATATATATACACATACATATGATTGCTATAATCATATTATAAAAATACTCTTTTTTTTTAAAGACTCGACCGAACTTGCAAGTCCGGTCGCAAGTCCGGTCCAAGTCAGTAAGCTACCGACCGACCTTGCAAGTCCGGTCCCAAGGTCGGTCCATTCCAGTAAGTTTCTTTCGTGAAAATTTTAGCCCGACCGACCTTGCAAGTCCGGTCGCAAGGTCGGTCCATTCCAGTAGCTTGCATTACGGGAATTTTTCTGGCCGACCGGACTTGCAAGTCCGGTCGCAAGTCCGGTCCATTCCAGAAGGTTTCAGACGGGAGAATTTTCTGGTCCGACCGAACTTGCATGTCCGGTCGCAAGTCCGGTCGATTCCAGAAGGTTTCCCGTCTTTGTAAATCTGGGCTCGACCGAACTTGCAAGTCCGGTCGCAAGTCCGGTCCGGCCCAGTACTTCAGTTTTAAAATCTGTTTTTGGGTGTTTTCTTTACCCATTGTTTCCCCAATCTTTACTAATACTTCCCACATGATTTAGCACTAATTAAACCCTCTAAATTACCTTGGTTCATCCACCAAACTTACTACTCAATCCTTACATCCACTTATACTAGATTTCCTCCTTTCATTTCAACACTTACATTATTTCCTTCACACTAATGCTACAGATTTTGGTTTTCCACATTATGCTACAGATTTTCCCTCAACACTTACCCTCCAATACTCCCTCAACTATGCTATTCCTAGCATCCAAAATACATTACCTTACACTCTAGTTTCATCACATTTACAACTCATATTCGAATCTGTTACAAGGTACTAAATACTCCTTTTAAACTCTCCAAATACTTCCTCTTCTTAAACACTTAAGTCCTCACATTCCTACACAAAATTTGACATGGTCTCCCCTATATTTTTAACATCCACCACACATTATTTCAACTCACAACTTCACATTCTCACAACCTGTTTATACAATACACCATATTCACATACTACCACTACTATACAACAATAGAATTCCTGCACATACTCAATCAATACCCATGTTTTCCCAAGTTTTAATCATCACTTAAAACTTCAAAAACTGTTACATTCTTTTCTCCAATGCATTATTACATTACTACTATTCGTTACTCAATTCACTACTCATTTTACTACTCCAAAAACTGTTACAATACACAATACAAACTAGCTCAAGGTAAGAGACTTTACCTTGTTCTTTCTAGTTTTCTTTCTTTCTTTTCCTTCCTCTTCCTTTCTTCTCCTTGTTCTCGGTCCCAATGGGATTCACACACACAAGTGCTACAGCACATAACACATACACAATACCATTTAGCATTCATTTTATACTTAACCCTAGAATTTAGGTTTTAGGGTTTAGCAAAGAGTGTTACCTTTCAATGAGTAGATGAAGTTCTTGACTAGTGAAAGAACAATATTCCTAGCCCAAGGAAGAGCCAAAATCGGCTGAAGCAACAAGGAAGAAAGCATTCAAAAACTGAAAATTCTTAAAATGCTAATGAGAGCTAGAAACGATGGATTTTCGGAATTCTTTTTACCTCAAGGTGATAAGGAGGTGAAGGTGCTTCTAATGGTGGCTTCAAATCTCCAAATGGTGGATACCCATAAAATCGAAAATGGAGCTTTTGGATTTTTGAAAGGATGGAAATGTTCTCCTTTGCAAGGGGATTCTAGTGGTATGGTTTTTGTGATTTTTGGACAAGGTTTGAGCCTTCAAAAATGAGAGAGAAGGAGGAAGTTGAGTGGGGGCTTCTAGTTCTCCATGGCTGTCGCTGGAGCAAGAAGGAGATTCAGAAAATAGAGAAAGAGAGGGAGATGGGTACGTGAGAGGAAGGGGAAAAGTGAGGAGAGAGACTTATTTTTTTCTTTTTGCTCTTTACTTAATAGTCTTGTCCTTTAGCAAATAAGAGACATTAAGTGAGTGAGGAGGGGGCTCATTTAATCGGCCCACATATGCACACACACACAGATTTTTAGTTTTTATTTGCAAAGTGGACACACTAAGTTTATTTATTTGCATTCTCACCCCACAACTTACCGGTTGTTACAGTTCTTACTAACCGGTACCCGTTTTCCGGAATTTTCTCGTTTATTAATTTTCTTGGTTCCAAAGCTCACTAACATTTATTAGTGACTATTTAGTTAACCAAAATTGTTACGAGTCTATTTGACCCGCTTAAAGTCGCGTTTTCCGGTTTCCTCGAAAAACGCGCTTTAAGGTTCGTTTATGCTTTTAACCCTTTTAAAGGTCCGTTTCTTCGGGATTTGTTCCCTCATATTTATTTAAGTGTAATTAAGCCTTTAAAAATATAATTAGCCTAATTAATCACTGTTTTTAATTACGGGGTATTTCAATCTACCCCCCTTAAGGAACTTTGCCCTCAAAGTTGCTCAAGGTTACGGTTTACTACTTCTACTCATTTGGCGAACGAATCGCCATAATGCATACCACTACCACCTTACAAGGTGTTTACAATTCTTACACTACCAGCATACACAATTCAGATACAATACTCAATCCATACACAATACTTCATTCAAATACCATACACAATGCTCCATCCAATTCGTACATTCCACAATACATACACAATACACTTCACATGTCATTCGTGTCATATACCGTACACACAATGCATTACTCATTACCACATACCATACACTACATATCATACTACTAGCACTACTTTGTGCCAATAAATACAATTAGCACTACATGTGCCAACCAATACAATTACAATACATACATACTACGCAATGCTAACCCGAAGCAATGCAAAAGCAAAAGGCTCTACCCCCTTAAAAGGGGTACGCCCCGTACCCTCCGTACTATACGGATACTAGACATCTAGTCTACAAATAGATTCGGGTACTTCGCCTTCATGGCGTCCTCTAATTCCCAAGTCGCTTCCTCGACATCGTGGTTAGACCACAAGACCTTCACCATTCGTACAGATTTATGGCGAGTGTCTCTTGTCTTTGTATCAAGGATTCGCAATGGAGTCTCGACATATCTCATCGTCGGCTCTAGGGATAAGTGTTCGGGTTCTAATACATGAGAGGGATCGGCTATGTATTTCTTGAGTTGTGATACATGAAAGACATCATGAACACGTCCCAATTCTTCAGGCAATGCTAGCCTATAAGCTACGGCTCCAATCCTCTCGGTAATGGCATACGGGCCTACAAATTTCGGGCTCAGTTTGCCCTTCTGGCCAAATCGAAAGACACCCTTCATAGGTGAGACACGCAAGAACACTTGGTCGCCCACGGCGAACTCAAGGTCGCGTCGTCGCACATCCGCATAGGATTTCTGTCTATCTTGGGCTGCCTTCATGTTAGCTCGGATTTGTTGTACTTCAGCTTGTACTTGTTCTAAATACTCCGGTCCTATGATGACCGCTTCGCTTGACTCATCCCAACACAACGGGGTACGGCAAGGTCTACCATACAAAGCTTGGAATGGCGACATCTTAATCGAAGCATGATAGCTATTGTTATACGAAAACTCGATAAGATGAAGCTTCTCAATCCAGCTCCCCTGGAAGTCTAAGGCACATGCCCTAAGCATGTCCTCTAGTGTTGGATGGTCCTTTCTGTCTGACCGTCGGTCTGTGGGTGGAAGGCGGTGCTAAGCTTCAACTCAGTACCAAGCGCTTCCCGTGTTGCTCTCCAGTATCTCGAAAGAAATCTGGTGTCGGTCAGATACAATGGTTTTCGGGACTCCGTGGTGTCGGATGATCTCCTTGTCGAATAGCTCGCGAGCTTCGCCACCTTAGTGTCCTTCATCGGTATGAATCGGGCAACCTTGGTGAGACGATCGACTACTACCCAGATCATGTTGAGTCCTCCCCTAGCAGGTGGGAGTCCAACAACAAAATCCATAGAGATATCGTGGAATTTCCACTGGAATGGGCATGGATTGCACCATTCCTCCCGGTCTTCGGTGCTCGAACTTCACCTTCTGGCATGTGAGACACCTCAGAACATACTCAGTCACGTCTGATTTCATTCCTGACCACCAGAAGTACCTCTTCATGTCTTTGTACATTTTAGAGGCTCCCGGATGGACATGCAATGTCGAACAATGTGACTCTCGCAGAATGCGATCCCTTAGCTCAGCATTGCTTCGGGGGACGCATAATCTGCCATTCAATCGGATCAGACCATCTTCATGCAATTTGAAGTCGTACTTTCGGCTCTCGAAGGTACCATCTGTGATTTTCTGTCTGATCTCTGTGAAGTAAGGGTCGCTCAACTGAGCGTCTCGCACCTCGTCAACCAAGCTAGAAGAAGCGAGTAGCGAATGGAGCGAGTGTGCTCGACGACTCAGGGCGTCGGCTACAACGTTTGCCTTCCCTTCTTTATACTGGAGGTTGATGTCGTAATCCGAAAGGAACTCCATCCACCTCCTTTGTCTTAGGTTCAATTCTTTCTGGGTGAATACATACTGTAAACTTTTGTGGTCGGAGTAGATGGTGATGCTTACCCCATAGAGATAGTGTCGCCATATCTTCAAGGCGAAGACAATGGCTCCTAACTCTAGATCATGTGTCGGGTAATTCTCCTCATGCTTTTTCAGCTGGCGAGAAGCATAGGCTACTACCTTGCCGTGCTGCATGAGTACGCATCCCATGCCCTTACCCGATGCATCACAATACACCTCAAATCCCTCTGTGCCCTCTGGTAGTGTGAGAATTGGCGCTGAGGTCAATGAGTCCCTTAGTTTCGTGAAGGATACCTCGCACTCGCTTGTCCATACAAACGGTGCATCTTTCTTCATCAATGACGTCATGGGCTTAGCGACGTTTGAGAAGTCCTTTACAAACCTCCGGTAATAACCGGCTAAACCAAGAAAGCTCCGGATGTCGGTAACAGTCTTAGGTCTAGGCCATGATCGCACTGCTTCGATTTTGGATGGATCTACTGAAATGCCCGCGCTCGAGATGACATGACCGAGGAAAGATACCTGATCTAGCCAAAACTCGCATTTGGAGAACTTCGCATACAGCTGGTTCTCGCGCAGTGTCTCAAGTACTCTTCTCAAATGGTTTTCATGTTCTTCTGGTGACTTCGAATACACAAGGATGTCGTCGATGAATACTACTACTGAAGTGTCCAGCTGATCACTGAATAACCGATTCATTAGGTCCATGAATTTGGCTGGTGCATTAGACAAACCGAATGGCATCACTGTGAATTCGTAGTGGCCATATCTTGTTCGGAATGCTGTTTTCTCAATGTCTTGCTCTTTGATAGCAATTTGGTGGTATCCGGATCGGAGATCAATCTTAGAAAAGACGATGCTCCCTTCAACTGATCGAACAGGTCGTCGATGCGTGGCAATGGTACTTATTCTTTACCGTGACCACATTCAATTCACGGTAGTCGATGCAGAGGCGGAGACTACCGTCCTTCTTCTTCACGAAGAGGACCGGTGCTCCCCAGGGTGATACGCTCGGGCGTATAAACCCTTTGTCGAGTAGATCATGTAGTTGCTCTTTCAACTCTCATTTCTACTGGTGCCATACGGTATGGTGCCCTAGCAATGGGACCAGTACCGGTACAAGGTCGATTTCAAATTCTACTGCCCTCTGTGGTGGCATACCAGGTAGCTCTTTCGGAAATACAGGGAATTCTGAGACTACTGCTACATCATCACTGAATTCTGGATCTCTCTCCAGGTCTTGCATGGCATAAATACACTTCATGTCCTTTTCTGAGCTCCCGATACATTGCCATAGCGGAGATGACTGTGGTTGAAGGCTCTTGGTCTCTGGCGGTATGAAACAGTGACCCCAGATGGACTCTTGAGCAGCAATCGGTGCTCGGCGCATAGGATCCGTCCTTGTGCCGCTCCAACCAGTTCATTCCAATTATTAAGTCGAATCCCAATCCGTTGAATTCAATGAAGGAAATGGGAAACGCTTCACCTTTGATTTGAATGGTGGCGGTGTGGTAATACTTAGTACATTTACCGCTCCTTCGACGGGAGAGTAACCAAGAAATTGGTAGCTCATCTGCGTCTAGCCCCAACCTTGTAGCGAATGATGGCGATACAAAGGTGTGAGAGGCGCCGGAGTCGAATAATACTGAGGCTTCGATGCCGTTTACTGGGAATGTTCCCGTTAGAATGGTGCCGCTTTGCCGGCTTGTTCTTCGGTGAGGATACTCAGGTTACCTTCGGTACCGAGTCCACAACCTATTGATTCAAGATTATAAGTAAAGATGGTGGAACGCAAGTGGAATTAATAACCAACACTGCTTTTATTGAATAACCAACCATCATACATACTGTGTCTCTAATACACGTTACTACTGGATTACATGCTACTACAAGATTAATACTTTCTAAAGGTAAGGTTCAGGCGTCCTGGTTTCATGTGTGTGGCATTGATTATTGCCGGTGGTGCCGTATTCAACTTGATCTTCTGGATCCCGTGATACAGCAACCTTGATTTTCCACCCATGATTAGAACATCTCCTGATCTCAATACCAATTTCTCTGCGAGGTCCACACGCTTCTGCTCGCTATACAAAATACGGCGTCATCACCAATGGACCAAGACACTACGGGCACTCCTAGTTCAAGAGATTCCGCTGTCTCGTCCTTGTCTTGGTGTAAGCCAAGTCGTCCTTCTTTCTCATAGAAGTTGACAATACATACATCTGCTTCAAGTGCAAGGATTGGTTCATCTTCACTTTGTTGTGCGATTTCTACAGCTTGTGTGACAAGCGTTTGGTATTCAGGGGGTATTGCTGGAGGTGTTGCTCCGTCTCCTGTTCGTGTTTGGTATGTCTTGGTATAAGGGTTCCAATCCTTTCCCAAGCACATCATTTTCAGCTTCATTGTAGCTCCACCGGGGAATTCGGGTGTATAAAATCCTCCTGGACCCATTCCTAACTCGTTGCATCGTCGGATGATTGAAACTTGTGCCTCGGGTGTCAGGTATCCTTTTAATAAGATCATACCTGGGCGGATGACCTGACACTGTTCGTTGTGAAGTGGTGAGTGGCGATGTCGGTCTCTTCATGAGGTGAGTTCGAAGGTATTGGGTAACAGATAAGGAATTTCCCTAAGGTGGTAAATTATCTAGAGTGAGTTCTAGGCTTACTAATTCATTTCATGCTCAATACATACTTCCATGTTACTTACTCATACTCAATTTCATACTTCAAGTACTTACGCATTCATACTCATTCATACAATTACTTTAATACTTAGTCATGCTCTTCAAGGATTAAAGGTTACAGTAGTTACCTGGGCCGGACTTAGTCCCGGTCCCGTCACGGTCAATGATGTGTAAGGCCGGCTGCCTCTGCGGTGCGCCCTTCTGCGGACCTCGGGATCCCTGTCCCTGTGAGGTGTGCTGGGCATGAGCATCGCCAGATGCAACCTCCTTGCCTTCACGCTGCTTGTAGCCCTGATAGTTGCCCTTGGGCTTAGAGTTCTCTGGGCATGCATTAGCACGGTGCCCGGTTTCTGGCAGGTGTAGCAGCGGATCTCCCTTCCTTGGCAATCTGTGCCGGGATGATCCTTGTTGCAGTTACGGCATATGTAGCTGCGGCCATCAGATTGGTTCTTGCCTTGGCCAAATCCAGAACCTATAGCTTCCAAGTTAGCAAGGTTCGGTATACTTACATACTCCACATACATACTAATTCACAATGTACTAATTCGGTTTCGGTTCTTACCCCTGTAGGGCTGAGACCTCAGTGGCTTCGCTGCCACTGGTGCGGTGTAGGCAAGCTGCAATGGCTCAGCTGCCTTGCCCTTCTCAGTATGGGCACCGCCGTCTCCAGAAGTGTTCTTCTGATGGAATTGCTTCCCCTTCTTCTTCTTCCAAGGTTTGGATTGGTTTTGGTCATCGGAGGTGTTTTTGCTTGCTTGCGCTTGATCTTCATCCCTCAGCTGGCATGTGATCTCCACTCGGGAGGCAGCATGATAACACTCCTGAATTACTTAGGCATTAGGTTACACTTACATACGGGAATACTAATTCACATTACTCATGGCTTTTTAAGGGTTCAACGATGTTTACCTGAAGGGAGGTAAACCGTGTGAAGCCCATGCCATACCGGAGTCGATGGCTCAATCCGCCGTAGAAGCGGTCGACCAAGACTTGGCCGGTATACCAAGGTCGGGTAGAAGTCTAAGAAGAGAGGTGAAGGTGCGGTAATATTCATCAACCGTCATCTTCTCGGTCATTTTCAGTGCGTCGAGCTCAAGCCTTTTCTTGGTCTTGACATGCTCGGGGTAGTATTAGATCGGAGGAGAGAGGTGAATGCTTCCCACCGAATGCAGGGTCGGCTATGTGCTCGGCCTTAACGAGCTTCCACCAGTCCATAGCCGCGTCTTTCAGGTAGTACGCAGCTATCCTCACTCGAACTCCAGCGGGAGTCTCAAGTGTCTCGAAGGCCGTCTCCATCTCGGAGAGGTAGGCCTCGAGCTTGGCGGGGTCGCTCTCGCCTCTAAAGCATGGGGGTCGAAGGTCGGCGACTGCCTTTACCCAATTTGTTTCACGGGGATGAGGCGGGTCGGGCTGCTGCTGTTGTTGTTGCTGCTGTTGGTTCTGCTGTGTAGCTTGTACAGCGGTGATTACTTCCGGTAGCATCTGTGCTACCGTGGCGGCGACGATTTCAGCTATCGTCTGCGCGCCTGGTCCCCCAGAGGCTTCGCCTCTAGTTCTGCCCCGGCCTCGTCCTGACATCTGAACAAGTGTGGATTACATTAGGTACGTGTGAAACTATGACCATATGGTCTTGATTCAAGCAATGATATCGTCCCTACAGACGTCAAGGGGTAGCCGTTTATTGATAACGGTAGTTCCTAGTTAGGTTTCTAAATATGTCTTAAGACGGTTGAAATCCTAACTCGGTAATCACTACACTTAGGATTCTAATCATCAGAGCGAGACTTCGCTCTGATACCACTTTTTGTAACACCCCAACCGCTAATTCTTCCATTATCCTCTAATCAATCCCATAATTACCTTACTCGCAGCGGAATACCTACTTACTCCCGGCGGGTGATACAACGCCGTTAACCCTCCAAGGTTAACAAGGCTACTACTACTTACCGTATCGGTCTGATGATTAGAATAAATGCATACATACTACTTACTTTACAATACCGAATACTTACATACATTTGATTACCGAGTGTCTAAAGTATATGAATTACATTCCAATACTACTTCCCAAACTTAAGAGTTTATACATCCTCTCCTTACTATCCAATCATAATTCAATATCCCAAAAAGGTGTACCACATGGTACACCGGCTACTCAAAAAGGCCTTAGCCGTGTACAACTCAGTACACCATCTAATCTTACTACTACTCCAAAAAGAATCACATCTCGACCTTACTCTACCTTCACGCCTCGCGGGTACATGTGGAGTAAATCATTCCCCCGAGGGGGTCAGCTTACGCTGAGCATGATAACCGCATACCCCGCGTACTAGCGAGGGTACGCCAACTAATTGGTCGAATACATGCGGTTCGTTTCATTCATACATACATACATACTTAATACAATACAATTCCATACATTCATTTCACAAAGCATACATACATACAATACATACAAGCATGGAAGACAATACAAGTCAACCGTTTATACTTACCGAATACTCACCGCATTACTGAGATACAATTCCCAGTACATACAAAGGTCTTGTTAGCCTCATTACACACCCGGGTTAATCGGGTGTTCAATACTCTTTTTCTCCGGGTCAATGACTTACAATAGTCATGACCAATACAAATACAATACTTACTTACATACTTTACTTCCAGTTAAGTCGGTATGACCTCCGGGCAGGGAGTACTACCTCCCACCACCGGGCTTTAGGGTGGCCCACTAATCCAGGATGCTACCCATTCAAGGGAATTGGTCCATGGAAAAGATTACAGCCAGGATTCGGATCCAATGTGTTTCCTTATCCTCACGCGTGGCCGAAACTATATCGGGCTTCTACTCATTCCATTTTACTCATTACTCATGTTAGGAGTTAGATTGTTAGGAATTAGTAGAAGTCCATACTCACTTCTCATACATACATACAACACGCAAGTACACAATACTTACACATGCTACTCATTCCCATTCATTCATTTCATGAATTATACAAACTAATTGTTCAAGAAGATACAACAAGAACAAAATAGTTCAAACACATTTAAGTGCAATATAAATCCGATTCGTGTACTTATCTTGTTGGTGATCACATAAGCACACAAATCGGGGTAACCAAGTTAGGATACAGGGCATGAGGAAATCATACCGTTCACCGTCGTATACGCACTACCGGTTTCTTCGATGTTCAACTACTTGCTTCCTATACATACATGAAGTTGTATGATCAATATTCTATTATTGATTCAATTTACTCCTTCATTAATATTTTCAATGTATACCTACTACTCTATTACTTTCTTACTTGATTATGAGACCCTTTTCTTTACTACTTCTTACTTTTACTTTCTTACCTTTACTATTTCATTTATAGTGTATTACTACATATATATGCATATATGTATAGGCATATATATATATATAATATATATAATATATATATAATATATATATACACATACATATGATTGCTATAATCATATTATAAAAATACTCTTTTTTTTTAAAGACTCGACCGAACTTGCAAGTCCGGTCGCAAGTCCGGTCCAAGTCAGTAAGCTACCGACCGACCTTGCAAGTCCGGTCCCAAGGTCGGTCCATTCCAGTAAGTTTCTTTCGTGAAAATTTTAGCCCGACCGACCTTGCAAGTCCGGTCGCAAGGTCGGTCCATTCCAGTAGCTTGCATTACGGGAATTTTTCTGGCCGACCGGACTTGCAAGTCCGGTCGCAAGTCCGGTCCATTCCAGAAGGTTTCAGACGGGAGAATTTTCTGGTCCGACCGAACTTGCATGTCCGGTCGCAAGTCCGGTCGATTCCAGAAGGTTTCCCGTCTTTGTAAATCTGGGCTCGACCGAACTTGCAAGTCCGGTCGCAAGTCCGGTCCGGCCCAGTACTTCAGTTTTAAAATCTGTTTTTGGGTGTTTTCTTTACCCATTGTTTCCCCAATCTTTACTAATACTTCCCACATGATTTAGCACTAATTAGGCCCTCTAAATCACCTTGGTTCATCCACCAAACTTACTACTCAATCCTTACATCCACTTATACTAGATTTCCTCCTTTCATTTCAACACCTACATTATTTCCTTCACACTAATGCTACAGATTTTGGTTTTCCACATTATGCTACAGATTTTTCCCTCAACACTTACCCTCCAATACTCCCTCAACTAATGCTATTCCTAGCATCCAAAATACATTACCTTACACTCTAGTTTCATCACATTTACAACTCATATTCGAATCTGTTACAAGGTACTAAATACTCCTTTTAAACTCTCCAAATACTTCCTCTTCTTAAACACTTAAGTCCTCACATTCCTACACAAAATTTGACATGGTCTCCCCTATATTTTTAACATCCACCACACATTATTTCAACTCCCAATTTCACATTCTCACAACCTGTTTATACAATACACCATATTCACATACTACCACTACTACAACAACAATAAAATTCCTGCACATACTCAATCAATACCCCATGTTTTCCCAAGTTTTAATCATCACTTAAAACTTCAAAAACTGTTACATTCTTTTCTCCAATGCATTATTACATTACTACTATTTGTTACTCAATTCACTACTCATTTTACTACTCCAAAAACTGTTACAATACACAATACAAACTAGCTCAAGGTAAGAGACTTTACCTTGTTCTTTCTAGTTTTCTTTTCTTACTTTTCCTTCCTCTTCCTTTCTTCTCCTTGTTCTCGGTCCCAATGGGGTTCACACACACACAAGTGCTACAACACATAGCACATACACAATACCATTTAGCATTCATTTTATACTTAACCCTAGAATTTAGGTTTTAGGGTTTAGCAAGGAGTGTTACCTTCCAATGAGTAGATTAAGTTCTTGACTAGTGAAAGAACAATATTCCTAGCCCAAGGAAGAGCCAAAATCGGCTGAAGCAACAAGGAAGAAAGCATTCAAAAACTGAAAATTCTTAAAATGCTAATGAGAGCTAGAAACGATGGATTTTCGGAATTCTTTTTACCTCAAGGTGATAAGGAGGTGAAGGTGCTTCTAATGGTGGCTTCAAATCTCCAAATGGTGGATACCCATAAAATCGAAAATGGAGCTTTTGGATTTTTGAAAGGATGGAAATGTTCTCCTTTGCAAGGGGATTCTAGTGGTATGGTTTTTGTGATTTTTGGACAAGGTTTGAGCCTTTAAAAATGAGAGAGAAGGAGGAAGTTGAGTGGGGGCTTCTAGTTCTCCATGGCTGTCGCTGGAGCAAGAAGGAGATTCAGAAAATAGAGAAAGAGAGGGAGATGGGTACGTGAGAGGAAGAGGGAAAAGTGAGGAGAGAGACTTATTTTTTTTCTTTTTGCTCTTTACTTAATAGTCTTGTCCTTTAGCAAATAAGAGACATTAAGTGAGTGAGGAGGGGGCTCATTTAATCGGCCCACATATGCACACACACACAGATTTTTAGTTTTTATTTGCAAAGTGGACACACTAAGTTTATTTATTTGCATTCTCACCCCACAACTTACCGGTGTTACAGTTCTTACTAACCGGTACCCGTTTTCCGGAATTTTCTCGTTTTATTAATTTTCTTGGTTCCAAAGCTCCACTAACATTTATTAGTGACTATTTAGTTAACCAAAATTGTTACGAGTCTATTTGACCCGCTTAAAGTCGCGTTTTCCCGGTTTCCTCAAAAAACGCGCTTTAAGGTTCGTTTATGCTTTTAACCCGTTTTAAAGGTCCGTTTTCTTCGGGATTTGTTCCCTCATATTTATTTAGGTGTAATTAAGCCTTTAAAAATATAATTAGCCTAATTAATCACTGTTTTTAATTACGGGGTATTTCACTTATAATGGCTCTAGGGACTCAAAAGCGGGTAAAGACATTCTTTAAGAATTTTACCACCGTCTTTGAATCAGCATGTTGGCAAGGAATTGCTTCAACCCACTTGGATACGTAGTCCACTGCCACCAGAATAAATTGGAATCCTTGCGAAGAGGGGAATGGTCCCATGAAATCCATTCCCCAGCAGTCAAAAAGTTCGACTTCTAAAATACCTTGCAGGGGCATCTCATGTCGCCTAGAAGTATTTCCCATGCGTTGACAACTATCGCAACTGGCCACAAAGACTTGGCAATCTTTATGTAATGTGGGCCAATAAAATCATGATTCCAAGACTTTGGCTGCCGTCCTATAAGATCCATGATGGCCTCCAGCTTCTCTTGAATGACAGAACTCAAGAACACTGGGTATTTCGTTATCTGGGAGACACCTGCGAATTATACTATCTGCACAAACTCGAAAGAGAAAAGGGTCATCCCAGATATAATGCCTAGTGTCAGATAAGAATTTCTTTTTCTGAGCATAAGAAAATCATGAGGTATAACTCCAGAAACAAGATAATTGGCCAGATCAGCAAACCAAGGCTCGTGTACCGTATTCAAAACAAAAACA
Organism: Limonium bicolor; assembly: GCA_023374045.1. NCBI lineage: Eukaryota > Viridiplantae > Streptophyta > Magnoliopsida > Caryophyllales > Plumbaginaceae > Limonium > Limonium bicolor. The sequence continues at coordinate 293,808,862 of CM041781.1, read as the reverse complement.
GTCTCATCCGGAAAAAATTCATGAATAGGTACACCATCATCAGGAACTACCAACCGAGAAAGATGGTCAGCCACAACATTCAATTTACCACTCTTATCCCTTACTTCTATGTCAAATTCCTGTAACAAAAGAATCCAACGAAGCAAGCGTGGTTTGGCCTCTTTCTTAGCAAACAGATATTTAAGAGCAGAATGGTCAGTGTGAATAATCACTTTACTTCCCCATAGATATGATCTGAACTTATCTAAGGAGAATACCACTGCTAGGAGCTCTTTCTCGGTGGTTGTGTAATTCCTTTGGGCATTATCCAGAGTTTTGCTCGCGTAAGCAATAACTCGTAGGACTTTTCTTTTCTTTGGCACAGAGCCGCCCCTACTGCAAAGTCACTGGCATCACACATAATTTCAAATGGTAATAACCAGTCAGGTGAAACAACAATGGGAGCAGCTACCAATTTTTGTTTTATCAAATCAAAAGTAGATACACAATCTTCAGAAACAATAAATGGGGCTTCTTTCAGAAGCAAATCAGTTAATGGTTTTGCAATCTTAGAAAAATCTTGAATGAACCGTCTATAAAATCCGGCATGTCCTAAGAAAGCTCTTACCTCTTTCACACAAGTAGGTTTTGGCAATTTTTCAATTACCTCCACCTTGGCTTTATCTACCACAATCCCCTTAGCAGATATTACGTGACCGAGCACAATCCCATCCTTGACCATGAAATGGCATTTCTCCCAGTTGAGAACCAGATTTGTCTCCTCACATCGGGCAAGAATTAGATCAAGCTGCGCCAAACAAACATCAAAACTAGATCCATAGACAGAAAAATCATCCATGAATACCTCAATGCTTTGCTCGATGAAATCTGCGAAGATTGCCTGCATACAACGCTGAAAGGTGGCATGAGCATTGCACAGTCCGAAGGGCATTCTTTTATACGCGAAGGTACCATAGGGACAAGTGAAAGTGTCTTGTCTTGGTCCTCTGGCGCTATAGGAATCTGGAAGTACCCCGAGAAACCATCTAAGAAGTAATAGTCCTGTCCTGCCAATCTTTCTAGCATTGATCGATGAAAGGTAGAGGGAAATGATTCTTCCTGGTTTCAGTGTTCAAGCGCCTATAATCTATGCACATGCGCCAACCCGTAATTTTTCTTTGAGGGACCGCCTCCTTTGTCATTAACCACCGCTTCGATGCCTCCTTTCTTTGGAACAACCTGTACAGGACTTACCCATGGACTGTCAGAGATAGGATAAATGATGTCCGCGTCCAGGAGTTTCAGAACTTCCTTCTTAACCACCTCCTTCAGATTCGGGTTAAGATGACGCTGTGGCTGCCTGATAGACTTGCAGTTGTCCTCCATATAAATGTGGTGTGTGCAATAGGAGGGGTCGATTCCTTTTATGTCAGCAATAGTCCACCCGATCGCTGTTTGTGTTGTCTCAGAACCTCTAGTAGCTTGTCTTCTTGCCCTGTAGTTAAAGAAGATGAAACAATAACTGGAAAATTTTTATTAGCTGCTAAGAATGCGTATTTAAGGTTTGGAGGCAACTCTTTAAGCTCAAGTTCGGGTGGTTGCTCGATGGAAGGGACCGGTTTCTTAATTTCTCTGTCAAGTCGCTCCATCGGAGGGCGATAAGCTTGATATCCTGTCTTCCCTCTCTCTACCTGGGCTAACATGGCATTGACCACAGGATCTTTAGTTTCTTTTTCCAAAGAAGCAACGAGAATATGCTCCAATGGTTCAGTTTGAGCCTTCATGCAGAAGGAAAGAGAATAAATGTCTTCATCAGGGGGAGAATCACAATCTTCCTCATCATCATCAGTTAAATTGGCCATCATCAAGGGGTGAGATTCGTTGGAGGATTTCTTCATCATTTTCCTCATGTCAAACTCAATCTTCTCACCCTCATACCGCAAGGTGATTTTACCATCATGAACATCGATGACGGCCTTGGCAGTACTCAAGAAGGGTCGACCTAGAATGAGGGGTACGTCAACATCGTCATCCATATCCAGAATGACAAAGTCGGCTGGGAAAATGAAACGGTCAATGCCGACAACTAAATCTCTGACCATCCCCATCGGTTTGACTTCTGATCTATCGGCCAACTGGAGTTTGAACGGTACAGGTTGCATCTCTCCTTCTCGAACTTTTAAGAAGGTAGCGTATGGCATTATGTTGATGCTGGCCCCTAAATCGCACAAACCACTTCCACAATCTATTCCACCGATAAAGCACGGGACAACTGGGTATCCTGGATCTGTCTGTTTAGGAGGAAGTGCTCGAAGAAGGGCAGCATAGCACTCCTCTGTGAGATGGACAGTCTCTTTATCGGTCTTCTTCTTTCTTTTTGTTAGGAGATCCTTTAGAAATTTTGCATAGTTGGGCATCTCCTGCAGGGCATCAATTAACGGAATGTCTAATGTCAGTTTCTTAAAAATACTAAGAAATTTTGCAAACTGTTCGTCAAGATGCTTTTTTTTCATCCTGTTAGGGAATGGAAGTTCCGTATTTTTACGAGAAGAAGAAGAAGGAACATCAATAGTAATTCGAGACGAAGGAGAGGGAGTAGGAAGGATAGGAGCCTGTGTCTCAGACGAAGGTGGTGATGGAGGAGTTATGTCGTCCTCTATACGATCTTCGTTGCTCGTTTCCGTGTTTAGTTTCCTTCCACTTCGTAAGGTGACAACATTTACCTCTGGGGTGTCTTGAAATGTGTTGCTGTCATCTCCTTCATCTATGTGAATTGCTTTTGCATGTTCATTACGTGGGTTTGGATTGGTTTGTGAGGGTATTTGGCCAGATGGCCTTTGTTGAGTTAAGAGTTGTTGAATCTGTGATTGTAACGCTTTCTGATCTTTCCTGAGAGTTGAGACCTCCTCTTGAGTGTCTCGGGATTTGTTCATCATGACTCTAAACATTTCTTGTATCTGACCCATCTCAGACTCTGGATTAGTTTGAGGTTGAGGTGGTCGACTTGAAGAAGCTTCATTACCGTATGAAGGTTGTTGGAATTGCCTCTGGCCTCCTTGGAAGTTTGATTGAGGCCTGTAGTTTTGGGTAGGCTGGAGTGTACGTTGATGGATGTTGTTGGTGTTACCATATCGGAGATTTGGATGTACATTCTGCTGCCAAGGTTGTCGGAAACCTTGATTATTACTCAAAAGTTTGCTTCCTCGGCTGCCTTCAACTCTTGCAATTCGGGGCATTGCTCGTAGTCGTGTGGCCGCCGCATTGTGTGCAAGAAGCATCAGGAATTGATAGGGATAGAGGAGCATAGCCTGGAGGGGTTGTTGATGACCGAGAAACCAATGACTTTGCTTGGTGGGAATAGGAATTCATGGTCATCTACTCGACTACTTTCTGGAGGGTACTTACTTTTGTTGCCTGCTGTGCATTGCTCTCCATGAGTTGCTCATGGCTTTTCATCAGCTGGTCAAATTTGTTGTCACTTTCCCCTACTTGGTATAAACCTGGAGTGCCGCCTCTTGATCCGCCCGAGGCCCAGTCTCTGATCTCTTCACAGAGAGACTCTATGCTATCCAGAAACTTTTTCCTGGCTTTTTCAGAATGTCAGCCCCTAAAGAAGATAATACCATTGTTCTGCACGGACCGATCAAGCCTTTGTAGAACAATTGTGATACTTGTTCTTTCGTCAGACCATGGTGAGGACAAGTAAGTAGTAGTCCTTTGAAGCGGTCCCAAGTTTCGCAGATGTTTTCCGACCCTGGCTGTCTGAAATTGTAGATTTCAGCAATCATTTCCAACGTTCGGCTGGGGGGCAGGAATTTGTCGTAGAACTTGGTGGCCATTTCATCCCAAGTACCAATGGTACTTGGTGTTAGGCTATGATACCATTTACTTGCGTTTCCCGTCAGACTGTGAGGGAATAATGACAGCCATGCGTACTGAAGTACTGCGTCGGTTGCAGTCAGACTATTTGCATGCTGCAGAAACTTAGTGACATGCAACAGGGCTTCGTCAGGATTGGAGCCATCGAACATGCCCAACTCCTTTACACATCGGATCTGATGATATGGCTTAAGCTTCTGCCACTCATCGTATTCGGATGGGGAAAGGCGGGGAAGGATGATGGCGGGCTGTTGACCTTGGTTGGACGGCCTGTTGATGTTTCGAACTGTAGCTGGAGTAGATGACATATCTGCTTCCTGGTTCGATTCTATCTCCGTGGTGGTTATATTTTGTTGAGTCCGTCTCTGCCTCAAAGTGCGCAGAAAGGTTCTCTCAATCTCAGCGATGTAGCTACCTGACTGATTGTTAAAATCGTCCGGTAGACTGTGTGATCGAGTAACTGGCATTCACCACTCAAAACAGAAAAAGAAACTCGTGAGGTGAGAAATAAAATGTTAGGAATTAGATGACAGAAATTTTAAGTTAGTAGTTAGAGACAATGGTAATTGAGATGACAAAAAATTAAATGACAGAAATTTTAAGTTAGTAGTTAGTATACTGGAAATTTTAAGTTAGTAGTTAGTATACTGGAAATTTGAAGTTAGTAGTTAGAGACAGAAAATTAAGGACAATGGAAATTAAATGACAATATTAAGAAGTCAGAAGTCAGATGTCAGAAGTCAAATGTCCGAAATTAGATGTCCGAAATTAGATTAACAACAAAATATTAACAGATTATTATAATATAACAGGTGAATTATCCGGGGCTTAGGGACTAGATTAAATCAAGCCCCCGGCAACGACGCCATTTTGCAGACAGGAAAATGAGAGAGGTTGGAACTGGTGTTTTTAAAACAATTAAGAAGTAAATTAATAACTCAAATATCCTTCGGGCTGCAAACAAAACCCGGTCGCAGTAGTATAGAGAACAGAAGCGGCCGGGGTCAAACCGTGGGACTTATAGCGAAATAAAATAGAACCTAAGCTTGTCACAAGAGGGGGGATAATTGACTCGTTTTTGTAAAGTAAAACAACAGAAAAATTAACTGAGTGGAAGATAATATTAAACGGGACTCCGGGTTCAGGTTTATAATCTGACTAATTATGCTAACTCTACCGGTTAATTTAATAGTTTGGCAAAAATTCCTGTTATTATCTTTAAAGTCTAAATCCTAGACTTGTAAGATTCGTTTACCAGAAAATGCTCAATCTGTTCAAGATTTGAGCAAAACACATGTAAACAGATTAAGTGCGAGGAATTGGATTTTGCATCTGAATTACTAACTTATTTGATCAAAATAAGTTTTCCACAGATTTATCGATTAATTAACCTGTCTATTTATCACAGCTCTGATCAAAATAAACTTTGTAAAGCATTTTAATAAATTCATGAGATTTATTAAGAAGGCGAGAGATAAACTTTAATCGTAACAAACTTTATTTAATTAAACCGGTAAAAATATAGATTACATAATTATACAAACTATAATTACACCTTCACCCGGAGTAGATCATCTTAGCCCAACATAATTAAAAAGACAGAATAAGAAGTAAAAGAAATCATCTGGGAAAGATAATTAATTCAGCTCCTTTATAACTGCTAATATTTGGAAGAGGTTGAACAGAACAACGGTATGGAAATGGAATGTTTTTATGGGATGAGATGGGTCGCAGTAGTATAGAGAACAGAAGCGGCCGGGGTCAAACCGTGGGACTTATAGCGAAATAAAATAGAACCTAAGCTTGTCACAAGAGGAGGATAATTGACTCGTTTTTGTAAAGTAATAAAACAACAGATTAAATTAACTGAGTGGAAGATAATATTAAACGGGACTCCGGGTTCAGGTTTATATAATCGACTAATTATGCTAACTCTACCGGTTAATTATAATAGTTTGGCAAAAATTCCTGTTATTATCTTTAAAGACTAAATCCTAGACTTGTAAGATTCGTTTACCAGAAAATGCTCAATCTGTTCAAGATTTGAGCAAAACACATGTAAACAGATTAAGTGCGAGGAATTGGATTTTGCATCTGAATTACTAACTTATTTAATCAAAATAAGTTTTCCACAGATTTATCGATTAATTAACCTGTCTATTTATCACTGCTCTGATCAAAATAAACTTTGTAAAGCATTTTAATAAATTCATGAGATTTATTAAGAAGGCGAGAGATAAACTTTAATCGTAACAAACTTTATTTAATTAAACCGGTAAAAATAGAACATAATTATACAAACTATAATTACACCTTCACCCGGAGTAGATCCTCTTAGCCCAACATAATTAAAAAGACAGAATAAGAAGTAAAAGAAATCATCTGGGAAAGATAATTAATTCAGCTCCTTTATAACTGCTAATATTTGGGAAGAGGTTGAACAGAACAACGGTATGGAAATGGAATGTTTTTATGGGATGAGATGAAGTGAGGATTTATATGAAGATTATGTATATGAGATGTATGATTTTTAGAGAGAAAATTGAGATTTTTGTGGAAGAAAATTGACATAAGTTTGGGGTGGAATGAGATATGATTTAATGGGGGGTTATAGGTTTATTATAGTGAAAATGGGTAGAAATGAAGGGGGTGTCGGTGTGAATTGGTAAATAAAATATTTAACCAATTCACACCCATGTCGATGCTCTGTATGCTGTCAAATTACGTGTGTCCGGACCATGGTCCGGACCAGGTGGTCCGGACCATATCGATTTCCCTCTTATCTGGCGCGCTGGCATGTTGGTCCGGACCAGGTGATTCGGACACTGGTCCGGACCATGTCGATTCTGTACGGTCTGCGCTGGCATATTGGTCCCGAACCAGTGATCCGGACACTGGTCCGGACCAAAATTCATTTGCCTCTAGAATATTCGTTTTAGCTCCGATTTGATCCCCATTTGTTGCGTTGGAATCCTCATGAGTAAATCTACTTAATTACATGGATTTTTCCTACATTGAACATATAAAATGCATTAGTTCATATCAGAACATAAATCTTAGGAAAAACGCATAATAAGTGGGAAACAAGTGCTTCAGATATTGCAATTCATAAGGTATTTAAACCCTAAAAGTCTATATGTTTTGCACTTATCATTCACCCCAGGCTTGATCCCTGCAAATCAGTGGGAATGATAACAGGTTGTGAAGAAGGAGAGTAAAAGTTTTTTCCTTTCATTCAGAAAAATTCGGAGTTACAATTTGGAGTGCCTGCTTAAGATGAAAATTGTGTCACATAGGTTGTTAAAAATCTTGTTGCCGAAAGAGAAATAAAATTTCCATTCTTTTTGCATTTTTTACCATTAGCAACCCCCTTCCCTTTCCCGAAAAGAAAGCTAACAAAACTTTCTCTAAGAAAACTCACAGGACTTTTTTCAAGGTAGGACCACTAACCCCTAATGAAAGAAAAAGGCATATTCATCAAGTACATCAGGAACTCCCGGAGAAGAAAATCGCCAAAAAAGAAAGCTTTCCTCCAATTTTCTTCTCCGACGAAGATGAAGATGGGGTCCTATACCCACACAACGATCCACTTGTCATTCGTGCACAAGTAAATGATCGGATGATGGAGGGAATTCTAATCGATAGTGGGGCCGGAGCAAATGTCATATCAGCCGAAGCAGTTAGGAAGCTGGAGGTGCCTGAGGACCAGATCAAGCCCTATTCGGCGGTCCTGGAGGATTTGTAGGAGGTGTCTCTACCACGTCTTCCGGCAGTATAGATTTCACAATGACCCTGGGCCAAGGAGATGAGAGGAGAACAGAGAGGCTCACGCTTTTATTGTGCCAGGTCTTTCTGGATATAACATGTATCTTGGGAGGCCAGGAATCAATGCTTTCAAAGCCATCCACACACTCATCACTTAAAAATGAAGTACTTAACCTCAAACGGGAAGGTAGTCACGATAAGAGGAAGCCAAAAGATGGCCCGAATGTGTGAAGTCCGTATCATGGACAGCCTTCCTAGTGAGGAGGTGGTCAAAACTGTGGGATTGGACAAGGAGTTCAAGGGAAAGTTACCTACTTCCCCAGGGCCGAGTCAAGAAAAGGAAGGATGTCAAACAACCCAAGACCCCCCAGAGAGGTACATTTAAAATCTGACCCTTCTAAATTTTTTAAAATAGGAACTGCGTTTGAAAGTGGAGAGCAAACTCACTTAATGAGGTTCCTGGAAAAAAGAAGGGCAACATTCGCTTGGAGCACGGACGAGATGCCTGGTATAGACCCAAGCGTTATCCGGCATGAGCTCAGGGTAGACCCTAAACATCCGGCGGTCAGGCAAAGAAAAAGGGTAATAGGGGAAGAAAGGGATTTAGCCGCACGAACCGAGGTCCAAAAACTCCTCAAAGCCGGGTTCATCAGGGAGGTTGCGTATCCGCGATGGTTGGCTAATGTTGTCATGGTGAAAAAAGCAAATGGAAAATGGAGAATGTGTGTGGATTTCACAGATTTAAATAAGGCATGCCCTAAAGATTTCTATCCCCTACCATCAATAGATAGATTGGTGGTTTCAACTGCCCAAAGTTCTGTGTTAAGTTTTCTGGACTTTCTCGGTTATAATCAAATAAAAATGAAAGAAGACGATTCGGAAAAGACATCCTTTATTACTTCAGCCGGAACATTCTGTTACAAGGTAATTCCCTTCGGCCTAAAGAATGCAGGGGCCACTTTTCAACGAATGATTGACAAAGTATTTTGTCAGCAAATTGCCCGAAATGTGGAAGCTTATGTTGATGATATAGTTGTAAAAAGTCCATCAAAGGAACAACACATGAAGGATTTAGAGGAAACATTCGACACTCTGGACAGATACCAAATCAAGCTGAATCCAGAAAAGTGTGTTTGGTGTAACCAAAGGGAAGTTTCTTGGCTTTATTGTTGGACAGCGGGGTATTGAGGTCGATCCGGAAAAAAGTCAGGCAATCCTCAACCTCTCCCCTCCAAAAATATCAAAGATGTCCAAGCCTTGAATGGGAGACTCACGGCGTTAAGCAGATTTTGCTCCAAGCTACAGGAAAAATCAATCCCGTTCTTCAATATCTGAGAAAGAACAGCAAGTTCCAATGGGGACAAGAGTGTATAGACGCATTCGAAAGATCAAAGAAATGCTTCGGGACTTGCCTAAGTTGGGTGTACCCGCCCCAGGCCAGGATCTTTACCTTTACTTATCCGCGACAGATTGGGCAGTCGCAGCTGTCCTGATCATGGAAGAAAAAAGGGAGATACCAGTCTATTACACTGGCAAAATTTTGAGCCCGACAGAAGGACGATATACAAACATAGAGAAAATCCTGTTTGCATTAGTGGTGGCGTCAAGGAAATTACGGCCCTACTTTCAGTCGCATCGAATCTTTGTCAGAACCAACTGGCCACTCAAACAAATAGCTAACAATCCAAACGCCTCCGGCCGGATGGTGAGCTGGACAGTGGAGCTAACACAATATGAAATTCACTTCTTACCCAGAACAACAATTAAGGCACAGGCCTTGGCAGACTTCATAACAGAGACAAACTTTGCAAAAGAAGAGAAACAACTCCAAAACTCATACACCATCTTGGTTGACGGAGCCCGATGCAAAAGTGGAGCAGGAGCCGGAATAGTAGTGCAAACGCCGGATGGACAAAGTCTAAATTACGCCTTCCGGCTAGATTTCGATGTTACCAACAATGAAGCTGAATACGAAGCCCTCATTTGGGGTTTGGAGGTGGCTACCGCCCTAGGGGCAACAGGTTCCATAGGAAGATACTTTCTCTATTTTTCCCTTCCTATAAAATCATATTGAAAACAAACCTCATAAAATTTAAAAACTCTCGCAGAATTAGAAGTATACTCAGATTCCATGCTGGTAACAAGACAAAGCGACAACATCTATGAGGTCAAAGAAGAAAAGTTGTGGAAGTACTTGCTCAAAGTCCAGGAACTAAAAGCAAACTTCCAAAGATGTGAGCTAAAGCATCTCCCTCGTGAAGAAAATGTTGAAGCTGATGCCTTGGCAAAATTGGCAAGTATGGCCGAAAAAGTACCCAATGAGGTATGGTTGGAGGTCAAGGCTACATCAAGCGTAGACGGGGCTCAAGTGTTTTCGCTAGAACCAAATGATAAAGCAGAGTCTTGGATGACCCCAATCATAGATTACATTCGGCAGGGAAAGTTGCCGGAAGAGGAAAAGGAGGCCAGGACAGTAAAAAGGTGGGCCGCATCATTTTTTAATGAAAATAACCAGCTATATAAGCGATCTTTTGCAAGACCAGCATTAAAGTGTGTTACCACAGCCGAAGGGGCAGAACTAATAAAAGAGGTGCATGATGGGCTCTGTGGAAATCACCAGGGAGAAAGAACCACAACCCACAAAATCTTGAGACTTGGATACTTTTGGCCGAAAATGATGGAGCACTGCAAAGAGTATATACGAAAATGCCGCAAGTGTCAAGAGCATGGAAACAAGATACATACTCCTCCGGCGGAGCAAAAATCCATTCTCTGCCCAATTCCCTTTGCTATGTGGGGGTTGGACATTGTGGGGCCATTTCCGGAGGCTTCACCAGGGAGGTTCAAATTCATGTACGTTGCCATCGACTACTTCACAAAGTGGGTCGAGGCAATGCCCACTATCTCCATCACGGCTAGGAAATCACAAGAATTCATCTGGAAATATGTGGTATGCAGGTTTGGCATACCAAGGGCAATAATAACTGATAATGGAACACAGTTCAATTGCGAAAGCTTCCGGGAATTCTGTGAAGAATGGAAGATCGACTTAAGATTTGCATCAGTGGCTCACCCTCAGGCAAATGGGCAGGTCGAGAATGTGAATGGGCAGATAGTAAAGGCAATAAAGAAGAAACTCGATGAGAAAAAAGGAAAGTGGGCAGAATTGTTACCCCAGGTCCTCTGGTCGTACAGAACGACGGAAAGGGGCCGACAGGAGAGACGCCTACAGACTGACTTATGGATTGGAAGCCGTCATTCCGGCGGAAATTGTGGTGCCATCCATAAGATGGGAATCATATGATGAAGAAGTCAACAATCTGGGAGTACAGAACCACCTGGACCTTCTCGAAGAAACTAGGATGGCCGCCGCAGTAAGAATGGAAAAGATAAATCCAAGGTAGAGCGATATTTCAACCAAAGGATAAAGGAACGAAGTTTCGCCCCAGGAGATTAGTTCTCCGAGAAGTTAAGCAGCCTAAGAAGCTGGAACCAATGGGAAGGACCATACATCATACACCAGGACGGGACGAGCTTCATACGCCTGAAAAATGGTGAAGGGTACGAATTGCCGCATTCTTGGCATGGAGAATGTCTAAAAAAGTTTTATGTGTAAAATTTGTGATTCTTCAATAAAAGGTATTATTTTTTGAAAGAAGCAAAAGTAAGCACCGGCCAACGAGCCGCAGGCTATCATGCCTTGAAAGTAAGCACCGGCCAACGAGCCGCAGGCTATCATGCCTTGAAAGTAAGCACCGGCCAACGAGCCGCAGGCTATCATGCCTTGAAAGTAAGCACCGGCCAATGAGCCGCAGGCTATCATGCCTTGAAAGTAAGCACCGGCCAACGAGCCGCAGGCTATCATGCCTTGAAAGAAAGAAAGCACCGGCCAACGAGCCGCAGGCTATCATGCCTTGAAAGTAAGCACCGGCCAACGAGCCGCAGGCTATCATGCCTTGAAAGTAAGCACCGGCCAACGAGCCGCAGGCTATCATGCCTTGAAAGAAAGCACCGGCCAACGAGCCGCAGGCTATCATGCCTTGAAAGAAAAAGAAAGCACCGGCCAACGAGCCGCAGGCTATCATGCCTTGAAAGAAACATCCGGCCAGTGAGCCGCAGGCTATCATGCCTTGAAAATAGGCATCGGCCAACAGCCGCAGGTTCCTATACTCCATATCCTAAAAAATCCGGCTAAGAGCCATAAGATGACCATACATCGAAAGAAAAAAGGTCCGGCCGGGGCCCAAACTTCACCCTGGCTCCGGAACCAAAGTCCAAAACCGTAAGCCCCTTGTGTTATAAAATAATACCAAACTGGCATAACTTGCATAAGATAACCGTACATGCACCGTTAAAAAAAAAGAGAGAGAGATATCACGACAATAGGAAACTCGGCTGAAAAAGAGGTACTCCGGCGGACAAATAACTAAGATGGTAAAAAATATAGCTTATATTCCTCCCAAAATAGTGGGTAGAAACAGTTACAAAAGTATGATCATTCGGCAAAACACAAAGAATACATGCCGAAACAAGAACTTCTCTAAAAAAAAAATTTCTTCTATTCTATCTTTCTGTAGCTATCTATCACCACTACCAGCCACACTCTCAGAAACTTAGATTTCTAGAGAAGATGCTGCATCCCTCCGGCGGACGGTAGGATGTTGCTTCCAGCTGGAAGAAATGAGGCTTGGTCGGCCAAAACATGTCTCCCCAGGAGTGCGGCAGAACCTCTCAAGCTCCAAAAGAAGTTGGACTTCTGGGCACAACCTTGAACTCCAGCTTGTTGTACAAATCATCATCCAGCAACTCTCCTTTCTCGAGAGAGTGATCCGAGACGATTTGCTGGCAAATATCAACTATCTAGCGACACTGAGAAGCAAAGGACTCCTTTAGATGGGCATTAATGGTGCCTTGCTTCTGTATCTCCTCCTGAGATTACCGGGAAAAGGACTTGAGCCTGGCAACTTGAGATTCAAGAGTCAGGACTTGGGCTCGATACTTATCACGTTCACAATTGGCAGATGATAGCTCCTCCTTAGCGCGGGCTACCCGGCCACTCAACTGACTGACGTGCTTCAGTAAGTTGGCAGAACTCAAGCCTGGCCGGAACACAAAAAAAAGAATAAGAAGGAGAAAGGACAAAAGGAGAAACAAAAGTCGAGGGCCTGAAAGTTTACCATGACCCGATGGCTCAGTATTTTCGGATTGAGAGTGAGTCTTAGCTTCCTCAAGCTCTTTTACTCTCTCCTCCAGCCTGGTTTTCTCTTCTATCAGGGCAGCTTTATCCTCAGCGAGAGTTTTCTTCTCCCCTTCCAAAAGAGAGCAATCTCGGAGCAAAGAGACTGTTTTCCTGATCAAAAGAGGACCTCGATTGCTTTTCCAGTGCGGTCTTCTCCTCCGACAGTTGATTAAGCTCCTGCATGAGCTTTCCCTTTTCCTCTACGAGACCGCATTCTCGCTGAAGAGTTTTCTCTCTTGATCGAGTGTTTCAACTTCCTGCTTGAAAGAATTGCTTCCTGATAGTAAAAAGCCTTGTCAGCCCGAGAGAGTTCACCTCATTCCGATGAGCAGTACGCACCTGATCCAACAAAGCCTCAGTCAGAGAAGGCCCGAGCCAACTTATTTTTCCCAGTACAGAGATGATTTTGTACCTCTATCAAAGTGTTGTCAGCATCCACGATCCGGCCTTTTAGAGAAAAATTCTCTTCTCGGAGTTTGTTCAGCTGCAACTCATACTCATCGCGCTGACGCTCGCATTCTCGCCGGGACAACTGCAGGTCCCTGCTTATTGCCTCAGTCCTCTCCTTTGCCTTACGGTCGATCTCATACTCAACCTGGTCAATGTAAGCATCATGGAAGAGTGGGACAGCTTCAGTTCCTCTTCAATATTATTAGCTCGGCTTTCCTCATACGAAGCCTGGATTGGAGGTTGCCAAAGTGAACCTCACACTTTGGGCCATAGACATCAGCTAAAAACAACACAATTCACAGAATTAAGGAAGAAGCCAAACCAAAACAGAAGAAAAGCACAAAAGAGACACGCATGCCAACCTGAAAGATTCCCCCCCACATCATGTCAAATACTTCGTTTATTGGGAGGGAATGCCGCATAATGGCATCGCCCCCCCGTCCCCGATCCGCAGCTTTTTTTAGTAGCAGTAAAGGTGGCCGGAGGAGCGAAGATTCCGTCTGGATGGCCAGATCTCTTTATTGCCTCCTTCCAGACGGAGGAGTACTTAGCAGCATCACAGGTTATCAAAGGAAGGGGGCGCCCGCAATGGGTAGAACCACCCTTCCTTTTGGAGGGTCCAGTGTAGGACTCCTGAGCAGGAGGAGGAGGGGAAGAGGAAGAGGAAGCTATGTAGCCCTCTCTCTGCTCACTCTGGAGCTCAGGACCCTCCGGCAAAGGAGAAGCTATATAGCTCTCTTTGCTTACTTCGGAGCTCAGGATCCTCCGGCACCTGCCGATACTCCATTGCTCTATCCCTTGCCGCATCCACGCCGCAGTAACATCAATGGAGAATGATCCTGAAGCTTCGGGATCACCAGAGGTTTGTCCTTCTCCTGGTGCCCCTGCTCTATGGCCTTCGGCTTCGATGTAGTTTTCTTTTTTAATCTTCTCTTAGCAGGAAGCAGTGACTGCCGCAATGATAAAAACAGTTAGGACCAGAAGATTGGAACGAAATGGAAGAATACTAAAAAGGGAGGAAAAATAAAGAACAGGGAAGAGACGAAGCAACCAAAACCTTCTTGAGCCGAAGGACCGACATGGAGGTCAGAGCCCCCAGGGTGTTTCTTGGCAGGATCTGAGGAAAAATAACTCGTCAAATCAGGAAATTGCTCGCAAATAGGGGTCGGATGACCGGACTTCCGCCCCGGTCGAGAACCAAAGTCTAAACCCGACCAGGGGTAAGGGGAAGGAGGACACGGCGCCCAGACTTGGGGCTCACGTGCCATGTACCTGACAGCCGACGTCAGCACGTTCAGGAGATTCTAGCCTCTTCTTTTTTTTCAAATGACAGCCTGGTCATCTCCAGCTTCTCGCCTGGAGCGCTTTGCCGGAGCAGCACTCTCCAAAAGCTGCTCGGCCGCGTCAGTAGCCGCATCCAGCGTGTCGTAGTAGTTAATTTTTTCGTCCCCATTCTTAAAGGTGACGAAGTTCCAGCTATGGAAGGGGCCGATCTTGTCCCCCTTCGAAGAAGTCTGCATACGACATGTCCAAACAATAAGAAGACCGAAGGGAATGACAGAATTTATACTAAAGAATAAAGGCACTTACTATGATATGTCTTCAGAGAAGACAAGCGTTTTTTGTAAAAAACGCCTCGACGGTCGGCAGTTTCTTGTTTACTGCCCTCAGAACCTTCGAAATAGGCATCTCAGCCGAAGGAGTTTGGGGTTGATGATACCTTTTCCGACCTCAGCAGAGTATGGACGCCTAAGACTCGGCCGGACAGAGGAAGGACAACGAACCACCGTGACCCCACTCGTGAGCCTTCTTGTAGTAAAAAAGGGAGTACCCAGCCTTCGCGATGAGGGTTAGGCTATCAGGGTCCTTCCTCCCTGTGAAGAATCAGACGAAATCAGTACCCTCCGGCCGAGTTTTGCTATCTTCGCAAAGAGAAACAAAAGCATGGAGGTGCGAAATGGCCTTCGGATGAAGGTGAGCGAGAGTGCAGCAGCGGCGAAGGAGGAACCCCAGCACAAAAGGGTGCGGGGGAATGGTCAAACTGGAGCGGAAAAAATCAGCGAAAACTACGTACCCACGACCAAAATCGTCGTTAGGGTGAGAATCAGAGGATGGCAGAAACATTTGTGTGCCAAGTGGGGCTTCAACATCCCCGAGACAATTGCAGAGGGAGGAGTAATTAAGAGAAGAAGGTGAGGGTTGACGCCCAGATCGGAAGGGTCTTACGGGCTTCAGATACGAAGGGTGAAAGCCGTTAGAAGACCGAGAGCCCTGAATCGCTTCAATGGCAGGCGGAAATTTGGCAGCAAGTTTACTCTGTTTTGTGGAAGAGGAAGACATTGTCAAGCTTGACAAAGAATCGAAGGATGACGGCATGAAAGACGAGGTAGTACACGACGACAGAGGGGCGAGAGAAGAAGAGCGGTCGAAGTAAAGGGCCAGTAGAAGAAAGAAGAAGGAGCTCAAAAAGTCGGGCTTTAAGGAAAGTTTTTTCCCGCTCAAATAAATAATATATATACATGTGTGTTGGGTAAAAACCTAACGGCAAGAATACCGGTCGATTATAGCAAGTTTTTCCTAGAAGTGTCCCTCCAGGTTATCGAATCCAAGGGAGGCAGCGTTTTAGTTTGATTGATATTTAAGAACAAACTAATGAAATAATCAAGTAACAGGGGGTTTTGTTTGTTTGGATTACTAAAGTATAAAACAAGAATGTAAATAAGATCAAAGGTAACAGATGTAAGACAGTGGGCAAAAAGATGATATTTTTGGTTTAATAAACAAGGAAAATTCTGGTTTACTACTCCTCCAAACTCTTCGGTTCCTTTCTCAGTGTGTTTACCAAAATTTAGACTAAAATCCTAGATCAGAAGTATTTCACGTTCGGTCTCCCGCTCGGTGAATTCTAATTAACAACTAATAAATTTTAACTCTCGTTACAAATTTACTAATTGCTAACAGCTTTAAGAATAATCAGTTTATTGATCAGTCAATATCCTAGAGGAATTACTGTCTCTAAATTAACCGGTGTTGTTCCTGTTGTCTGTTATCTACCGCAGTTCTCACTTGTAAGCAGATAAACCGATAAAATCAAGTAATTGGCCAAATCACAAGATTTATAAGGATAAGGAACAACACTTTAATCTGTTAAAATGGTAAATCACAAAGATAATAGAACCTTGAGTTTGGATTACATAGCAAACCAAAATTTATAAAGACTACTCAGCCATGGAAATGAAAATACTGCAAAAATATATGAACAACATTAAAGAGGAAGAAAAGAGGAAACTCTGATTTAAGACTCTGCAGTAGAGTCTTGGTGTGATCGTGCTTTCTTCTGCTTCTTCTCCAGGAAATGGTGTAGTCCCGAGCTGCTTGTGTTCTCCAGATTTTGTGAATGTGTATGGTGTTTAATGAAAATGGTGATGAATGGAACGTGAGAGATGAACTGGGAATGGAATTGTGGAGTATCACTCTCCAGTAGAATGTCTCTTCTCTCAATCAGATTGAGTTCTATAAATAGAACTCAATACGTAGCAGCAGCATGGTGGTGGAGATGATGCTGGAGTTTTGTGAGTGGAAGGGTAGTTGTTTACGTGGGTGTTGTTCTGGATTTTTGGAAGCTAATGGGATTAGTGGGTTTAGGAGATGGAAAACAGTAGCAGTGGTATGAGGGTTTGGAAAGTGAGTACTAGTGCATGGGCGGCGGTTTAGTTTAAAGAGAAAAGTTCTCTTTTCTTCACTTTCGCGAGCTACAGATGCCGATTCTAGTCATATGGTCCGGGACTTAAGTCTTGTATGAAGTCCCGGACCGTATATTGAATTGGGTCGAGATTTGTTCTGCTTGTGTGGTCCGGGACTTAAGGTTTGTACAAAGTCCCGGACCATGGTGTTAAAACAGGTCGAGAATCCCTTCATTGTGTGGTCCGGGACTTAAGTTGTGTATAAAGTCCCGGACCATGCTTGAAATCCAGTCGAGATATCTGCCTCATTGTGGTCCGGGACTTAGGCTGTGTATTAAGTCCCGGACCATATCTGTATTTGATTCGAGATTTTGAGTCACAATGTGGTCCGGGACTTAACTCCAGAATCAAGTCCCGGACCATGCTTGATTTTGATTCGAGAGTTTGTTGTCTTTGACTCAAATCTGCTTGTCTGATTTTCCATGTGTTCCAACAGTGATGGGAATGTGTTTCCTTGAGATTAAAAACCTGAAAAAGCACACAAAACCCATAACAGAAGACAATTGCAGCGAGAAGTATGAAAATGCTTATAAGACAGGAATTTAACAGTGAATAGCAACGAATTTGGTATCAAAAGACCCTTTAGAAATAGATAAATTCCTGACTTATCAACATCCCCACACTTAATCTTTGCTTGTCCTCAAGCAATTACTGCAGTCAGATTAGGAGAAGTGTACAAGGAAATCTAATGCAGAACAACAGCCATAAGAAGCAATGATTAGTACTGCAAGTTTTCTTAAACAGTGAAGCTAAGATGTTTGATAAATGCATGAGACTATCATCATAACTGTTTAATCCAAACTGTACTCAGGGCTTTACTTTCCTTTTGCTTTCCACAATTCATTGGACGACAAGGGGCAAGAAGTAATGTCATATTCCACATTACCTTTCATTGCCACGTACTCATAATCAAGGAAGAATTTGCAATAAACTGTTTAGCATGAAAGAACTTTCCTTCCAATTTTTCTGAGTAAGCATTATTCATTTCATCCCCCAGACTTTTTCTCCCCATCCTTGTAGCGGTGTTGGGCCTTCTATCCCAGATCAGATGATCTTAGGTAGATGAGTGATGAGGCACTCCAAGGGCTTAATTACCGAATGGGAGAGGCCTGTTCCGGTTCAGAATAGATTAGAGGAGTACCTTGCCTTTGTCCTTTCCTTCCATTCATTCCAAAACTTTCCCAAAGCCCCAAGTTAGTTCAAACAAAATAGTCACAAAATGGTCTCACCTTTTTATTGAAGGAAATGGAGAAAGTTTAACCAAAAATTGACAATGCAAGCAGTCTAACCAAAGTTCTTGTGATCGAAGTTCAGATTAAATTTCAGACATATTCGCTACTTGTACGTTATTCCCAACTGATGCATCTGACCACAAATGAAAACCAAGTATAAATTTTTTTTTTGGAGGGTCATCAAAGGTTAATGAAGAGAGAATTAGTAGTTTCAGGGAACAAAGAAAATAAGCAATAAACGCATAGCCCCCCTTACTATGAACCTCCCCACACTTAGAAATTAGCAATGCCCTCATTGCTGCTAGAATATGAACATAGTGCAAAAGAAATAATATAACTCCCCTGAAAATTGAGTGAAGATGATGTCCCCACACTTATGAAAAGGAACGGGAGACTCAAGGAGTGTTGGAAAAATTTCGGCAGAGTCTCCTTTGTATTCTTTCGATATCGCACACACAAATGGCAGTCCTGTTTGAATATAGCAGCAACAGATAATATGGTGCAATAGTAGAACATAACCAAGCAGTGGCAGTAGCAGAAGTATCAAAGTAACAATCCGAAATAGAAAAAGGAAAAGTACCATAAGATGTACCCTAACCAGCTAAAAAGTCATTAAAACAGCCAGAGTTAGAAAATAAAAGAGAATCCGAAACAACAATAGCAAGAGAGAGAGTCTGGAAAGAGCAGATCATAAACCAGCATAAGATCTACTGAGGCGGTGGGTGATCCCGAGGCATACGCCAGGACTCCAGCTGAGCGAAGCGGGCATCATAATCAGTGAATCGTGCCTCATAGCGAGCAGCATACTCCGCAAACCGGGCGTCCTGTCCAGCTGTAAACTCTGCATACCGTGCGTCCTACCCGGCCTCATACTCCCTCTGTCGAATGTCCAACTGAGTCATGTGAGCAGCAAGACCATCGACCCGTGCAGTCATCATCCCCTGCCAATCAGTAAACTGACGAAACATCTCGTCATATCCCGGTATAGGAGCAGTGGGCATCGGAACGTCCGGGATGCCACCCTCAGCGGCAACAGCAGGTGGCTCTGCCTCAGCAGCTGCACCATGTCCGGGAGCTCATGCACCTGGCTGTGCGCGGCGGCGCTTCACCCACTGATCGTCGACCTTCTCCCACTGATAAAAGCGCATCATCGTCATGTCTATGGGAGAGCGGGGGTACTGGGGCTGCTCATCTGAACAATCTACTCCAGCGGCATCAAAGAAGGACTGCAGTAGGTGTGGGAAAGGAAGAGAGGAACTACTGTCGACGTCAATAACCCGAAGCATCGACTGAAAAAGTACTCCATGCAGGGCAATGGGGAACGCTGTCCGTGCAAGCTCATCATCCAGGAGGAAGCGCAAAACATAGCAGTCAATGGCATTCAGGTCCGCACATTCCCGAGGTCGGACATTTACATAATAATCCCCAAGATCAGACGCTCAAGGGTGTGGGAAGCTTATCACCCGTAACCACCTGCTTATCCCGGTGGTTGCGCCTCTGGCGGTTCTGAACAGTGGGGTCATTCACAATCAGATTTATATAATGCTCCTTAGCTTGTCTCTCCCGGAGTTCGTGATTCTCTCGGTCCGCCTGAGTTGGGACCCTAGCCCGATTAGGTATATTAAGTGCACGTCTAATACGGGCGGGGTCCACAGTAATATCCTTCCCCTTAACCCTGGACCTTATTTCTTTACCATCAGCCCGCACCGCAGCATTAGCATAAAATAGTTTCACCAGGCGCGGATAACATGTACCACCGCGGTTCAGCAGACATACCCAACCTCTATCGCTAAATACTCTCTCTAAATCAAATTCAGCTATCAGTGTAGGACAAACTGACCTTTCAGGAATTATTTTGCGTTCCTTAGCCTGGAACCATTCCCAAGCAGCGTCTGTGAGAAATTCTGAGCGGTCTGTTTCACAAACTCGAAGGGGGGGAGCTGCTGATGAGGAGGCGCCGACAGTGGTGGTTTGTCGCGCGCGTTTGGGTGCCATCGGAATTATGGTGGCGCTTGGTGAATGTGGTGGGTAGACGTGGTGCGCGAGTTGCAGTCGCTTCAACAGAGAGAGGGAGTGAGGTGGGTGGTCTTGTGGTGGTTGTGCGATGGAGGTGAGGGCGGCGAATTTCAAGAGCGAGAGAGGGATTCGATAGAGGGGGAGAGTGGCGTCGGTGGTGTGGTGCGTGGGGCAGGAGACGGGAATGGTGGTGAGGTGGTCGAACTTGACAGAGGAGGGTGAGCGCGGTTGTTGTTTGGCATTGGGTTGATGTTGGTGTGGGCGAAGGAGCAGGGCGGTGGGTTGTGTTTGCGATGTCGGGTTGGTGGTGGCGATGAGAATGGCGAGAGCGAGAGAGGGCGAGGGAATGTGTGCGACTGGATGGAGATGGAGAGCGTGGATTCCGACTGCGTAGATGGAGGAGGCGAAATGGTGGTGTTTGTGCTGATTGGCGAATTCGAACGCGAGTGAGGGAGTTAGGGTTGCAGAATTTAGAATCGGGGAGGACGGAGGTTGAAGACGGGTAATTTTTTTTTAACAGCTTTAGATGGTCCGGGACCTAGGGTATGGTTCAAGTCCCGGACCATGGCATAATTTGGGTCGAGAATTTTCTTCACATGTGATCCGGGACTTAGGCTGTGGTTGAAGTCCCGGACCACCCCATTTTTTTGATTCAAGAATTGTTTGCTCCACTGGTCCGGGACCTAGGGTAAGGTTGATGTCTCGGACCACCCCCTATTTACTGCTCGAGTGTTTCTTCTCCTCTAGTCCGGGACTTAAGTCCAGTATCATGTCCCGGACCACCCCATTTGTTTCAACCGAAGGATTTCCTCTGTGTACTCTGTTGCTCTTCCTTCATCAAACCTACATCTTAACAAAACCAACCAAAGAAAAATGGCTAACAAAGGAATTAGAACAAGTAAAAACGTGAATTAAAATGAAATTCAAGAAGATAGGAGAAAAGAGATTGGGTTGCCTCCCAATGAGCTGCCCGTCTTTTCAGTCTTTGGCTAGACCGTGTTTTTGTTCTTTCAAGGAGTTCCAGAAGATTTAGATGTTGTTGCAACCTGGTGACATGAACTCCGAGAGGCTTCCAAAATATTTTTAGAAGACCTGCCTGCATAAAACAGTAGCTGCTCACTTTCTGCATTCAAAGTGATCATTCCGTGAGCAACTTCGATTCGAGCGTTGGCGGTTGCTAGGAAGGGTCTTCCAAGGATAATAGGGACCGTTGGATCTGTAGCCATGTCGAGTACGACAAAGTCACAGGGGAAATACAGATGTTTCACCTTAACCATCACATCCTTTGCAATTCCACAAGGGTAGACCATTGAGCGATCTGCTAGCTGAAGTGTCATTCGTGTAGGCTGTAGGTCTCCAATTGCAAGCTTCTCAAATAAAGCGTATGGCATGAGACTAATTGATGCTCCTAAATCAGCAAGACAGTGATCGAAGTCAATGTCTCCTATTCTGCATGGAATTGTGAAGCTTCCAGGGTCTTTACTTTTCTCTGGTAAGCGCTTCTGTATGATTGTATCCTCCTAGGAATGCTTGGCTTTGTTTGGAAATGGAATTGGAGGAGCAACGTCAACTGCCGGTGGTGTAGGTGAAGGAGATTTGGTAACTCCACAATTCCATTTATTCTCCAGCACCGGTTGCTCTATGCTCACCTCAGGCTCAGTAGCTTTATCTTTACCACTTCGAGTAGTTACCTTCTTTGCTATTTTCTTTTCCTGCAAAGGACATTTGTTAGCCAAGATATCATCCACCAGTGTAGCATAATTTGGCATTAACTTAAGCATATCTGAAAAAGGAATATCTTTAGTTAATTTCTTAAAAATTTTAAGAGATTTTTCAAGCTGTTCATCAAGGTCCCTTTTCTTTAACCTGTCAGGAAAAGGAACAGATTCTTCAATTTTATGATTGGAAACAGAAGAGTAATAAGGTTGAGTTTCAGGAGACTCCTTCTCCTTGGGTTTTTCAAAAACTTTACTGGAGTCCTTAACCTCTTTGTGAACAGGTAAAATTGCAGCGACAAGTGGATTATCTTCTTTCACAACAAAAACAGCTTTAGCATATTCTCTTGGATTCATCTCTGATTGACTAGGCAAGGAACCTGCAGGTCTCTCTGAAAGCTTTTGACTAATTTGAGCCAATTGGGTTTCCATTCGCTTATTGTAAGCCTTCTGTTCTTGCATGAATGCTTTTTGATTGTTGTAGTTCATCTTGCTCATTGAATCTAGCCTTTGTTGATGTAATGAATTCGCACATCATAGCTTCCAAGTTTGAGGAACTACTAGTTCCTTGACTTTGCATTTGTTGGTTTTGAGGGGGTCTCTGATAAGACTGATTATATTGTTGTGGTGCCTTCTGATTGTAATTGTTGTTCTGAAATCGTTGTTGTTGATATCCCTGATTGTTTTGGTTGTTGAAGAAATTACCTTGTCTGTTTCCCAAATAATTTACTTCTTCGCTTGGTGGGGCTGTACAATGACATAGGTTTGAGCTTCTACCACAATATTCACAAGGTGGAAAGAGCTCAAGAGATGCTGCTGCATTTGACTGTGGGTTCATCACTGCACACATTCGCTCAAATTGCTTTGACATTGCTTCCATCTTGGCAGCCAGAAAAGTATTTGAGTCTACTTCATAGACTCCAGCGGTTTTCTTCGGTGCAGCTTCTCCTGTTCTTGCACCTCCCCATTGATTGGATGCATTGGCGATGGTCTCCAATAATTCCTTGATTCTAGCTATTGGTAGCTCCATGAGGCTTCCTCCTGCACAAGTGTCTACCAACAAACGACTTGAGTGATCCAAATCTTTATAAAAGGACTGTAAAATTACCTCCTCTCCCAAGCCATGGTGTGGTACTCTGCGCACAATCCCTTTGAAACGCTCCCATGCCTCGGATAATGTCTCTCCTGTGAACTGCTTAAAGTTGGTAATCTCTCCTCTCATAATCAGCATTCGAGAAGGAGGGAAATACTTTGCCAAGAATGCATTTGCTAACTCCGTCCAGGTAGTGATACTGTTTGGTGTCAATGAGTTTAGCCATTCTGCAGCTCTATCTCTCAGGGAGAATGGGAAGAGAGTCAATCTGGCAGCCTCTTGTGAAGCTGGTGTAGAGCAAGCTCCCACCAACCTCAGGAAAGTGGTGAGATGGACATTAGGATCCTCGGCGACTGATCCGCTGAATTGAAGTGCATTCATGACCATAGTAACATAGTGCATTTTGAATTGCAACTGCACTCCTGCTGGTAACGCAGGGATTACTATTGGTGAGATAAGCCCTTCAACGCTTGGGCGGGTGTAATCCCTCATCTGCCTCTCCGGATCCATATTAGTTTCTGGGCTGTCTAGAATCTCTTCTTCAATAATTCCTTCTACTGGTGAATCTTTTGGAGGATCCAGCTCTAATCTTTTTCGAATCCTTCTTGTTACTCTTTCTATCTCCGGTTCAATTTCGAATTCAGGGTCTCCTACAGAACGAGTTTTAACCATAAACCAAGATCAGATAACTGACAGTAATGCAGTTGGAAAAGAACAAAGAAAAATCAAACAAAACTAAAAAGGAAAATAAAAAAATAAGATCAAAAATAAAAATCAAACTAAGCAACCGTGCCTCCCCGGCAACGGCGCCATTAACTTGTTGGGTAAAAACCTAACGGCAAGAATACCGGTCGATTATAGAAAGTTTTTCCTAGAAGTGTCCCTCCAGGTTATCGAATCCAAGGGAGGCAGCGTTTTAGTTTGATTGATATTTAAGACAAACTAATGAAATAACTCAAGTAACAGGGGGTTTTGTTTGTTTGGATTGCTAAAGTATAAAACAAGAATGTAAATAAGATCAAAGGTAACAGATGCAAGACAGTGGGCAAAAAGATGATATTTTTGGTTTAATAAACAAGGAAAATTCCGGTTTACTACTCCTCCAAACTCTTCGGTTCCTTCTCAGTGTGTTTACCAAAATTTAGACTAAAATCCTAGATCAGAAGTATTTCACGTTCGGTCTCCCGCTCGGTGAATTCTAATTAACAACTAATAAATTTTAACTCTCGTTACAAATTTACTAATTGCTAACAGCTTTAAGAATAATCCAGTTTATTGATCAGTCAATATCCTAGAGGAATTACCGTCTCTAAATTAACCGGTGTTGTTCCTGTTGTCTGTTATCTACCGCAGTTCTCACTTGTAAGCAGATAAACCGATAAAATCAAGTAATTGGCCAAATCACAAGATTTATAAGGATAAGTAAGGAACAACACTTTAATCTGTTAAATGGTAAATCACAAAGATAATAGAACCTTGAGTTTGGATTACATAGCAAACTGAAATTTATAAAGACTACTCAGCCATGGAAATGAAAACTGCAAAAATATATGAACAACATTAAAGAGGAAGAAAAGAGGAAACTCTGATTTAAGACTCTGCAGTAGAGTCTTGGTGTGTGATCAGTGCTTTCTCTGCTTCTTCTCCAGGAAATGGTGTAGTCCCGAGCTGCTTGTGTTCTCCAGATTTTGTGAATGTGTATGGTGTTTAATGAAAATGGTGATGAATGGAACGTGAGAGATGAACTGGGAATGGAATTGTGGAGTATCACTCTCCAGTAGAATGTCTCTTCTCTCAATCAGATTGAGTTCTATAAATAGAACTCAATACGTAGCAGCAGCATGGTGGTGGAGATGATGCTGGAGTTTTGTGAGTGGAAGGGTAGTTGTTTACGTGGGTGTTGTTCTGGATTTTTGGAAGCTAATGGGATTAGTGGGTTTAGGAGATGGAAAACAGTAGCAGTGGTATGAGGGTCTGGAAAGTGAGTACGTAGTGCATGGGCGGCGGTTTAGTTTAAAGAGAAAAGTTCTCTTTTCTTCACTTTCGCGAGCTACAGATGCCGATTCTAGTCATATGGTCCGGGACTTAAGTCTTGTATGAAGTCCCGGACCGTAATTGAATTGGGTCGAGATTTGTTCTGCTTGTGTGGTCCGGGACTTAAGGTTTGTACAAAGTCCCGGACCATGGTGTTAAAACAGGTCGAGAATCCCTTCATTGTGTGGTCCGGGACTTAAGTTGTGTATAAAGTCCCGGACCATGCTTGAAATCCAGTCGAGATATCTGCCTCATTGTGGTCCGGGACTTAGGCTGTGTATTAAGTCCCGGACCATATCTGTATTTGATTCGAGATTTTGAGTCACAATGTGGTCCGGGACTTAACTCCAGAATCAAGTCCCGGACCATGCTTGATTTTGATTCGAGAGTTTGTTGTCTTTGACTCAAATCTGCTTGTCTGATTTTCCATGTGTTCCAACAGTGATGGGAATGTGTTTCCTTGAGATTAAAAACCTGAAAAAGCACACAAAACCCATAACAGAAGACAATTGCAGCGAGAAGTATGAAAATGCTTATAAGACAGGAATTTAACAGTGAATAGCAACGAATTTGGTATCAAAAGACCCTTTAGAAATAGGCAAATTCCCGACTTATCAATGTGCGAACGAAAAGTACCCTTTTTTGCAGGGGAAGAGAAAGGGCCGCACGCTTCCTAAAGACGCTTCCGATGTTTAGTCGAAAGAAAGACCCTGCGTATTCTACACCGACAACGGGCGAAAATTCAAAAAAGCGGAACGAACCAGGTTCGAGCCACGAGCTACGCACATGGCCAATGAGAAGTTCCTTTTCTCCAAGTATGAAGAAAAAGAACTTGTGGGACTGAGATAAGGAGACGATGAAGCTCAGATAGACCAAAGAAAGAGCCTCAGAATTGGCCGCAGGTAGTCGCAAAATTTTTTGCCGGAGCACAAGGCACAGAAGTTCTATTTTTCTTCACCAAAATTCAGAAAGATAGAACTTGTGGGACTGATGAGAAGGGATAAAATGGTACCAAGCCAAAGCAAGATACGTAGAGCATCCGGCCATTCTAGCCGGATGAGATTAAAGGTATATACAACATCCGGCCGCTCTAGCCAGATGAGATTAGAGGCTTATAGAACATCCGGCCGCCCTAGCCGGATGGAAGTAGAAACACATAGGGCATCCGGCCATCTCCGGCCGGATGAAAATGGGACTTAGGCAAAGTAAAGCATTTTACGACCGACCGCTGTGGTCGGTCAAAGATACTAAGAGAGGGTAGAACTGTACTTAAACATGTAAAATACAGGCTGGCACCAAAAACCAGGCCCAAAAAACTATAAATAAGGGTGTACCCCCATGGAATAAGACACGCGACATTTGGCAATTAAACTCACATTCGACTCCAATAGAAGCTCTCTTTCTCCCTCTCTACTCTTGCGAGACTCTGTGTCCGAGACCAGGTAATGTAGGATAGAAGATCAGATCGGGTCGTACTAGGGTAGATGTACTGTTACATTGGGATCAAGTTGGATCGTGTCAGGATAGGTAAACTGTTTCAGAAATCAAACAAAGTGATAAATGAAAGAATAATCTTGCTCTCTAGAGGTAGGTTTTCACAAACAGTGAAGCAAGAACAATTTTGTAAAAGCATAGAGAAACTAGATTGTAGAAAACAAGTTAACTTAGCTTGGTTTTCCACCAATTTTCATTCCTCTAACCTATGGATGACAAGAGGTGTGAAGTAATGCCTTATTCCGCAATAGCTTTCAACACCACGTACTCGTGATCAAAAACAAAAAATTGAACTGCAATTAATTTTTCTTTCACATGCAAAAACATTCTTCTTCCAAGAATTATATACAAAACAAACGAATAATTGTGAATTGCAGAGTTATTCCATAACCCAGACTTTCTCTCTATCCTTGTAACGGTGTTGGGCCAACTATCCCAGATCACGAGACCTTAGGTAGATAGGTGATAAGGCACCCTTAAGACTTAATAACCGGATAGACGAGGCCTGCTATTGTTAGGAAAATTTTTTGATCAGTGGAGTACCTTGCCTTACCCTTTTCATTCCAAACATTCACTTCATTTCCAAAATCCCAAGCTAAAATAATCTGGTTTCCACAACTAGCCAATCTACCAGATTTTTAGTGAAAAAAGAGTATTTTTAAATAAAACAATTTTATACAAACCTCATCAAGCAAAAAGATTCCTACGGTTTCACTTTGATTTAATAACACTCGGTGTGCACAGGGCATCAGAGCACCAAAAAGCAAGTGTGGCATTAAAGAACAATTAGCATGTTTTCAGGGAAAGGTCTCTCCTTCCTCACTTAAGAGGAGCAATGTCCTCATTGGTCAAAGAAGAAAAACAGAGAAAAGAGCTTTCAAAACATGCTAGACTCATAATAGATGCATATGCAATAATTAACCCTCAACGTAACAAAGGTGGAACATCAAATAAGTTAAAGGTGGAACTGAGACTCCCCTGATGTTATGGATTGAGGAAGATGTTCTTCCTCACACTTGTTGTTTGGCAAGGGTCGAGATATTCCTCATGAGTCACAGACATTACGCTTGTTGTGCAGAGTAAAAGTTGCTAATTGTTCACTGGCATGTACAACCACAAAAAAAGTGCATTAACTCGAACAACAGAGAGTATTTGAATCGTATGAGTTATATTCAGAGAAGGAATACTCCCCAAAGTTCAAGCTTAGCAGACATTCCAAGTAGTGTGGTTCCATTTCCTGTACTTATAGCCGTTTGTTTCGCAGTAGAGTTGACATGTAAAGTAATCATTTTAGAACGCTGCACTGCTCAGAGAAACAAGAAATTTAGCAATTTAGAATGTAAAACACTGCGTAATATAACATTTTCCACTTCACCTGCAGTCCCATATTTCCGTTAGTCTTAACAAACAAAAGCAAAAGAAGTCAAAGAAAAAGAAAAGAAAAGTACAGAAAAACAACAAAATAAAAGAAAGCAGTAAAGATGGCGGTCACTGAGGCGGTGGTGGTGGTGGAGGTCTCGCTCCCAACTGGGCAATGAGCATCTGCATGAGCTGGTTGTTCTGGGCCTGCTGAGCGGATGCCTCTGCCATGAACCTAGCAGCATCTCGGTGTAAACCATCACTCACTGCGCTCTAAGCGCTCAGTGATCATAGTCTGGGCGTCGCGGATGGAGGTCTGCTCTGCCTGGAGGTGGGCCTGTGTCTGGCGGATGTCATCGATATGTCCCTCCATGCGCACCTGGCGCTGCTGGACATCCCCGAACTGCTGCTGGACCTCCCCTACCTGCTGCTGTACAGCTCCAAACTGCTGCTCCATACCCCCGAATCTCTGCATCCATCCGCTAGCTGCTGCTGGGAGAATGGAGTCCATCAGAGTCTGCATCTCAGGTGGGATGCTCATCACTGGGGCCGTGGGGGGCGCCATGGTAGCAGTGGCCGGTGTAGAGCTAGAGCTCGCAGATGTACCAGTGGATCCTAGGCCCGAGCTGCCCTTCACCCAGCTGCCGTCATCGAGGCGTAAGAAGCCCCATCTCCTGAAGGTCGCAAGGGAGATGGGTGTTTCACCCTCCCTCACCGCCATATCAGTGAAGATCTCCTCGGGGAGGGTAGAGACAAGAAGATGCTGGATGAAGATAGGAAAGATAGGGGTGATCTTCTTCTTCGTCCACAGATATGTCACCACCTTATGCAGCTGTCTGAACATGACGTAGGGTAGCGAGATCTGCTGGGCTGCTGGATGTGGTGAGGCTATGAGGTAGTCGAGGAGGACACAATCCTCGTCAGAAGCATCATTCCCAGCCTGAGGCCGGATCTGATGACTGAGGATCTCTGCTAGGGTCCTCTGGTGAAGGGAAGGAAGGATGGCATACGGGAGTACAGTCTTATTCTCCTCACCCCGTCGGCGAGTAGTACTCCCAACCTCTCTTAACCACCTAGTCTTACTCTCCCTAAGTGAATCCTCTGAAATATCTCAATGCGCGTCTGGGTTATCCGGGAGAAGTAAAATATCAGAAAAAGACTCAGGGGTTACCTCCACCTGGAACTGGCGTACGTAGGAAATGATGTTGTGTGTCGTGTCTGACGCCACAGCATTGGCGTAGAACTCGCGTACCAGCTCTGGAGAGAAAACTCCCACGCCTATGTGCAAGATGCTGGTCGCCCCAATACCCTCGAATATGGCTATAAGCCCGGCCTCAGCTGCTGCCTCGTCGGTGATGCGCCTCTCGATGACGAAGGCTCCACCTCGATTGTACCAAGCCCGAGTGGCTACTGATCGGAATCCATCCTCGCGTAGTGGGGCCTGGGCCGGCTCTGACTGGTCGTCAGGGCGTGGGTTCCTCGAAGAGGACCCTGTGCGTGTAAAACCCCCTCTAGTGCGAGCCATCTATCAGATAAACACAAGCAGTAAGAAAAGAGAAGTAACAGCTACACCAAAACCCGAAACCAATCGAGTAGCATGTTCTATTTGAACATATTGTTTCACACATTTTATTTGAGAAACAAGACATTAAAACAGCCAAACATTGCACACTAAACATTAAACAGGACAACAATCACCTAGGAAACAATGGCAGAAAAATTCAAAATTTTACACATGTCCGGATCCACGTCCGGGTCAACTTAGCCGGACGCAGATCCGGACGCTCCTATAAACCCAAAAAAAAAATCACCGTGAACTGCAGCGGCGTTTATACACAGATTCAGCCATAAAATTCCACATTTTTCACAAAATCGCACAAACAAGGTCTCAATTGTCGCACCAGGTATCGAATGAAGCATATAAACCATTCAAAACTATCAATTCTACCGCAATATGTTATAAATTTCAAACGAAATTGAAGTTTTGAGAAACCTGGTGCGTGTGTGGTTGCGGTTCGAAATGGGGAAGAAGAGAGGAGGAACGTGGGCGTTGGGTGGCGCGACTGCGTCGGAACTGGTGGTGGTCGCCAGTGATTTGTGGTGCGAAGACGGAGGAAGGAGTCGACAGTGGTGGAAGAAGGTTGGGGTTTTTACCGGTGTGATTTCGTCGGGAGGAGAACGAAGAAGAATGGGGAAACGAAGACAAAAGTTTAGAAAAATCGGGGGCGCGTTTGAGTTGTGTCCGGAATTCCGTCTGGATCCGGACAGGTTAGGGTTTCTTAGCGTCCGGCTGGGTTTAGCCGGACGCGTTGAAATATTCTTTTTTTTTATATTAAATTAAATTAAAAGTAGTTAATCTAACACACCTTATTTATAGAAATCAAACAACTCCACATATAATCGAACAAAAACACAAGAAGTGCAGAAATGAAAAAAGCAAGAGTGTTAAAGGACTCCCTGATCGTGGTGAATACTGCCATGATATTTCCTCACACTTGAGTTCAGTTAGCATTAGAATGAAGTACCTGAAAGATTAACTGAAAACCAGAAGAACTCAAGTGGAAACAGATAAAACCATTAGTGGAAATAAGAGCCATGGCTCTTTCAATTAGCACAACAGCTATTAACACACTCAAAATAAGAACAAAAGAGGAAATAATTAACTAAACCAAGGAAGAGATACAAACCGGTGGGTTGCCTCCCACCAAGCTGCCCGGAGTTAAAGTCTCTGGCTAGACTTAACAGATAGGGTCAAGGAGGGCCGCCACAGCAGCTAGCAATGGCTTTCTTCAGTCTGAAATACCATTGCGGGCGCGGCTTCTTGGATGCTTTGGGAGGCGGTGCTGCAGTACAGATAGCAGAAATAGTTTATGGAATTGGAACTTTCAATCAAGGATATACCTGGTGCAGGAGGCTGAGAAAAGGTATCGCCTAGGTACTTCTTAGTCGAGCACCATTCACTTTGAATACTTCTCCTGTCTTGTTCTCTAGCTCGTAGCACCATAAGTAGTGATCCCCACAACTTTGAATGGACCTGCCCAATGTGATTTCAACTTGCCAGGAAAGAGGCGTGGAATTATAGAGCAACACTAGATCCCCTACTTTGAATTCTCTCTTATGGATCATCTGATCATGGATTCTCTTTGTGCGCTCCTTATAAATTCTGGAACTGTCATAGGCTTGCTCTCTGAGTTCCTCGAGTTCAGATAGTTGAAATTTTCTTTTCTCTCCAGCAGTGCAGATCAAAATTCAGGGCTTTCAATGCCCAGTAAGCTTTATGCTCTAATTCTACTGGAAGATGGCAGCTTTTCCATACACAAGCTTAAAAGGAGACATCCCTATAGGAGTCTTGAAAGCAGTCCGATATGCCCACAGAGCGTCATCTAGTTTAACTGACCAATCCTTCCTTGATGCATTTACAGTCTTCTGTAGGATCCATTTTAGCTCACGATTAGTCACTTCTGCCAGACCATTAGTTTGGGGGTGGTAAGGTAATGCTACCTTGTGGGTCACCCCATATTTAGTCATTAAGGAGTCGAAGGCTCGGTTGCAGAAGTGAGACCACCATCACTGATAATTGCCCTGGGCACCCCGAATCTGGTGAATATGTGTTTCTTCAGGAATTTCACCACTGTCTTGGAATCAGCGTGTGGCATGGAATAGCTTCTACCCACTTTGAGACATAATCCACAGCTACTAGGATATTGGTTTCCATGAGATGAGGAAAAGGGCCTGTGAAATCTATGCCCCAAACATCAAAAAGTTCTACCTCAAGAATACCTTTCTGAGGCATCTCATGCTTTCTAGAGATGTTTCCCATCCTCTGACAGGGGTCACAATGGGAACAGAAATGGTGGACATCTTTATGTAGAGTAGGCCAATAGAATCCACACTCTAATATCTTTGCAGCTGTTCTTGTATAACCATGATGGCCACCCCTCTTTAGCATGACAGAATTCTATTACACTCTGGATCTCCTTATCTGGAAGACATCGCCTCATCAAGCCATCAGCACAGATCCTAAACAGATGGATCCTCCCAGATATAGTGGCGGGTTTCTGACAAGAATTTCTTCCTCTGGTTATAACTAGTCATGAGGAATTAAACCAGTAACCAGATAATTGGCTAAGTCAGCGTACCATGGTTCATCTACCCTTCCAATCTTGAACACCGTCTCATCAGGGAAGAACTCGTTGATTGGGATTCCATCATCAGGGATATCAAGCCTAGATAGGTGATCAGCAACTCCGTTCTGCTTCCCCTTTTTATCCACAACTTCTAAATTAAATTCTTGGAGAAGTAAGATCCACCTCAGAAGTCTTGGTTTCGATTCATTCTTCTGAAAAAGACTTGAGGGCTGAATGATCGGTGTGGACTATCACCTTGCTTCCAAGCAGATATGGTCGAAACTTGTCCAGAGCAAACACCACAGCTAGCAACTCCTTTCTGTAGTAGTATAATTTTTCTGTGCGTCAATAAGGTCTTGCTAGCATAGGTGATTACTCTCAGCATCTTATCTTTCTTCTGACATAGTGCGCGCCCACAGCATAGTCGCTGCATCCGTCATGATCTCAAACGGTTCAGACCAATCGGTGGGACCACAATTGGTGCTGAGCAGAGCTTCTCTTTGATGGTCTGAAATGCTGTCAAGCACTCCTCTGTGAACTGAAACTTGATATCCTTCTGAAGCAGGTCTGACAGGGGTTTAGCAATTTTTGAGAAGTCCTATAAATCTCCTGTAAAACCCTGCATGACCAAGGAAAGATCTTACATCTTTAACTGAAGTTGGTGGGGGTAGCTTTTCTATTACCTCTATCTTGGCCTTGTCTACCTGGAGGCCTTCCCTTGACACCTTGTGCCCAAGAACAATTCCTTCTTGTACCATGAAATGGCACTTTCCCAATTCAGCACAAGGTTCGTGTCCTCACAGCGAGCCAAGATCTGGTCTAATTGCTCCAGACAAACATCGAAGCTTTGTCCATAGACAGAGAAGTCGTCCATGAAAACTTCGATACTTTTCTCAATAAACTCATTAAAAATCCATCATACATCGCTGAAATGTGGCTGGAGCATTGCAAAGACCAAAGGGCATCCTCCTGTATGCAAAAGTACCATAAGGACAGGTGAAGGTAGTCTTCTCCTGATCTTCTGGCGCAATGGGAATCTGGAAATAACCACTGTACCCATCAAGGAAGCAGTAGAACTCTTTCCCAGCTAACCGCTCCAACATTTGATCAATAAATGGTAGTGGGAAAGTGGTCCTTCCTTGTGGCTTCATTCAAGCGCCGGTAATCGATGCACATCCTCCAACCTGTGGTTTGTCTCTGAGGTACCAATTCACCTTTCTCATTGAGCACTGCAACTATTCCCCCTTTCTTTGGAACAACCTGGACTGGAGACACCCACTGGCTGTCAGAAATAGGGTAGATGATACCTGCATCAAGAGCTTCAGTACTTCGGCCTTGACCACCTCCTTTAGATTTGGATTCAACCTTCTCTGGGGCTGTCTCACTGCCTTATAATTTTCCTCCATATGAATCCGGTGAGTGCAGAAACCCGGATTGATCCCCTTGATATCAGCAACTGTCCAACCCATGGCACTTTTATGTTTCTTTAGCACCTCCAGAAGTCTAGTTTCCTGCGAAATAGACAAAGATGCAGAGATAATAACAGGCAGGGTGTTACCCTCTGCCAAGAAAACATATTTAAGATGGGAAGGGAGAGATTTAAGTTCCAGGGTAGGAGGCTTCTCTATTGAAGGTATGGGTCTTTGAATGGATCGATCCAACTTTTCTACAGGAGGAGAGGAGGAACGAAAGTATGATTTCCCTTGATTTAGCTGCTGGACGACCGAGGCCATCTCAAAACTTTCTTTGTCATCCTCAATGGATCGACTTATACCTGCTCTAAAATGTCAGAAAACTTAAACAAAGAATTAGAAAAATCATACTCCTATAGGTGTAGTCATCCTCAAGATCATAAGAATTATCAATTAAATCAGCAGAGAAAACAGCTTGAGAAGTGTTTTTCTGCATCATCTTATTTATATCAAAGCTTAATTCTTCATCATGAAATTTCAAGGTAATCTTCCCCTTGTCAACATCAATAACAGTCTTTGCAGTTCTAAGGAAAGGTCTACCAAGAATCAGAGGTACCTCAACATCTTCATCCATGTCAAGGATCACAAAATCAGCGGGGAAGAAAAATTTACCCACACTAACAACTACATTTTCAACCATACCTCTTGGTGTGATCGATGATCTATCAGCTAACTGGAGTCTGAAATGAATGGGAACGAGCTCACCCGCATGAAGCTTTTTAAACATGGTGTATGGCATCAGGTTGATGCTCGCTCCTAGATCGCAGAGACCGTATCCGCAATCCATGTCTCCAATTGAACAGGGGATGATGGGCTGACCAGGATCACCACGCTTTGGAGGCAGCTTCTGTCGGATAGCTGCTGAACAGGTTTCGGTCAGCTGGATGGTGTCCTTCTCCTTATATTTCCTCTTATTCGAAATCAGATCCTTCACAAATTTAGCATAATTTGGCATCTGCTTAATCGCATCAATAAGAGGAATATTGATAGTCAGCTTTCGAAAAACATCTAAAAATCTTCCAAATTGCTCATCGAGCTCTCGCTCTTTGAGACGGTTTGGAAAAGGAAGTTCTTTTGCAGATATTTTTCCCTTTGTATTTTTAACAGCAGTTGAAAGAGAGGAAGAAGGAATAGGAGCCTGGGTCTCCTCAGAAACTACCTCAGGAGGGGCGGGATGCCCTGATGGTGCACCGGCGGTATTAGAAAGAGGCTCGGTCTCCTCATCAGTACGGCTTCCTGCCACTTGGTCTTTGATTAAGTTCCTCCCACTTCTCAGGGTAACTGCTGCTGCTTCTTCAGAATCCTCACAGTCTTCGTCTGAGACCGACACTGCCTTCAACTGCTCCTTGGGATTGGTTTCTGGTTGGGAAGGCAATGATCCAGAAGGTCTGCTGAAGAGGAATTGAGTCAACTGACTCATTGTTCCTTGCATCTCCACCATGGCATTCTCTAATTCTGGTTGATTACCATTTGCTATTCCTGAGAAGCCATCAACTTATCCACCATCTCCTTCAGACTGGCATTGTTTGAGCTCAATGATGGTTGCTGAGCTTGAGGCTGTTGTGGCTGGAATTGATTATATTGAGGCCTAGCAAAGCCGGGTGGTCCCCCCTGGTTCGTCCTCTGAGGTTGCATTTGATGTGAATTCAGTGCATTGTTCGGATTTCCGTACCTCAGTTTTGGTGCTGATTCTGCACCCAGGGTTGCCTGTTGTTGAATTGGCCTATGACATTGGCCTCCTCGGTTTGCCTCATCTCGGCTACTATGGGCAGTCCTCATAATCGTGTGCATCCCCACACTGAGAGCAGCAGCTTCGTTGGTACTTGTAGAGATTTCTTGGCGGATTGCTTGGGGTTGGCCCCATGGTGAGCTGCTCGAGCATTTTTGCCATGCTTCCCATCATAGTTTTCATCTGTGCTTGCTCGGAGGCTAGCTGTTCCATCATGGGTCTGGAGCTCGGGAAGAACTGTGACCTATTGAGAATACTCGTCCTCCACTGCTGCTCCATTGGCGAAGTGATAAGTATCCAAATGAGCATGTTTTATAGGTGTATTTCATATATATTATTAGCACTTTTCTTGCTCATTTCTCCACTTATCTTAGTTTTCTCTAGCTTATGTTTTATTGGTTATCTTACAGATTTATTGGTGAAACACGAGAAAAACCAAGCTAGGAGCAAAGTAGATGAAGAGACGAACGCATAGGCGCAGACAGATCTTAAATCGGAGCTAAAATGAATATTTTAGGAACAAAACAATTATTGTCCAAACCAATTTTAGTCCGAACTACTGGTTCGGACAAATACCGCAGCAACAAAGGCATGTCCGCCGAGGCTACCGCCTGTTTGGAGGCGGACAACACCAAGAGACAACCGCCTGGTTGTGGGCGGTACAAGAAGCGGACACCAAAAGACAACCACCTGGTTGTGGGCGGTACAAGAGGCGGACTCATAGGCAGGCATAACCGCCTGTTTGGAGGCGGACAAGACTCATGGCGCAACACCAATGCAACCGCCTAATATTAGGCGGTACCAAACACACACTACCGCCTCTCCGTGAGCGGTACCATGGGCGGACACAAGCAGGAACCGCCTGTCCTTGGGCGGTTGTTTAGGCGGACTTGAGAGGCGCAGTCTTCTTCTTCGCGACGCGTTCTGCAAATTGATTCTGCTATCCATCTACTCCCGCACCGCCTACCTTAAATCGCTCCACTCGTCGGCTCTGTCCCCTGCATTAAATGAAGCACTCAGTCTGCAATCAGTGCTCAATCAATGCTCTTCTTCATTTGCCTCCTCCATTCCTCTATATAAACCCAACACCATTACTGCAAAATAAACACTACGTACGTCCACAGGCTGAAGAAATCAAAACACCACACTCCATTCTCTTCCAATTAATTCCTCCCGTAACACCACAATTCTCCATCTTTTATTTATTTTCACCATCTCACCTCATTCACGTACGTACTCAAACACTCAAACAGAAGCAGTATTTTTACAAAGAGAGAAAAGAGGCAGGCGAGTGCAGACCCGTTCTTCGCTAGCAGTTCCTGAATAATGACTATTTCAATCTCTTCTCTGTTTTTATTTCTGTCAATGTCTGAGTAATCTCATAAATTGTGCTTAGGATGGGTGTTTAACCCAAAATAACTCAGCGTATTTATAATACCGAGTTTGCTTATAAATATTTGTTTTGTCTCTCTCTATTATTAAATGTTTAAGAACTGATCATTTTTACTCATTTACGGTTTCTCTAATTTCAATGATTTTGTAAATTAGAGAATAGAACAAAGAGAGACAAACGTTAGATATTATCTCCTTGATTAGCAGATAAAATCCATCGCTGTTATAAAAAGAATTCTCACTTAAAGCTAATTAATAATTTTAGACTTTTTCTGATTGTAAGAAGTCTACTGAATTAATTAAGAGCTGACCTTATCTATGATTTAGAAAGGCCACAAGATAAAATTCTTAACAGACAAATAAGAGCAAACTAGGATTATATTATTATTTGAGTTATAATTGGGCGATTTCACCTTCCTTAGCACATTTTCCATCCACTTAATTCACAACTGTTTTTACTGTTTTATTATTTCTTTACTAATTCAACAACAATCAAGCTTGCCTCCGGCTAAACCCCTTTTTACAGTTTTTAATTAACTAAAAGCTAGGATAATGAACAATCCTTGTGGATACGACATTGTTTTATACTACGAATAGGTACACTTGCCTATTAGTTTGTTATAATTTATATTAATTATAGTGTAGTTTTATCCCAACAAGTTTTGGCGCCGTTGCCGGGGAGATTGATTCCATCAATTTCCCTAGTTGCCGGTAGTTCACCTGTTATATTAATAATCTGTTAATATTATCTTGTTTATAATCTGACTTGGACATCGGACTTCTGATCTGACTTGGACATCTAACTTTGGACTTCAGACTTCTAACATCTTAATATAATTGTCATTTATTTCAGTCATTTCGTTCCATGTTTTTCTTTCCATTGTCATTTCTTTCCATTGTCATTTCTTTCCATTGTCCCTAACTACTAACTTAAAATTTCCTGTCATTTCATATTCCATTGTCCTTAACATTTAATTTCCATTGTCCATTTAATATTCCATTGTCCTTAACATTTCATTTCCATTGTCCATTTAATATTCCTGTACATTAACTACTAACTTAAAATTTCTGTCTCTAACTGCTAACTTGTAAATTCCCTTGTCACTTATTTTCTGTCATTGTACTCTTATTATAAAAAAAGTAAAAAAATATTAGTATTGTTTAATTAACGTTTATCAGCCTAACCAATATCTCTGCCTTTCTTATTCTATTTACTAATTAATTTCACAGTCTCACAAACCACAAGTTATCTTCTGTGCATGCCAAATACTCGAACCCGAGGCTCTCCACCAATCAGTCCGAGCCCCGAACCCGAGTGAACTTTATTCAACGCACGAAGAAACCTGAGAAATCAAGACATGGCCGATCACCAAGTTATAAATGAAATAGACCATGCAAATCAACCAGAACACCGTGCCCTATCTGATTACCACCAACCGGATACCGAAGGAAGAGCATCAGCTATAGTTCTCCCCGAACTAACACCGCTAGAAACCGGACAATGGGTTTTCAAAACCCATTACATCACCGCCGTCCGGGATCTAGGCAAGTTTAGTGGAGCGAACCCAGATGAAGCCCCAAATCATCTGAGTCTCTTCCTAGACTTTTGCAATTCCTTTGGTCAGACCGGCAACGTCAAAGAAAGAATCCGTCTACAACTGTTTCCTCACTCATTGTCGGATTCAGCAAACCGGTGGTATCGAAGTCTTCCCTCCCGATCAATCACCACATGGCTTCAAATGGCCCAAAAATTCCTTGCCAAATACTACCCAACCAGTAGAACGAGGCAATTGATCGGTGAAATCAACACTTTCTGTCAGGAGCCGGGAGAAACGTTGTACGATGCATGGGACAGGTTCAAAGATATGCTAATGAAGTGTTCCCACCATCGTCTTGATGATCAATCCCTCTGCCTGTCATTCTTCAACGGTCTGGATGATGGGAACCGACTACTTGTCAATTCCTCTGCAGGAGGAAGTTTCATGATGAAATCTCCTAAAGAAGGAATGGACCTTCTAGAAACTATGACGAGCAACACGAGAATGGACGAGATCCAAAGGAAGAACGCCACGAGCAGCAGGCCTACTCCACGTTGAGCATACGGATCATTTATCAGCTCAGATCTCGTCCCTTGCAAAGATGGTGGAAAAGCTAACGACATCTCAAAACGAAATTGTAAAAACAATAGCTTCCCCACCTACAAGTTCATCGTCAGTTCCACCTACAGAAGGATGTGTAATATGCGCCGGTCCTCATGAAACCCATCAGTGTGAAGGTAAAGGCCAGTACGAGGATGTAAACTTCATAGGAAACCGTCCCGGTAACTCCTATAACAACAACTTCAACAACAACTTTCCATGGAGAAATCACCCGAATTTCTCATGGAAGAATAATGATCAAAACCAAGGAGGGCAGAACAACAATTCAAATACCTATCAGGGAAACAGACCCCAACCAAATTCTAATATAGGTTATCGAGCACTAGGTGCCCCTCCTGGTTTCCAGCAGCAACAACAATTATCCTCAACCTCTTCTGATCCAAATGAGGAATTCAGGAACCTAATGAAAGGATTCGTGACTACGACCCACACCAGGCTCGTGGATCAAGAAGCCACTAACAGAAGGGTTGAAGCCCAGATACAACAAACCAACCAACAGTTGGAACAAATCAGCCAGCAGCTTGCACAAAGGCCACCCGGTGCCTTCCCTAGTCAGCCAGATCCAAATCCAAGGGAACAGGCCAAGGCAGTAACGTTAAGAAGTGGTAGGCCGCTCAACTCATCTCTTCCCCGAGATGATTCTGATAATCAAGAGCAACAAGCTCATGAACCTCAAGAAAATTCAGAAGAAGAACAGGAAGATGCCGAAGAAGCCCCTCCTCCTACAAAAATATTTCCGAGGAGAAGGAGTCTCCTGAATCTACTCCTTCCTCTCTCACTAAAATTCTTCCCCCCTTCCTTTTCCAAACAGAATGAAGAAAAAAAATTTAGATGAACAGTTTGGAAAGTTTCTATCTCACTTCAAGAAACTGACGATCAATATTCCTTTTGCCGATGCTTTAAAACAAATGCCAATATACGCAAAGTTCATGAAGGATATCATCACCAACAAAAGATCGTTGCAGGAAGTGGAAACTGTACACCTTACACAGGAAGTGTCAGCAGTACTTCTCAAGAGTCTCCCTCCAAAACTTCGAGACCCAGGTTTGCCAATTATTCCATGTTCAATTGATAATGTTGATTGTGGTAGTGGGCTATGTGATCTAGGAGCTAGTATCAATTTAATGCCACTCTCAACTTTCAACAAACTTAAAATTGGTAATGCGAACCAACTTCTATTCAATTACAATTAGCAGAAGATCTTTAGTATTCCCAAAAGGAATAATAGAAGATTTGATTGTTACTGTAGGAACCTTTGTGTTCCCCGCTGATTTTATTGTAATTGACATGGAAGAAGACATAGGGTGCCCTTAATCTTAGGACGACCTTTCATGAGAACTGCAAGAGCACTAATCGATGTTGAAAAAGGAAAAATCATTTTAAGGCTGCATAACGAAACTCTAGAATACGACATGTCCAAGGTTATGAAGAAACCCGCTCATATAGAAGACACCTTTTCTATGGACATCGTCGACTCTATTGTGCATGATATGTCATATGCTATTATTCGTAATGATGCTCTTGAAAATGCTTTATCTTGTGACAACCAACCAATGCACCCTGACAAAATCAAAATGGTAGCAGCTGGATAAAAGAAAATCATATACAAAACCACGCTACCCACCACCAAATAATGAGAATCCAGGTAGTTATTCAATAATTCATGATGCCCGTCCCACCCACCCGTTGAAGCCGACTTCAACATTCACATTCGATCCCGGCTGACTTCATGGTCAAAGCGTCTAGCCAAAGACGTTAAAGAAGGGCAGCTTTCCGGGAGGCAACCCGGAGGAACTTATCTTTTATATGCTTTTATTCTCTTTTTACTTTTCAGGTACTCTTAAAATTTTGTTTTTACTAACTATTCACCCGTTTGTAGTATGGTTGCTTCTAGTGTCTTATGCAGGTGCAACTTCATGTCTACACTGCAACCAAGCTACGCTACTTGAGGCTGAAGCTCAAGTGTGGGGGAACCTATAACGCGAGCAAAAATAATCTCAGGGGAGTACCAGTCTCTTTAATTATGCTTTTAAATTCAATAAAAACTGCAGAGGAGCGTTTCTGTGTTTTAATGATTATTTTATTACTTACCGAAAAGGTCTTCTGAAACCTTCCCTTGTTTTTCTGGTGAACAATGAGGACATTGTTCAATTTAAGTGTGGGGGAGTGTGCCCTTTTTGGTGACATTTTGTGCTTAATGTTTAATCTCTCTGCTTATCTTGCGTTTGTCCAATTCAAATATTATGTACCCTGTAATGTAGGTGTTCTCTTTAAAGATAAATACTATTATGAATTGTGGGATAATGGTACAAATTCAAAAATTTTAAAATTTTGATTACTTTTGAGGAGCATTTTATATGCAGTGTGACCAAATAATCTGCAAATGGTTGGATTTTTATTGCTCAGGGTTTCTTCCTGTTTCTCTTAGGGATTGCTAAGGGGTACTTCTCTGTCAAAAAAGAAAAAAAAAATAAATAAGGGACTTGTGAGACACTATTGGTAACCAACAAGAGAGTTGAGGTTCTAAAATACGAAGGCTTAATGCCTACATATTATCTTCTCATCTCTTATGCAAAAGTGAAGCAATGCATAATTCTATTTTTCCTTTTGTTTTCTCCTCAATGCCCATTCTTGAGAGAAGTTGGCCATGGTAAAAGTTCTCAAAGTCACCTTGAACTAAGAAGCATTGAAGTACTCCGGATCATACCCCGAAACTCTAATTTTTATTTTTACCCTGAGTACACCTATGCCACCAGCAGATAATTTTTCACACTCCTCAAAGTTAAAAAGATCATGAATTGTTCACCTTTTATCCTACCCTTCATAATAGTATTTATTAATATTGAGCATTCCTCTACTTACGTTGGGGTAACATGGTTTTTGCTTGGAGGACAGCAAAAGATAAGTGTGGGGGTGTGATAAGTATCCAAATGAGCATGTTTTATAGGTGTATTTCATATATATTATTAGCACTTTTCTTACTCATTTCTCCACTTATCTTAGTTTTTCTCTAGCTTATGTTTTATTGGTTATCTTACAGATTTATTGGTGAAACACGAGAAAAACCAAGCTAGGAGCAAAGTAGATGAAGAGACGAATGCATAGGCGCAGACGGATCTTAAATCAGCTAAAATGAATATTTTAGGAGCAAAACAATTATTGTCCAAACCAATTTTAGTCTGAACTACTGGTTCGGACAAATACCGCAGCAACCAAGGCATGTCCGCCTAGGCTACCGCCTGTTTGGAGGCGGACAACACCAAGAGACAACCGCCTGGTTGTGGGCGGTACAAGAAGCGGACACCAAGAGACAACCGCCTGGTTGTGGGCGGTACAAGAGGCGGACTCATAGGCAGGCATAACCGCCTGTTTAGGCGGACAAACTCATGGCGCAACACCAATGCAACCGCCTAATATTAGGCGGTACCAAACACACTACCGCCTCTCCGTGAGCAGTACCATGGGCAGACACAGCAGGAACCGCCTGTCCTTGGGCGGTTGTTTAGGCGGACTTGAGAGGCGCAGTCTTCTTCTTCGCGACGCGTTCTACAAATTGATTCTGCTATCCATCTACTCCCGCACCGCCTACCTTAAATCGCTCCACTCGTCGGCTCTGTCCCCTGCATTAAATGAAGCACTCAGTCTGCAATCAGTGCTCAATCAATGCTCTTCTTCATTTGCCTCCTCCAATCCTCTATATAAACCCAACACCATTACTGCAAAATAACACTACGTACGTCCACAGGCTGAAGAAATCAAACAACACCACACTCCATTCTCTTCCAATTAATTCCTCCCGTAACTCCACAATTCTCCATCTTTTATTTATTTTCACCATTTCACCACATTCACGTACGTACTCAACACTCAAACAGAAGCAGTATTTTACAAAGAGAGAAAGAGGCAGGCGAGCGCAGACCCTTCTTCTAGCAGTTCCTGAATAATGACTATTTCAATCTCTTCTCTGTTTTTATTTCTGTCAATGTCTGAGTAATCTCATAATTGTGCTTAGGATGGGTGTTTAACCCAAAATAACTCAGCGTATTTATAATACCGAGTTTGCTTATAATTATTTGTTTTGTCTCTCTCTATTATTATTAAATGTTTAAGAACTGATCATTTTTACTCATTTACGGTTTCTCTAATTTCAATGATTTTGTAAATTAGAGAATAGACCACAAAGAGAGACAAACGTTAGATATTATCTCCTTGATTAGCAGATAAAATCCATCGCTGTTATAAAAAGAATTCTCACTTAAAGCTAATTAATGATTTTAGACTTTTTCTGATTGTAAGAAGTCTACTGAATTAATTTAGAGCTGACCTTATCTATGATTTAGAAAGGCCACAAGATAAAATTCTTAACAGACAAATAAGAGCAAACTAGGATTATATTTTTATCTGAGTTATAATTGGGCGATTTCACCTTCCTTAGCACATTTTCCTCCACTTAATTCACAACTGTTTTTACTGTTTTATTATTTCTTTACTAATTCAACAACAAATCAAGCTTGCCTCTGGCTAAACCCCTTTTTACAGTTTTTAATTAACTACCAAGCGCTAGGATAATTGAACAATCTCCTTGTGGATACGACGCTTGTTTTACTACTACGAGGTACACTTGCCTATTAGTTTGTTATAATTCTATATTAATTATAGTGTATTTTCATCCCAACATGAAGCTCCTCATAGTAGGACTCCATAGATGCCATGAATCCTCCCCACTTTTTGCTAGCAGTTTCCTCCAAGGGCGGATCTTATCTCGCCTCTGTTTTCGTCTTTAACCCCTGGAAGAATCCCTGAGCCAATTAGGTGATGTCCTGACCATGGTGAGGGCACTGGCGGAGTAGTTCTTTGAATCGGTCCCACGCCTCACAGACTGTCTCACTAACCCATCTGTCTGAATGCCATCAGGTCTGCAATCATCTGTCGTGTCCTGGAGATGGGAATGTACTTCTCGTAGGATTTATCCATCATCTGCTCCTAGGTGGTAATGATGCCTGGTGGTAATCTGTGGAACCATTTCGAAGCTTCTCCAATAGACTGTGCTGGAACACTCAGTCTGGCGTACTCCTCCAATCCTTGTGATAAGCCAAGGGAATCCAAGTGCACTAGAAGCGCTGTACATGGTCTAATGCATCCGCTGGTCTGCACCTGAAAAAGTTCCTGCAGGGTG
The DNA here is from genome assembly GCA_023374045.1 of Limonium bicolor. Taxonomy (NCBI): domain Eukaryota; kingdom Viridiplantae; phylum Streptophyta; class Magnoliopsida; order Caryophyllales; family Plumbaginaceae; genus Limonium; species Limonium bicolor. The sequence continues at coordinate 293,764,809 of CM041781.1, read as the reverse complement.
CTGATTTTCGAACAGCATTGGATTGATGAGAAGGTTTTAACCTTTTGCCAATTGGCTATAAGTTCTGCAGTTAGATTTGGTAGAACCACCGGGCCTCTTCTTGGTGTGGCTGTGGTCTGTTTATCCTTCCCATCGTGTATTGGGCCACTGCATCTTCTCCAATTTGGCCATGGTTTGCTGCCATGTTGAAATCAAGCTGCCTTCTTGTTCTCAGAGCTTGGAGGTATACTCTTTCGATTTCGGGATCGAAGTCTATATCCGGAGGACCAGTTGAACGCGTTCTGCGCATTCACTAGGTGCTTATAATCAGCCAGAGAAAAGGAACAAAATGCGTGAGTTTTAAAGTAATGAAAAACAATTGTATAAAATGGCACACAAAATAAATTAAATCAAAATAATACAAACAAACAATTATAAACAGGGTGTTGCAATAAAGTAACGAATTAACCAAGGCTAGGGACTAGACAAAAGTCAAGTCCCCGGCAACGGCGCCATTTTGCAAACGAAATTTTGATATATTAAAAACTAAGAAATAATCCTAGAATTCAATAACTCGATAGATCGTCGGGTTGCAAAAAATCCCGGTCTAAATAGTATATAATTAATGAAGTGACCTGGGTGTCAATCCGCGGACTTGATATGGTAAGTCTAGCCTTAGGTAATGGTTAACTCAAAAAGGGGTTTTGTTTTGGTTTTGGGTTTCAATAGATAACAAGAAAGTAAATAGCAGATAAATTAAGTGATAGTCTTGGGAGTGTGAATGGTACTCTAGGTTCAGGGAGTTGTTTCACTAGCTAGGTTCTGCATATTCTACTACTTAAGTGGAGACTGGATCGGCTTGTAATTCTCAATTTTCTATTATGTATTAAGTCTTTAATTCCAGATAGCTCATCTAGATAAGGCATGCAGTTCTAGTCTAGACCTAGCAAGTATATCTAGATGGTTTTATTGCACATAATTACTAGTCTGGTTTTGGTCCGGACTAAAGCTCCAGTGACTAATGTAATCTATCCGATTGCAATTATCACAGGTAACAGGTTAATAGGACCGTCAATGCTAATCACCTATCTGATCATAACATGATTCGAGGGCTTATAATAATTCATGACGTTTATTAAAAGCACTTAAAAGCATTAACCTGAACAATCCAAATTGTCTCAATAAAGCATAAAATAATGTAGAGTTTAACTAATTAACAACATCCCTTCCCCTAGAGTATATCCCTTAGCTAGACATAGCGATTATAATCATAAATGAGAGAGAGTTGAGAGAAATCATCTGTTCGAAGATCTTCTTGCTCGCTCCGTCCTTTGTCCTTGCGCTATGCTGGTTTGGAGGTTGGTCTTGGTGATAATGGAGTGAACTGGTGAAATGGGGCGAAAGTGGAAGTTTTGGTGAGTTTTAGGAGGAGTCCGACTAAGTAGGGTCGGACACGATCCGACGTGAGTGAAATGGGCGTGTCCGGCTAAACAGGGTCGGACGCGATCCGGACGTGAGTGAAATGAGCGTGTCGGATCCGGTCAAGAGCCGGACGCGGGTAAATGCTGTGAATGGATGCGATATGTGTATGTGGGTGAGAACGAAGTATTACGGAGGAAGTTTAGTGAGGATGAACAGATGATGGACTGAGTCGTGAATGAGATGTGCAGAGTATGGAGGAGTTTGATGAATGAGATGGATGTATGTGAATGAGAGGATACGCAGTGAGGGAGAGAAGAGGATTAGACTCTGAAGTCTGGGACGAATTGGAATGAAGGCTGAAGCTGGGTTTATATAGATTAAGATCAGACATGGATTAGTGGAAGTTTGGTGAACTGGTGAGTGGGTAACTTGATTGACGCATTTGATTGAGCATGGAGCGTTGTTAATTAATGCGCCGCTCGCCTGTCGCTTGTTAATGCGCCGCCTGATAATTTCGCCGAAAGGCTAATTATCAGTGCGTGCATGTTTTATTTTCAATTCTGTGTGACGTCCGGATCGTGTCCGGATCCGGACGTGACACAGAGCTTTTAGATCTGAAACGTGAACTCTCGGATCTGGATTTTTAGGTCACGTCCGGCTTGCGTTCGGCAAACAGATCCGGACAGGAGACGTCCGGATTTGTGTCCGGCAAAACCGATCCGGACAAGACCAATTTTTGTGTCTCTTCTCCTGATTTGTTCCCCGTTTGTTGTGTTGTAATCCTTATGATGTCAAATCTTCATTTCCTGGGTTTTTCCTATATTTAGCACATAAAATACATCAGTTCTTATCAAAATATCAATCTTAGGAAAAACACATAATAAGTGGGAAACATTGCCTGAATTGTTACAAATTATAAGGTATTTAAACCCTAAAAAGCCTATATGTTTCACACTTATCAAATCACGAAACAAAGTTGCATGACTTTATTGGTAGTTCCCATCATGGTTTAATGATTTCCATGGATGGCTTCGGGATGACCTTGTGCTGTTTGAGTATGACGATGCTTTAGTTGGTTCACTTTAAGGACACCGAGGAGAAAAGGAAGCTTTCACCTTTGATGTGGTCGCACCCTAGACGGGCTGCCTACGTACTCAATTCCATATTGAGATCAGACCATACATAGTTCAATACTATGTAGGCGACGCCCTGGTGACGAGATGGCTCCGTTTGAGGTGGCTCTCGTATTGTTCTTGGACTGTTGGGTTGGCCACTATAGCTTTAGGGATAGTCTTAAAGTTTTGAGGATGGCTCCCGCATGGCTCCAACTTGGTTTTGATGTGGTAATGTCGATCAGGTTTGAGCATGACACTAGATGGCTCCAGTGATGGTCTTTGCATACCTCTCGCAGGGCTCTTGTATGATTCCAGTATGGCCTTGAGATGGCTCCAGCTTTGACTTCTTTGGATCGGAAGTTGCGCTTCAAAACCTGCAACTGAAGTCGACTTTCAGCGAGACTAGGCAGAGTACTTACAAGTTGGATGCTGATGATGAATTGGTTATGATGCATGCAGATATTAAATATTGGATACGATGCAAAATGCATATGCAATTTTTGGAGATAAGGTATGGCCTTATCTTTATTAATATGAGGTTTACGAATATAAGACATCTTTGGTTCGATCTTGAGTGATTGTTCAACTGGAATGCGTGAATCACTTTCCTCTCACGGAGGGATATGGGTCAATCTCTTGTGAGTGTGGCTGTGTGTGCTAATGGTGTGATGATGCTCTCGATGCTCGGAGCAGTATTTTCCTGAGAATTTCTTTTGAGGTTATGAACTTTCCGTTCCTTACAAATTCCTCACTTGCAATGGGGTAGGCTGATTATGATTTGGTAGTTTAATCGACGAGTCACTCGCACTCTAAAGACCTTGTGAGATTAAGGTCACACTCATTCGCTCATGGTCCCCGTCTTATGGGATGGGACATGTTGATAACAAGCACGAAACTTATGATTCATGTTTCAGATCCGATACTTTCAGTTAACGCTCATCAACTAACGAGTCAGAGGTCTTTTATTGGGTTATAATGGGGCTGATGGGTATGATGTTTGTCACATGGGACTTGAGGATTTATTTGGGAATTGTGGAGCTTTTGTGCCATAGAGGATATGTTTCGCCTTCGCCATGGGTGGAATGATTGGACTGGTTTTGATAACCTTTATTGATTTCTACGGGACATCATTGGTCCTTCTGATTTGGATTTCTCCTTCTTGCCTCTTCTGGTGTTCGATTTGAACTTTCTTCTCGTTTTGTTTTTTGAAATTGCATTTGGCTCATCAACTTTCTCAAGCGTTCTTTGCTTTGTATTTTGGCTTTCAGCTTTGGAGTTGCATTGACTCATCGATCTTCTTGAACATTTTCGGTGTTCTTTTTTTGGTTTTTGGCTTTGGAGTAGCATTAACTCATTGATTTCTTTGAACATTTTTGTTGTTTTGTGGAAAATGGTGGGAGAGGGCCATGGCTCCGGCTCTTTTGAGATCCTCTATTGCAAGGGCAGGTAAGTATATGTACATGGGTTGGCATGTTGTGGAGTTCACAGAAAAAGGTTAATCGTAAAAGGCTCAGCGGGGCTCACTAAGGGATTATGTACAAGGTAGTCAAAGTTTGTTTGGTTTTGTGGAGATTTTTTGTTCCTATGTGCCTCGTCAATCTCATTAGTCAATGATTGTTTTCTTACTACTAAAGTGGGGTTCCACCACACGGAGAATACATACTGCCTACGGAGACAGCAGATGGAACTCTCCCCGACCAAACCCTCTTCCAACTCCAGTAAAATAGACCCTTGCGACCCGAGAGCCAACGGTCGCCTCCGAAGAAGAACAAGACCCTCTCCGAGAAGACCCTCTCCGACAAGACCCTCTCCGAGAAGACCCTCTCCGACAAAACCCTCTCCGAGAAGACTGAGAGTAATAAAGTAGATATTAATAAAAGGGGGGTAAGTTGTACGAAAACCTTGTATGTCTGGGATATTCTAGAGTAAAGTAGGCCCACGAAAACGGTTATACACTGCAGGGGGCCTATAAATAAAGGTCATAAGTCATGTAATGGATTACGCTTTCATCAATACAAGTTAGAACTCTCTTTACGATCTTGGCTTGAGTAAGAGTACCTTACACTTTCAACTACTTCTCAGATCTTTGCATGAATCACAGTTCGTATCTCGTTTATCGACACTGATCTCACTACATATTGTGCCTCTCCATGTGCTGAAGGAAAGCACATGTCGCTCGTGGTTTTACCTTCATTGGATCTCTCTATCTTCCCACGTCACTCAGTGGATTGTCCAATACCTTCATTTGAAATTCAAGGGAAAATACCGCTCTTCGCACACTACTCACTTTGTTTGTGGTGCTGATTTTGATTGGACCCTTGTATTCATTGGCGGGTCGAGAGTTTAGTGGTTCACGCACTCTGTTCAATCAATCCCTCAAGATTTTTCCAAAGGTGTCGTTTCGATACGGAAGTATGCAAATGCAACTATCTATCATGCAACATAATGTGGTAATATGGAACTACTATGTACATATGATGCATGATGTGTTAATGATGATGCAAAATAGATGATTTGAATATTGACTGAATGTTTTTTTTGTTTGTTTTTTTTTCTTTATTGGATGCAATGCATGATCGGTAAGGTTTCGCCTAGTCTCGCTTGAGTCAATTCCAGCTGATGATGCATGAAGCTCATCCCGTCAATGTCGGCCTGAAGATGGTCTAAATGTTGGGCACGATGTGAGAGAGGCTGTTTCAAAATGGTATTTGGCTGATGATTAGCTCCTGGGGCTTTGGAATTTTAGGGAGTGACCACTCCCGCATGGTGGTCCCGCGATATGACAGTGACTGTACTTTTGGGATTTTTGAAGGTATGATTTTTTTTGATGTACAATTTTTTGGATTTTCGGATGTACGGTTTTTTTTATTTGCTTTTTGGTTGTTGGTGGTCTCTATGTACATGGTAGCTGAATGGGAAAATGTTTGAATCTCTGGTATTTCTTGCTATCGCTTCAAGGGTCATGCTTTCACTCATGGGAAAACGCGGTTAATCACCTGCAAACACAATCATTATAACAGAAGAAAGAATATGATAAATGTGAATGTTAGCATGCTTTGAAAAAAAAATGGGATGAATGCTTGTGTGTGATGTGTTGGGAATGCAACATGTGATTATGCAATTTTTCCGAGGTGTGCGTGATTCATGCATGATTAATGAATGTGAACTGATCGGAAATGGAAAGAAGCAAATCGTATGTGCTAAAAGAAATCAAGTTTTTAGAAAAACAGTTTTGAAAACACGTGTTTTGAAGTGGTGGATTTTCTTAGTAGGAATTTTTATGCTCGGTCATTCGCAAATAAAGTAGGGAGTGGGGAACCCTATACATATAATGATCTAAACAAATTAAAAGGAGGTGCATAACCTATACACGCAGTCTATTCAGAAACTGACAAGAGAGAAAAGAATGCTAGGGGAAAACCTATACATCATCACCTCTAAAAATCATTAAAAGGGGAATTTTGAGCTAAACTTCTTCTGAACTCTTCTACTTTGTTTTTTTTGAGCTTCTGACTGACTGCTTACTCATGTGCGGGCTCCTGATTGGCCGTTCGCTCGTCTTCGGGTTCGATCAACAAGGTGACACTATGATCAAGAGAAATTGGTTGGTGATCTTCTGACCCTCAGCAGCTTCGAACTCGAACGGTTGTTTCTAGTGTTCATGTCGTTCGACTCGGGTTGATGCAACTCTGATTTTTGGCTCGAATCGTCGTTGATCTTCATGCATCCCACTTGCTCCGATGAAGGAAAATAAGGGGCGTTTTTTTTAGAAAGGAAAGGTGAATGATTGAACACAAAATCTTTGTGAAAATCCACCACTTTTATGAAAACACGAAATGACTAGTATGCTCCACAGTAGTGACTGCTGCCCTTGAAGGTGGATTGAACTTCAAAAATAGGGGTCAGGACATGGGGACTAAATCATTTATTTTGAAATACATTTGTGGAAATCAACTTGAAAACTGTTTTCAAAAACAAGTGTAAATATATATCTGTGAAAAAAAGTTGTTTGAAATTCATTTGTAAAAAATAGGTTTTTGAAACCTGTTTTTGAACATAGTTTTTGAAATAATATATGTGAGAAATATTGATTGAAAATCATTTATAAGTAGTAGATTTTTGAAATCTGTTCTTTGCAAACTGTTTGACAAAGTTTGTTTTCTGGAAGACTTTGATTGAAACCGGTTTTGAAAACTGCTTTGGAAATAACAATTTTGAAATCATTATTTTTGGAAATCTTTCAAGATAAACAGCTTTGAAGGTATTTCATTGGAGTGTTTGACTTGATTCATTTCCTGATTTTTGCTAATTTTTGAAACATGATCACGCATAGATGTAAGTGCAAAATAAAAATCGTGGCTGATTTTATGTGGAGCTGAGTGTGCATGATTGGGATAATCACCTTCCAGGTCAATCAATGCTTCCATACCACCGGGGGAACCGTCATCCCTTCACTGTTCATCTCTCGGGATTTATCTCTATTATGCCTTGTGGGGCACGCCATCGAGAAAGACCGGAGTGCTTAAGTTCGAAAAGTCAGGATACCAGAAGTGATACAGTCACACGAGCCACGGCTGGGGATTATCACAACATACTCACTTTTGGGAAACTTAGGGAAGTACTGCATGGGAACGGGTCTCTCGTCATCTGCACGGTCAGGTGTGTCTAAAGTCCAAATTATTCACTGACTACGTTGTGCCATGTATGGGTATCCGGTAAATACGGGATCCTCTATGGACGTGCAGCGTGACATCGGGCTTTAGAGACACCCGTGGTGCAGGGACACTTGGAGAACTGAGCCCATGCAATCTTCAGGGTAAGACAAAATGGTGGTCAAACAGACGGCATACAAGGGGTGACTACCCATAAAACCCGTCCTAGACACCGGATCAGGCAGCTGGACACTGAAGGCTCAAAGGTCACTATATGCTGGCTTTTGACTCGGATAATGGAGGATATTTTTGGATCATGAGCTCAAAGCGTTGGCCGGAGACCGTACCGCCTCGTGGGTTTGTTCACTCAGAAAGTGACCCTAGCTCAAGGGGAATCAACCGTGGACCGGTCGGGATACCATGACATCGTGGGTAAATCGGGTGACACAGAGGAATGCATGTCCTAATGTGAGCCTCGATTTTAAACCCCTATCCTATGTGGATTAAGTCTGATTAGGATCTAACCAGGTTTTAGGTCCACTTATAGCCTAAGATTAATAACTATGTCATACAACAATAATTATTAAAACCTAAGCTAGCTCACTGGAACCTATTATGAGTCGCCACCTAATTTTAACCTAGATCAAATTAGGAAAGGAGAGTTCGGGTTCGGGGGCTTGATATTCGACTTATTTAGGGTTCAATTACTTTCATTACCCATAGAAGTCGTTTTTCCTCTACTAAGTTTATTTACGGCTTATTACGAGTCGTTTTAACCTAAGTGCGCAAACTTCCGTTTTTTTTTGTGTTTTAGCATTTTTTGACAGAAAATTAAAGTGAATTGAAAGCTACCTAAACTAGGGTTTCGGAGGCAGAATTAGGTAAAATTTTGCTTACGTCCGTAGCCACGGACCCCATGTCCAAGACCACGGACCCCAGTTAACCTAAACTATACAGAAGAGTCGAAATCAAAGAAAAAACAAAAATTTGCAAGGTCCAAGGCCTCGGACAGGCTGTCCGTGGGCCCGGACATTATCAGAAAACCTAAATTTTGAATTTTTAAAAATCCCGCCGCCGTCCGTGGGCGTCCGAGCTTACGGACAGGGAGTCCGTGGGTGCGGACAGCCCTCGGACAGCGGCGTTGAGGCTGTTCCCGAAGGTGTTTTTGGCTCAAATTTTATGGGTGTGTAGCCTGAAAGATGTACAAGACGTTAGTGATTGAAAGTTTTCAATTTGAACTCGAATTAAGCACGAAACTTGGTAAACAAGTTATTAGACAGAAGCTTAAACAAACGTCAATACCGAAGCGTAAACAGGTTGATTTGAACCCAAACTTTGACAGAGAGTTAACAAGGTCGTGGGGAATTAGAAAAGTAGAATTTTAACCTGTTTTACCTTCGAATTCAAGAGGACTCTTCACGTCGGGATTCTTCGGAGGTTCCGATGGTGCCGGTTCCGGACTGTGTTCGACCCGAGCTTCTGGTTGTGATTGTTGAGGGTGTTCTTCACGTTTTGGAGGTGGTTTGGTTGATGTTTGATGATTGATTATGTTGTGGGAGTTGAAAAATATGTTTTGGTGTTGATTTTGGTGAGATTTCGGTGTTTGATTGTGGCTCGGGAGTTCAAAAACGTGGAGAGAGAGAGACGGCTGCCTTCTTTGAGAGTCTAGGGTTCTTGAGGTTATGAGATTCTGATTTTATCCAAAAACCTATCCCCTTATATAGACCTTCTTAAAGATAAAGAAAATCTAGTAAAAGTAAGATCTTTTGGCATTTTAATTAAAAGGCTTCCCAAAGGAATTTTGCTGTGAAATTTTAACCACGTGTCAAGGATGGGAATTATGAATTTTCTGAAGTGGAATCGGATTTTTTAAATGTTGGAATATTTTTAAATTGAATTTCACGCCAGATTCAGTCAGAAATTGCTAGAAATTATTGGAAATTCGAAAATCAAAATTCCAACGCCATTATGCTTAAAATGTCATCCTCTATCATGGGTTAAAATATCAAGCATTTCAAGTTGATTTGACCCTTATTTGGAGGAGAGAGAAGCTTATAGGAGGCCTAGGAGCCCTGAAAAATTACGAAAATGCCCCTGGAGATGACTAAGCTGTCCCTAGTACTCTGAAAATGTGCCGATCGAACTGGGAACCCTTGCTACTAGCCTATTAGTAGAGACTTTCTTCCGGGGGGTTGAAATTTTGGGTATAACAGATTGCCCCCCGTCAACTAGGCTTTGTAGTGAAGATGAAAAGACTAGTTGATGCTTGAGTGATACCCCAAAATTTTGGATCCTAAAAGACCTCGTATGCCATTTGTAATCTAGCAAGTTGTGTCGAGCTATTCTAAGGCGCTGACTACCTATGAGTAAAGTGGAAGGGATGTCAAGCGATTCTAAGGCGTTGACTACCTATGAGGATGATATGACGTCAAGCTATTCTAAGGCGTTGACTACCTTTAAAGGAATGAAGTACGCCGAGCATTCTAAGGTGTCGGGAACCTGAGATTGAATGGGATACGCCGAGCATTATAAGGTGTCGGGAACCTGGGATTGAATGGAATACGCCGAGCATTATAAGGTGTCGGGAACCTGGGATTGAATGGAATACGCCGAGCATTATAAGGTGTCGGGAACCTGTAATGCAAATGTAGATGTCATGCAGAAGAAGATGATATGATGATGATGCTGATGTTGATGTTGATGCTAAATTGTATGACCTAGGTGCGCCTAGGGACCGGAACCTATTCCGAAGTGTGTGTAAAAGGTTAAGGACTGAGAGTGCCAAACGTGGCAGGTGCTAAGGAAGTGGGTAAGACTTATGACGAGCTTGAGGGTGAGCTCTTCTACTCAGGCGAGAATTTGTATCTGTAAAGAATCTGCATCTTCGTGGTGAGAATCTGTATCTGAATCTACGGGTGAGAATCTGTATCTCTGAAGAGTCTGTATCTATGGATGAGAATCTGTATCTCTGAAGAATCTGTATCTTCGGCTGAGAATCTGTATCTCTGAAGAATCTGTATCTTCAGCTGAGAATCTGTATCTCTGAAGAATCTGTATCTTCGGCTGAGAATCTGTATCTCTGAAGAATCTGTATCTTCAGCTGAGAATCTGTATCTCTGAAGAATCTGTATCTTCGGCTGAGAATCTGTATCTCTGAAGAATCTGTATCTTCGGCTGAGAATCTGTATCTCTGAAGAATCTGTATCTTCGGCTGAGAATCTGTATCTCTGAAGAATCTGTATCTTCGGCTGAGAATATGTATCTCTGAAGAATCTGTATCTTCGGCTGAGAATCTGTATCTCTGAAGAATCTGTATCTTCGGGATGAGAATCTGTATCTCTGGTCTACGACGCAAGGTAAACTTTATGCAAATGATCATGATGAAAGTTGATTTTGAATGTGCCAAACGTGGCAATGAAGATGTGCATGTCAAAATACAATCAAAGTATGTGTAGGAAACTTGTCCAAAACAAGAAATCGTTGGAAAATATGCCAAACATGGCAATGTTAAGGATCAAAAATTGTCCAAAGCAAGACATTGCTAGAAAGTGTGCCAAATGTGGCCATGGTGAGGTTTATGAAACGAAGTGTTTGAAGGAAAGTTGTTCAAGACAAGAAATTGTTGAAAGAGGTGCCAAACGTGGCAGTGTTTGAAGAAAATTCTGTTTACTGAAAAGGAAAGTGAAATTATCATTTCCTGACCATAGATTTCAGACTTGTAATTTATCTCCTAGGAGATGAACATGCCATCGGTGGGGGTATGGTGTATGATGTAAAGGTAAGGACTTATGTGGGCCTGTGTAGCAGTTTGGGCTGTGTGGTGTATGGTGTGAAAGTAAGGGCTTATGTGGGCCTGTGGTGTTTGATGTGCAAGTAAGGGCTTTGTGGGCCTGTGTAGTGGTGGTGTGGAGGTAAGGGCTTATGTGGGCCTGAGGTGTTTGACGTGGAGGTAAGGGCTTATATGTGCTTGCTTTGGTGGGTGGTGGTGGTGTGTGATGTTTGAGCTCTGGGTTCCAATTGGTGTGTCATAGCAATTGTTGGAACCAACAATTGCCCCCAGTATTTTCCCTTAAGACAATCTGAGCTAGAGTTCATGGCAATCGATCGGAACAATCGATTGCCCCCAGTATTTTCTTTTATTAAACGTGTGAATGAGTCTCGTCCTCACAGGGTCAAGGCTTATGTTTTTATGCGGTGCTTCCTAACCTACACTCGGCGTGTTTGGTGTTTGCACTTGTTTCTCGCTCACGGTCATAACTTCTAGACCATTGAATTCGATATTTGATGGATTTACGCATTTGATCTGTTACTTTCACGTGATTGGACACACAACTATCAAGTCGGAAGTCTTTAAAGCTTATAACATGGCCATGGGGTGTGATGAAAGACAACGGGACCATGGAGGGATATTTCAGGTATGTGGAGCTATAAGGGTGACCAAAGCTGCAACTTGCACCTTCTCTCGGACTTGTCTCTTTGCCTTGAAGTCGTTTGGCTACTTCGTGATGACTTCGCTTATGAGCTTGGAACTTAGAACTTTTGGGTTGTTCCTTACGCCTTCTCTCTTTCTTCTGATTTTGGATTACTTCGAGGCTTTCCATGTTTGCCTTTCTTTGAATCTCTTTTCCTCCGGGGTTCTTGTGTTTCCCGGTTTTGAACTTTGAGAGCTGTTTTTGATGTTAGCTCATTTGGATCCTGTGTCACTTTGGGACCATTTGCGGATCGTTTCATCATGTGGTAGCAGTTTTGCTTCTTTGGACTTGTGAAGTTGCTGTCCGGAAGTCGGGCTCCTTGCTTCCTTTGGTCACTGGGTCAGTTTATTCATCATTGGCTGGGTTATTTTGTGGAGTTCATAATATCGAAAAGGGATATATGAAAGGCTCAGGGGGTGCCTAGGGTTTAGTGTCAGGGTTCACAAGCTTTTGGCTATGTGGTGTTTGTACCTAGGTGCTTCGTCATTCCTGATAGTTGTGTATCCATTCTTTGTTACTTTTCGCAGGTTTAAGCGTAAATCTACAAATTATCTCCTTCGATCGGAGTTATGCCGTTTGCCTCACTTTTGAATGTGGCCTCCCTTGAGTCGTGTAAAAATGACACGCTCTTTCACTCTTGGTCTTACTACTCAAGGCACCCTCGTGAAAAGTTCACTCAGAGACTTGTTCACCAATTAATCGAAAGAAATAGTCGTGGTTGGTCTTTAAACTCAGATTGCCCCCGGTATTAGTCAGGGTTTATGACAACAATTTGTATGTGGTTTGTTTGGATGCTTAGGGGTGAGCTGTGGCATTTGGTTGGACACGTTCATCCTTTTGGAAACAAAAAAGACAAATCATTTTATTCAATTGCCAGAAGATGAACATTAGTTTTGAAAGATGATTGGTTGAAGGTGCAAAATGAACAAACATTTTTTCCATTTTCTTGAGATTGTAAATCAAAAAGACAAAAAGACTGAAATTCGAACATCTAAGCCTCATTAAAATGGAAATATCATAAGCCCCTTACAAAATAGAAAAGAAAAATTAGAAAGCAAAATGCAACTAGACACTAGCCTACTCGACAAACTGGAGTCCTTGCTCGATAACGTCCTCGATCTTGTGCTTCAATGCTCTGCAGTCGTCAGTACTGTGTCCTGGTAGTTGATGAAACTGACAGAACTGATGGAGATGTTCCCCGACTTGGGTGATCCCAGGGCTAGGTGTGAGAGGCTTGTAGTAGGTCTAGCTCTTGTAGCTTCACGAGTGCTTGACTGAGAGGCCGGCCAATGTCAGTAAACTGTCTCGGTGCAGAGAACCTCTTGGATCGGGGTGGGCCTTGATGTTCTGCTTTACAGCACTGGGTTTTTGTATGGTGCTTACTTGGTGTGAAACTTGAGCTGCTTTGGCGTCCTGACTTAAAGGTCTCGATACTCACACCCTGGGCTTTGGGTTGTTCCAGCTTCAGCTCGCCTTTGTGAATCTTTTCTTCCATGTCTTACCTGTCCCATCAGCATGTCGAAATTAGGGAAGTATGTGCAACTCAGCTCGTGTTGTATTGTCTCTGCATATTGTCCACAATCATTCGAATCCGTTCTGCTCATCCATTTTTGTAGGCATAACAGCGGCCTTCATCCTCCACCGTTTGATGAAGTCGGACATTGATTCACTGTCTTTCTGCCGAGTGCTGGCAAGGTCGGACCTGGTGACTTCTAGATCTTAGCATACTCGAAATGGTGCAAGAAAGCCTCACAGACCTCCTCATAGGTTTTTGGTGTCATCCTCTAAGTCAAATACCAACGTTGAGTGTTTCATCGAGGGTAACGGGCAAAGACCTTGGCCTTTTTGCATGTCATTCAACCTGAGGATGGACATCTCCCTATCGAACACCAGATGGACCTGCGGGTCTGAGGAACCCTTGTATAGAGCAAGGTGGGCAACTTCAACTTTGGGGGGAGATCAACCTCGGGGTACGATGCCATGGAGGAGTAATCAAAACCAGCCGGCTTGCTAGCCTTTTCCATGCGCTCGATCCTTTTCAGAGCCTTCTCGAGTTCTGCAGTTAGCTGGTGATCTGGGGCGGCTTCCCCTACGAATCCTTGCGCACCCTGGGCCCCAATGGAGTTAGCTTCGACGTGGTCATGCTCTTTCCCAGAGTCAGCAATCTTTCCTGAAATGTTTTCCTGATGACCAACCTCAAGGGAATTGATTTTGCTTTTCAGCTCTTCGATGATGGTGACATACTTAGCCTCCATGGCATCAAAGGGGCTCTGTACCTCTGCTCTAAGGCTGCAAACTGGCCTCCATGCTGACTGGGTTTCCTCCCTGCCATACTTGGGATTCGGGGCTTATCTGTTGGAAAACAGAAATGGATTGAGCTAAAATTCTGGACCGTGAAGAAGAAGAAGTTGTAGGTTAAAAACTTGTTTGGGGCAAGAAAAGCACATGAGCTGGAATGTTTTTGAAGATTGTGGGTAAGCATTGAGGCCCGAAATGAGTTGGAAGGGAGGTGCCTCGAAATGTTTGAAAGAATGTGGCTCTTGGGCCAGAATATTTTGAGAATTGGGCGCTTGGGCCAGAATGTGTTTGGGCTAGAGGTAAAGCACATGGGTCAAAATGATTTCTAAACCATGTTCTTGACGTGAATTGGAATTTGGGCCAAGTAATTCTGATTGGGCCTAAAAGATGATACTTGTTTCTAGGATCTTGGGTCAAAGCCCAAGTGAAAAGTCTTCCTAGACTAGAATGAACCTTGAAATGGAAAGGCCTGATGGATCTTCATGAACTGCTTTAGGTGGATTTGTTTTTCATGGGCCTAGAACTAAATTGATAATTAAAATTGGGCTGAAAGACAAATCACCTAAATCTAAACTTTTGGGCCGAAGCCCGAACAAATAACTCGCACATTCAAATCAAGCAGGGCCTTTGGGCCGCAAACAATAAAGCCGCGATATCGGGTTGGGCTGAGTTGATGTAGGAAAAGTTCCTATCAATCTCTAGACTGGGTAGTGGGCCGATCATACAAGCAAACAAGGCCCACACAAATTCAACATGTCCTCACTTGACGGTTAAATCAATTTGGGTATGGATCGATCCGGAGAGGTGCTTGGGGCTTGGGCCCAGGTCACCACAAAGGAATAGGGCTTGCACGCCATTCTCTTTGGGCTTCCCCACTTTTTTCACATCACCTGAAGGTGTGCGTCTACGGCCGGGTCTTTGACTGACCAAACAATGGGGGGTAAGGACACTGCCAGGAAAACGCTTGGGGCTAAGGCCCAGGTATTAAGGGGATGTGGTTAGACGACATCCTCCTCTTTTCCCCCGCTTATTCACATCACCTAAAAGGTGTGAGTCCCTGACAGGGGACCCTAGATGGGTCCCGGGGTGGAACTGGTTTGTGTGGACCCTCGCTCTCATATGATGCAAGGGTGCAAAAATTTAAAGTGCGCACGAAAGTAAACAAACAAAGTAATAAAGCCATAAATAAACAATTTTTCGAGTTAAGCCCTCTTTCTTAAAATTAAACAAGTTAAAATTAAGAATTTATCCCCAGCAGAGTCGCCAGTCTGTGAGCCTCGATTTTAAACCCTATCCTATGTGGATTAAGTTGATTAGGATCTAACGGGTTTTAGGTCCACTTATACCTAAGATTAATAACTATGTCATAAACAATAATTATTAAAACCTAAGCTAGCTCACTGGAACCTATTATGAGTCGCCACCTAATTTTAACCTAGATCAAATTAGGAAAGGAGAGTTCGGGTTCGGGGGCTTGATATTCGACTTATTAGGGTTCAATTACTTTCATTACCCTTCCTAGGTCGTTTTTCCTCTACTTGGTTTATTTACGGCTTATTACGAGTCGTTTTAACCTAAGTGCGCGAGCTTCTTTTTTTTGTGTTTTTAGCATTTTTTGACAGAAAATTAAAGTGAAATTGAAAGCTACCTAAACTAGGGTTTCGGAGGCAGAATTAGGTCAAATTTTGCTTACGTCCGTAGCCACGGACCCATGTCCGAGACCACGGACCCCAGTTAACCTAAACTATACAGAAGAGTCGAAATCAAAGAAAAAACAAAAATTGCGAAGTCCGGGGCCACGGACAGGCTGTCCGTGGGCCCAGACATTATTAGAAAACCTAAATTTTGAATTTTTAAAAAAATCCCGCCGCCGTCCGTGGGCGTCCGGGCTTACGGACAGGGAGTCCGGGACCCCGGACATCACGTCCGTGGGTGCGGACCGCCCTCGGACGGCGGTGTTGAGGCTGTTCCCGAAGGTGTTTTTGGCTCAAATTTTATGGGTGTGTAGCCTGAAAGATGTACAATTCGTTAGTAATTGAAAGATTGCAGTTTGAACTCGAATTATGTACGAAACTTGACGAACAAGTAACAAGGCAGAAACAAAAGTAATTAGCATTACAGAAGCGTAAAAAGGTTAGTTTGAACCCAAAATTTGACAGAGAGTTAATAAGGTCGTGGAGAGTTAGAAAACTAGAATTGCAACCTGTTTTACCTTCAGATTCGTGGTGCTTCTTCACGTCGGGATTCTTCAGAGGCCTCGTTGACGGCGGATCCGGAGGAACTTCGAACCGGGCTTCTGACTCCTTGCTGTTCTTGACGTTCTTCACGTTTTGGTGAGGGTTTGATGATGGATGATGTTGTGGGAGTTGAAAAACGTGTTTTGGTGTTGATTTTGGTGAGATTTTGGTGTTTGACTGTGGCTCCGGAGTTCAAAACGTGGAGAGAGAGAGAGAGAGACGGCTGCCTTCTTTGAGAGTCTAGGGTTCTTGAGGTCCTTCTTTGATCATGGGATAAGGTTCCTTATATAGGCTTCCTTAAAGATAGAAAAATCCGGTAAAAACCAAGATTTACCGACGTTTTAGCTCATGGGCTTCCAAAAGGAATTTGATTATGAAATTTTACACATGGGTAAAGGATGATATTTCTGAATTTTCTAAAGTGGAATCAAATTTTTTGGACATTGGAATATTTTAAAATTCAATTTCTCGTCAGATTCAATCAGAAATTGCTAGAAAATTATTGGAAATTCGAAAAAACAAAATTCCAACGCCATTATGCTTCAGATGTCATCCTCTATCATGGGTTAAAATTTCAAAGCATTTTGAATTGATTTGACCCTTATTTGGAGGAGAGAGAAAGCCTATAGGGGGCGTAGGAGGCTTGAAAATTTACGAAAGTGCCCTCGGAGATGACTAAGCTGTCCCTAGTACTCTGAAATGTGCCGATCGAACCGGGAACCCTCGCTACTATCCTATTAGTTGAGACTCTCCTTCGGGGGGGGTTGAAATTTTGGGTATAACACACCCAGTTCCTTGTCTAACTTGTTACTCAATTTTCTCTTAAAATTCACCAACACTTGTAACATTTCTTACAAGGTTTCTAAATGGTGTTTCTCACCTATGATAATCACTATCCCAAAATGCTTTCTCCTCACCATAACATCATCTCCCAAGCACCTTTTCTTAACAACCTAAACTTCTAGTTGATGTCTAAGTCCTTTTGTTTCCTAGAACACCTAAGACATTACTTCTCCTCTAGTAAAACACCTAAACATTTCTAACACTTCCTAGTTCACCAAATCTTGTTTAAACACTTAGAACTTCTTGTACATTACCTAAATTTTGACATGAACTCTCCTAGAACATTACTAAACCAAAACACATTGTTTTCACCATTAAACATTCAAGAACACTAAAATCCATTAAGAACATTCTTGTACACAAAACTTCACTCATTTAACACTACATCACAATATAGTGCATAGTTTAAATTGCTTGGCACTTAGGCCCTTAAATAGCATGGCTCTTAGGCCCTTAAGATGCATAAACCATAAACACTGAATTTCCCACATTTTATTTGCCTTTGACCTGCAAATACACCCAACAATACATATGTCCTTTAATAGTCTCTATGAGAACATTTTACTAAGTCATTTACCATTGGCTCCTTAAGTAGTTTTAATAAGCAATATAAGCTCATTTCTCCTAAGACATTAAACTACATTAGGTTAGCATATTTACCTCTTTTCCTCACAAACTTCTTTCTTTTTTCCTTGATTAAAATCGGTAAGGATGTTTGATTGCTTGTCAACTTCTAAACCATATACAAATAATGAAATGAGTATACAAGCTTTATGCTTCATCTCATTGTAAACCCTAGATACATATATTGTCTTTGAACATTTAGATGATTGTTTTACCTTGGATATGAAAGAGAGTTTGGATATGTAGCAAGAGAGGACTCCACCAAGCCCTTGGAAGATTCAAATGAAGCTAGAACAAGGCAATATAAAGGACACCATCAATGGTGATTCTCGGTCAACATCAAAACAAGAAGGAAATGGAGTTTTTATTTGAGTTTCCTTACCTAGAAGCAAAGGAGAACAATAATATGTGAAAAGATGAGCTCAAGCTCCTCCCATGGAGATTCCTCTTGGCACCAAAATGGAGCTCTTGGAATTTTGAGAAGACAAGGTTGAAGAGCTTGATGAGACTAGAAGAATGGTGGTCTTTGTTTTTGATTTGGCAAAGTGAGCTAGGAGATAATGGCAATGGAAGATGTAGTTGTGTCTGGTACTATAGCAAAGCCGATGGAGGAAGGAAGAAGAGAGGTTGGAGGCGTGGGAAAACAAGAGAAATGAGAGAATGAAGATAAGTTTGCAAGTTTTGGATATTTAAGTAGTAAAGCAAATAGTACTTTCTACTTTACTACTTTACTTAGCTTATTTTTTGTTTAAATTTGGTGAGTCATCAAGAAAACCGGCCCCCATCTTATACTAAGGGGTATTTTAGTCTTTTTTTGATCAATTGTCACACTTATATTGATATATGTTATAAACTTGGTTAATTTGGTTACTATTCACAAAAACAAGGCACATAGTTGTGAAATTTTTGATTTCCCATTGATTTAGACTTCCTAATGTGATACTAAGTAGTACACATATTAATTAAAGAGTAATGATGGACATTTAGCCATTCAAAACTCATTTACAAGACAATTTTTCAAAAACGTGCTTTAAGACTCCTTAAAGCACATTTTGTGTTTTAACTTGTTTTCAAGCTTGGTTTTCTTTGGTAATTGGTTTAATATGTTCAATAATATATAAATAAGGTTTTGGTAAGCTCATTAGGTCTTAACCAATCTTATCCCAAGCTTAGAGCACATTTTAGCCTTTATTGACCTTAAGGTATTTATTTGTGTTTTCTATGGTTTAAATTGTTTACTAATGTTTCTAAGACTCTTTTTAGTCTTAATATACCTTATTTTAATGTTTAAACAACATACCTAGGTTTGGGGTATTTCAATCTACCCCCCTTAAAAGAACTTTGTCCCCAAAGTTCATACTTTCCACATATCCTAAATATTAGAACACGGGAACACATATAAACAATACTTCCATAACAACGTTAACAACATACTTACATAGCACCGGACACAGGGTCCAGACAACATAACAACATAAATCATTCAGACACAACGGTCTGTAACATGATAAGGTAGTAACATAACAACATAACACATAGACAATGTATCCAAATACATGTCGTACGCACATAACCGAAACGGCTCTACCCCCTTAAAATAGGGGTACGCCCCGTACACTATACATACAAATACTAAGAAGTAAACAACGATGGGTACTTCGCCTTCATCTTATCTTCCAGCTCCTAAGTGGCCTCCTCAACGTCCTGGTTAGACTAGAGAACCTTCACCAGTCTCACAGACTTATGGCGAGTGTCTCGAGTCTTAGTGTCCAGAATCTGTACGGGAGTCTCCACTGATCGCATGGCCGGCTCTAAGGTTAGCCTTTCAGGCTGAAGTACATGAGACGGATGAGACATATATTTCTTCAACTGGGACACATGAAATACATCATGTACCTTGCCCAGCTCGGCGGGTAAATCAAGTTTGTAAGCTACCGGGCCGATCCGCTCCGTCACAACATAAAGCCCCACATATTTCTGGCTAAAGTTGCCTTTCTGGCCAAAACGAAACACTCCCTTCATGGGGGATACTCTCAGAAATACCTGATCGCCCAAGGCGAACTCCAGGTCACGTCTGCGCACATCGGCGTATGATTTCTGCCTATCCTGAGCTGACTTCATGTTAGCCCGGATCTGTCGTACTTCTGCTTGAACTTGCTCCAGATACTCTGGTCCTATAATGACCGTCTCACTCGACTCATCCCAGCATAAGGCGTGCGGCATGGTCTACCGTACAAAGCCTGGAAGGGAGACATCTTGATCGAAGCATGGTAACTGTTGTTGCAACTAAACTCGATCAGATGTAACTTGTCAATCCAGCTGGTCTGAAAGTCAAGTGCACATGCAAGTAACATATCCTCAAGTGTCTGGATGGTGCGCTCACTCTGACCATCTGTTTGTGGGTGGAACGCTGTACTTAGCTTCAGCTCGGTACCAAGCGTTTCCCGTGTGGATTTCCAGTACCTGGAGAGGAATCTGGTATCCCTGTCAGACACAATCGTTTTTGGTACCCCATGATGTCTTACAATCTCTCTGTCGAAGAGCTCTGCAAGCTTAGCCACTTTCCAGGTGTCCTTCATCGGTATGAATCGAGCCACCTTGGTCAGTCGGTCAACAACAACCCAAATCATATTCAGACCTCCCCTTGTAGGCGGAAGCCCTACTACGAAGTCCATAGAAATGTCATGGAACTTCCACTCAGGCACTGGCATTGGCTGTACCATACCACCAGGCCGTCGGTGCTCAAACTTGACCTTCTGACAAGTGAGACACCTCAATACATAATCATTCACATCCTTTTTCATTCCAGTCCACCAAAAATAACGTTTCATACCCTTATACATTTTTGAACCTCCGGGGTGAATGAAGTCGTAGAACAGTTGGATTCACTCAGTATGCGCTCCTTCAGCTCAGCGCTACTCCTCGGAATACATAGTCGGCCATTAAGCCTAATCAGGTCATCATCGTGGAGTCGGAAGTCGTACTTCTGACCCTCGAATGTGCCATCAACAAGCTTCTGCCTGATCTCCAACATATACTGATCCGTCATTTGAGCACTCCGCACCTCTTCAACCAAGCTAGTATGAGAGACTAGCGAATGGAGAGAGTGTGCTCGGTGACTCAATGCGTCAGCTACCACATTTGCCTTACCCTCTTTATACTACAGATTGATGTCGTAATCGTTTAGAAACTCGACCCACCTTCTTTGTCTCATGTTCAACTCCTTCTGAGTGAACAAGTACTTTAAACTCTTGTGGTCGGAATAGATTGTCACACTTACCCCATACAAGTGATGTCGCCATATCTTCAATGCGGAGACAATGGCACCCAATTCTAAGTCGTGGGTAGGGTAGTTCTCTTCATGCTTCTTCAGCTGTCGGGAGGCGTATGCTACGACCTTCCCGTGTTGCATCAACACACAACCCATACCTCTGCCTGATGCGTCGCAATAGACCTCAAAACCATCTGGACCGTCTGGTAAAGTCAGGACTGGTGCAGATGTCAGAGCATCCTTGAGACTTTGGAAAGAACTCTCGTAGTCGACTGTCCACTCGAATGGTGCATCCTTCTTCATCAAGGAAGTCATCGGCTTCGAGACATTGGAGAAGTCCTTCACAAACCTCCTATAATAACCTGCCAGACCGAGGAAGCTCCTGATGTCGGTAACTGTCTTCGGCCTAGGCCAGGTGCGCACTGCATCAATCTTTGCCGGATCAACAGCGATCCCGGCCTCAGAAATCACATGACCAAGAAAAGATACTTGGTTCAACCAAAATTCACACTTAGAAAATTTCGCATATAACTGATTCTTTCTCAATGTTTGTAACACATTTCTTAGGTGGCTTTCATGCTCACCTCTCGATTTCGAGTACACAAGAATATCGTCGATGAAGACTACCACTGACTTGTCCAACTGATCTTGGAACAAGCGGTTCATTAAGTCCATGAACTTGGCTGGTGCATTGGATAAACCAAACGGCATAACCGTAAACTCATAATGTCCATATCTGGTTCTGAATGCGGTCTTCTCAATGTCACTGTCACGGATGGCGATCTGATGGTATCCGGATCGTAGATCTATCTTGGAGAATACTGATGCTCCTCTCAACTGACCAAACAAGTCGTCGATGTGTGGTAAAGGATAACGGTTCTTCACCGTAACTGCATTCAGTTCTCGATAGTCAATACACAGGCGGAGACTACCGTCCTTCTTCTTTACGAAGAGGACCGGCGCTCCCCATGGTGAAACGCTAGGGCGGATAAATCCTTTGTCGAGTAGGTCTCTCAGCTGCTCCTTGAGCTCTGTCATCTCTGCTGGCGCCATACGATAGGGCGCCTTCGCTATTGGTCCGGTGCCCTGAACCAAATCAATCTCAAACTCAACCTCCCGTGCTGGCGGCATGCCCGACAGTTCCTTAGGAAATACATCAGGAAACTCCGACACTACCGGCACATCTGGGCTAAACTCTGGGTCTCTCTCTATGTCCTGGACATAGCAGAGGTATACATCATTCCCTCGTCGAAACTCACGATACATAGCCATGGCGGTGATGATCTGAGTCGAAGGCTCCCTGGGCCTCTGGCGGTAAGATATGGTAACCCCAGACGGACTCCAAAGAAGCAGACGATGCTCGGCACACAGGATTCTGCCCTTGTACCGCTCCAACCAGTTCATCCCGACAATCACATCAAAACCAAGTCCCTCGAACTCTATCAAGTCGATCGGAAACTCTTCATCTCTGATTCATACAACAACATCTCGGTGGTAGCGGGTACATCTGATCCGCTCTTTCGACGGGAGAGTGACTAGAAAATCTGGCATCTCCTCACCGTCTAACCCCAGCCTCTTCGCAAAAGACAGCGAAATAAATGTATGTGAGGCTCCGGAGTCGAACAAGATCGAGGCGTCCACGCCATTGACTGGAAAGGTACCGGTGAGGATTGTGCCGCTCTTGCCGGCTTCTGCCTCATTGCAGACACTCAGTATACCTCCCGTTCCGAGTGCACAGCCTAATTCATTGGCAAACTAATAAGTATTTGGTGATAACACGGTTGACATACTTCAAACAACTCCACTTTATTCATTAACACACTCTTTACAACATACGTTGGTTTACACTGTTGACATAACTAACACATACAACATCCTTAACATACATTGGTTTAACACACTACATGATTATACAAGGCTTTAGAACTGTCTGAAGGTCAAATTCAAACGTCCGGGTTTCATGTGTGTGGCATTGATCACTGCCGATGGTGCGGTATTAGTTTGATCTTCTTGATGCCATGATATAGCATCCTTGATTGTCCACCCATGATTAACACATCTCCTGATTTCAACACTAACTTCCTTGCGAGATCCGCACGCTTCTGCTCGCCGTACACAAACACTGTGGTATCACCAATGGACCAAGACACCACGGGTACTCCCTTACTTAGAGACTCGGGTGACTCGTCCTTATCTTGGTGTAACCCTAACCGTCCACCTTTCTGGTAGAAGTTCACAATACATAAATCCGCTTTAACACTTGACATTGAATCTGATTCAACTTGCTGAGCAATTCCCACGGCGTGGTTAACGACCGCAAGGAACTCCTTAGGTATACTTGGTACAATTGCTCCATCTTCAGCTCGTACTTCTTGATATGTCTTGGTGTAAGGGTTCCAGTCCTTACCCATGCACATCATCTTCAATTTCATCTTCGATCCGCTCGGATATTCGGGTGTATAGAAACCTCCAGGTGCTGCTCCAAGTTCATTGCATCGTCTGATGATGTGGATTTGCGCTTCCGGTGTCAGGTATCCATTTAAGAGTATCATACCTGGTTGGATGACCTGACATTGCTCCATTGGGAAGTCAGTGATGTTGATGGTGGTTTCTTCAGGGTTTGGTGTGGGTGGGATTGGATAGCAAATATTGAAGGTTCCTAAGTTTTCAAATTACCTAATTAGGTGTTCTCACATTATACTTTAACTGTTTACTTACATGGTAGTACACTTAGACTCACTAACACACATGCATGAAATGCGGTATGCTGCATTTATGCTGCCAAAACAGTCATGCCGAATAGAGCCTAATACGTTGGTTTGATGTCAGTTATTTTATCAAACCGACAATGTAACACCCCTACTAAATCCGGCTCCTAATTATGATATAAACGTCGTACTAAATAAATAAATCACAGCGGTAAATAACAGACTGTCGTTCTAATGGTGTCACTGTTATCACTCGCCCATACGGGTGATAACTAGTTACATGATAATCAACATACGAAACGTATTCCCGCAGTGATCACAAGAGATAGATAGTAGTGCTTAAACAATTTAAAACAAATCCAACAACAACCGTTATTGCAAACCCGTACTCGTGAGCGTCTAACCAGAATACACCTCGGTTTACACAACCCGAGTCCAAAAAAACATTATTATTAAATCGTACCAAGTCTTGACCAACAGTAACCACAACTGTCGCGCCCCGCGTCGACCCACCAGCTAATCTCCTTAAATAAAAATGGTTTGTGGTATGGAATCAGCCCCTGCTGAGTATGTTATCACTTGCCCCGTCATGCCTCCTCAAACCCCTCAATTAATTGGTCGAGAGCATGAGATTCGTTACATGCAATACCGTTTTAATATTTAAACTGTAAAACAGTTAACAGTAATATCCATACAATAACACAACCATCAACACAAATAATATAATCACACAGTATAACCAATGAACAACAAGGCGAAACAACGAGAATAATAAACAAGTATCGATTCCCGTCCTTGGTATAGAAACCAATATTGTTCGCCAAAGTACATGTCTCAACTGTAATAAGTGTTTAGTTATACCTAGTGACAATTTCTCGTTAAAAACGATGAGTCTCTAAATTACCTATATACTATGGCGGGTCACCCACGGCAGTAGCCACTCCAGCGGTAGAGTCTCCGACCAACGAGCCATCCTGAAATACCCCGTAATTAAAAACAGTGATTAATTAGGCTAATTATATTTTTAAAGGCTTAATTACACTTACATAAATACGAGGGAACAAATCCCGAAGAAAACGGACCTTTAAAATGGGTTTAAAGCATAAACGAACCTTAAAGCGCGTTTTTCGAGGAAACCGGGAAAACGTGACTTTAAGCGGGTCAAATAGACTCGTAACAGTATTGGTCAACTAAATAATCATTAATAAATATTAGTGAAGCTTTAGAACCAATAAAATTAATTAAACGAGAAAATTCCGGAAAACGGGTACCGGTTAGTGAGAACTGTAACAACCGGTAGGTTGTGGGGCGAGAATACAATTAAACAAACTTAGTGTGTCCACTTTGTAAATAAAAATAAAAATGTGAGTGTGTGTGCATATGTGGGCCGACTTATTGAGCCCCCCCTCTCTTCAATTGTCACTTATTTGCTAAAGGACAAAACTAATAAGTAAAAAGCAAAAAAATTAGACTCTCTCTCCTCACTCCCCTCTTCACTCACGTTTTTGCACCCCTCTCTATTCTCTCTTTTCTCTCTTCTTCTTCTACCTTGCGACACCAATGGAGAAAGGAAGAAACTCACACAACTCCCTCCTTCTCTCCTCTTGTTAACCCATTAATCTTGCTCCAAAAATTACAAAATTAGTACCATTGGAATCCCCTTGCAAAGGAGAACATTTCCCTCCTTTCAAAAATCCAAAAGCTCCATTTTCAATTTTATGGGTATTCACCATTTGAAGATTCAAGTCCACCATTAGAGGCACCTTCACCTCCTTATCATCTTGAGGTAAAAAGAAGTTCGAAAATCCACCATTTCTAGCCCTTGTTTGCATTATAAGAATTTTTGGATTTTGAACTCCTTGTTCCTTCTTGCTCCAGCCAATTTTGGCTTCTCTTGGGGGCTAGGAATTTTGTTCTCTTGCTAGACAAGAATTACATTCATCCATTGGAAGGTAAAACTCTTTCCTAAACCCTAAAACATTAAATTCTAGGGTTAGTGCAAAAATGAATGTTAAACGGTATTGTGTATTGGTATGGTGGTTGTAGTAGTGTGCATTGTGTGAGGAAGAACAAAGAAGAAAGGAAGAGAAAGAAAAGAAAGGAAAGAAAACTAGCAAAACAAGGTAAAGTCTCTTACCTTGAGCTAGTTTGTATTGTGTATTGTAACAGTTTTTGGAGTAGTAAAATGAGTAGTGAATTGAGTAATGAGTATATTGTAGTATGATGAATAATGAATTGGAACAGTTTTGAAGTCTTTTAAATGAGTTTTAAAAGCTTGGGAAAACCTTGGGTAGTATGTGTATGTGTGCAGGAATTTTAATGTGTGTAGTAGTGTTGAATGGTGAGTATAGTGTATTGTATAAACAGGTTGTGAGAATGTGAATTTGTGAGCTGAAATAATGTGTGGAGAAAGTAAGAATTATAGGGGAGACCATGTCAAAATTTGTGTAGAAAGGAGAGGACTTGAGTTGTTTAAGAAGAGGAAGTATTTGGAGAGTTTAGGAGGAATGTTAGTACCTTGTAACAGATTTGAATATGAGTTTGTAAATGAGATGGAACTAGGTTGTGAGCTAATGTATTTAAGATGCTAAGAGTGGCATTGGATGAGGAGGTATTGGAGTATAAGAGTAGAGGGAAAAATCTGTAGCATAAGGTATGAGGGAAGAAACAATGGGAGTGTTGAGTTGAAACTTGGGGAAATTGAGTGTATAAATAAGCATAGGATTGTGTAATGTATTAAGGAATGAATTAGCATGATTTAGAGTGTCTAAATAGTACTAAAACATGATAGGATGCATGTAGGAAGAATAGGGAAGCAATGGGTGAAATTGGGAAAAGAAAACAAGGCCTGTAGCAAGGTTCTGCTACTGTCCAACCCACAGCCTGGATCGGACGCTGGGTCGGACAAGGCCTGAACAACGAAAATAAACTTTCTGGAACCGTCCGACCCAGAGCCGTGAGTCGGACGTGGGTCGGACGGGCCTTGAGAAACGACGGTAATTCTTTCTGGAATGGTCCGACCCAGGGCCGTGAGTCGGACGTGGGTCGGACGGGCAAATTTTCTAATGGCGAAGTTTCTGACTTCATCCGACCCAGAGCCTGGGTCGGACAGTGGGTCGGACGGAGCTAAGTCACAGAATCGAAACTTTATGGAATGGTCCGACCCAGAGGTGTATGGGTCGGACGGAATAGTGCTGGGTCGGACGGGAGTAATTTCAGAGGACGAAAACCTACTGGAATGGTCCGACCCAGGGTTGGGTCGGACGGTGGGTCGGACGTCCCAAACACTTACAAAAAAAATGTTTTTATAATATGACTATAGTAATCATATGTATGTATATGTATATGCCTATACACCGGTATGCATATATAAGTAGTAATACACCATTAATGAAGTAATAATGGTAAGAAAGTAAGTAAATGTGTAAGGAAGTAAGTTTATGAAGTAGTAAAGGAAAGAATGGTTTTATAACCAAGTAAGAAAGTAGTGGAGTAGTAAGTATGCATTGAAAGTATCAATGAAGGAGTAAGTAGATCAATAATAGATCATTGATCATACTACTTCATGTATGTATAGGAATCCCATAGTTGAGCTCCAAAGGAACCGGTAGTACCCTACGACGGTGAACGGTATGATTTCTTCATGCCCTGTATCCTAACTTGGTTACCCCAATTTGTGTGCTTATGTGATCACCAACAAGATAAATGCACGAATCGGACTTATATTGCACCTAGTTGTGTTTGAACTATATTGTTCTTGTTTTATGCTCTTGAACATTTAGTTTGTGTAATTCATGAAATGTATGAATGGAAATGAAGTGTATGTGTAAGTATGAGTACTTGCGTATTGTATGTATGTATGGAAGTAAGTATGGACTTCTACTAATTCCTAACGATCTAACTCCTAACATGAGTAATGAGTAAAATGGAATGAGTAGAAGCCCGATATAGTTTCGGCCACGCGTGAGGATAAGGAGACACAAGAGGTTGGATCCGAATCCTGGCTATAATCTTTTCCTTGGACCAAATCCCTTGAATGGGTAGCATCCTGGATTAGTGGGCCACCCTAAAGCCCGGTGGTGGGATGTAGTAATCCCTGCCCGGAGGTCATACCGACTTAACTGGAAGTAAAGTATGTAAGAAGTATGTATTGTATTTGTATTGGTCTTGACTATTGTAAGTCATTGACCCGGAGTAAAAGTATTGAACACCCGATTAACCCGGGTGTGTAATAAGGCTAACAAGACCTTGGTATGTATTGGAGAATTGTATCTCCGTGATGCGGTGAGTATGGTAAGTATGATTGAATGACTTGTATTGTATTCCTTGTATATATTATATGTACGCATGCTTGGTAGAATGAATGTATTGTATTGTACTGTATAAAGCATGTATGTATGTATGAATGAAACGAACCGCATGTACTTGACCAAATAGTTGGCGTACCCTCGCTAGTACGCGGGGTATGCGGTTATCATATGCAGCGTAAGCTGACCCCCTAGGGGGAATGTTTTTACTCCACAGGTACCCGCGAGGCGTGACAGTAGAGTAAGGACTGGATGCAATTCTTTTGATGTAATTAGTAGGATTGTGATGGTGTACCGAGTTGTACACGGCTAAGGCCCCTTTTGAGTAGCCGGTGTACCATGTGGTACACATTTTTGGATATGGAATTCTTAATTGGATAGTAAGGAGAGAATGTATAAACTCTTAATTTTTGGGAAGTAGCACCGGATTGTAATTCGTATAACTTGGATACTCGGTAATCAATTGTAAGTTAAGTATTTGGTATGGTAAAGTAAGTAGTATGTATGTATTTCATTCTAATCATTAGACCGAAACGGTAAGTAGTAGTAGCCTTGTTAACCTTGGAGGGTTAACGGCGTTGTATCACCCGCCGGGAGTAAGTATGTATTCCGCTGCGAGAAGGGTAAGTATGGGATTGATTAGAGGATAATGGAAGGATTAGCGGTTGGGGTGTTACAAAAAGTGGTATCAGAGCGAAGTCTCGCTCTGATGATTAGAATCTTAAGAGTAGTGATTACCGAGTTAGGATTTCAACCGTCTTAAGACGGATATCTAGAAACCTAACTAAGAACTACCGTTAACAATAATGGATACCACTAACGTCTGCAAAGACGATACCATTGTTTGAATGAAGACCATGAGGTCATAGTATCACGACATCTAATGTAATCCACACTTGTTCAGATGTCAGGACGTGGTCCAGGTCGTCCCAGAGGAGGGGGCAACGAAGGACCAAGCGCGCAAACGATAGCCGAAATCGTCGCCGCCACGGTAGCACAGATGCTACCGGATGTAATCACGGCTGTACAACAAACACAACAAAACCAGCAGCAGTAGCAGCAGCAGCAGCCCAACCCACCTCATCCCCGAGAAACGAATTGGGTGAAAGCTGTCGCCAACCTTCGACCTCCATGCTTTAGAGGCGAGAGCGACCCCACCAAGCTCGAGGCCTACCTCTCCGAGATGGAGACGGCCTTCGAGACACTTGAGACTCCCGCTGGAGTTCGAGTGAGGATAGCTGCGTACTACCTCAAAGACGCGGCTATGGATGGTGGAAGCTCGTTAAGGCCGAGCACGTAGCTGATCCCGCATTCGGATGGGAAGCATTCACCTCTCTCCTCTGATCTAAGTACTACCCCGAGCATGTCAAGACCAAGAAAAGGCTTGAGCTCGACGCACTAAAAATGACCGAGAAGATGACGGTTGATGAATATTACCGCACCTTCACCTCTTCTCCGACTTCTACCCGACCTTGGGTATACCGGCCAAGTCTTGGTCGACCGCTTCTACGGCGGATTGAGCCATCGACTCCGGTATGGCATGGGCTTCACACGGTTTACCTCCCTTCAGGTAAACAAGTTGAACCCTTAAAAAGCCATGAGTAATGTGAATTAGTATTCCCGTATGTAAATGTAACCTAATGCCTAAGTAATTCAGGAGTGTTACCACGCTGCATCTCGAGTTGAGATCACCTGCCAGCTAAGAGATGAGGAGCAAGCGCTGAAGCGCAAGGTGAGCGGCAAAGGTAACCCCTCCGATGATCAAAACCAATCCAAACCTTGGAAGAAAAGGAAGGG
Organism: Limonium bicolor; assembly: GCA_023374045.1. NCBI lineage: Eukaryota > Viridiplantae > Streptophyta > Magnoliopsida > Caryophyllales > Plumbaginaceae > Limonium > Limonium bicolor. The sequence goes on along the minus strand of CM041781.1, from coordinate 293,735,084 downwards.
AAGCATTCCCATCAGAAGAACACTTCCGGAGACGGCGGTGCCCATGCTGAGAAGGGCAAGGCAGCTGAGCCATTACAGATTGCCTACACCGCACCAGTGGCAGCGAAGCCACTGAGGTCTCAGCCCTACAGGGGTAAGAAACCGAAACCGAATTAGTACACTTGTGAATTTGTATGTATATAGAGTATTGTAAGTATACCGAACCTTGCTAACTTGGAAGCTATAGGTTCGGATTTGGCCAAGGAAAGAACCAATCTGATGGCCGCAGCTACATCTGCCGTAACTGCAACAAGGATCATCCCGGCACAGATTGCCAAGGAAGGGAGATCCGCTGCTTCACTTGTCAGAAACCGGGCCACCGTGCCAATGCATGCCCGGAGAACTCTAAGCCCAAGGGCAACTACCAGGGCTACAAGCAGCGTGAGGGCAAGGAGGTTGCATCTGGCGATGCTCATGCCCAGCACACCTCGCAGGGACAGGGGTCCCGAGGTCCGCAGAAGGGCGCACCGCAGAGGCAGCCGGCCTTACACATCATAGACCGTGATGGGACCGGGACTAAGTCCGGCCCAGGTAACCACTGTAACCTTTAATCCTTGAAGAGCATGACTAAGTATTAAAGTAATTGTATGAATGAAAGCATGAATGCGTAAGTACTTGAAGTATGAAATTGAGCATGAGTAAGTAACATGGAAGTATGTATTGAGCATGAAATGAATTAGTAAGCCTAGAACTCATCTAGATGAAATTTACCACCTTAGGGAAATTCCATATCTGTTACCCAATACCTTCAAACTCACCTCATGAAGAGACCGACATCGCCAATCACCACTTCAACAACGAACAGTGTCAGGTCATCCGCCCAGGTATGATCTTATTAAAAGGATACCTGACACCCGAAGCACAATTTCAATCATCCGACGTGCAACGAGTTAGGAACGGGTCCAGGAGGATTTTATACACCCGAATTCCCCGGTGGAGCTACAATGAAGCTGAAAATGATGTGCTTGGGAAAGGACTGGAACCCTTATACCAAGACATACCAAACAACGCGAGCAGGAGACGGAGCAACACCTCCAGCAATACCCCCAGAATTCCAAACGCTTGTCACACAAGCTGTAGAAATTGCACAACAATGTGAAGATGAACCAATCCCTGCACTTGAGAAGCAGATCTATGTATCGTCAACTTCTATGAGAAAGAAGGACGACTTGGCTTACACCAAGACAAGGACGAGACAGCGGAATCTCGAACTAGGAGTGCCCGTAGTGTCTTGGTCCATTGGTGATGACGCCGTATTTTTGTATAGCGAGCGGAAGCGTGTGGACCTCGCAGAGAAAAATTGGTATTGAGATCAGGAGATGTTCTAATCATGGGTGGAAAATCAAGGTTGTTGTATCACGGGATCCAGAAGATCAAGTTGAATACGGCACCACCGGCAATAATCAATGCCACACACATGATACCAGGACGCCTGAACCTTACCTTTAGAAAGTATTAATCTTGTAGTAGCATGTAATCCAGTAGTAACGTGTATTAGAGACACAGTATGTATGATGGTTGGTTATTCAATAAAAGCAGTGTTGGTTATTAAATTCCACTTGCGTTCCACCATCTTTACTTATAATCTCATGAATCAATAGGTTGTGGACTCGGTACCGAAGGTAACCTGAGCATCCTCACCGAAGAACAAGCCGGCAAGAGCGGCACCATTCTAACGGGAACCTTCCCAGTAAACGGCATCGAAGCCTCAGTATTATTCGACTCCGGCGCCTCTCACACCTTCATATCGCCATCTCTTGCGAAGAAGTTGGGGCTAGATGCGGATGAGCTACCGAACTTCTTGGTTACTCTCCCATCGAAGGAGCGGGTACAGTGTACCAAGTATTACAAATCAGCCACCATTCAAATCAAAGGTGAAGCGTTTCCCATTTCCTTCATTGAATTCAACGGATTGGGATTCGACTTAATAATTGGAATGAACTGGTTGGAGCGGCACAAGGGGAGAATCCTATGCGCCGAGCACCGATTGCTGCTCAAGAGTCCATCTGGGGTCACTGTTTCATACCGCCAGAGACCGAGAGAGCCTTCAACTACAGTCATCTCCGCCATGGCAATGTATCGGGAGCTCAGAAAAGGACATGAAGTGTATTTATGTCACGTGCAAGACCTGGAGAGAGATCCAGAGTTCAGTGACGAGGTAGCAGTAGTCTCAGAATTCCCTGATGTATTTCCGAAAGAGCTACCTGGTATGCCACCACAGAGGGCGGTAGAATTTGAAATCGACCTTGTACCGGGTACTGGTCCCATTGCTAGGGCACCATACCGTATGGCCCAGCAGAAATGGCAGAACTCAAAGAACAACTACATGACTTACTCGACAAAGGGTTTATACGCCCGAGCGTATCACCCTGGGGAGCACCGGTCCTCTTCGTGAAGAAGAAGGACGGTAGTCTCCGCCTCTGCATCGACTACCGCGAATTGAATGCGGTCACTGTAAAGAACAAGTATCCATTGCCACGCATCGACGACCTGTTCGATCAGTTGAAGGGAGCATCCGTCTTTTCTAAGATTGATCTCCGATCCGGTTACCACCAAATTGCTATCAAAGAGCAAGACATTCAGAAAACAGCATTCCGAACAAGATATGGCCACTACGAATTCACGGTGATGCCATTCGGTTTGTCTAATGCACCAGCCAAATTCATGGACCTAATGAATCGGTTATTCAGTGATCAGCTGGACACTTCAGTAGTAGTATTCATTGACGACATTCTTGTGTATTCGAAGTCACCAGAAGAACATGAAAACCATTTGAGAAGAGTACTTGAGACACTGCGCGAGAACCAGCTGTATGCGAAGTTCTCCAAATGCGAGTTTTGGCTAGATCAGGTATCTTTCCTCGGTCATGTCATCTCGAGCGCGGGCATTTCAGTAGATCCATCCAAAATCGAAGCAGTGCGATCATGGCCTAGACCTAAGACTGTTACCGACATCCGGAGCTTTCTTGGTTTAGCCGGTTATTACCGGAGGTTTGTAAAGGACTTCTCAAAAGTCGCTAAGCCCATGACGTCATTGATGAAGAAAGATGCACCCTTTGTATGGACAAAGGAGTGCGAGGTATCCTTCCAGAAATTAAAAGACTCATTGACCTCAGCGCCAATTCTCACACTTCCAGAGGGCACAGAGGGATTTGAGGTGTATTGTGATGCATCGGGCAAGGGCATGGGATGCGTACTCATGCAGCATGGCAAGGTAGTAGCCTATGCTTCTCGCCAGCTGAAAAAGCATGAGGAGAATTACCCGACACATGATCTAGAGTTAGGAGCCATTGTCTTCGCCTTGAAGATATGGCGACACTATCTCTATGGGGTAAGCATCACCATCTACTCCGACCACAAAAGTTTACAGTACGTATTCACCCAGAAAGAATTGAACCTAAGGCAGAGGAGGTGGATGGAGTTCCTCTCGGATTACGACATCAACCTCCAGTATAAAGAAGGGAAGGCAAACGTAGTAGCCGACGCCCTGAGTCGTCGAGCACACTCGCTCCATTCGCTACTCGCTTCTTCTAGCTTGGTTGACGAGGTGCGAGACGCTCAGTTGAGCGACCCTTACTTCACAGAGATCAGACAAAAAATCACAGATGGTACCTTCGAGCGCCGAAAGTACGACTTCAAACTGCATGAAGATGGTCTGATCCGTTTGAATGGCAGATTATGCGTCCCCCGAAGCAATGCTGAGCTAAGGGATCGCATTCTGCGAGAGTCACATTGTTCGACATTGCATGTCCATCCGGGAGCCTCTAAAATGTACAAAGACATGAAGAGGTACTTCTGGTGGTCAGGAATGAAATCAGACGTGACTGAGTATGTTCTGAGGTGTCTCACATGCCAGAAGGTGAAGTTCGAGCACCGAAGACCGGGAGGAATGGTGCAATCCATGCCCATTCCGGAGTGGAAATTCCACGACATCTCCATGGATTTTGTTGTTGGACTCCCACCTGCTAGGGGAGGACTCAACATGATCTGGGTAGTAGTCGATCGCCTCACCAAGGTTGCCCGATTCATACCGATGAAGGACACCTGGAAGGTGGCGAAGCTCGCAGAGCTATTCGACAAGGAGATCATCCGACACCACGGAGTCCCAAAAACCATTGTATCTGACCGCGACACCAGATTTCTTTCGAGATACTGGAGAGCAACACGGGAAGCGCTTGGTACTGAGTTGAAGCTTAGCACCGCCTTCCATCCACAGACCGACGGTCAGACAGAAAGGACCATCCAAACACTAGAGGATATGCTAAGGGCATGCTTAGACTTCCAGGGGAGCTGGATTGAGAAGCTTCATCTTAGAGTTTTCGTATAACAATAGCTACCATGCTTCGATTAAGATGTCGCCATTCCAAGCTTTGTATTGTAGACCTTGCCGTACCCCATTGTGTTGGATGAGTCAAGAGAAGCGGTCATCATAGGACGGGAGTATTTGGAACAAGTACAAGTGAGGTACAACAAATACCGAGCAAATATGGAAGCAGCCAAGATAGAAGAATCCTATGCGGATGTGCGACGACGCGACCGTGAGTCGCCGTGGGCGGACCAAGTGTTCTTGCGTGTCTCACCTATGAAGGGCGTCTTTCGATTTGGCCAAAAGGGCAAGCTGAGCCCGAAATTTGTAGGCCCGTATGAAGGGCGTGTTCATGATGTCTTTCATGTATCACAACTCAAGAAATACATAGCCGATCCCTCTCATGTATTAGAACCCGAACATCTATCCCTAGAGCCGACGATGAGATATGTCGAGACTCCTCTGCGAATCCTTGATACCAAGACAAGAGACACTCGCCATAAATCCGTACGAATGGTGAAGGTCTTGTGGTCTAACCACGATGTCGAGGAAGCGACTTGGGAATTAGAGGACGTCATGAAGACGAAGTACCCGAATTTGTTTGTAGACTAGATGTCTAGTATCCGTATAGCACGGAGGGTACGGGGCGTACCCCTTTTAAGGGGGGTAGAGCCTTTTTGCTTTTGCATTGCTTCGGGTTAGCATGGCATAGTATGTATGTATTGTAATTGTATTTTGTTGGCACATGTAGTGCTAATTGTATTGTATTGGCACAAAGTAGTGCTAGTAGTATTCGGTATGTAGTACGATGTGTATGGTATGTATGTAATGAGTAATGCATTGGTGTCGTACGGTGTATGACACGAATGATATTGTGAAGTATTGCGAATGTATTGTGGAATGTATGAATTGGATGGAGCATTGTGTATGGTATTTGAACGAAGCATTGTGTATGGATTGAGTATTACGTATGGTATTTGAACTAAGTATGTGGCATGGTATCTGAATTGCGTATGCGGGTAGTGTAAGAATTGTGAACACCTTGTAAGGTCGTAGTAGAATGCATTGTGGCAATTGTTTGCCAAATGAGTAGAAATAGTAAACCATAACCTTGAGCAACTTTGAGGGCAAAGTTTCTTAAGGGGGGTAGATTGAAATACCCCGTAATTAAAAACATTGATTAATTAGGCTAATTATATTTTTAAAGGCTTAATTACACTTAATAAATACGAGGGAACAAATCCCGAAGAAACGGACCTTTAAAATGGGTTAAAAGCATAAACGAACCTTAAAGCGCGTTTTTCGAGGAAACCGGGAAAACGTGACTTTAAGCGGGTCAAATAGGCTCGTAACAGTATTGGTCAACTAAATAATCATTAATAAATATTAGTGAAGCTTTAGAACCAATAAAATTAATTAAACGAGAAAATTCCGGAAAACGGGTACCGGTTAGTGAGAACTGTAACAACCGGTAGGTTGTGGGGCGAGAATACAATTAAACAAACTTAGTGTGTCCACTTTGTAAATAAAAATAAAAATGTGAGTGTGTGTGCATATGTGGGCCGATTTATTGAGCCTCCCCCTCTCTTCAATTGTCTCTTATTTGCTAAAGGACAAAACTAATAAGTAAAAAGCAAAAAAATTAGACTCTCTCTCCTCACTCCCCTCTTCACTCACGTTTTTGCACCCCTCTCTATTCTCTCTTTTCTCTCTTCTTCTTCTACCTTGCGACACCAATGGAGAAAGGAAGAAACTCACACAACTCCCTCCTTCTCTCCTCTTGTTAACCCATTAATCTTGCTCCAAAAATTACAAAATTAGTACCATTGGAATCCCCTTGCAAAGGAGAACATTTCCCTCCTTTCAAAAATCCAAAAGCTCCATTTTCGATTTTATGGGTATTCACCATTTGAAGATTCAAGTCCACCATTAGAGGCACCTTCACCTCCTTATCATCTTGAGGTAAAAAGAAGTTCGAAAATCCACCATTTCTAGCCCTTGTTTGCATTATAAGAATTTTTGGATTTTGAACTCCTTGTTCCTTCTTGCTCCAGCCGATTTTGGCTTCTCTTGGGGGCTAGGAATTTTGTTCTCTTGCTAGACAAGAATTACATTCATCCATTGGAAGGTAAAACTCTTTCCTAAACCCTAAAACATTAAATTCTAGGGTTAGTGCAAAAATGAATGTTAAACGGTATTGTGTATTGGTATGGTGGTTGTAGTAGTGTGCATTGTGTGAGGAAGAACAAAGAAGAAAGGAAGAGAAAGAAAAGAAAGGAAAGAAAACTAGCAAAACAAGGTAAAGTCTCTTACCTTGAGCTAGTTTGTATTGTGTATTGTAAGTTTTTGGAGTAGTAAAATGAGTAGTGAATTGAGTAATGAGTATGAGTATATTGTAGTATGATGAATAATGAATTGGAACAGTTTTGAAGTCTTTTAAATGAGTTTTAAAAGCTTTGGAAAACCTTGGGTAGTATGTGTATGTGTGCAGGAATTTTAATGTGTGTAGTAGTGTTGAATGGTGAGTATAGTGTATTGTATAAACAGGTGTGAGAATGTGAATTGTGAGCCAAATAATGTGTGGAGAAAGTAAGATTATAGGGGAGACCATGTCAAAATTTGTGTAGAAAGGAGAGGACTTGAGTTGTTAAGAAGAGGAAGTATTTGGAGAGTTTAGGAGGAATGTTAGTACCTTGTAACAGATTTGAATATGGTTTGTTTGGAACTAGGTTGTGAGCTAATGTATTTAAGATGCTAAGTGGCATTGGATGAGGAGGTATTGGAGTATAAGAGTAGAGGGAAAAATCTGTAGCATAAGGTATGAGGGAAGCATGGGGTGTTGAGTTGAAACTTAGGGAAATTGAGTGTATAAATAAGCATATGATTGTGTAATGTATTAAGGAATGAATTAGCATGATTTAGAGTGTCTAAATAGTACTAAAACATGTTAGGATGCATGTAGGAAGAATAGGGAAGCAATGGGTGAAATTGGGAAAAGAAAACAAGGCCTGTAGCAAGGTTCTGCTACTGTCCGACCCACCCTGGATCGGACGCTGGGTCGGACAAGGCCTGAACAACGAAACTAAACTTTCTGGAACCGTCCGACCCAGAGCCGTGAGTCGGACGTGGGTCGGACGGGCCTTGAGAAACGACGGTAATTCTTTCTGGAATGGTCCGACCCAGGGCCGTGAGTCGGACGTGGGTCGGACGGGCAAATTTTCTAATGGCGAAGTTTCTGACTTCGTCCGACCCAGAGCCTGGGTCGGACAGTGGGTCGGACGGAGCAAAGTCACAGAATCGAAACTTTCTGGAATGGTCCGACCCAGAGGTGTATGGGTCGGATGGAATAGTGCTGGGTCGGACGGGAGTAATTTCAGAGGACGAAAACCTACTGGAATGGTCCGACCCAGGGTTGGGTCGGACGGTGGTCGGACGTCCCAAACACTTACAAAAAAAAATGTTTTTATAATATGACTATAGTAATCATATGTATGTATATGTATATGCCTATACACCGGTATGCATATATAAGTAGTAATACACCATTAATGAAGTAATAATGGTAAGAAAGTAAGTAAATGTGTAAGGAAGTAAGTTTATGAAGTAGTAAAGGAAAGAATGGTTTTATAACCAAGTAAGAAAGTAGTGGAGTAGTAAGTATGCATTGAAAGTATCAATGAAGGAGTAAGTTGATCAATAATAGATCATTGATCATACTACTTCATGTATGTATAGGAATCCCATAGTTGAGCTCCAAAGGAATCGGTAGTACCCTACGACGGTGAACGGTATGATTTCTTCATGCCCTGTATCCTAACTTGGTTACCCCGATTTGTGTGCTTATGTGATCACCAACAAGATAAATGCACGAATCGGACTTATATTGCACCTAGTTGTGTTTGAACTATATTGTTCTTGTTTTATGCTCTTGAACATTTAGTTTGTGTAATTCATGAAAGTATGAATGGAAATGAAGTGTATGTGTAAGTATGAGTACTGCGTATTGTATGTATGTATGGAAGTAAGTATGGACTTCTACTAATTCCTAACGATCTAACTCCTAACATGAGTAATGAGTAAAATGGAATGAGTAGAAGCCCGATATAGTTTCGGCCACGCGTGAGGATAAGGAGACACAAGAGGTTGGATCCGAATCCTGGCTATAATCTTTTCCTTGGACCAAATCCCTTGAATGGGTAGCATCCTGGATTAGTGGGCCACCCTAAAGCCCGGTGGTGGGATGTAGTAATCCCTGCCCGGAGGTCATACCGACTTAACTGGAAGTAAAGTATGTAAGATGTATGTATTGTATTTGTATTGGTCTTGACTATTGTAAGTCATTGACCCGGAGTAAAAGTATTGAACACCCGATTAACCCGGGTGTGTAATAAGGCTAACAAGACCTTGGTATGTATTGGAGAATTGTATCTCCGTGATGCGGTGAGTATGGTAAGTATGATTGAATGACTTGTATTGTATTCCTTGTATATATTGTATGTATGCATGCTTGGTAGAATGAATGTATTGTATTGTACTGTATAAAGCATGTATGTATGTATGAATGAAACGAACCGCATGTACTCGACCAAATAGTTGGCGTACCCTCGCTAGTACGCGGGGTATGCGGTTATCATATGCAGCGTAAGCTGACCCCCTAGGGGGAATGTTTTTACTCCACAGGTACCCGCGAGGCGTGACGGTAGAGTAAGGACTGGATGCAATTCTTTTGATGTAATTAGTAGGATTGTGATGGTGTACCAAGTTGTACACGGCTAAGGCCCCTTTTGAGTAGCCGGTGTACCATGTGGTACACCTTTTTGGATATGGAATTCTTAATTGGATAGTAAGGAGAGAATGTATAAACTCTTAATTTTTGGGAAGTAGCACCGGATTGTAATTCGTATAACTTGGATACTCGGTAATCAATTGTAAGTTAAGTATTTGGTATGGTAAAGTAAGTAGTATGTATGTATTTCATTCTAATCATCAGACCGAAACGGTAAGTAGTAGCCTTGTTAACCTTGGAGGGTTAACCGTTGTATCACCCGCCGGGAGTAAGTATGTATTCCGCTGCGAGAAGGGTAAGTATGGGATTGATTAGAGGATAATGGAAGGATTAGCGGTTGGGGTGTTACACATCCTAGATCACGGGAAATTTTCTTGATACTTGCGGACCCGTACGCGGACATCCTAGTATCGTTTTTGTGATCATAGCGCGCACCAAGAGCCACATCCTCTGGGCTTTGTTTATGTTTAATTAATTATACCATTGCATCGCATTACCAATTTTTCTAACACATAGACTAAGGTCGTTAGTCCAATCCGGAGTCTGTAAACTCGGGATCCAGTGTTAGATACGAGAGCGGCGTTTAGAAAGGCCAGTGCTCCGTATTAAAGTCTCGGATAATATGTATATCTTATTATCCTAGTGCTACAACGTTTTTCTGACGATCCTTATATTGCATATAAGATAGCACCACTGCCGCTAGTTCGTTTTATATATAGGTTCATATATACGAACCAATACTGTTAACGCAACAACAGTATATAATAAGCAGTTGTAAATATACGGTTCATGCATATTTATTCACACATTCAGACAAACAATCTGATCACAGATCACACAGAAGTCTGAACTGAGGAAGCCCTCAGAGACAATCAGAGACACGTAACAACATACCGTACACCCGGAATGTATAACCGTGGAGTATGAATCAGTTAGATCCGATGCTCCCAGTGTCGTCTCTAGTAGTCTAATAAAACATAACGCTACTGATTAGAATCCCGTATAACAACACAACTCTACGGTACCCCGTACTGTCACTAATACCTCCCGGTTACTAACTATCAACGTTTGTCAGGTTTCGGCTTAACTCGGGATTTGGAAAAAAAACGTTATATTACATGCGTAGTCTCGTCTTGTATATTAATATACTAATGTTTGAACTTTGTCATCACATGTAACTTAATATACCCTTGTATATTTTTAAGTTTGTTTATATATTGCATGTATAATTCTTATCATATATTATACATTTCACCTTAGTATTTATTTTCCTAAGGTTTGTTTTTCCAAGTTCAATGTAGTACAATTTATATGTAAAAATACTTTGGATTATATATACATCCTTATTATTTCATGTATACTCCTTACATTAGAATTTCCATATCTAATGTTTGTAATTCTTTCCTCTTTATCTTATACCATTTTAATTATCATAATATATAGTTATTAAACCATATTACATTTTTCCACTCCATAACATATATTTATTTATATACATGTATTATGGGACTATTTATTATATGGTAAGTCTTTATAATATATTCATTCTCTTTAATGAATATTTCTTATATTATAAATGTTACACCCTTATAACATTAAAACCATATTATAAATTTTTATTTAAAAATGCCCATATTACCGAACAACACCTATTTTCTCAAATATTACAAAATCCACCACATAATTAATATAATGTTATATTATAGTTATATAACATATATTATGACATTTATGTCATTAAAACAATTATAACCTATAGTTACAAATTATTATATATTACCAAAAAGCCCCTTATACTCTCGGCTTTCACTATATACCACTAAACTTCCATAAATCATAAATCTAACCCAATTTATAATACATAGTTTCCTAATGTCATCAAAACTATATATTATTCATATATCTTTGTAAACCTTATATATAACTCCAAAAATTCCCAAACTATAGAAAAAGGTTATAAATATTATTCCTAACCTTATACTTTCTATAAATCTTAGTTTTTACACATATGTTACCCATTTGCAACAATGCTATGAAATATCATATATTATACTTATATAATTCATATAAACTCCAAATTTAACCAAATAAACTTCTAAAAATTCCTAATAACCTAAGGTCTGTTCTAAATTCTATTTAGTACCCCAAGTTTTTGGAAATCACAATATAACCCCATCTCTTATAAATCTTTTACAATTTAATAACTATCAATAAAGGTAGTATTTTAATTCTTAAATTCTCCAAACTTGGTCAAAGTCTCCTATATAGTCAACTTTGACTTCTAATGCCAAATGGGAACCAAACTTTCAGTAATCACTAATTATACCCCATAGTTTTCTATTTTTACAATTTTGACACAAAACTTTATAAAATGTTATATTTTTTTAAAATTCATTTAGAAACCCTAAACTCTAAAATAAGCCCACGGCTTTATATTTTACTAGTAATTACCATTTGACCCCAAACTTAATATATAAGCAAAAAACTAAATAAGCTTTAAACTTAAATTAAAATGGCCTAATGACATGGCCTTATTACAACTTTGCTTTATAACATAAATTACACATAATAGCTCATTTATACAATAAACTCACGGCCTTGCTGTAGTTTATTTATTTTTTCCACATAATGTCATAATTTGACCATTATGTTAATTAAATCACTTAAATGACTAGCTTAATTTATCTTAGTCATTTTTTTCCATTTTTAGGTTAATATAACCCATATATTTACTCACTCTCGGCACATAAATATATATGCTAAGAAATCATAAAAATCATAAGTTTAAGGTGTTTATACCTTGGTTTATGCTTGTAACAACTCGGCAGCTTGGAGGAAAAATCATCACATCATTTAGACATGTTTAATTCACCAAAATAAGATATGGTTATACTCCAAGCTTGAGCTTAACCATGAAGAACAATTAATGTAAGATTTAAGGCAAAAATCACCTTAAAAATGCAAGGAAGTTTCCAAAGGATTTCGGCCTGAATTAAACACACCACAATGTGTTAAATTCACCATATAAACATAGGAAATAGCTAGAGAACAACAAGCTGCTATGGTAATAGGTTTTACCTTGGCAAAATGCCTTAAAGAATGGTATTTCCTTTGAATTTCGGCCACCCTTGCTCCAAATGGTTAACCAACTGAATGAACATGTAAATATGAAGATTATGAGTGTATAAACTCATAAAAGTCAAGAGAAGAAAACCGTATGAAGAAAGGAGATGCTTAAGGTATGTTTTTACCTTAAAATGCAAATTTTGGAAACCTTGGTTCCTATACTTGCTTCAGCCGAGATTGGTTTTTGTTATAGCCTTAAAACACTAAGAATGAGCCATGGAAAGTGATAGATCATGAGCTCCAAGTGTAGGTAATGAAGAGATGAAGAAAAAGAGCTAAAATATGCCTTAAACCATTACCTTAGGTGCTTAAGAGATTGATTTGTCTTCCACACTCAAGAACACAGCTTGAGAGAGTTTGGAAGAGCTAAGGGCTCGACTGGAATGGGACAAGAGGCAAGAGAATGAGAGGAAAGGTGTTTAAATGGTTAAAATGTAAAAAAAGGAATAGTAAAATGGTGAATCATCACATTAAGTAGATATTTAGCATTAATGTTGTGTGTGCTGTCCTCCCTCCTCCTTGCCTGCCGACAGCCAAAGGATAAGAATGGTCAATTAATTGACCATTGACCAAACTTGGTTAATTTGCTTAAAAATGCACTATTTAGGTTACTATTCACAAATAAATGTCATATTTTGATTTTTATTTTCAAACCTTGATTTAGACTTTAAAATATAGTCTATCATGTCAAATTAATGATTTAAATGATATACTCCAGTCTTTAAAATGACAAAAAGTCATTATCTTTGAGCTCATACACAAAAACGTGCTTTAAGGTGTTTTAGTGCACATTTTGTGTCACAGGGTGTTTCTGAGCTTAGTTTTCTTTGAGAACAGTTTTGTTGTGTTCCTTACTTCATTATAATACTTAGGAATCCACTTTGGATTCTATTTGAGGTCATACAATCTTTATGGTGTCTTAAAGCACATTTTTGGCCTTACCGATCTTAAAGCATGTTTTGCCTTGTTGAGATCTTTTAGATTGTTCCCCAATGGTATTTAGATGTTTATTAACCATCTTAGATCATTAATAGATCATTTAACTAAGTTTTTAAGGTTGGAGGTATTTCAGACAAACTAGCTACAAGAATGAAGCTGATCAGAACAAAATTGAGTTCTATATCAAACTTAGAGCCCAAAGACTCTGGAGCAGCCAACAAATGGACCCAATATAACGTTGAATATTATTCGTAGTACATTTTTAAATTTTTATTAAATAAACGATAAGATAAATGAAGAATTGAATGTATAACCCGGACAGTGTAACGATAACGGAGGGCGCAAATTAAAGTTAGCTCGGATAGCCCGCCCATTGTCATCATGAACAATCTGCTCATGCTTCCATGTTAGTAGTACTCCCTCCGTTCTGAATTGACCGACCTATTTGTTTTATGACACGCTTTTCCACTTTAATATTAAGTATATAAAATAAAATAATTTTATAAAACTAAATTTTGTAACATATAGTTTATCATGTAAGGAATCATATGCAAAACTTAAATTTTCAAAATTAATTTATCTTATATGTTAAAAATTGAAATCAAATGACATATCCAAATAGTAAACAGGACGGTCAATTCAGGACGGAGTAGTATATAGCTTCCCCCTCACGCACGCGTCCTGTCCTACCAGAATAGAATCCCCACAGGCCACTGACTCTTGTTTCGTCCTCCTCTTTCCTCTCTCTCGCTCTCCCCGATAAAAGCAGCTGAAAACAAGGAAAAGAAAAGAAAATTAAAGCAGGCCTCTCCAGTCTCTCTCGGTCCCGCTGCCTTTCTCTGTCTCAAGTTCCAGCTACTGCAAAAGACTGGGTGGGTGCTGGAGAATGTCGATCTAACTCGATTTTGTTTTACTAATATTCAGTTCAATTCCTCCCCTCGTAATTGGGTTATACACTTTCCCATTCATTCAACCTTAGATAGCCGGGTTTGACTGCCAGAGAGCGCTCAGGGACTTTTATTATAGTGGCTGGCTGGTGCGGTGAAGTGAGGAAAAAATGGGTGGGATGACATCGTCAATGGCGGCGAAGTTCGCCTTCTTCCCACCAAACCCCCATCTTATAAGGTGGTAACCGACGATCTGACAGGTTTGATGCTGATGAGCCCGTTTTCTCACCGAGAGAACGTTGAGGTAATGAAGCTGAAGACGAGAAAGGGTTCAGAGATCGTCGGGGTTTATGTCCGGCACCCGATGGCTACTTCCACTGTACTTTATTCTCACGGTAACGCCACTGATTTAGGCCAGATGTATGAGCTCTTCCTCGAATTGTGCATCCACTTGAAGGTTAATCTATTCGGGTGAGAAATGAACCCAACTGACAACCTATTTCGTCCGGTCACTTTTCTTCAGTCGAACTGTCTGTCACTCAAACTCTTGGGGACTCTGGATTTTGCATCTTGGGTCAATCTCCATTTAACGCTCTCTGTCTTTCTTGTCTGGTTGTGACAATTTCTTCTGCTACTTAGATAACTGTTAGTTTGTAGTAATCAATCGTTGTGACGATTGTTCTGTAGTATTTTTTTTTTTTTTTGGAATTAAGTGAAATTCCCATTAGCAACTGCGTCCAACGGTAGGTCAGACTGATGAGTAACACCTGTGTCCGGAGTCATTAGAATTACTTACACCATCAGGAGATTCAGGTTGCATTTGCTTGTTTGGAGGAAGCACTGGAACGGTTTGGATCTGAATTAATAGAGTTTGGAATATTCAAACTGCACTTGTGTCATTTGGTGTTTGGATTATACAGCATGCGTGAATGTTGTTGCATTGGTTCCTGGAGTCTGGTTTTTAAATAGAGCACTTGATCCAAGACTAAAAGAGATTGCTACGATGGCCCTTTCTTGAAATATTTTTTCCTTGATGTGACTTGGATCTGGAAATCTTGAATGGGGATTTGTGGTGGAGTTTGATGGGGTAAGGTTGGAGACAGCTAAGCTCATATCAGAAAACATTTGCTATATGGAAACCCTTCAGTGACTTGTTTCTGGGATCATAAAGATTCTCTATTGATTTATATACTTGCGGTCTGTGGGTTCTTTCCTTCACCTTTTTGAGGACTAGATTGGGTTTGATATTTTATCTTACCAAGACATTGACGAGCATCCAGAAAGGGCATTTGGAACTGTTCATGTTCCTTCAGCTCTAAGTTTGTTGATCTGATTCATGATGTTAGGACTTCAATTCCGTGTGAATAATCAATCTATTGTTCTCTCATCATGTTAGTATATCACGTAAAATTTTCCTGGTTTTTGGGTAACCTCGCTGATAAGTGAACTGTAGTGTGCATAACCATTGATATTACGGAAGTTGTATCTATGACTATTCTGCTAAATGTGATGGGGTTGACAACTTGAGATTCAGTGTCTGAATCTTTGGAGAAGATCATGTATCTGTTGTGCACATTTTGGGTCAGTTTATAGTAGTGGGACGGGAAGATTTTACAAAAAGTGTGAATTTTTTGCGTACTGTCTGTGGTAGAGAATTCTGCCTGTGTTGGTATCATATTTGACTTTACTCCCTATTTAACAGATTATGTATTCAAGAAGGAACGATTTTTCTAAAGTAGCTGGATAAATAAAAAGGGTGGATCTGTTTTCCTCAAAAGCTAGATTTATTTTAGAATATGAAGAGTAAGAGTACCTAAACATATCTTAATATGCCTGTGCTCACGTCCTTTGCAGGTATGATTACTCTGGTTATGGCCAGTCTACAGGGAAGGTATATTTGGCTTTCTACATCTATATGCTTAGAAGTATATAGTAAAGTCTATATACCTAGTTGATGTGTTTTGTATGCCACAGGCATCTGAGCAAAGTACATATGCAGACATAGAAGCTGCTTACAAGTGCCTTGAAGAAAACTTTGGCTCTAAGCAAGAAGATATCATCCTCTATGGCCAGTCTGTAGGGAGTGGTCCAACTTTAGATCTCGCTTCTCGTCTCTCTAACTTGAGAGCAGTTATTTTGCACAGTCCTATACTCTCTGGTCTTCGTGTCATGTATCCTGTGAAACGTACATATTGGTTTGACATTTACAAGGTACTATATTTCCTTCCATGATCTATTCTATTCTTTCTCAACTTAAGCTAACTCCTTCGCTGTTCTTCTATTTGTGCAAGGTTGATTTAATCATTTTCGGTTTTTCTGGGTATCATATCTGCAGAACATCGACAAAATTCCCCATGTCAACTGCCCTGTACTTGTCATCCATGTGAGTATGCATCTTGAAGTATCCTTATCTATACCGTGGATTCAATAAAAAAGGCAATTCCTGTAATCCCTTGCATTATTTGATTCTATTCTATCTCGGGTGATGGGTTCTTAGGACCCTGATAAAACTGAACCAAAGTATCATTCTTGCAGTTCTAAGTGTCAATTTGAAATCCAATTTCTCTACCAAGTCATTCCATCCCCACATCACTAGTAATTGGTTGAATCTTGGTATGCTGACCCCATTGACTATTATCTGGTTTTATCGCTTAACCAGGGAACCTCAGATGAAGTGGTTGACTGCTCCCATGGAAAACAACTCTATGAACTATCCAACGAGAAGTTTGAGCCATTATGGCTCAAAGGGGGCAACCATTGCAACCTGGAGCTATACCCAGAGTACATCAAGCACCTAAAGAAGTTCATCTCAACAGTGGAAAACCACCCTCCAGAGGCACAGTTCTAGGAGAAGTGTTGACCATCCTGACCAGCCAAAGAGGAACAGCACCGAGGTTTCAAGAAAGAGCACAGGCCGAAGAGAGAAGCCACCCAAATTGAAGAACCAGCCTTTCAGTTCAGACAAGGTTGAGATTTTTAGAATGTCATTTGACAAGGTGGGTAAGTCAAGGAGAAGCTTGGATTACCACGAGAAACCCCGGAAGAGCATCGATCCTCCGATAGAGAGAGGTCGGAAGAGCGTGGATCATTTCGATAGGACACGAATCGACAAATAGCATTGTCCATCTGTCTGATTTTCTTGTCAGTTCTGTTTGGCGTGCTTGTTCGTGAACATGATTAGAGGTATACGGGAACATCATTGGTCTTCCCCTTTCATTTAACAGTAGTATCTTATCTGCTCTGTTTCCTTCTCCAAATCATTGGATTTGTGTATGTGGTACCACTGTTGAGCTAAAATTAGATGGAATAAGAAAAGGTTTGATTTTAAGATGCTTTCAGTTGATTATTTTATCCGTTATCCTCCGCTTATTCTTTCTTGGTTATGCACTTAAAGTGTTGTGAATGAATGTGTTTGTTTTCTCATGAGGTTGTCACATACTGATGGTGTTTCTGCGGTGCAAATTGCACATGATGGGCACAAAATGATGTGGGGTCTCTTTGTCTTTGAAGTTTCGTTTCAATTTGCACAGTGCTTTAAGACTAATGTGTCTGTCTCTCTCAACTGTTAAGACTTGTAATATCAATCTGTACCTGATAACTGTCTTGTCTTTTCCCTTTGAAGAGGGTGAGCATGAAGTTTGGACCCCATTGATAAGTGAGAAATACATAGATATTTAAGGGTTTAATTTACCTTGTACTTATTTACTTTCAGTATAATATTACTCACTTATCGTATGTTTTTCCTCTAGTTTATGTTTTATTGGTTATCTCACAAATTTAGTGGTTAAACATGAGGAAAACCAAGCTAGGAGCAAAGTAGACGAAGAGACGAAGGCATAGGCGCAAACGGATCTTAAAACGGAGCTGAAACGAATATTCTATCGTCCGAACCAGGGTGGTCCGGACGGTGGTTTGGACAGCACAAAAACCTGTCTGTGTCTTGTCCGCTTAAATTTGCCGCCGACAAGATTTGGCGACAGATGCGTCTGTGGCGTGTCCGCAGAGAAAATCACGGACAAGATAAAATCGAACCGTCCGAACCAGTGCTGGTCCGGACACTGGTTTGGACGCGACAAATTGAGTTGTCCGTGCTACGTCCGTGGAATTAAGGCAGGACGCAAAGCAAGGGACAACATATCCGTGGAAAAATGGGCGGACAAGGGACAAGCATGTCCGTGGAAAATTGGCCGGACAACACTACAAGCATGTCCGTGGAAAATTGGTCGGACAACACTGATGCTGCGCTAGATATGTCCGATTAAATAAGGCCGGACAACACTACAGGCTGCGGTAGAGACGTCCGTGTAACAATGACCGGACAAGAGATGGAGACGACCGGGGATTTAAACAAGGACGCCTCTAAATGCAACCCAGATCTCCTGATAATTGATTGAGCCGACCGTCTTCCCCATTTTTATTGCGGCGCCTGCAAACACATCTATCTACCCCATCAACAATATCAGGCGCCGGCAGTCCTTAAATCCCTCACGCGTTGTCCAGTTCTGTCTTCATCCTCATCCTTTCTTCTATATAAACCCACTGCTACTTCATCTGAAAAAGCGCACGGTTCACCATAACTCAACTTCACTTCCAAATCACACTTCCTCCAGAGAATTCCATTTTTTTCATACATCCACATCGCCACTTTATTTCCATCGTACTAAATAAGCCCGTGCGAGTGCAGAGAGTTTCTTTCTTTGCTTATCTATACTTTGTTTTAATGTCTATGTTATTTACGTCGTTTGTTTGTATAATTATGTGTGAGTAATAACTCTAGCCTCCCGGGTTGGGAAGCAAGCCTATTTTATAAAATCATATTACGTAGACTTTCTACTATATATCTGTTCAAGCAATATTTTGATTCTCGTCCTTAATGCGCTTTAATATTCAGACCAATTATTAAAGTGATATTTGTAGCTCTTTGTTGAAATGCGGTGCTGAGACAAGGTTCTAGACATAGGAAGTCAAAACGGTTAACGACTAGAAGCGAATTTTTGCCTATAGGTTGATCTGTCTCCAATAGGAATTGTTAAGATCCAGATGTATAGTATTCCCAGTATTCCCCCCCCCCCCCCCCCCCCCCCCCCCCACCCCCCCAAGGATCATGTATCTGCTCAACTAGCTGCACTCACAAAAGTTGTGGAGAAACTAACGTACGCTGAGTCAACCACAACAAAAAGTTGTGAAGGCGGTGGCCACTTCCCCATATCTGACTCCCTGTTGCGAAAACTGTGGAGGAGCTCATGAAACCCCAGACTGCGATGGTTCAGGTTGCAACAGGACCCTTGAGGAGGTAAGTTTAATTAACAACAGACCAGGGAATCCTTATCAAACTCACAACCAAACAATTGGAGGAGCAATCAACAACCATGGAGGAATTATGAGCCATAGACGAGCAACCAAGGATTCAACCAAAACCGACAAACCTCAATACAACCGACAACAGGAGGAGCCACCCAACTCACAAGAAGATATGGGCGAACTGAAAAGCATGATGAACCAGCTTCTAAAACAAGGTCAGGCGACAAATTCAAAATTTGCTGAGATAGAAGCAAAAGTTGCTGATCAGGCTTCCATAACCACAAATTTAGAGAGACAGATAGGTCAGATTTCTCAACAACTGGCTCAAAGACCAACAGGGTCACTCCCGAGCCAGACTGATCCAAATCCCAGGGAGCATGCAAAATCAATAACCCTGAGAAGCGGAAAAGAGTTGGTATCCGATGTCCCTGAAGCTGAGAAGAAATATGATGAACAAAATTCTGACAAAGAAGACGTAACAATTCCCAAGGAGAAGGAGTCTCCTGCATCCCTTACTATTAAACTATCCCAGGTTTCGTATGATATTCCAATTCCATTTCTTGATAGATTAAAGAAAAAGAATTTGGATGACCAATTTGGAACTTAACATTTTTAAGAAATTAACTATTAATATTCCTTTTTCTGATGCCTTAACACAAATGCCTATTTATGCAAAATTTATGAAAGATATTTTGTCTAACAGGCGATCTTTACAGGAAAAAGACACGGTGAAATTAACCGAAAGAGTATCTACAATACTCTTAAAGAAGCTACCACCAAAGTTGGGAGATCCAGGTCTCCCTATCATTCCCTGCGCGATAGAAGACATAAATTGTGGTAACGGGTTATGCGATTTAGAAGCTAGTATTAACTTAATGCCTTTATCTATCTTTAAGAAATTAGGTATAGGTCAATGCTCTCCTACTCCTGTGCAGCTACAACTAGCTGATCGTTCCATAATTCACCCCAAAGGAAAAGTTGAAGATTTAGTGGTTTCTGTTGGCAAATTTATTTTCCCTGCTGATTTCATTGTTATTGACATTGAGGAAGATAAAGATGTTCCACTAATCCTAGGTAGACCTTTTATGAGAACTGCAAGAATTTTAATTGATGTTGAGGGAGGTAAAATAATTTTAAGACTTCATGATGAACAGGTAGTTTTTGACATGACCCGGAACATGAAGCGTCCTTCTGATACACAAATCTGTTTTTCCATAGATACTATTGACTCTTTAGTACAGGAGACGTTCCTCAACAAAGATGAAGAAACAATTTTGGAAAGATGTCTCATGGCATCTTGTGAAGCTGATGATGAAAATCCTGATGTTGCTCTCATGGCTGAAGAGTTAAACAAGAGACAGCCATATTTCTGTACCTACCAACAAAAATTCGAGCCAGTAGAAAGAAATGCAGACAGACCAAAGCCTTCCATTGAAAAAGCACCTACAATAGAAATGAAACCTCTTCCTCCTCATTTAAAATACACTTTTCTAAAAGAGCCATCTGATTTACCAGTTATTATATCGTCTAAATTGACAGATGTGCAGGAGAAGCAACTTTTAGGGGTGCTACGCAATCATACAACCGCTATCAGTTGGTCGATAGCGGATATCAAAGGAATAAGCCCATATTTGTGCTCTCATCGAATTTATATGGAAGATGATTTCAGGGCATTGGCACAACCACAGAGGCGTCTCAACCCCGTTCTAAAAGAGGTGGTCAAAAAGGAGGTAATAAAACTACTTGATGCTGGAATTATTTATCCCATTTCGGATAGCTAGTGGGTGAGCCCAGTGCAGGTGGTACCCAAAAAGGGAGGAAAAACTGTAGTTCCTAACGAAAAAGGTGAGTTGATTCCTCAACGCACTACCACTGGTTGGAGAGTTTGTATTGACTACAGGAAATTGAATACTGCCACACGTAAGGATCATTTTCCCCTGCCCTTTATTGACCAGATGCTGGAAAGGTTAGAAGGTCAGGATTACTATTGTTTTCTAGATGGCTATTCAGGATACTTTCTGATCCCAATTTGTAACACCCCGGTTCTCCAATCCCAAATTAACAAATATAAAATTTATGATAAACATAACTACTTTTATATTGTAGCGGAAATTAGTAAATTACAACCATCGGAGTGCTACACGTCACACCTGCTATCAGCTAGCAGGTGCACAGGCTATTACAACCCTCACAAAAATTCCCCCAAGTGCTATCATTCTAACGTCAATCCCTTTTCTTTTTCTTGCTAACCGCTAAGTTGCTACTAAGTCACTGATAACAACAATGCACAAGGGGTAACAAAAGTAACCTATCCTATCCCAACTTAGTTCTTTCCAGAGTACTTGAAGAAGTTCTTGACCACACGGGTGGAAACAAAAGTAGACTCATGCTCAGCATCCCATATAGTTGTGTATACTTTGGTACCAATCATCAAGTGTAATCCTAGTGACCTCAGGCGACAGCTTCTTTGAGTAAGTGAAATAAGCAGTAATATAGAGAATATCTAGAGTGGTATCCTCCTTCCAGATAATCTCTCCATAGTAATCATCCTGCAACCATGAATCCATACATACACACACAAAAGGGGTTGCACAAAATCAGCGAAACTGAGTAACAATTACCTCACCCTGTAAAATTCATTTTCTCTTTAAAACTCTTTGCATAACAAGCAAGCATCCAACATCATCACACAAGCAGAGGCATGCAATAAGAGTATATCACACAGAAGAGTTTACCTGCCCTTGGATTACCATCACATTCGTACCTCGTGAACCGGTTGAATCTCAACACCCCACTGGAATCACAAAGTGAAATCCACAAATCTCAATTCTCTAGCCCTATGTCCTTAAGTGTGCACACCCCCTAAGGCTAACCATAGCTCAAAGAGTAGATCATAGGACGACCCCAATTCACTGGTAGGAGTGTCTCACTACTAGAAAACAGTAGTTTACCTACGGAAATTACCTACGGAATTATTTCCGAAGGTAATTACGACGGAATACCTACGGGTCATAACACCAGCCATAGGTTAAGATGTTACCTACGGAATACCGACGGAATTCCAACAAAAATTTACCTACGGAATATTCCGTAGGTAAATGTGTAGGGAAAAATGCGGGAGGATTGGCTGATAATGGCGCGTATAATGCCATCAAATTACCTACGGATATTTTCCGTAGGTAAATAGGCGGGATTTTGAAATAAGATTACCGTCGGAAAATATCGTCGGTAAATACACTTTTTTATATAAGCAGGCGCTATTACTAAACGCTGTCGTTTTAGTGAACTTATACCGACGGAATAATCCGTCGGTAATGGCTTTGTATTGGAAGACGGGAGTCAGCTGAAACGCGGCGTTTTCTTTACGTTAAGATTACCTACGGACCGATTCCGTCGGTAATTACCCACGGATACGTTCCATCGGTAATTACTCTTTTATATAAATACCCAGGCGAGGTTACTTATAATAGAGAACGCTGTCGTTTTAAAGGATAAATACCGACGGAATTATCCGTCGGGAATTACCTACGCTTATTTTCTGTCGGTAATTGATTCTTTGTGGTAGGCGAGAGTAGATGAAACGCGGCGTTTTTTACATGAAGTTTACCTACGGATTGTCCGTCGGTAATTACCTTCGGTTTTGTCCGTCGGTAATTAGTACTGATAGACCCACACTACCTTCGGTAATTAGCCAACGCTGTCGTTTTAATTCCATTATTACCGTCGGAAAACGTTCCGTCGGTAAGCTTGTAAAAGAAAAAACGAAGCGCATCAGTTTATTCTTCCTCAACGTCTGCTTCCTCTATTTTCTATCTCGCAGAAGATTTCTCTCGTATAACTCACTCCATCGCTCTCGCAAAGCCAATCCATTGAAGAACTCCATAGACTCTCCCGCGCTTCTACTCCGTTGAATTCCTCCTTCGTTCTCTCGCAAATCCAGGTTAGTGTTGCTTCTGTCATTCTTACACCAAAGCGAAGAGGGGCTGGATAATTAGGGTTCTTTCCCTCATTCACTTCCAGGTTATTGTTGCTTCTGTCATTCTCGAATCGTAACTGACTGGAAACATAAGCTTCCTCAGGAGTGTAAGATTGTGTCGCCCTCTGCTGTTACTCTTGCGGCTCTGTACATTTAGTCTCTTCTCAGTTTTTGCGATTATTTGTTCTTATTTACCAGTTCTACTCAACCCTGTCTTCATTAGCTGGTTTCTTGATTACAAACAAAACCTCAGCCCTTGTTAATAAGCATATACATGTGAATTCTGATGTATTACTTTTAGGTATGTGGTCGAACGACCTAGATGTCACTTAGAGCTTAGCAGAAATTTGAGAACACAACCAATATTGCCCGTCTGATTTGTTTTTCCTCCCCTATCCTAATAATAGGCTAGACCAAAGGCATAGTGGCGTGCCCACATGGAGCTCATTAGTTCTGTTCTTTTCTTAAGCAAACATTAATCCTAAACAGAGCAACAGGTAAGAGCATTTATACACAGTCGGGCCTTAGAGAACTCTCTTCACCGGTCACAAATATAACAGAATACATGTACACTAACGCTGGGAGAGCTTACCCAATGACAATAAAATCAGAAAGCACGCTTGAAGGTTACAGATTACACATTAAGACCAAAGATCTGGGGTTATTCATTTCTAAACATGAACTGGGCACTCACGAACAGAAACAAAATGAACACAGTCGTGAACATTTATGTCAAGCAACAGGATGAGAATAAACAAACTCTGCTGATAGAATGGGAAGCAAAATATGCAGAATACAATGTGGATTTTGATCACATCATGTCACCAACCAGAAAAAATTAAAGATTGAGTTTGAGATAGAGATAAATACCAGGCAGAATAGTACTGGTCCGGTTTAGGCTTAAGTAATTGCTTTAAGTTTAGTAACTGATTTGGTGATCTAGTTTAGTAATTGCTTTTGTTTAAGTAATTGCTTTCGTTTAGTTGTTCTAGGAGTTATAAGTCCAGATATGACCATTACAGTAAGGAAAAACTCATATACCCTATATTCAGAAACAATCCCTCAAGAGTCAAAACTTATTTGTTGGCAGCATCAAAGTAAAATAATACTGAGACCTCATGGACTTGTAAAGATATGTGTGTGTGTGTGAGATAGAACATGAGAAGTATGAATAATTCAAGTGTGTCATAATATCCAATGAAGTATATATGGACAAAAAAAAAGATTTTTTTAATAAATTAAAATCAGTCTGATCAATCTTTGCCCTTTTTTTCTATCAGTTTGGTTACGTTTTGCTGCTGGTGTGCACTGGAGATGTGCTGCAACTGCATGCTTTGATCGAGTAAAAGCTTCTTGATATCCCTCTAGTAAGAAGTAAGTAAGTAGACTATTCATCATATTCTTCTTCTTCTCCACTGATTGTTATTCGTGAAAATGAGGGGATCGATGCAAACCACCCATTTCCTAGTTTTGCTGATTTTATCGTCATTATTGTTGTAGTTCTGTTCATCTTCTGTACTCATTTATGACGAGTACAGGATGTCTTTGCCTTCTCTGGTTATGTATACCTCTTAAACCATTTTGGTTTAAAGCTACTTTTCAAGTATTATAACTTGTTATTTAAAGCTGTTTTAGTACCTAAAAAATTGAAAACTAAATATTCTTTCTCAAGGCTCCAGTTTGATTGGGTTTTTAGGGTTGCCTCTCTCGTTTGGCTTTGCTGTTGGTATTGACAACCAAATGTTAGCAAACTAATTAACTTGTTAATACTACTTGAAATCTTAAAATTATAACTCAAGTTGTTGCTGCTTGCTCTTGTTATTGCTCTTCACAATAGTGTATGTTTTGTGCAGATAAGACCACACTTACATCCTCACTTATCACTTACACTTGTTTAGAATCTGTTGGTTTTTGAATCAGTGTATTGCTTCCAGTTTTTTCCTTCCTAAAATTGTGTTTTGTTCTTACTTTCTAAATATTGTTTTGGCGGTTGTATATTTCCGCATTTATGCCATTATTCATCACTCTACTAAGTTCCGGATTTTAGGTTCCGGATTTGTTGACAGCACCTAGGCCTTGAATTATCCCCCGGTTCCCAGCAAATTCATCAGCTATTTAATTTTCTAGATCTGAATGATAATGCTACTGCAATATTGTTGAACCGACTTCAGCTAGTCTCATACCTTCTAAACTATGTCATTTTACCTCTGTTTTTACTGTTATACAGAAACAGTTTTCAATTATCAAAGTTCTAAAAAGGCTTGAAATCGCTTTAGCTTTTCCCCATTTCGAGTTCCTCCTTCTAAAGCAAATTCACAAAAGCGGTAATCGAACTTTTCTAATTCTTTCTATCAATTTTGTGTATCTATTACAGGAGAGATAAAACAACAAACCGTGGTCTGCTGTTCAATCTCTTCTTCAGGTTGAAGTACAACTCCACATATCAGGTATGACACATCTAGTTCCATTGTAGCCATTCTAGGAGAAACATTCACTGCTGAAACTTAAAAATTGCAGCTTGCTTTGAAAATAGTTTTTGATTTTTAGCTATATCAAAGGTACCGACTTTAGTATTACAACTTTTTTTACAATTAACATTTTTTTATGAGTGTTGTTAATTAGTATTACAACTTTTTTTACAATTAACATTTTTTTGTGTTGTATTGTGCGAGCCTGCTTTTGTGTTTGAATTAACCGCCTAATCAACTGCACATCACAATATGACAGAATACTTGTCCGGCTTAGAGACCATTACCAGGCTGCGAAGGTCCCTTTTGCTAGTTGCTGGCACAAAACAGGTCTGAGTTTGATCTCTTCTCCTCCCTCTGTACAACTAGCTAGCATCATACTAGCTACCAATAATTCTTCGAGGGCAATCGTCAGTTTTTTTTCTTCTCTTGGAACTTCTCTAAATTAAACCCATATAATTCTTTTATAGCAAACAATGAATCATACTTGTGAGTAATATTTCGTTTGATTGTATTAATAATAAAATTCAGATGTTTGATCCATGAACTGCATTTTTCTTCATCTTCTTCTATCTTCCACTCCTTCCTCCAACATTCAAGCAGCTTATTCTCCTCTCCTCTTTTGTCAATTTCAGAGGTGTAGCTGTCGAACAACTGGGATAAAAACCCCAATTTCAGCGTCAGTCTACAGTTCAGGTACTCTCTTATTCTTTACATCTTTCCTTATTTTTTGTGAGAGGAAATACTATAAACAAAATGAAAACTAACCTAGAACACCGTAGCAGTAGCTTAATCAATTTACATGTGAAGATTAGGATCAATTTTAATATAATCTATATCCTAATTGGAGCATGGTAAAAAATATGAAGGTGCAATTAATGCATTATTCACCATTATCTGTATCTCCATGTTAATACCCTTTATCATACTTTCAACCAACTAGATAAGTGTATTAGGGAGGTTTTAAACTCAAAACCAACTCAAAACAATACTGTTATCACTTCTAAAAATTCGTTTTACAGAAACTGCTATACTGCAGGAAACTGAAAAACTAGTTTATGTATCTCTTCTTTAAGCTTTCCTTTTTGGTTATTAATCACTCTCCATTTCACCCAAATTTTTCTACCCACTTAGTCAGGTGTTCTAGGAAAGTTTTAAACCTAAAAACAACTTAAAACAACATTGATAACACCTCTGTAACATGATTATACAGAAGGTTAAGTTTTCAGAGAAACTGAAAAACTGAATTCATGAACTGGTGCATGTTCTTTCTTTCCTGTCGGTTCCTTATCCTATCTTCTGATTTTTCCACCCCACATCGCTCACCCTCTTGGTTAAATATGTTATCCAGATTTTGAATTCAAAAACAACTCACAATCACCTAGACCACCTCTCTGAAAACTCTTTACACAGAAATCAAAATCTGTAAAACTGAGAACATGAATCTGATGCATTTTTTTCCATTGTTTTCTTCTTGCTCTCTGATCTGACTTCGATTTCCTTCACGAATTGCTTATCCACTTAGTTAAGTGTTTCACTCAGGGTTTTAACTTCGAGACAGACCCACAACAACATTGTTAATGTTACAGAAACACCCAAATGCTAACTGGAAAGAAACAGAAACATGAAACTGATGAGTTTTCTTTTTCTGTTGTTTTGTTTCTGTTGTCTAACTTATCTCCTATTTTCCAAACCTGTTTAGTTACTCAGTTATGTGTTTTAATACAGTTTTAAGCTCTTGAACAAACCATTACAACTCTTATAACTCTCTGTAGCAGAGTCATACAGAACTTAAGTTTTCAGAAGAGAAAAAATGTAAAACTGAAAGCACAAAACTGATATCTTCTCTTCTGTTTCTCTCCTTGTTCTTTAATCTGACTTCCAACTTCTCCCAACTGTTTTAGTTTCTTAGTTGAGTGTTTTGATAAAGTTTTAACTTTGAAATAACCCAAGGCAATAGGGACTACTCTTTTGAAAGTCATTTACACTGAATCTGTAAAACTGCAAAACTGGAAAATAACTTCAGTTTGCTCCTCCACTCTTAGTGCATCAGATGGGTTTTTCTTCTCTTATTAAACACTCCATTTTTAATTACTTGTCATTAGTACTAATTAATACTACTATTCAATTATGTACTCGTATATTAATTATGCGGCCCTATTTGTTGAAAAAAGTTAGCCCACTGACCACCACCATACAAAAAACAAAACCTGATTTTCATACCAGTAGTTGATTGATTTTATTATTATGTTCTATTATTATTTAATATAAGTATTATTGACAATCATAACCATTAGACACATTAATCTCATATAGATAAGATGAGTTCAGATAGACGTTGGATGTATGATTTAGTGCGAATGCGAAATGGGAGGCCAACCCAAGAATGGTTGTCAAAGATAGAGGAATTTGTTGCGTTCGCACTATCACATCCTGAGTGTGTGAGGGAGAACAACAAAATCAAATGTCCTTGTCCCTTGCGTCGCTGCATGAATACTCAATATCTAGGTGCTGATATGGTCAAGGTACATCTGGCAAAGAAGGGATTCATGTATGGCTACTTTGTCTGGAACTTCCATGGTGAAGTAGGTTCTATTAATTCGGCTGATTTGTCCAGTCACATTGATACAACAAGTGATCAGACATCAACATTGAACAACTATGAAACAATGGTTGTCAACGCTTTTGATGCTCAGTACGAACCAATGGATGATGATCCTATCAATGAAGCAGTTACGGAGGATGATTTGGACATAAGTGATGATGTGGAGGAGCCTCCTAACCAGAAGCTAAAAAAATTTTTGAGCTTATGGAGGCTGCCAGGAAGAAGTTATTTGATGGAAAACACACACTATTGTCATTGATTGTTCAGTTGCTCTCAATGAAGACTGACCATCAAGCCTCACAAACACTCATTGATAAAGTTTGTCAATCATATCATGATTTGTGGCCAAATGATAACCATATTCCAAAGGACTACTATGGTGCTAAAAAAGTAGTCAAAGGTCTTGGGCTTCCTGTGGAGATAATTCACTCATGCATCAATCATTGTATGATATACTGGAGGGAAGACAAAGATCTTGATTCTTGCAAGTTTTGTCACGAACCAAGGAACAAACCAGTGGCTGAGGGTTCTAAACGAAGGAAAACAAAGATCCCAAGAAAGAAAATGCATTACTTCCCCATCATACCAAGACTTCAAAGACTGTACGCTTCTCCGGCAACAGCAAGTGAAATGCGTTGGCATGCTGAGCACACAATGGAGGATGGCAAGATGTGTCATCCATCTGACTCTAGAGCATGGAAACATTTTGATGAGAACAATCCTGAATTTGCTAAAGAAGTTAGAAATGTGCGCCTTGGCCTGTGCACTGACGGATTTCAGCCATTTGGGCCATCTGGGCGACCATATTCATTGTGGCCTGTCATCCTGACTCCTTACAATCTACCACCTGGGATGTGCATGAAAGATGAATTCTTCTTCTTAACATGCTTGGTGCCTGGACCGAAAAATCCAAAAGGGCGGATAGATGTGTATCTGCAGCCTCTTATTGCAGAGCTACAACAATTATGGGGTGAAGGAGTTAACACTTATGATGTTTCTAAGAAACAAAATTTCACAATGAGAGCTGCGTTGATGTGGACAATCAGTGATTTTCCAGCATACGCAATGCTTTCTGGATGGAGCACAGCTGGAAGATTAGCATGTCCGCACTGCATGGATGCAAGTGATGCTTTCACCCTTCGTTGCAGTCGGAAACAATCCTGGTTTGACAATAGTAGGAAATTTTTACGACCAAGACACAAGTTTCGCTATGACACTACTTCATTCAGGAAAGGTAAAAAAGTTTTGGGTAGAGCACCACGTGTGTGGACCGGTGATGAGATATTGGCAGAAATAGACCGGTTAGGTCTTAAGAAAGTGACTGAAGTTGGCTCTGACGAAACAAATGCTGCCATTGCTAGGAACTGTGAGGGAGTAAGAAGAGTATTGTATGGGATCTACCATACTAGAGTAAATTGTTAATCCAACATAACCTGAAGGTGATGCATATTGAGAATAATTGTTATGACAACATATTCAACACTATACTCAATGTTAAACATAAGACAAAGGATCATGAAAAATCACGTCAAGAACTCAATGACTACTGTGAGCGTCCTGTTGGCATTTGATGAAGGAGTAAGAGATATCCAAAGGCATCTTATGTATTGGACAGACAACAGAAGGACATTTTTTGTGAATGGGTTAAAAATATAAAGTTCCCAGATGGGTATGCCTCTAATGTTGGTAGATGTGTTGACATGACGAGTAGGAGAGTATTGGGATGAAGAGTCATGATTGTCACGTATTTATGCACCGACTCATGCCTATAGCCTTTCGTCATCTTCTCCCTCGAGCGGTGTGGGAGGCAATCACCGAGTTGTGTCTTCACTTCAAAGAGTTGACTGCAACATCGTTGTACGAAACAAATCTACAACAAATGAAAGATAATATTGCACTCATTCTTTGCAAATTGGAGATGATATTTCCTCCGAGCTTTTTTGACTCAATGGAGCATCTTCCAATCCACTTGGCTTACGAGGCTAGTCTAGCTGGACCTGTGCAATACAGATGGATGTACCCCTTTGAGAGGTAAGCCACGTATTTTGTTGATAACTGATTCAGTCAGTGTTAATAGATGAGTTCATTCATTATTCTTACGGTATATGAATATGATGTTGTAGATACATGGGCAATTGAAAAGGAAAGTCAAAAACAGAAACCACGTTGAAGGGTCAATATGCAATGGTTATTCTCGAGGAGATTACTAAATTCAGCACCTTCTATTTTGGTGATGGTGAACCCTCTTATCGCTATAGAGTGGGCAGGAATGAAGTTGACATTGATGAAGTAGATGATGACCCTGATATGATCTCTATCTTTAAAACAAGCGGAAGACTAATTGGGAAAGCTACTTCGGTTTATCTAACACCGAAAGACTTAGCTGCTGCCCAGACATATTGTAACACCCCATCCAACAACAAACACATAACAACAATCTGCAGCAGAATACACACCTCATCAAATAACTTAACTCGTTGGTGTTACACGCCGTTAACCACCCACGTGGCTAACAAGGCTATTACATAAATATTGTACCGGTCTGATGGACTAGATTCCCGAGCGTCTACACGTTATTATCCCTTTCCATTAACAACAACCAACATACAAAAGCCTTCCAACTGTACCGAGTATTTACAAATTGATGCCGATAACAGTTTCGGTCTTATTACACCTACTGTATATATACCACTTAAACAATTACCCATGTACAATGTCTACCCCGTCCTACTCTCGAACGGCTTCCAGCTCTCTGTACCTGAAATAGGAAAAGAAGAGAAAGGGTGGCCCCCAAGGGGCTCAACACCTTTGCTGGTATGGTAATCCCGCAGCCCACATGCTACCGGGCCACGCACAACTAATTGTCGTCTTAGCATGCGATTGGTTATATTTAAATCATGCATGCAACTGTAAACACACAAC
Organism: Limonium bicolor; assembly: GCA_023374045.1. Lineage (NCBI taxonomy): Eukaryota > Viridiplantae > Streptophyta > Magnoliopsida > Caryophyllales > Plumbaginaceae > Limonium > Limonium bicolor. The sequence goes on along the minus strand of CM041781.1, from coordinate 293,703,730 downwards.
ACATCATCATTTCGCCTCAACGGGCTCAACAAACGGATAATATATCCTTACTTGATAAGTCACTCATGGTATTCATTATCCCTAGAGTGTTCCTCCTCTAATGGAGCTACTTCCTTAATAGACGACACTTACCCTTAAATCGGGTTATACTTAAACGCCTCTTATCACAAACTGGGATTCATTTCCATGATCCACACACTCCGTATCTTACAACATATCACATTCCTCACATAACAAAACATAACAGCACTGTTCTCGTTTCGACGTACACATGATAACATCGCATTCATTTTAAACATCTAACGTATACATATCATAGCATAGCAAGGGAAATTGCCTAGCACAATAGCAACACAAAACACCATAAGATCGGTTCACACAAGGAACCTTCCACCATAGTTAGTATACATAGTGAGCCTAGAGATTATTGCCAATCTCATGCTGAGCTCGTTACCAACCTCGTTACCGTCCAGTTATATCGAACAGTTAACTTATACCCAAGGTGTGTCGGATATAGTAATCCCAAGCACACCGAAATAACATTTGTATGCCCCTGTGGCCCGACGTGAGTCAGTAAACTAGCTTTGGATAAGCTAAGGGAAGGTTGAGACCAAATTGGAATACAACCTATACATACACCAAGAGAGCCGAACCGGATATGACATCGACTCCCGTCCTCACACGCGTGGCCGGAACATGACCGGACTCCTCACCCCCCATTAGTACATATATACTTATAAATAAGTAGTTAGAGATCCACTATGGAGCCTACCACATCCACACACCATACGGTATCATAACCGAGTTAAGCACACAAGGGAGGTTCACACACTTGCATAAAACAACAATATCCATCTAACTCACACATAGTCGTGGTTAGAACGTTCCCAAGGTTTGGGCCGTTAACTCCGAATACCGATCACTCATGTGTTCCTAGATTTGGTTAGCTAAGGTTTAACACATATTTGAGGTTAAATGGTATCGGAGGCCAAATTCGCCACATAAATGAATTACTATAAACTCATTACATGTTTTAATCTTACAAGGTGGCAAACACTCACTCCTTAAAGCACTTTTTGTGTCTTAACTTGTTTTCAAGCTTGGTTTTCTTTGTTAATTGGTTTAATATGTTCATTAACATATTTATAAGGTATAGGTATGACCATTAGGTCTTATGCAGATTTATCCCAAGCTTAGAGCACTTTTTAGCCCATATTGACCTTAAGGTATTTATTTGTGTTTTGTTTGGTTTCATTGTCTACCAAGGTTTCCTAAGGACTTAATTAGCCTTATAAAATCATAATTAAATATTATCAAATCTTGGTAGGCTCTTTGGGTCCTAACCAAGTTCGCTCCAAGCTTAGAGCATGTTTTTGCTCAAACCGTGTCTTAGTGTTTTATTGTGTTTTACCATGGTTTAAATGGTTCATTGATGTTCCTAAGGCACTTTTTAGCCTTTAAATACCATAGTTTATCATTTACACAACATACCAAGGTTTGGGGTATTTCACATATGTGTTGTTGAACACTCCGGAACTCGAGCCTTATGTGGAGTAAGAATACAAATGCTAAGTTTTCTATAAAAGTTAAACTCAAAGAACATATATGTTGACCGTATCTGTTCGCTTGTGTTTCACAGAAAGTTTATCGATGAACTGCAAGAGCAAAATCCTTCAATCGATGAGTTTGCTAACAGAAAGTTGGAGAAAGAATTTAGTGCGTGGTTCAATTCATATGTAAGCTACATATTAGAACTTCATGAATTTGAAAATACAACTATGTCATCACCTTAGCTAGTTTGTGACATGATTCTTCTTGTTTGTTGTCCTAAACAGTCAAACAATGACTCAATCCCCAATCATTTCATACGGAGTTTGGCACAAGGACCGCTAAATGTGGCAAAATCATATTCCGGTTGTTTTGTGAATGGGTTCAAATTTCTTACAAGAGCGCATGAAGTTGGTCGTTCAACAGTAAATAGTGGAGTATGCGTATCCGCTGCTGGTGAATCGAGCACAGAAATGATTATTATGGAATGTTGGACGATATTATTGAGTTAGAGTACCCGGCGTACCCTATGAAGAAGGTGATCATATTCAAGTGTTCGTGGTTCGACAACTCAAAGGATGGTTGTGTTATCCACCCAATATATAAAATAGCCGACATCAAACATACAAGGAGGATAAAGAATTATGAACCGTTTATATTGGCGGAACAAGCGAGACAAATATATTACTGCTCGTACCCTTCTAAAAAGAAGGATGTTCAAGCATGGTGGTCTGTCTGTAAAATTAAAGCAAGAAGCATATTAGACATGCCCGATTCAGTTTCAAATGAAGAAGAGGCACAACCACTTCAAGAAGAAGGAATTGAGGGGGTTGATGTATCTACTTTTATCCCTAATGAAGAGGATGTACCTATTGAATTGGTAGACACGATTGATTCTGTTGCAGAGGATTTAGAAAGTGGTGACCTAGAGGGGGACGAGGTTGGAGATGCTGAAGAAGTGGAAGATGAATTGGAAGAAGATTTGGAAGGAATGATTATGATGATATTATGATGATTATGATTCTGAATGACAAATGTAAATTAACTCGTAGATAGTTATTGTTTATGAATATTATAACATTGTTTGATTATATCTAATTCATTTTATATGTATGCAGATATGGCTGGTTCGGGTGTGGTCAAACGCCTCTTCCCCAAAAATAAGAAGAAGAGTAAGAATGTTGGTGATCGTGCGGAGTCATCAGTGGCAGCTGCTGATGGTGGTAGTGAGCAGCAGGAGGAGGCACCCTTGACTGTTCCTCAGGAGCAGCAAGAGGCTTGTCAGATACCACCATCTAGTGGTACGTCTAACGGTACCATCAGCACACCAGATGATACTCCCGCTGGTAGGGATCCCTTGGAGACCACCCCACACACATCTACAGAGATGCATGTGGAGAGTGGAAGTGCAAGTGGCAGTGCGAGTGCCTCAACTTCTGACCCTCGTATTCTGATTACCTTTTCTGAATCTGGGTATGTGATAATCTTTGTTCTTGTGTTATGCAATGTGAATTAATTATGTAGTTGATTTATTTTTTTCTAATTAATCACTCTTTTGCTATCATACAAGTGGTATGAGACCAAGTAATGAAGTGACTCGAGTCTTCCGACAAATATTCGATAGGAAGTGGTTTCCTGAGGGTCATTCGTGGAAGGGACTGTTGGAGGAGCAAAAGCGGTTTTTTTTGAGGAGTTTAGGGTAATAAAGTAATGGCTCAATAACTTGATATTTTTTATATTTTTTTTGTTTTGATATATAGTTGACATTGTTTATTTATATTGTGAACTGCAGAAGAAATTTCGATGGGATCCCTCATTTGAAAGTATTGTGTATGACAAGTTTTGCCGAAAGGGTGCCCGACGCTATGGAGAAGTGTTGTACGAGATCAGGACTGAACATAAAGTTCGACCGTCACTTGATCAAGAGATCTTGAGAGCGTGGGAGCAAGTGTGGAACTCTCCCCAGTTTCGACGCATACGAGAGGTGAACTCCAAAAACAACGTACGGAGTTCGAACCAGGCTGGAATGTCAACCCACTGTGGCGGTTCACGCTCTTACCCTGATCATAAGGAGAAACTGGTACGTATATTTTAATAAATGCATGGGGTCGGAGCTAGGTACCCCTTTTTACTAGAATTTTGATTTCTAATGCATGGGGTCGGAGCTAGGTACCCCTTTTGTACTAGTATTTTTATATGCAATGCATGGGGTCGGAGCTAGGTACCCCTTTTTTTACTAGAATTTTTATATGCAATGCATGGGGTCGGAGCTAGGTACCCCTTTTTTACTAGAATTTTCTTTCTAATGCATGGGGTCAGAGCTAGGTACCCCTTTTTACTAGAATTTTTATATGCAATGCATGGGGTCGGTGCTAGGTACCCCTTTTACTAGAATTTTGATTATTAATGCATGAGGTCGGAGCTAGGTACCCCTTTTTACTAAAATTTTGATTTTCAATACATGGGTCCAAGCTAGGTATACATTTTCAATTGATGTTTAACATACCCTATCAAGTAAAAAAACCTGACTAAACAAACAACTATAACTAGAATCATTTCGAATCCATTTTCTAATTACTCAAAGCAAATTAAGTGAGCTAGAACAAACCCAATCAAAGAAAACCTCCCTCTGCATATGCTTACTAGTAACCAATTTGACAATATAAAGGAATGGTTATTAACCTAGCTAAGGAAGGAAACACTTTAGTCCTCATTTTCCTTTAGACTTACGGTTTACATCCTGTGTGTTTCGAAGTGATAACAATATGACTATGACTTAAACCGTTAAACAACAAGGATAGACCATCCTCCGCAATCAGTTTCATCTCTTTAAATTACATGTCATATACTAATACTTGAATGTGTGTGTTTTTTTACTGTATGTGTGTGTTTTTTCACTGAAGGAAAAAGAGAAAGGTGCACCGGTGGATGCATACACCCTGTTTCTTCACACTCATACTAAGAAGAATGATCGTGGAGAAAGGGTATTTAGTTGTCCGAAAGCAAAAGCAGTGGTGGTACGTTTTTGTGCTTTATAAACACCTAATTTGAATATTAGTGTTCGCTATTAAATTACAAACATTCATAACTTTCTATATTTATGTAGGATGAAATTGAGCAAGAGTTGCCGACCACTACAAATTCTGATGAAGCTGGCACATCTCAGCTTGTTGATCCAGTAGAGGTAAACAAGGCTTTTTACAAGGCTGTGAAGGGGAAGTCGAAGAAACAAAGAGTGTATGGTCTTGCAGACTCTGCCATGCAATACTACCCGGAGCAAATACCCGCACTGCCGCCTCGACATCTACATTTGATGAGCAAAAATTTCAGCAGTATAAGGAGGAGGTTGATGCTAAGATGAAAGCGGAGATGCAACAATATCAAGAGAAGATTGAGGAGGAGATGAGGAGGCGGGATGAGGAATGTTGAAGCGCCAGCAGGAGTTGATTTCACAGCAGTTCTCACAGTTGATGGCCAGCGCTCCGTGGTCACAGTGGGGTCCACCTCCTCCTTATGGTTCTCATCAGGTCGGGCCGTCATGGGGTCCATCTTCAGCTGCACCTGGTTCTCATCAGACGAGTTCATCATGGGGTCCACCCTCAGCATTTGGGTCTCAGAGTGGGATGCCGGCACATGGATGGTGGTCGGGGCCGGCTCAGGGATGGTGGGGCCCACCACAGACTGCACCTAATGCCCCACCATCTACATCACTTGCTCAGGTTCCAGCGAAAGGGAACCTGCAACAAGCTAGGGATGGAGATACTGATACGTCTCATAGTTCAGAGAGTGACTGATATGGTGTATGTATGATTGTTGTAAACTTTTAGGTTTTATCAGTATGACTTTATGGTTCTATTTACGATGTTGAATATTAGTTTTCAGATTTATGAAATGAGTTAAATATATATGTTCTAAAATTAAATATTCTAAGTACTATGCTTTATAATATATGTAATTTTAATTCTGAAATAGCTTTCTAATTCAAATATTAAAAAAAAGAATAAATCACAATATAAACTAAATTTGATCAAATAAATACAAAATATAGAAAATTAATATTTATGGATTACCTACGGATTACCTACGGTTTGTCTGATAATAATAGCTGGTATAAAGGTTTGTAGGTAATCCGTGGGTAAAATATTACCTACGGAATGCCTACCAAAAATGCCCCATACACAATTCCGTCGGTAATCCGTAGGTAAAATATTACCTACGGACGTTTTCCGTAGGTAAAATATTACCTACGGATTACCGACGGATATTATAATGAGAGGGGACGATGACGTGGCATTCGATTACCGTCGGATTATCCGTAGGGAATTTACCTTCGGACATTTCCGTAGGTAATCCGTAGGTAAATATGGCTGACATTTCCGTAGGTAATCCGTAGGAAATTTACCGACGGACACGATTTTCCGTCGGTAATCTTATTACCGACCAATTATATACCGACGGATGGTTTGGGTGATATTTTATCGGTATTCCGTCGGTAATTCTGATTACCTACGGATTACCTACGGAATCGTCCGTAGGTAATTTGCTTTTTCCTAGTAGTGTTAGGCACGAGAGATGCAAATACCATAGGATGAATTACCCATCTTGTAACTCCAGCATAAGAGTATTAGTAAAGAGGAGTAGAGAAACTTCTGAGGAATGATAATTCCTATAGTGTATGTCTATTTGAAGTTAGACATGGAATTACGATGCATGAGTCGGTATAAAACCGATGTAGAACCTAGAAGATTGTTTTGAGGAATTGAGAATGAGTAGTGGACGGAGCTCCACAAGTATTGTATCCCTTAAAGAAGTAGTACGAAATGCTTGAGAGTAGTTGATGCATGAAGTCCATGAGTAGTGTATTCCTAGGTAAATTATTGGAAGCAAATTGAGGACGACTAGATTCCGTAGGTATCGTATTCCTTAGTTAGAATACTTCAAATGATGGAGAGTAATGGATGAAAGTAGCGAAGGTCGATGAAATGAGCACTTAGGCATTGAATCTCGAAGTAAAGTATTTGGAAGTAGAGTGAGGATGATTGATGGACTGATTTCCATCCTTTGGAGATGTATGAATTGGTAATCATGATTAGGAAGAGTAAAAAGATAGAAAATTGAAGTAACTGAATTATTTGTTTGTTTGAAACTGATGTGGGAAGTCGAACTTGATCCTGATCAGATCAAGGGAAACCGAACACAAATTAGGGTGGAAAGATAGTTCAACACCGATGCTGATCACATCAGGGTCGAATGATTCTTGAAGCTCTCCTTAAGTGGTCACAAGAATCACACATAGAATAGATGCAATGAACATAAATTGGAATTTGGAGTTATGTGTTTAGAAAGATTTCTAATTAGTAGTTGTGAATGGATTTCCCTTAGACTGGAGATTGAGAATTTGATGGAAGCTTATACCGGAGAACGGTGGTAGTATATCATGTTGTATTATTCCAAGGGCAGTGGGACATAGAGGAGTCCTGTGTCTAGATGACCTGAGTGCCTGCGGGATTGTAGTGTGTATTGCATTGCTTTGGGGATAGCTTTGCACTGTATGTATGTATAAATTTTGTAATGTGGAACCAGATGGTTGGTAGTAATGCAGATCGGAGTGATTGTAGCATACTTGCATGGTATGGTAGGTATAGACCTTGAGTAATGGATTTGGGAATTGTAAGGAGGAGGAATGTATGACTTTGGCATTAGACATGTATGAATGAGTAAGTATAGTAATCATATAACCTTGAACAACTTTAAGGACAAAGTTTCTTAAGGGGGTAGATTGAAATACCCCAAACTTAAATATAGTGATTAAGATTATTCTGATACGTATTTAAGGGCCTAATAACGCCTAAGTAATATTGGTAAGGAAAAATAAATCCAAAAGAAATGAAGAAACGCTTAAAAAGCAAAAAACGCTAAATAAGCGTTAAATAACCATAGGAGGTACGAGACCTCGGTTAGAGTATTATGTGGATTCCTAAGGCTTAATAATGCCTAATTAGTGTACGGGAACGATTCCTGAAGAAAACGGATCCAAATAATGTATTAAAACGCTAATAGAGCTTTAGCACACGTTTTCCGAGAAAACCCGAAAACGTGACTTTGAGTGGTCAAACGAACCCGTAAAAATTATAGATCATTAAATAACAATAATTAAGCATTAATGGAAGCTTAATAACCAATAAAAATAAAGAAACGAGAAAATTCCGGAAAACGGGCCTGGTTAGTGAATAGTACCAAAACCGGGTAAATTAACGAGCGTTTTCTGTAAAAGACGAAAAACGCTCCAACTAGTAATATAGTAGGGGGTTGGTTTTTAAGAGCTAAATAAGCTCCCCCACACACACACTCACAAACTAGCTAATTAAATAAGAGGTCAAAAAGTAAAAAGGGGAAAAAGGTAAAAAGTACTTTACCTTTCCTCTCACCTCTCTTTTCTCATTTCTCTATTCTCTCACCTTCCTCCTCTCTCCCAGCCGATTTCTCTTTCCTTCTCCTCCCTTGTGCTGGCGATTTTGAAGCTCCAAAGAAACAACAATGGCTTCTCCACTTCTCCTTCATGCTCTAGTCTCATTTGAACTCCAAATGCAAAAATAAGTGCATATTCTTGCTCCTCTCATCATTCTCTACCATTATCTCTTTTCAAAATCCAAAAATGAGGAAGTTCATCTCCATGGGTTTTCCCCATTTGAAGAGAAAATGGCATCAATGTGAAGCTTGGAGTCTCCTCTCTCCATCAAGGTAAAAATCTACATGAAAAACTCATGTTTCCTCCATTCTCCTTTGTAACCGATTTTCCCCATTTTTGTAATGCTCTATTTTTCTCTCTCTTTTGAGCATAATTCCAACTTTCCAATGTTGGTGGAATCACCTTCTTGAACCAAGGGCTAAAACCCCTCTTAAAAGCTCCAAAAGGTAAACCCTAGAATTAGTGTTTTAAACATTTCAATGAATTGGTATTAATTTAAGGGTTAGTATTTTAATTACACTTATTTTGTGTTCATTGGGTGATGGGAATGGAGTTTGGCAACTCCATTGCCCACTTGACCGATTTTGTGCAAGAAAGAGAGAAGGAGGAGAATTGGAAAAGAAAAGAAGGAATTAAGAGCTTAAGGTAAGAGCTCCTTCTTAATGCTAAATTTCAATGCATTAGAGTAAAGGGAATGGGTAAATTGATTTAAAGACCCCCAAAATATTGTATTAGTATTGTAATTATGGAAGTTGAGTATTTATGAGCTAGTATTTGAATTGTAGGCCTTAGAGCCAAGTAAATTGTGTATGTGTATTGGGATTGTTATTTAAGGAAGTATTGATGAATTGATATTGTTTGATTGCTGGTAGGACCCTTGTATGGGTGTGGCTAGTTTAGGAATGAATTTGGTGAGAAAGGATGTATGTGGATAAGTTAGAATTGTAGGTAAACTATCGCAAAATTTTAGTAGGAATTGTGCATTGTTGGAGGACTTGGTGAATGGGAGTACCAAGGTGTGCATTGGGGTTAGTAGATATGTTTAGTAACCATGGGGTGGTAGTTGTAGTATAAGAATAAAAAGGTGTAAAATCTGTAGCAAGAAGTGTTGAAATGTGTTGGAGAAACTAGGAAGAATTAGTGTGTAGGACTTAGTAAAATGAGTATTGTACTGGGTAAGACTTGGGTTGAGTATAATGGGAATGAGGCAATGAAAGAGCCATATGATTAGTGGGAAGAAGAAAGGAAAAAGCTGTAGCATTTGTTTAAGAAGAAAAACTGTAACAAAGGAGGAAAAAATTGACAGTGGAATGTGTTATGTAACAGATTTGTATAGAGATGGATTAGGTTAATTTTGATTGCCTAATTAGGGTCAAAACACCCTAGATTATATGTAGGAATATTGGGGAAGAAGTTGGTAGAAGTTTGGAGTTGAAACATAATAAAAAACATACATATTTTTCAATTCTAGCTGGTCCGGGTCTGTAAACCGGTACAGAAACCCGGACCAGATAAAAAACACGGCACCCGGACCACCTCTAAATCACACGCGAGACTTCTCTAAACTTGTGGTCCGGGTTTGTAAAGTAGTACACATACCCGGACCAGTCATCTTTCTTACCCGAGAGTTTTACCAAGTAGTGGTCCGGGTTTGTAAACCCGGACAGTAACCTGGACCACCTCTTTTTCTTCATAGAATTCATTTTAAAGCTAATCTAAGGTAGGGTAATGAAGGGTATTGATAGTATTAGGTAATTAAGACACGATTAATGATGTTTAAAGGTCATTAAGGCTATAAACAAGCTTAGAGAATAATTTTAAGTAAGTGACTTAAGTAAATGTAATTGAATAATAATGAGCTAGTAAGTATGAACTGGGAAACATTAGGAAAGTAATGAGTAAGGTTAATTATAAATAATTAACCACCCAACTGTATGTATGTGATAGGATTCGAATAGTCTGAACACTGAAGGGAGTCGGTGAGTCCAAAATCAACGGTGAAAGGTATGATTTCTTCATGCTCTGTATTCTAACCTGGTTACCCTGATTTGTGTGCTTATTTGATCACCTAAATAAGATAAATGCATTAATCGAACTTTATTGCACTTACTTGTGCCTGTTTCTTATTGTTATTGATATATTGCCTTGAACACTTAGTTTGTATAATTCATGAAATGAATGGATGAGGATGAAGTGTATGTGTACCTTGTAGTGTACTTGCGTAATGTATTATTTTGTGGCATGGATGTGTTGACTTCTACTTATTCCTAACTACCTAACTCCTAACGTAAGTATGAGTAAATTGGAATGAGTAGAAGTCCGATATAGTTTCGGCCACGCGTGAGGATGAGGAGACACAAGAGGTTGGATCCGATTCTTGGCTTTAATCCTTTCTATGGACCAAACCCCTTAAATGGGTAGCATCCTAGATTGGTGAGCCACAGTAAAGCCCGGTGGTGGGACGGTGTAGTCCCTGCCCGGAGGTCACCACAACTTGACTTGAGTAAGTAAGTAAGTAAAGTATGTATGAGTAATGGTCTTGGCTGGTGTAAGTCATTGACCTTGAGTAAAAGAGTAATAACCACCCGATCAACCCGGGTTGGTAAATGAAGCTAACAAGCAGTGAGTATGTATCATGTAAGCGTATTTCTGTAAAGGTAAGCAAGTATGGTTGACTTGTATTGTCTTCCTGGTATGTATTGAAGTGTATGCATGTATTCCTTGTGTAGTATTGTAGTATTATGAATGAAAGCATGTATGTATGTATGTATGTATGTATGAATAAAATGAATCGTATGTATTCGACCTAAGTAGTCGGCGTACCCTCGCTAGTACGCGGGGTATGCGGAAGTCATATGCAGCGTAAGCTGAGCCCCTTGGGGCAATGTTTTTCTTGTACAGGTACCGAAGCAGTTATGGTCACAGTAAGAGACCGACGGCTATACTTAGGTAGCTAGAAAGGAATTGTAGATAGTAGAGATTTGTATAAGGCTTGTAGCCTTGATGTAGAAGTGTACCAAGGGGGTACACCATTATGTATTTGCAAGTATGTAGTTGTGAGGAATGGGTGGATGCTAGATTCTTAATGAGTATGTATCAACTTGAAAGGATTGTTGTATTTGTATTTGGATCTTAGCAAACTCGGTATGTTGTATTGTAATTGTGGAGTATTGTATTAAATGGAGAATTGTAGTACTCAGTAGGTAATGGGAGTATGTATAGTAGTTGTGTAGTACTCGGGTATTCCGGTCCATCAGACTGTGTTGTATGTAGTAGTAGGCCTTGTTAGTCACGTGGGTGGCTAACGGCATTGTATCACCCACCGTTGTGTAAGTAAGTATCCGCTGCGAAGGTATGTAAGTACGAGGTGATTGGACGGTAATGACGGTATTAGCGGTAGGGGTGTTACACCTCCACCCTTTCCTTGACTCCTCAGGTCATATGATAAATACCCAAAAAAGTGAGTTATTGTTTAGCAAAAAACTACCATAGGATATTAGAGAGCAGATTTCCAATTTGTTTGGGAGTAGTAGAATCCCCTAGATTTTCCAAATCCTGCGCCTGCCTCTGAAAATAGGAAGAAACAAACGAGAGGTTTTTGAGTACCTTACCACTCCTATAAAAAAAAATAATACACAGTTGGGCTAGACCAATGTCACAGGCAGCTAAATCCATTCTGGTCAAAAGTGTCCTCTCTTTTCCAAACTTCACAATGTCATTATTCAAACTTCCAGTAGGAATCACCAGGAAACTTGATTCCTTGACCTCTAATTTCTGGTGGGCAGGGAAAAGTGAGAAAAAAGTGATGAGATGGTCAAAATGGGTAGACATTTGCTCTCCCCAACACTATGGCGGACTAGGCTTTATCTATTTTGAGTTGTCCAATGAGGCCATGTTGGCCAAACAAGTATGGTTATGTCTTACAAACCCATCCTCCTTGGTAGCCAGAACCCTAAAATCCATCTATTTTAGATATAAGTGTATTATGGACTCTTTCTCATCCTCGAAGAATAGCCCTATCTGGAAATCCATCCTACACGGCATTAGAATAATCAATTCAAAAGTCTCATTGAGAGAAGGAAATCATTGCTGGTGGGAACCTGATAAAAAATGCATCTTCTCTATAAAATCTTGTTATGAGGATTTGATGCTTCAAAAGGAGACTGCTAAAGCTTCCTCTTCTTCGATAAATTTTATCTGGGAGGTGATCAAGAAGGTCAACCCAAAGATCTCTCCTTCAAGATGTAGACTTCTGTGCTGCAAATTCCTAAAAGGACATCTCCCTAGTATGGCCAATATAACAAAAAGAATTGAAGGCTCTCCTTTATATGGTTTCCGTGGGAAAATTGAAATGACCCAACATCTGTTATTCGAGTGTTGGCCGGTGAAGGACTACTGGAATGAATTCTCCTTTACCTTATCTCCCGGTAGACAATGAAGGGGCAATCCAAGATTAGCTGATAAATCAAAGACATGTGTGGTCTACAAAGAATTTGAGCAAAATGGTTAACCTTATTTGGGCTCTGTATGATGCCAAGAACAAAATTTCACACAATCAAGATCTGCCTATCTCACACATGATAGAAGGAAACATATCCTTCACTATATGTATGACAAAGTACAGAAGAATCTGTGCACAAACATCCTAGATGCGGAGGATACTGTTACTAATCAAGATTATATTTTATTAAGGACTTGTGGTTACAGAAAGATCGGTCAACCTTATTTGATTGCAGGGATCATTTCTAAACCTAACGGTGAAATCTTATTGGCATTCAATAGCAGATCTCAAATCAACCAAACAAAGGCTGAGGAAGCAACTATTTCTTTTGGATGTAGGAGGGCACGAAATGCAGGTTTTCCAAAATTAAAGATCGCAATTAGAGACCCAGCAATCCTCCAGGCAACCAGAGACCTCTTAACTAGTCGAGAGATTAACTTGTTCTTTGATGTTGATGTATCCCGTATTTTGTCAAGTTTTGATGTATGTAATTGCCTCCCAAGTAAGGACTTGTATGACTTTGTATCTTTTCTTACCACCAAACTTTTTAACAACTCTAAACACGGGAAGATCTGGAATGGGGAAGCCCAGATTAGCAGAGCCAATATGTTGGCTGTAGTAGAAGTTTCAAAGTGTAGGTTGTAATCTAAGGGTGCGTTCGTTGGTGGTGGGTAAAATGTTCCAAAAGCTTGGTTTTGGTGCTTTTTGATAAAGCTATGTGTAGTTAACTAATTGCAACTTGACACCTCTACTATAGTTACTTTTTTTGTGGGTCCATTTATTTGACTCCACCAAATCACAAAGTGACACTTGTCCTAACACTTTTACAAAACTACATTAATTCACTACATGCAGTGAAAGAACGCACCCTAAGGGCATCCACAATGGTAAAAGTGGATTCCACCCACCAACAAATATTATTTTATTATCTCCTCTCACAATCTCTCTCTTACTTACCTAGGTTCTCTAAAAAGAGAGTGTCTTAGTTAAGGGCATCCACAATAAGGAAAGTGGATTCCATCCATTAAAATATATTATTATAATATCTTCTCTCACATTCTCTCTCCTTGTGTCAGCAAGAACCTTCTCTCTCCAGGTTCTTAATTAAGCAACCTTCTCTTATTCTCTCTCTTCCACATCACTATTTATCTTTTTCTATTTTAACCTTCACCTATATAACCGTGTCAAGAAACCCCATTGTGTATGCCCTAAGAACCCCTCTCACATCCTCTCTCCTCCACCTCATCATTTTCTTTTTTCTCTTTTAACATTATGGGGGGAATCCACACAAGTGTTCTAATATACTACTCAAATACTAGCTTTTAACTTCCAAAAAAAAAGAAACAAAAAAGAACTCCATCTTACACGCTGAGTAAAAACCCTAGGCTGCGTGAGGCTTAAGAACTTTCAGTCCTGCTTTTGCTCCTCTCCAGTTCGCCTGCGTCCATCTCGGGTGTTCCTCCTCCCTCGCCCATATCTCGACTGAGCACTTCTCCCAGGTCTCCGGTGTCCGTCAGGTCGTCTTTGCGGGTAAGCTTCGTCTCCATCTGCACCCCTTCCCCTCCGGTGTGTGTGTGTGTGCCTGCCTCTCGCTCGAGTGCTTCGTCCCGCTGCTGCGTTTATGCTGGTTGTTTGTTGCCCACCCGTAACCAGATTTTTCACGATTATAATAGATGGGTAGACGTGTCTAGCAGTTTGTATTGACGATGAGTTATGCTGTTATGTACATTTCCCCTCTTCCATGATGATTCAACAGGGTCTGCGCAATGTCAAATCCAGATGAAGCAGCGGCCAAAATGGCAACAAGTTTGACCATAGGAGAGGAAAATGTCTCTTCATCCGAGCCAGAAACTCTTAGCAAAAAGTATTCAATTCATACCGCCTAATGTCCAATAATTTCCTCTAATGAATTCAATTATCTGAAGAAACATAATGTGCATTTCATTTCTGAGGTAATGCCATTCCACTCGTAAAATATTCACTCCTTCAATTTGTTTGTCAATGATAAATTAGTGCTCTGAAGAAGCAGTTGAAGAACAAACAGAAGGAAGAGGAGCGGCGAAAGAAAGAAGAGGAAAAAGCCAAACAGGTAACTCGCAATAATACGAATTGTTTCCACGGGCTGACGATTTTGAACTTTGTATTTGGTCAGTCAGTTCTTTGTTCTGTTACTCTTCGCGCCATTTTGTATGTACAGATGCCTTTTGAAGGTTAACATCCAATATCCTGTCATCCCGGCATAGCCATTTTACTTTGTTTTGCTTACAGGCTGCAGCTATGCCGAAAGCACAAAGCCAGAAAATCCAAGCAGCAGACGATGAGGATATGGACCCTACTGTATGTAACCATTGCAAATATGATTCACATATTTTTCGCAAACATGTCCACTCATTCTTTTTAACATTGTTTCTTGATTTTTCTTCTTTTGGGGCAGCAATACTTCGAAAACAGAAAGAAATACCTTGGGACTCAGAAAGAAACTGGGGTTAACCCATACCCCCACAAGTTCATTGTTTCGATGTCAGTAATTGAATACATACAGAAGTATGGGTGTTTGAACAATGGCGATCATGTTGAGGCTGATCAAGTGTCGCTAGCTGGTATACAAAATTCCATTGATTTGTAGAATTATATAATGCTCGTGTTAATTTTGGAGACATGTTCTGTTTTTCTGATTAGCTAATCAACTAAGTGTAATTTTCTAGGGAGAATTATGAGCAAGCGTGCTTCTTCATCAAAACTTTTTTTCTATGACTTGCATGGAGGCGGTGCTAAAGTTCAAGTTATGGCTGATGCAAGGTACATATAATCACTTTACACTTTGTTTGGTTCCTAGACTCATTAACCACAATTAATCTTCATCAAGTGGCAAGTATGATGCATGAAAGAAAATAAAAGGGCTTGATTGATACTTGGATTTGTATTCTTGACAGATAAATCAACACTATTTTCCCGCTCAACATACAGAAGTGTTGGAGTCTGCATTTACATAATGATAGTTAGTTTGTCAGTAAAAAAGTATCTGTCTTGTCAGGAGTAGTAATTGTATATTGTTGTTATTGGTGTACGTACTCTCTAGTACAAGTGTTAGATAGGCATGAATTAACTCTACATACACTGCCTTTTTTTCTTACGGCTGCAGGACTTCTGAGTTGGATGAAGCGGAGTTTTCAAGATTTCATTCATTGGTTAAGCGTGGTGACATTGTTGGAGTCACTGGTTACCCAGGTATTCATGTTTTTCTTTTTCTTCTAATTGGTTACTTCTGTATGTGTTATATTTGACTTGTTAGCAATGCTGTTTCAGAAGCCGTTGGTGCATGTGCATTTGTTCATCTCTTTCCAGTTCTATTTTCCTCATTTTGTTTTTTGATTCAGGAAAAACCAAGAGAGGAGAACTCAGCATCTTCCCAAAGTCTTTTGTTGGTTTGTCCCATTGCCTTCATATGATGCCAAGACAGAAAGCAGCGTCTTCAGTTGATAATGCCAGTGTCAAGGTAGGAATGCTTCCTTTGTTTAAATAGACGTTCTTAATTTTTTGGTTGAATTCTATAGATATTCAATCAACTCCTTTGCATTTTCCCCTGTATATAGAAAGGCGAAGCTTGGACCCCAGGAAGCACAAGAAACCCTGAAGCTTATGTTTTGAAGGACCAGGTGTTGTAAATTTCTGTCATTCTTATCATTTTATCTTGCCCTTCATTTCTTGTTATTATTAACTAAGATTGCAAAGGAGGTGCTTTATCATTTTGAATATAATAGTTGAGCTCTTATAATTCCAGGAAACAAGATATCGTCAAAGGTACCTGGATCTGATTGTGAATGTCGAGGTCAGGCATATATTTAAAACTCGAGCGATGATCATTAAGTATGTCAGGAGTTTTCTGGACAACCTTGATTTCTTAGAGGTAAAGTTCTTGGTATAATGGAACAACTTTTCATTACCGAACCCCCATGCCGATGTTGATACAATATTCTGAGATCACTCTTAGTAATGATTTTTTGTTATTCCAATCCATCTCCTTTTTCCTGGGAGCATTTGTCTACCTAGCGTTGGTTCAACATGACAAATGCTATTTACTTACAATAATGCCATTTCAGGTGGAAACACCAATGATGAACATGATTGCTGGAGGTGCAGCTGCAAAACCTTTTGTAACTCATCACAATGACCTAAATATGAAACTGTACATGAGAATTGCACCTGAGTTGTTTCTGAAGGAGCTAGTTGTTGGTGGGCTAGACCGGGTTTATGAGATTGGGAAACAGTTCAGGAATGAGGGGATTGATCTGACTCATAATCCTGAGTTTACAACCTGCGAGTTCTACATGGCCTACGCGGATTATAATGACCTGATGGAGCTGACTGAGCAGATGTTGAGCGGTGAGTTTCTTTCATGGTTTATTTATGTTATATTACAGCTTAGTTTAATCACAGATTGATTTTGTTTTTTGTAAAGGAATGGTCAAGCAACTCACTGGAGGGTATATTATTAAATATCACGCAAATGGACTTGACAAGGATCCCATTGAGATTGATTTTACACCTCCTTTCAGGTCTTAATTAATCATATTAGTTGGATTATTGCTGCTTTCTTTTTTCTTTTATTATTCACGTAATACGAGATTTACTGTGAGGTAACTATGCCTTTTAATGTGGACTATGTGCAGGAGGATGGACATGATAGAGGAATTGGAGAAAATGGCAAATCTGAGCATTCCAAAGGATCTGTCAAGTGCTGAGACTAACCAATATCTGATTGATGCTTGCACCAAATATGATGTCAAATGTCCTCCCCCACAAACCACAACTCGCTTGTTGGACAAAGTAAATCTATATAATTCTTTCATTAATAATCTGCAAAATTAACCTTTGTTTTGAGTTGTCTTTTGATTCACTGGTGTTTTTTTTTTCTTTTGTACTTGTGCTTGTAGCTGGTGGGTCATTTCTTGGAGGAAACTTGTGTCAATCCTACTTTCATTATCAACCATCCTGAGATAATGAGTCCACTAGCTAAATGGCACAGATCTAAACCAGGATTGACAGAACGTTTTGAGTTGTTTATCAACAAGCATGAGGTATACATCCGGTCTCCTTTTCTCAACTGTTGTTACTTAATTTGCCAAATTTTACCGGTAGCAGTGGCTAGCTGGCTTCTTTCTGTCACTATTTATGTTGTTTCCTGTCTTCTTTCAGCTCTGTAATGCGTACACAGAATTGAATGACCCTATTGTTCAACGACAACGCTTTGCTGAACAACTCAAGGTCCCTTGACTTCTTCACTTATTGATCCCTTTTTTTTTCTACTCAACTGTGGCTGAGGTAAAATGATTTGTTTATTGGAAGATACTGAATGTTTCTCCTTTTTCAGGACCGACAATCGGGTGATGATGAAGCGATGGCTTTGGATGAAACCTTTTGCACGGCATTGGAGTATGGTTTACCCCCAACTGGTGGTTGGGGGTTGGGTATTGATCGATTAGCTATGTTGTTAACAGATTCACAAAATATTAAGGTTTGTACTTTTGGGGCAGGTTTGCTTATGGTTCCCATGCACCGACACATGATACTTTCATGTAATCCTTTTGTTTTCTGCTCTACAATCTATCATTTGCAGGAAGTTCTTTTTTTCCCCGCCATGAAACCACAGGATGATCCACCCGCTAAAGCTGAAGCTGCTGCTCCCTCTTCCCATCCTTGAGCCTGTTGCAATATATTACGGCACGACATCATCTGTCATGAGTTGTTTATATCTCTGCAGAAACTACTTTTTGGTGGCGCTGTTTTTTCCCTTCATTGACTGGACTGTTCGTCACTTTACCCTGGAACTAGATGCTGGCAGACATATAGAGGACGTGACATGCTTCATATACTTGAACAACACAGCTACAGATTATGCGTAGGATGTGATTTTTGCGCTTAGTACTCTCTATACGTGTTTGGTCATCATGTTAATCTATACAAGTTTTTGAGTGGAATTGTCAATTGTATGCATTATTAGCAGGCGTATATTTTGCAGTCTTGCTTATCCAATTGAGCGAATTGTTGATCAAAAGGTTAAACCAGATTGAGATGGCTGAGCGGCAACTGATTTCTACGACAAAGCACACCAAGTTATTAAAAGAGGAACACCGTAGAAGCCCCATCCTACGGGGCGATGACGGAACTATGATAGCCCAAGACCCTGATCATTTTGTCGTCTTTTGGAGGAGATAAAAGCGATCACCTTATATTGATTGAACCCCTTGCAAGAAATCAGAGGCGGTGACATTGACAAGAATTTTCAAAAAGGCAGTGAACTCTGATAAAGGCAGCGCTGTAGCGCAGACAATTTATGGTCAAACTACGTCTGCAGCCAATGAAATTTAAATCCCCCACTAAATGGGTGACATCACATTCCGAAGTAGTGCACATGCTTACAAGAACATCCACGTGGGCCAATAAAATTGGCTTTTGTTTCTGGGCTGAGTTGACTTTTCTATTTTTTGTAGTCAATAATTCAATATTCGTTTTTTTTGTCTATCTGATTTTGGTTTTTTTAAAATGCAAAAACGTGAAACAAACTAGTCTCGAAGAAGACAAAACTAATATTCCATCATGACATTTGTATTTGTATTGGAAATCTAAGTAAATTGTAAAGTAGATTGAAAAGTAAAGTTGTGAGTGAAAAATGGGGGGTAGAGTTAGAAAATAAATGACTAAAAAAATAATCAAAATATCTTTATTTTAAAAATAACATGAAGAGTAAAAATATCATATACTATGAATAGGAGGAAATAATACACAAGAACAAGCTATTTTCATTTTTGGGAACCAAAAATAGGTAGAAATGGTAGTAATATAGAGGGTAAAACACTCTAGTTACAATTCTTAAGAAAGTCTAAAGCTGGGTGAGGGTTTAGATTCCATTCATTTGTCTAGTTTCCAGCTGGCTTAAGTCTGATTGAGTTAACCAGTTTAGTTCATTCTTTAAAACCAGTCATCAGCCAATATCAGTTATCAGCTACTTACCCACTGTTTTCAGCTAGTTTTAGTCCATTTGACTGGGTTAACTAGCTCAACCCATTTTTTAAAAAATCACTCCTTAGTAGTCAATATCAAATATAAGCTACTTAAATGCAAAAGAATAGGAGTAGCAGACTTTGGTGAGAGAGTGATTCTTCTTCAAATCAATTCTTGGTGTTAGTGTTAAGTCATGACCTTCTACTAGAGTTCAATCTTGTCTAGTTTTACGTCATACAAGTCTTTCCTAGCTCATGTGTTTTAAAAATATAGGTTGTTGAAGCCCCTTTTGAGGAGATGGATGCTTCTCCTTCCGTGAAATCCAAGAATGAGTGGTCTCTTTAGTTTACATAGAGATTGTTTTCTACTTTTGGAATCACTAGACCTTCTTTGACCTAATCTTGAGGCTTTTTTACTTCAAAAAGAAGAGTAAGTAGTGTCTAGTCGTAAAAGTGGATATTTCTCTTAGTAAAGGGTGTTTGATCAAGATCACCATGTTGATACAAACTATAGTTAGATGGATTTTAAGATTATGGTCTCAAATTAGATCAAGGTTGTATTGGGTCATCACCACTAAAAAAAGATTTCAAAGTATGACTTTTAAAGCACGATATTCCCCTAAATCGTACTTAAAAAAAAACATAAAACATGTTTTACTGGATTACCGTGTTTAATGGTACCGTGAAATGGAAGCGGGTGAAAATTAAACTGATCGTAAAGCATGATTACAACGGAAATCATGCTTTATAATTTCATGTCGCAAAGTATAAATCATGGGTTTTCCCTAACCACACTTAATAGCAACATATAAAACATGGTTCCCAGTTAACCGTGTTATATAGTATCGTGTCATTGGTTTCAAAGCACTATAACATCGATAACTTAAAAGAACCAACCCGTCTGCATGACATTTCCCTTTCTCTTCTATCTCCCGTTCTCTGTGATATCCCTCCTCTTTGATCCCCTTCAACAACGAAAATCCGAGCTCCATCAAGATACTCCATCACCTTCCACCTCCCCCCTCTTTGCCCCACTCCGTCCCTCACTGCCCACCCGCCCTTCAACTTCTTCGATTTTCTCTTCATTCACGGTAATTTTGTAATCCTTAAACTGGCGAACAGTGACATGCTTTGTGCTATTTCTTCATTCTCTTCTTGTGTATTTGTAGGTTCTCATGAACCACCACTGCCCATTACCGCCGCTCACTTTCTCCGATTATTCTCTAATTGTGCCTACAACAAAAGTGCTGAGCCACTAGCACACCAAATTGAAGACGGGGCTGGAACGACTCACAGTATTTTTGCGACCCTAACTGGTAGTTAAGGAACATGCTTTACTTCTCTCGTCATATTCTTCTAGTGTCTTCGCCTTTGTAGAGATCACAAGAGCTTGATCGAGCATGTAATACCCCAACCCGAAATCCAATAAACTGAACGACGATCACTCCCAAATAAAATACAACTGCAGCGGAAATAAATACAGCAACCGGGCGGTATTACAATGCCGTTGGCCACCCTTGTGACCAACAAGGCTAAGTCCAAATACAATCCTCAAATGTCACGGTCTGGAATACAGATACAACCCGAGATACTAGGAATCAAACTCAAAGTAAAATACTGAAATAAAGTAATTAACTAATAGTAGACTCCCAAAGCTTGGTCTACCCCACCTACACTCAGTGTGGTGATCTTCTTAAACTTCAGGTACCTGAAAAATGGGGGTGCCCCCAAAGGGGCTCAGCAAACAATGCTGGTATGGAAAACGTGCAGCCCATCGTCTACCGGGCCACACCAACTACTTTGTCGAACACATGCAGTTCATTTTTATAAAGCTGTAAACAAGCATAGTCTGATGATAACAAGTATCCATACAAGGACAATAATGTCACATAGAACAAGACACAGAAGGTCGAGTTAGCTGAACTGAAATTCTTTAATGATAGTCGGTCCACACAATGGGACTGACAGGTATAACTGAATATCTCAAATAGTGGAGGTATAGTGACCTCGTTAAGATTGAAAGGTTGGGTATAAAAACCCCAGGAGATAACGTAGTTAAACCCTGAACTGAGAGGCGTGGGAAAATGAATCCCACTAGAGGAAAGAAGTCTTCCTCAAACTGAACTGATGGGCATTTGAATCCCGGAAGGAATAGAGTCTTCCTCCCAACTGAATGTTCCGTCGCGACGTAGTAGGAGACGACCTGAGACAGGTACAACTCCGTAGCATGCATGGCCAGATCCAACTGGGCTCCTCATTCTCGAAGTATATAATTGTTAAGTGTCATATAAAGACGTTAAACAAAACACAATTGTGTATTGTCAATTATCACGTTTAGGATAATGACGTTTGTTATAAAGTGAAGTTAGTGAGAGACTGAGTACAAGTCCTCGGTATACTGAAGCGCAGGTATTTAATCCACTGGTATAGTGTTTGTATGCGTGGGACATACACGTAGTAGTCAGCATCATTCACGCACATAAAATAATACAACAGCGCACAAGAGTAAAAACATTTTACATTAATTATCTTGGTCGTTATTTCAAACAACAGATAGCACACAAGCCGGTGTAATCCGGTAGAAAACAGGTTGCAAGAATCCCATACCGTTCACCGTAGACTGTACTCGTTTAATTCCCGGTCAACGTCTGGTCAAACAGAGTCCTAGAATAGGATTGACTGAGAGGGTTAATTTATGTTACCCTTATATAATAATTCTATTGGATCACTTAACAAATCTCGTATTTGTTATTTCATGTGAGGTTTATTTCTTTAATTACCTCATGATTTAATGTATAACTTTTGTTATTCCTTTTGATTTATTTATAAATCCTTTAATGCACATATATGTGTTTATTGCATTTGTTGTTTATTTTATTGTCTTGGTGACATAACAACTTATAATTTTCTTAACTATATTTAAATGTCTTACGATGACATAATTCTTATGATCTCATTATCTCCTTTTAGTCATAAATAATATCTTTTGTTTTCCTTTAACTTCCTTTTAACTATATAAGCCATAGTTCTAATTCCATAATTCCTTTAATTAAAATTCTTTCTTCTAAATCCTCCAAATATCCATATAGGACCTATACTTATTTAAATCTAAATTATTCTCCTTATATTTCGGTTATTTATAAATCAACCATATTAATTCTTAAACTTTACATTTAAATTCTAATCTCTTTATTATAGAGTTTTAACTTCTATTTAGCTAAATTACATAGTCACACTAATATTGTAGATATAGCTTTTAAATATTATAACTTCCAAAAATAACAACTTAGCCCCTTAAATTCTTGGCAATAATAATTCATTTCCTATAATTACCATTTAACCACAAAACTTTATAAACTTTGCTTAATGCCTTATAAACTATAGTTTAATTTTAATTCTCCATAAATGCCGAATTTATATATATAAATTCTTAAATTACCAAACTAACCCCAAAGTAATTCGGCTTTGTCATTTATTCTTCCTTAATTACACTTTATATCAAAACTTTATAATAGTTCTTAATAACTTATAAACTAAAGTCTAAATATTTAATTCCTCAAAATTTCGAAAGTGAGCCTAATAAATCTTTTAATTATGAATTCGCCCACTAATAAATTCTAACTTTCATAACAACTTTTATAAATTACATAATAGCCCAAAACTTTATAAAAGTTATTTTAAAGCTTGTTTAAATTATCTAAAATTCTCAAACTTAATTCCTAACCTTATATTATATCATAATTACACCAAATACCCCTTTAGCTCTCGGTTTTCACAATAAGTGCACCAAACTTTGTAAAAATTACATTTAAGCCACATAACTTATTTAACTAGTCATTTAAGCTCTAATAAAATATTTTTAACTCACCAAACTTTATGATATAAGTTTATATACCTAAGTAGGTCATTAAAACCCATTTATCAAATAGAGCATTCGGCCATAAATATTTAGTGACCATATAATATATAAAAGTGGATTTATATGTCATAGTAATTATACATAAATTCATAGGAGTCATATAACTCATGTATAAATTATTGTAATGTCTTATATTGATTATTAGCTCAAAATAAAACATTTTTGCCCTAGACATTTCGGCCTAATTTTATTTGTAACCTAAATAAATTTTGTGACACAAAAATGTGTCTTAAGGTAAATATTTTCTATATATGTTATAGATTATATTTTTGGCATATAAAACCATAAAGTTTCGGTATTATTTAGCCTAGGAGATGTACATAATTTTGTGCAATTTTTAGAAGCTTAACAAAGCTTATAACATAAAGATTTACTTAGTAAACTTACTTCTTAACAAAGGTGGTTAAGTGTTTGAACTTCTTCTTGAATCTCCAAGCTTTCTCCTAGGTAAACTTGATGCTCCTCTTCGGTTTTATGCAAGAGGTGAAGGTGTTTAGGAGTTAGATCTTGAATAAAGATCTTAAGTAGATTTGGAAGTAGTTTTACAAGACTTTACCTTAGGCTTTTCTCCTTATAAATTCGGCACTCCTAAGGTAGGTGAAGAACAAGTTTTCCTTCATCAAAATGAAGAAGAAAAGAGACTTATAAGAAGTAGAACTTGGTTACACATAAAAATGTGCTTTAAGGATTTTCAAGCTTTAAAACCTACCTTAAGATAACCTTGAGATGCTCCTTGGATTAATGTTGTTTTGGACAACCCCCTTGGAGATCTAATTGATCCGAACACACCTTGTTATGCTAGGAAGAGTTTTGCTTCAAGACTTGCCAAGAAATGCTAGGAAATTACCTTAAAGATGAAGGTAGAAGTTAAAACTCCATTAATGGACTTAAGAGCTTCAAAGGAAGAAGATGAAGCAAGAAGAGAGAGGAGGGAGCCTTACCAAACCGTGGAGGAAATGTGCAAGGAGGGAAATGAGACCTAGCTCACGTAAATGAAAGAGGGCAATTGGAATTTGAGTGTTTTGTCAATTTTAATGTCAAATGACTTTACTTTTCCTTAGTTTATTACATGGTTTATTGGCTCAATAAATGCCTCCTTTCCAGCATGAAAATCGGACATGTGAGGTGTGACAAGGCATGAGTTGGAAGAGAATGATTATGAGCTAGAAGACAAGGTAAGAAAAGGTGAGTTTTATTCCTGATTTTTCAATGTTATAACTTGTCTTCTTCCTCTCTTGTATATGCACGGTTTAGGGTCTGAATGGAGCTCATTTGATCGTCATTCATGAGCTAAGAAACAAGCAAGGAAGGTTACTTGCTTAAGAAATCAAAAGGCAAAAAGAAAAAGGAATCTACTTTTTGCTTTTAGCATTTGTTTTTGTCTAGCCAACTTGGCCATGTTCTCTAGCATAATTTCGACAGCTCTCTGGTCAAATGAGTCACACATTTCTTTGCCATTAGTATTATAGCACATGGGATGATGAGTCATTATGTTTTAAGCCTTTTTTTAAACTTTAAAGGCAAATTTTATATTTTTTGCTCTCAAAATCGGCCCCTATAGAGAGCCTTGTTGACTAGTCACACCAACTTATTTAGAAGGTCATTTTAACCCTATTTAAGATTACCAATTCGTGGCATGTCAAAAACTACAAGGTAATTACGTAAAACGCATTTTCGTGACACCCGAAGGTTGTTTTTGTGCTCTAAGGAAATTTTGGGAAACCAATTGTTTTTATGAGTTACAAGTGTTTGTAAACACTTATTATAGTAAATAAACATATACTAAGATATTACATTGAGTTATATGTGGTTTATCAACCCGTGACATAATTTACGGGCATCGGGACACTCCCGGGCCAAAAAGGAGCGCTAAGAAATCCTCCTGTGTTTTTGCTGAATTTTGAGAAACCACTTCGTGGGTTCTCTTTCGAATGATTAATAATGATGTTAGGAACTCTAGGAATTAATTTTATAGGAGTTCGTGCCACCTCGGCACTCCTCCGGACTTTTCGTGCTTTAAGGGGCGTGCGTGAGCACCCTCGAGCGTTTTGCGTTTTGACTGAATATAGCTTAGGGAAATATATTATATATTATATAATAATTGTATGACCATTTGGTTTGATTGAATATTAGAGGGTCATACAAGGTCATGTTTGACCATATGCTTCTAAGGCGTTTTAGCGTTTATGGAGAAACGACTGTTTTTACGTAACGTTTTCATGCATGGGTTTGCATGCGTACGTGAAATGATTCATATTTGGATTATATTCCAATAATAATGATTTAATAATATTATTTAGATTTGGGGTATTTCAGAGCACACCAATTTGAAGACACGTGCGTGGGGATGAAAACTGGAACCAGTAATACTCAAACTTATCTTCTTCTCTCAGGCAATTAACAATAGAAGTTTTTGACATCTGTCACACCTTGTGAAGCAAACGATATATCAGTCACAATAATTTTGCAACCCTAATTGGTGCAATTAAGGAATATAGATGCTTTGCCCCTCTTTTTATATTATTCTTGTGTTTGTGCCTTTTGTAGAGATTTTTTGCATAACTGAAACCGGTAATACTCGAACTTTTATTTTTCTGTTTGGCAACTAAATGGTATTTTTTTTATTTCTATCACACCTTGTTGTTGTTCAAAATATAAATGAATGTATCTTGCTAAATATGGGCAGTGAACCTAATCACACTAGTACAACCAGGTCGTATCCACAGCTAATTCACAACTATCTAGCTTCTTAACAGTTTAGTAATGTACTAACACACATACAAAAAGGATAAAGTGCAGTAAATGTTTTGGGGGTTTTGTTGTTTGGGTTGTTAAATAAAATAAAGAAAAGCAATAAAACTAAACTAACTTATCCAGGATAGGTGCACAATGGGATGGATCTTTGCACTTATCATTCCCTTACTACCAATTTTTGACTCTTGAACTCACAACTAAACAATGAGAACACTCTATAGCTAATAGCCAAATCATGGTCTACTAATCCTAGAGAATTGAGTCGGAAACCTGACGGATCATTCAGGTACCAGATCAATTGATAGCATTTAGCAGAAGTTCCCCCAAAGTTGCAACAAAATCTTATCTTAAAATCCTTGGGAATAAATTACATTGATCTAGTCCCTATAGTCTGTGTCTCTACTTCTAGTTGATTTCAATAGAAGACCAACACTATTGCTTGATGAGTATCCAAATTAGCATGTTCTAGGGGTGTATTTCAAATGTTTTATCAACACTTCTCATGCTCATTTCTTCACTATAGCTAGTTTTCCTCTAGTTTGGTGTTTTATTGGTGTTTTCACACATTGATTGCTCAAACAGGAGGAATAACATAGCTAGAAGCAAATTATACAAGAAGAGGAACATGTGGGCGTAAACAGATCCAAAATCGGAGCTAAAACGAAGAAGATAAAGCGTTTTAAGGACCGACCTACCCATAGGACGACCCACAAGACCGACCTCAAACTTTTCTCAAAATCTACTAGGTTCAACCAACCCAGATGACCTCCTCAAGTGGGCTTGTCAGAACCTACTAGAATAGACTGACCTAGGGGATTGACCCAAGTGGGTCGGTTGGGAAAAAATTCACGCACGTGACGACATACTCTCCCAGAGGCGACCGACCCACGGGACTGACCCACGTGGGTCGGCCGGGCTAAAAATTTGCTCAGATTTCAGATTTTAAAACCTTTTAGTGGAGAGAAGTGAAGGGGAGTTGAAACCGGACCAGGGCGTTGCCAAAGGAAGAAAAAAAGGGGGAAAAAGAGGAAGAAGAAGAAGAAGAAGAAGAAGAGAGAAGAAGGAGAGGAGGAATGCCCACCTTCATTGAAGCCCTCTAGCTCCATTAATGCCCATTTCTCACTCTCTCCTTTCTTTACTCTCTACTGGTTGTGTGAACTCTTGTATACCTTGGGATGTAATTTCTCCCCAAAATCCTCAAGTTACTCTTGTAAACTTAACTCATCTTTTGTAGTTGTTTTCTTCTTATCAATGCTTATTCAATGTTTTAGATTTGACCTTCTATTGCTTTCATTGTGGCTCATAGCAAAATTAGGATTGAGCTTGAAATTAGACAAATCAAGGATAAAACCTAACTTTTATTTCTCTAAATCAAGGAGTGGAACTTTAGGGCTATTGTTAGGAGCTTGAAACTTATGATATCTAATGAATCTAGCCTTCTTTGAACTAATGGGTGTGATTAATTAGGTAAGATTTTATTTGGCAAAGATTTAGGAAATCTTAACATTATCTCTAATAGACAACTTAGTGAGGTAGAAATGTCGGCATATTTGGATGATTTAGGGGATACCCACTATCCTAAGGTATACACCTATCCTACTTTAGCTAATTTAATTTTAGTTATTTTCCCTTTACTTCTTCAATTATCAAACCAAAACCCAAAACCCCTAATTTATGTCTATGCACTTTTATTTGTATTCTTGCACATTTACTAAGCTTATAATTAATTAGATAGTTATGAAGTCCCTGTGGTTCAACCTTGTTGGACTACAATGATTGGGTTCACTGCCCATTAGTTAGCGAGATAGCTTAATCACTATATTGCACAACAATGTTAGAATAATTGGCAACCGAAATTCTATCTCAATCTAATTGTTGATAGATTTATAGCAACACCAACAATTCCTACATATTAATAACAAATTGGTTAGAACTCTAAACAAAATACCCAAATCAAGAGTAACAAGTTGAAGAGCCACAAATACTCAATAGTTGTCAAATATTAAGAACAAGAACTAAAATAAAGCCATAAATGAGTTCAATAATCAACAATGGGGTTTTAGGAATTTGAGGAAAAATCTTCATCCCAAAGGTACAAGGAAAATGCACAACCATTAGAGCATTAAAATGAGAGAAGAGGGAAGAATTAGCCATGGAAGGTTGAATAAGAGGTTCAATGAAGGTGAGTATTCTCCTTCTTCTTTTTTTTTTTGGCATTGCTCTCTACTGTGTAGAAACCCCCTCTATTCTCCCTTTATTCCACCTTTAAAAATGTTGATTTGGTCAAAATTTATGTCCGACCGACCCACTGGGGCGGTCGCCTCTGGGAGAAGAAAACACGTGTGTGATTTTTGCCCGACCGATCCACTAGGGCGGTCGCCTGGGTCGGCCGACACTCGAGAGAACCCGACCGACCGACTGGGGCAGTCTCCTGGGTCGGTTGAAACCCGCGAGAGCAAAATTTTAACCCGACCGATCCAGTGGGGTGGTCTTGTGGGGAGGTCAGTCTTCACATCATTGTTTTTGCTCTATCTTATTCGTTTTAGCTTAGATTGTGGATCTGTTTGTGCCCACGCATTTCTATCATCGTCTACACTCCACATGAGTTCTCCTCATGTTTAAGCAATAAATGTGTAAGAATATCAATGAAACACAAAACTATAGGAAAACTAGCTAAAGTGGAGAAATGAGCATGATTTACATTGATAAAAATATGAAATTAACCCTAAAACATGCTCATTTAGACACTTATCGAACCCCCCCCCACACTTACGTTTTTTCTTTTCCTAAAGGAAAATCACAGACTGAAGAAAGTAAAAAAAAGCTCAAAGCTAACAAATACTAGCATTAGGATAAGATAACAACCAACAAGTGACTAAGAATTTTGAGGAGTGTGAACCATCACCTACTGGAGGCATGGGTGTGCTAGGGGAAAAATAAAATATAGTGTTTTGGGGGGGTATGATCCGGAGTGCTTCAAAGCTTTGAAGATTAGCTAATTGAAGAACTTTAACCATGGCCAACTTCTCTCAAGAATGGGCATTGAGAAGAAAACAAAAGTAAACATAGATTTTTGCATTTGTTTCACTTTTACATAAGTGATTTGGAGACAAATTTGGGCATTTAGCCTTTGAATTTAAGAACACTCAACTCTCATTGTTGGTTACCAATGGTGTCTCACAAGTCCCTTAATGATTTTCACAGATAAGCACCCTTTAGAAGTCCCACAATTCCAACCATTACAGATCATTTGGACCAACAATTCATGGACCCAAGTTTTTATTTTTAAACAATTCATAATAACATTTTTTCTCAATGAGAAAAACTACAATACATGGACCCAAGTTTTTATTTTTGAACATAGACAAGATAAACAGAAGGATTAAGCATTTTAAGCACAAAATCACCGAAAAGGTCACTCCCCCACACGTATATTGAACAATGTCTTCATTATTCACTAGAAAAACCAGGGAAGGATTTAGAAGACCTTTTTTGGAAGCAAAATTAAAGACAATAAAAGACACAAACAAGCATTATAACACATAAGCTATCCCCATTGGAAGAATTAAGTATAATAAAAATGAAAGAAGAGAACAAGAACTACAAAATAAAAGAAACTAGTACTCACATAATATTGTTTTTTCTTGAATTGAGAACTCCTTCACACTTGAGGTTTATCCTGTAGTGTAGCTTGGTTACGGTGTAGAAATGAAATTGCACCTACATAAGACACTATAATTAATCAAACTACAAACAGGGTTAAGAGTTAGCATAAACAAAAATAAAAGGAGAACTTAAAATAAAAGCTAAATGAAAGAAAATGAAAGAAATATTATCCAGGTTGCCTCCCAGGAAGCTGCCCATTGAAAGATCAATTATCTTCCCCTTACTTCCTATCTCAGTCTGATACTTGGCTATCCCATCCTTACTTCTAATCTTAGCTCTTAAATCCTTCCTCGATTACCTGGTTTCTCGAGCAACAATCAGAGGGGGAGTTTCGAGAGGGAAAGAGAGCTTAAGAAGAAAGAGAATTCGAGTTCTGAAGTAATCGAGTCTTGATTGCGCGTTTATTTCTTTGGGATGAACCCATATTTATAGTTTTTTCTTACAACCTCTTTGTATTACCATCCTGTCAGTTTGTTAGTGTTAGACTGCCATTCTGCTATTTGTTAGGCTATCTAACTAGGCCAACGCCTAATCTTAATTTTACCCTATGCCCGAGCACACTTGCCTGGTAATTTCTATATATGGATGCGCCTGGGCATGGATGACAGGGTGTTTTCATGAATGCACCCAGGCACAAGCACCTGGTCGCTTTACATACTCTTTATACACTACTTCATACATTCTGAGCTTACATAACAATTCGCTAGTCCTATTATAATTACTTGACCTTCCCTATATCTTTGGTCTACTTTATACATTCTAAGCTTAAATAACAATTCCCTAGTCCTATTATAATTACTTGGCCTTCCCTAGATCTTTGGTCTTTTTTTAATCTTGTTTTTCCCCTCTTCACCCATCTTTAAGGTCTTTGGCTAGACTATACCAGCCTGAAGTCCTTCAATATCGAATATCAACATTGAAGTAGGCTTCAATGGGTGGGTTGAGTGGGCATCACTTATCCTTGAAGAGCGGTCCAACTGTTGAGGTTGATGATCCTTGGTGCGAGGATCATATTATGGTGGCGCCTCCTCTAAATAAAATATGTAACGTCCTTATCTTCATTAAGCACTGCCGGGAGAACTTCAGCATGGACTTTGTATTCTAGCTCTGGTCCGGGATCAAACAAGATTTTGGCCTCCTCCCTTAGCTTCCACCTTACATCATTGGTGCACAGGTGGATGGTCTTGATCCTCCAGGTGAAGATCAAAGTTTGATAGATCCTCCTTCTCTGAGTTGAGGATGTAGGCCTCCTCAGAGTTGAGAATGTAGGCATCTCTAGTGTCTTGATGAAGCACAAAATGGAAGATACTGATAGTTTACTTCAGAGGGAGGAAAGGACTCCATGAAGTTGGAGGAAATTCTCTTCTAATGGTTCGTATTCAAGCTCAAGCAGACGGTTGCATGATGTTGAATTCTTTGGCTAAAATATAAGAGGATAGAGAGAACAACTCAAGTCCTCAGCAGGCTTCTCTGGTTTGTGAACTGCTTCACTAAGTTGTTGCTTTATTTGTTATAGCTTAGCTAGAATTCTAGCATTGCCTTCTAGCTGGTTCATGTTGATGATGTCTTGTTCAGCGCTCCTTGCATTTGTCACTAGGATGAACTCTTCCATGAGACCCATCAAACTAGAGGATTCTCTCTCTACTGTGATCACAAAACAATGAGAGCTCTCGTGGTCCTCTCCACACTCTTGGCACTCAATCATTTGGTTGGTGTCTTATTCAGTAGAGTTCAGCTTGACGAATGAGATAAAATATCCCATGAGATCCTCCAATTTGGAGATTGTAACCGGACAAGGGGGACTCAAAT
The DNA here is from genome assembly GCA_023374045.1 of Limonium bicolor. NCBI lineage: Eukaryota > Viridiplantae > Streptophyta > Magnoliopsida > Caryophyllales > Plumbaginaceae > Limonium > Limonium bicolor. Next base: position 293,672,063 of record CM041781.1, on the reverse strand, counting down.
GGTATCCTCCACAACCTTGACACTCAATCCATTGATCGTAGTTCTCCGCGTCATCGGAGTATCCCTACCTACCTTCTGCTTGATTATAATGACTATCCATTAGATTAAAGCACCTACAAAGTAAAAGAAAACAAAAATTTATACACAAAAAGGAAAATCAAAGAAATGAAAATCATGTATAATAACTAAACCAATAATAAGCAAAATAGTTGGACCAAAGTTGTAACACCCCTCTCGATAAACACGTAATAATCCCTCACGTAGCATAAATAAAAGACGTCTTACAACGGAAGAATAAACATCATAAACTCTCACACGGGTGTCACCTGCCATTACCCGCCCATGCGAGTAACGAAGCAGAAACTAAGTCCAACAACCAGAATAAACAGCACTACCATACCGCTGTGACAACGAGATAAATCCTATACATCATACTAAGTCCAAAAACCATAACCGTCGACAAGTGAGCATCTACCCTGATCCCGTACTTCGGCTTCAACGACGAACAACAACCTGCAACAAGCCATAAAGGCTCAGCGATAAACGCTGAGTATGCGGGCTTGGACCCTATCGGTCACTTGTCATTTTAACCATCTTGATATTAGATTGATTTCATGCTTTACCATTTTACAGATATATTAAATACTGTAACAATCATACATAAACACATAGTCACCCATCCAATCCAACAGTCATTACATTTCACAAACAATAGTTGTATAAACGAGCGTATCGAATAATCATAGTACAATATATAATCGCCTTAGCGAACGGTTTCCATATTTAATATTATTTGGCCTTCAAGGCCCCATCCATCCAAACCATGTTTAATTAGTTACCAGTTTGGCGTCATGTTGGGACAACCCGGTTAACCTTACCAACGGACAGTAGTCCTCCCGTACACACAAAGGTGCTCATTTCGCCAAAGGTCCGGAGACCCCTGACTATTCACTTTGCCTCGTAAGGTTTCCATTAAAAGGCCGTAGCCATGTACCAACAGTAGGTACCATCTGTCCCACGATCCAATTAGGGCTCGTTGGGAAATTTCCTGAAGCGGAACCCGATCGGGTACCCCTTAGTGATCACAAATGCGCAACCAGGTAGTTCATAAACTATCGGGATTCCTCCCCTCATCTCATACCATTTCTCTCATAGGATTAAGATAAACTCTTAGTTTTTATGGAGAATACAATTTATTAATTTGCTGCTCAATGGGTCTCACGCATACCTAGAAGTAATCTAGGTTATATTCATGTTCGAGATCCATGCTCTAGAGACCGACATTGTCGTATCTCGTACCTAAGTGTTTTACTTAGGTCATTACTTACTTAATATTAATACTAAGGTATTATACTAAGTAACCATCGTGTCATCACTTCAAACGCATATGTATGTTTATATAAGTCGATCTATAGTCGACGTAGTGTTAGTCCCGTAGGACGCTCGCGCATAATTAAATAACGCATTAACACACATCATCATATGCACATATCCACACACATAACATACAAGTTATCAAACAGTTTCCGGGCCCTTTCTTAGGTCAACCCGAATCAAACCCTTCTTCACATACCGTACACCTTAGACCAAGGATGCGTAGTGTAGTCCACTAAGCTTGTCGAGCGCGCACGTCTGAAAGGTGATATAAAAATACGAGGAACGCTAGGTGTCAATCCACATGACAAATTGACTCGGTATTTCCGAATAAAGTCAGTGACCCCAGTACTACATCCCCGGATTCCAACTGTTATTAGTTAAGTTACCGTTATCCTTTAAACTCCTTACTTAATGTTTGTATTAATACTTTGGTTTAACAGTGGAGTCGGTTTCATAAGAACATCGTGGTTAACGTTTTCGAACGTAAGAGTTTATATTTTTCCAACTCGCAGTAGTTTATAAGCGTTACGCTTTTACATAAGTTCATTCATTCTTGTACATTTAATTCAACTGTTTCATCGCATGCATAGGCACGTATTGTAACCTACAGTTGCATGCATAATATATTTTATAACCTATGGTTGCATGTATAATGCATTATTTATCGTATATTATTATTATCCCACCATCCATTATAATACATTGTATTATATAATCCATTAATCTTGTAATATCTACATTTGAATTCAAAAACCCATATCTTATAGTTTATAAACTATTTTCATATAGTAACCTTCACCATTATATTATATGGTTTCCAACCATAATTATATATCCATCCTTCACTAGTAGAAAAAAGATTTAAAATGACGGACTTTATACCACGGTTATCAGTGAAACCGTCGTTTAAAGTTTATAAACCACGGTTATTTAAGGAACCGTCATATATGTTGCACGGCTCACTATATAAACGATGGTTTTAACAGAAACCGTCGTTTATAGTTCAACTCCGTATAAGATAAACAACGGTTCCGTCTCTAACCGTCGTATATAATATACATAAACCACGGTTTAATATACAACCGTCATTTATCGGGTACGGCGTCGAATTATAAACGACGGTTTCCTTAGAACCGTGGTTTATTCCTTGTATCACAAAGGTTTTAAACGACGGTTTGTATAATAACCGTCGTTTAAAGTCATTTAATTAAAAACCCGACCTTTTCTTCTTCCTCCCGCGTTCTCTTCTCTGGCGATTTCCCCGAACTCCCGTCGAGCCACCACCCCCTCCACCGGTCTTCGACTCCACCGCCCCACTCCCGTCGCCTCTTTCTTCCGATCACGGCGACAACAACCGGCAACCATTTGAGCTGCCTCCACCGCCCCGTAGCTCCACCGCGCCTCCCCGCCCCTGCACACCGTCTTCCGGTCACGGCAAGCCCCTCCACCGCCCTCCTCTGGTGTCGACAACGCCTCCAGCTCCACCGCCCTCCTCTGGTGTCGACGAGGCCTCCAGCTCCACCGTGCCCCACTCCTCTGGTATCGACACTGCGCCGCCTCCATCAACATCCCACCGGTAATTTACTATATATCTTATAGTTTTGATTAATGTAATCGATTTCATCTCTTTGTTTAACTCATGATGATGGTTTTAGCTAGCTACTTTATCTTTATAAGTTATAACTTACATATATATCATTATGTGAATATTGTGTTTTGGAATTACATTATGCAACTCGCAAAAAAAAACATAACAAAAGCTTTGAGAAGCTACATGTCAACATACGAGATCTGAAAACATATATCGGGTTTTATTGTGTTTTTGGTTATGCCAAATCAGGTCGACTTACTCATATACAATTTGAGGTTCATATGAAGACAAATTTGGTTTGAGGTTTATTTGGCGACTGCGCAGGTTGAAGTGGAAATATATTACATTATTTGCTTGGATAACCATTGTGTAAGCATTGGAGTTACGATGGCTGTTTTGTGATGAAGTTATCTATCCGTATTATTGTTGGTGGTGTATTAATATTGTTGTAAGTGTTGCTGTTTGTTGCTATTATTCTTGCGGGTGTTATAATTGTTGCATATTATTAATTTTTGTACTTGTATTGTGTTTGTTTTTGCCGAAAAAAGTGTGGAGTATCTAAAAAAACGCAATGGTCATGCCAAATTTTTTCCAGAATTTAACCTTATTCTACTTTTATTGAATAGGTGTTACTACGGTTTAACAATCCCTCTTCCATCACATTTGTGAGTTGATCATCCTTACTCATTAGGTTAGTTTTTTAAAAATGTTTCAATAACATGGTTTATTCAAAAATATTCGTTTGGTTATTTTAGAAGCTTATTCATATTTTTTCAAATTAAAACCTTATATTCTAATTTCATTGAATAGGTGTCGCACCATCTACTGCTGTCAACCTCTGCCACCGGTTTGCCTGATCAGTACCCACGGTAAAACACTTGCGTTTCTGATTATGATTTTAGAAACAAATACTTATATATTGTCACGAATAAATGTTGTACTAAATTCTACTTGTATTCTGCAATCATTAGAATATATATTTGCATAGTGTTGTGAAATGTGAGATTTAGTTGAAATGGGGTGGTTGTTTTTGTTCATTGATCATATATATTATTATATACTTGTCTGTCTGATAATCATTCGTATGGTTTGCGGAGAATAAATGTTATTGCTGCTACTGTGTTTGTTTCTGCCTTAAAAAAATGTGGAGTGTCTAAAAATACGCAAAGGTCATGCCAAATTTTTTCCAGAATTTAAGCTGATTCTAATTCCATCGTTTGTTTAATATGTTCAATTATTCAAGTTTTTATAAAATTAAAACCTTATTATTATTTCATTGAATAGGTGTCATATACTACGTGCAAGAACATCTGTCTACTTGTCTCTTCTCTATCTTGTGCTGTTCGCGCTGACCATCCAGTACTCATCAGGTTGGTATTTAAAACGTTTCAATTTATTTTTGTTTTTCTATTAAAATAATGGAAAATCAATTCAAACATAGAATTACCTGTCTGAGATTTACCTGATAGAGGTATGTCTTAGATAGTCCCTGTTGGGACTGTCCAATGACCTTTGATCTCACCATCTAGGTTGTGAATGAGTTAATAATATACAGTAGTTCAGTGATAATTTCAGTAGCATTACCGTAGTGTTCTTCTAGTGTACATATATATATGTGGTAATGCTGCCGAAATTATCACTGAACTACTGTATATTATTAACTTGTTCCTAGGTGAGATCGAAGGTGATTGGATAGGTTTAGGTTGTTAAATCTGTAAATAAAAAAAGAGGAGATCAATGGAACGAGTTCACGACATCTGGTGTGTTGAAAAGGAGATGGAGCGCTCAGTGATGTACAGTGACAGATTGGACATCAAGTACCTAGAAGGGGTCAATAAATTTTGCAAAGTCCTTGTTGACAATCTTAAACCAAGGGATAAGGGATATATTCGATGTCCTTGTGTCGATTGCAAGAACGACTTCAAATACCGAGGTGTGGACAAGATTAAGGATCATCTGATTCGCAGAGGGTTTACAGATGATTATGAAGCCATAACAATACTGCATGGTCAACATTCAGTACAAGTGTTTGAATGTGCTGATAACGTCGTTGCAGAACAATCAGAAATGGATGCTTCACACGATTTTGGGGATACTCAAGATGATTCACTAGGTAGTGATTCAGATGATCAGGAGGACCTTAATGCAATGATGGAAGATGTTGAACAACATTTTTCCAACAAACCCAAACATTCGAAAATCTGATGCAAGCATCAAAGGAACCGTTGTACAGTGGATGTGAAACGCAAACACAAAACAAATTGAGCGTTGTCCTAAAACTATTCAATCTGAAGGCGAGACATGGATGGAGTGATGTCAGTTTTACAGATCTTTTACAACTGCTGAAGGATGTACTACCAAAGGACAATGTGATACCCACAACAACTTATGAGCAAAGAAGTTAATGTGTCCGATGGGTATGGAATATAAAAAAATACATGCTTGTCCAAATGGGTGTATGTTGTATTGGAAGGAGAATGAGTTGGATGACCATTGCTCTGAATGTGGGGAATCACGCTATGTAAAAAAGGGTGACAAAACCACATAAGCACTAAGTGGGCTCTCCTGCGAAGGTGTTGTGGTATCTACCGATAATTCCCCGATTCAAACGTTTGTTTGCAGTTCAGAAAGATGCTGAGAACCTCCGATGGCATGCTACCCATAGAAAGGATGATGGTAAATTGAGACATCCAGCCGATTCACCACAATGGAGAAACATTGACAGAATATACCCTCAATTCGGTACAGACCCAAGGAACTTAAGACTTGGTTTATGCACTGATGGGATGAACCCTTATGGCACTTTGAGCAGTATACACAGTACTTGGCCTGTTTTATTGACAATATACAATCTGCCGCCATGGTTGTGTATGAAACCCAGACATATTCTCCTCTCTCTGTTGATATCGGGTCCAAAACAACCGGGAAACAAAATTGATGTGTTTTTGCAACCACTTATTGACGATTTAAAATTGTTGTGGAATGAAGGTGCGACGGTGTATGATTCATATGGTATGGAAAACTTCACGCTCCGGGCTATGTTGTTTTGTACGATCAATGATTTCCCTGCATACGGTAACCTCTCGGGATACACAATTAAAGGAGCTCTAGCGTGCCCTATATGTGGAGATAGAACTTGCAGTATACGGTTAAAACACAGTGGAAAAAATGTGTACATGGGCCATCGGAAATTCCTCCTAAAGGGCACAAATACCGTAAGATGACAAAAGAGTTTGATGGAAAAACGGATCATGCAGTCGCTCGACCACCACTATCTGCTGCTGAGACTTACAATCAGTTGAAGAATGTTGTGAACAACTTCGGTCCACCAATTAAAGCCACTGAAAAGAGCATCTGGAAGAAAAAATCAATATTTTGGGAACTTGAATATTGGCAACATTTAGAGGTGAGACATTGCATTGATGCTATGCACGTGGAGAAAAACATTGGTGAAAGTGTATCTGCGACACTACTAAACGTGAAAGGAAAGACAAAAGACCATTTAAAGGGTAGAAAAGATCTGGTTGAATTGGGTATACGAGAAGAACTCGCGCCACAACAAAGAGGGAAAAGAACATTCTTGCCTCCCGCTTGTCATACATTATCCAAAGAAGAGAAAATAAGTTTTTGTAGTTCTCTTCGTCATATTAAAGTGCCATCCGGTTACTCATCGAACATATCAAGTTTGGTATCAATGTCTGATCTTAAATTGGTAGGGATGAAGTCTCACGACTATCATGTGCTGATGCAGCACTTACTTCCGGTTGCTCTCCGTGGAATCCTTCCAGCTGATGTCAGGAAAACTATTACAAATTTATGTGTTTTCTTCAAAGGAATTTCGTGTAAAGTGCTTGATGTGGAGACGCTGGATAAACTACAGAATGACCTTGTGATCACCATGTGTCAGTTGGAAATGTATTTTCCTCCTTCGTTTTTTGATATTATGGTGCATCTACTTGTTCATCTTGTTAGAGAGATCAAACATTGTGGTCCGTTATACCTTCGATACATGTATCCGTTTGAGAGATATATGGGTATACTGAAAAAGAAAATGAAAAACCGTCGGCGTCCAGAGGGAAGCATAATTGAAGGGACAGTAACAGAGGAAGTAGTTGACTTCTGCACTCATTACTTAGACGGTGTTGATGTTATTGGATTACCGAAAGCAAGACATGATGGCAGGCTTAAAGGGGTTGGTACCTGTGGGAAAAAATTATGCAGAGTTGATATTGATACATTGAACAAGGCACATCTGGTTGTGTTGAATCATTCTGAAGTTGTTGAACCGTATTTCGATGCACACCTAGCCTACCTCAAAACAAAACACCCAACGATGAGTAATGCCAAATTAAAAAAAGAGCAGAATGCAACATTTGTTAAGTGGTTCAGACAGAAGGTGTTGTATGAAGATTCAAGGAACGTGGATGAAATGATCCAGTTGTTGGCACTTGGTCCAAATCTCGATGTGTTGTCTTATGAAGGATATGATGTAAATGGATTTTCTTTTTACACTGCACGTCAAGATTGTAAATCGACAAACCAGAACAGTGGTGTGCATCTTATCGCTTCACAAGACATTTTCACAGGAACAAGTCGTAATACACTGAAGAACGAATATTATGGTGTTATTGAGGATATTTGGGTCTTGAATTACACTAGTTATGAAACTTGCGTATTTCGTTGCAAATGGGTGGACAACAAACAGGGATATCGTGAGGAGGATCATGGTATGAAGCTAGTTGATTTAACGACAGCGGCTCCTACTGATGAACCCTTTATTGTTGCATCAAAGGCAAAACAAGTATTCTACTGTCGTGATCAGTCTAATCCCAGATGGTCTATTGTAATGCAGAGTAAAAGATCGATAGTTGGGATTGATAATATTGTTGATGAGGATGAATACGACTGTGAAGATGAAACAGATGTACCTATTCGGTTGCCGATGGAGGTAGATAATGTAACTAATTTTGAATATCGAAGGTCCGACCACAATGAAGGATTGTGGATTGAACGATGAAATGTTATTTTGTAAGTTTGGTTGACAATATTTATTATTTCATTTTTGTCATGTTTCAATATTTGATTCAGTAGATGTTCGTATTAACCTTGTTAATTGTTGATTATTTTTCAGATTATGGATCCTGACGATAGAGTCGAAGAGGACTTACTGTTGGGGCTGGATGATATTGACGATGACGTCCCTACTGAAGAACCACCAGCTGCATCTACTTCGCAGAACCCTCGGAAGGGACGTGGACCGACCCGTGGGTTGAAGGAGAAGAAAGATTCTCCCATCGATTTGATCTGGGACAAGTACCTCCGACATCGTGGTGGGTCGAAGCAGAAGTTTGCTTCCTACTTGGGATTGATGGTAAAATCCCATTGCTCGATTAATAAGGATTGGAAAGATCAAGAAAAGGCAGACAAAGACATCATGTGGCAGATGGTGCAGAAGAAGTACAAGTCGCGGATGAACTTCGGACGAAGATTGAATCACTTCTAGCGACATCACTGCGACAGTTCAAGCATCGGTTGGTAGATGGCTGGATTACCAAACCGGGCTCCAAGAGGTCACCGCCGTGGGTAGTGTATGATGGTATGATCACGGAGGAGGACTGGAAGATATTCTACGACATCGCCAGACTGAAGAGTTTAAGGTACTTTTACAATTATTCTTTCTTAATTATTTAAGGAATAAAATTTAACAAATATTTTTTTATTATGTATAACTTACAAATATACAAATTTTGTAACAGTTACGTCAAGAACAAGCGAGACGTAACCGGGCGAAGAATATCTACAAGCACTTCATGGGGCGAGCTGGATACACGGGGCGGTTGGAGAAGTGGAAGAGCGAGGGCTTACTGACGAAAACTATTGAAGACGGCACTCAGTCAGTTATTGATGATGTTGACGATGCAAGTAGAGTGCACCTTCTTCTCCTACCAGAGACACATTTCCTTATCAAAACCTTTCGGTTTGTTCTTTTTTCCTCCTTAGTTATTTTAACATTACTTTTAAAACAATATAATTTTATTAGCTTGCTTACTGTTGTGAGTTGATGTAGATGGCTAAATCATGTCATCTGTTTCAAGTGTTGGATGGTGGGACTGTGCATGTTGCATTCGGTCGGGTTTTACAGACCGGACCGAACACTGTAGTACATTTCAAGGTCATCCCACCTCTCCACGCTCGTGTGATGGTAGACGACATTGTGCGAGGTCATGAGGACTCTCCACTTCCGTTGGAGTGGAATCAGTGGAGTAAAATAGGTCAAGCAAAATCTTCAGTTGTTCCATGGCCATATTCTCTCATTGATGTCAGTGACAAGGTAAACTATTTACATGCTTACTGTTTAGTTTTTTACTTGACCGTTGACTGATATGTTTATTATTTAAATTTTGTATACTATTAGATTGATAAGGAATTAAGACCGGTTAAGAAGAGAAAAGTGGATAAGGGGAAGGAAGTTGTGAAATCAAGTGAGGAGAGTCAGAGTGTGAGAAAGGAAGTGGTGAAACCTTTCGATATGACTCCTAGGAGATCCCCCATTCTGACACCCAAGTATCTGAAGAAGTTGTCAGTCAAACAAAAAATGTTGTATGACTTTTTCATGACGAGGCCGCAGTCTGTCACCAACTTCAACATGAAAGTGTCTAAGCATGTTTTCCACTCCTCTGAGCCCAGAGATCTGATGATTACCGTGAGCGATCTAAGAGAATTTTTGATGGGAGACCTGCTTAACATCTCTGTGATTCAGGCCTATTGTGTGTAAGTATCTTTTAAATTATTACATTATCTTTCATTTTTTTAAGCTATTTAACATATCTTATGAAAAAATGTTGTTTAGGTGTTTGACTAGTAGACTGCTAGCGAGCAAGAGATTATTTGCCCTCTCTTTCTTGTGTCCGCAATTTATGTCAGCAAATCAGGCCGCATTGGATGAGCAAGGATGTGTACAGCATGTGAGGCAGGGATTTTGTAGTGCGGTGCGAAGAAGAAGCAAATATTTGCTGATCCCATATCATCAGATGTAAGTACACAATAACTGGAATTTTTTGCTTCCTAATTGTGATATTTAATAATTGTTCTACAAAACATTCTTTGTTTTATCTGTGGCAGCAATCATTGGATGTTGTTGGTGTTGTGTATCGACACCTCATGCTTGTTGATACTAGACCCATTGGGCGGCCCTGATGACCTTCGAGAGATCACTGTAGAGAAATATTTGAAGGAGTGAGTATTCAAAATTTTAATGCATTATGTATTTATTTTAAGCTTGTCCTAGATTATTGACAATAAATGGCTTCATTTTAAAATGTTGTATTTATGCAGGGGCCATAAGCTTGGTTTAAGTGATGAAAAGAAACCATTCTCCATCTTGGACTTCCACTACATACGTGTAAGTAATCATTTAATTTATGCATTTTTGTATTAAAGTTAAACGTTTAATTTTTTGATCTGTCTAAAGTTGGTAATCCATGGATGGTGTGATGACAGTGTCCTCAACAGCCTGATTCACAAAGCTGTGGCTATTATGTGATACGGTACATGTTCGAGATTGTACAAAATATTGACACGCTTAAGGATGATGACAAGGTAACCCATACCAATCAAAGTTTTAGTTAAAGTTATTGCATTTTAAATAAAATTGTGTACTAATGATGATCAGTTTCTTTTTATGGATAAATCGTTTCTTATTTCACACAAGCAGGGAGCACGTATTCCAAAGGGGATCTCGACTTTGTAAGAGATCATTTATCACAGTTTTGGTGTAAAAATTACTTGAGTGTTTCTTAGATCTTATATCCTAGTGTATAGTTAGACTTAGACTTTTGTTTTTGCTGAAGCAACTCTCAAAGTTTGTAAAGTTCAACTCTCTCTTATTTTTGAAAGTTTGAATGGGTTTGTTTGCAATTCGTTTTCAATGTTGCAATTCAAACTGGCAACTTGGTTTATGGTCATAGTGTGGTTGGTTATCAAAGGGCAATACCAGTTGGATGCCCTGTACAGGTTGTATATGCGATTGTAAATTGGGTTGTGTTGGAAAACATATGTGGTAGATGCTAAAAAAACTAAAAAAAACTAAAAAAAAGAAAAAAAACCACGGTTCACTTAAAACCGTGGTTTAAAACTCAATGGAACGAGTATAAACCACGGTTTATTATAAAACCGTCGTATAAAGTAGTCATATACCACGGTTATACACCCGAACCGTCGTATAAAACGCAATGGAACGACATTATATACCACGGTTTCCGTCCCAACCGTCGTATAAGTCGTCTGATTCCCGCGACACAACGGGCTTTAAACGACGGTTTTACGAACCGTGGTTTATAATGCGTCTTTTAAACGACGGTTTCAAACCGTGGTTTATTGCAATTTTCCGATATACCACGCGAGTATAAACCACGGTTTGAAACCGTGGTATATAGGCAAAATAACCGTGGTAAAAAACATTTTATGCACTAGTGCTTATATACGTAGTTCTCGCATATGTATATATTTACCAATATAGGTAAGTTTCATGAGTTATAAAACTCTTATACCATATGTCACATTTTATCATCTTATGTGAGATGATTATTCCCATTAGTTGTGTTACATTGTCACAACCTATATTAAGATCGTTATCTTAATAACATATAACGTTTTATGTGGTATAATTCCAACTCCTAAGGTTTATTCAACATTTACCTTAGTTTATAAATCTCATTTATTTATAGTTTGTCACATTATTTAATGTGAATACCCTTACTTATATTAATTCCATTTAAACCACATTAATACCATATAATTGTTATAACATTTATAACATTGTAGACCATAGTCTAAAATTCATTTTCCAACCTTTGTAAATTCGGTACAGCACTATACTTTATTTTAATTTCATTTTGACCACATAACATTATGTAATGTTATACCATATACTAATATCATATAATATGATATCTTTATCTTTTATAATTTATAACATATAGTTTTTATACAAAACTATTGTTAATTACCGAAAAGGTATTTCCATTTAAACCAATCTTATTAATTTACCATATCTTTATGTTTATTACCAAAATCACCCCATAATTTATACTATGTTATATATACCATATAATAACATTTTAAACCTTAATTTAAATATAACCCATGGTTATATATGTTTTTAATTTCCGAACAGTACTATAATCTGTTCTAAATTATCTTTCCACCCACCAACTTCTTATAATTACAATTTGACCCAATTTATAACATATAGTTTTTTAATATCATCAAAACTATATATTATACATTTATCTTTTTAAAACACCTTATATTATTCTAAATATCACCAAACTATACCAAAAGTTTATAAATATCATTCCTAACGTGCATCTACATGGGTTGTAGAGGACGTAAACCTAAATCAAAGTTACCAGTGCCGGGGAATCAAGGAAAGGTAGCCAGTGGGATAGGTAATGTTACGCCTGATCAACCGATTCCGGTGGTTGTATCTGGAGCTCCGAAGAAGGCCCTTAATTTTGGGAGTCAGGCGAAAGAGGGGGAAATCGGTAAGGTGATAGATCTGGAGATAGAGGGTGCAGACCCGAATGCGTTCGAGAAGTTACAAAATTCCGCGGTGGGCGGAGGTGCCGGGATTGTTGATAATGTTCCTCATGTTAAGAAATCGTGGAGTGAAGTCGTGGCGAATAATAGGGAGCAAGGGAATTGCTTGCGGTTGGATTGCTTCCCGGAGGATGATTCGCTTACTCTGAAATTCTCGGATAATGAGGTTAAGGAGGAGTGTGATTACTGGCAGACTTCTCTGGTTGGAGCGGTTCTGGGAATCAGGAGCTCTTTTGTAGCTATGGAAAGTTTCGTCCAGTCGAGATGGGGGAAAATAGCGATCCCGAAGATCTTCATGACTGATGCGGGGGTGTTTGTGTTTCGATTTGAGAAAGTGGAGGATAAGTTGAAGATTCTGGAGTCGGGGCCGTGGTTTGTAAGAGGGAATCATCCTGTGGTGTTGAGGGAATGGACGCCGGGGTGTAAGCTGGATTTGGCTAATCTGGCTACGATTCCTGTTTGGGTGAAGTTGCCTAGCTTGGATCTACAATTCTGGTCTCCCCACATGTTGAGCAGAATTGCGAGCAAATTAGGTAAGCCCATCCTAGCGGATAAACTCACTGCTTTGAAGGAGAAGATTGGTTATGCCCGTATTCTTGTGGAAATAGATGGGAGGTGTAAGCCTAAAGAGGAGATTGTGTTAGAGGATGGGAGAGGGAAAAATACTATCAGAGGATTATCTATGAGTGGAAACCGTGGTACTGTGAAGATTGCAAGTGCTTTGGTCACTCTGGTAATCTTTGTAAGAAGCGGAAGGAGAGTGGAGTTAGCAATGTGGCAGGAGGTGATAGTAGGTTGGAAGGGGGAGAAGGTAGGGAAAAAGGTGGCTCGGCTGTTCACAAGGATCCTTCTGTTGTTGAACAGGAGGTGGGGCTGGATGGTGGAAATTGTATGGCTGGTGCCTCGGGTAGTGGTGAGGTTGTCTCAGTAGTGGTGGAAAAGGGGACTGAGAAGGAGCATGGAGAATGGACTCTGGTGGGTGCAAAGAAGAGCTCGCAGGGGAATAGGCAGGTGGGAAATAAAGATAAGGGTGTGATGGTTGGAAGTGTTCTATCCAAACCTAATGGGTAAGTTTAACTTAGCTGCGTGGAACATTCGTGGGTTGAATTCCTGAATAAGAGAGTAGCTGTAGAAATTTTTGTCTGAGAATAAAGTGAGTCTCATGGCTGTTCTTGAGACCCGAATTAGGAGTAATAAAATGGAGATTGTCGAGAAGTGGTTGAATAAGAGATGGAAATGGATTTCAAATGTGGGGTTGGACAAAAATTGTCGGGTTTTGCTTCTTTGGGAGGATGATGTGTGGAATATTCAGAGTTTGGTAGTTACGAACCAAGTTATCCATTGTGCTGTGGAGTCAAAAATGGTGAGCTGTGTTTCCAATTTTCTGCAGTCTATGCTGCGAACTCGAGTGGGAGTAGAGAGTGTTTATGGAATGACCTGAGAAGTATTAAACAGAATGTTAATGTCCCGTGGATTATTATGGGGGATTTTAATTGTCTGTTGAGGAATGATGAGAAGGTAAGCTGTAATTCTGCCTTTGCTGAGGTTGATGATCAGTTTTTGAAGTGTGTTGAGGATCTTGATATTCATGATATGAGGTTCTCTGGAGCGTTCTTTACTTGGTCAAATAGGCATTGTATGGATTTGAACTCCAGAATGTATTGCAAGCTTGACCGAGTCATGGTGAATGATCTCTGGAGCTGCTCCTTTATTGACTCTCATGCGGATTTTGGCCCTGCTGATGTGTCTGACCACTCACCTGCATTGGTTGTGATTGATAGTGAGACTGTGAAGGTGCCAGGTTTGTTTAGGTTTAGAAATATTTGGGTTTCTGATCCTGGGTATTTTGAGCTGGTGAGAAGCTGTTGGCAGAAGGAAGTTCTTGGGTGTCCTATGTTTAGGGTGACTCAGAGGCTGAAATATACTAAGTCCATGCTTAAGGGGCTGAATAAGGATAAGTTTGGGCAGATTAGAGACAGGGTGGAGAATAATAGACAGGAGCTTCATATGGTGCAAAAAGAGCTACAGAATAACCCCTTTGATCGGGATTTGATTGATAAGGAGATTGGTTTGGTTCAAGAGTACAATCTGAATGTTAGTTTATTGTACTCTCAGATTGCCCAGCAAGCAAAGTGTGACTGGGTTCAGCTTGGTGATGAGTCGAGTGCATATTTCTATAGAATCATGAATGCTAGAAGGACTTCATCTCGTATTCAGCTGTTGGTGAATGACGTTGGACAGAAATTGACAAAAGAGGAGGATATTTCTAGTCATATTGTTGATTTTTTCAAAGATATTTTGGGTAAGAAATTGGATAATAGAGCGAAGTGTGTTGATGCAGTTTTCCACAGAGGTAAGAAGGTGGATGAGGAAGTTAATGCGAAGCTCATTCTACCTGTTCAGGATAAGGAGATTTGGGATGCTCTGAATTCCATCAAGAACACTAAGGCCCCAGGCCCTGATGGTTTCAACTCTTTATTCTTCAAGTCGAGATGGCATATAATTGGTGATGATGTGAAGTTGGCTGTTAAGGACTTCTTTGAGAAAGGTAAGATCCTGAAGCAAATTAATGCCACTTTGATCTCACTAGTGCCTAAAGTTATCAATCCAACTGTGGTTAAAGATCTCAGGCCGATAGCCTGCTGTAATGTCATTTATAAGGTTATTTCAAAGATTATTACAGCAAGGTTGAAGTCTGTTTTACCTGATATTGTGAGTGATTGCCAAGGGGCATTTGTGACGGGAAGAAGCTTGGTTCATAATGTGCTTTTATGCCAAGAGGTTATTCAGGGGTATAAAAGAAAGAATATATCTCCTAGATGTGCCTTTAAAGTTGATATCCACAAGGCATATGACAGTGTGAGCTGGGAGTTCTTGGATGAGATATTGAGGGGTTTCGGTTTTCATGAGAAGTTTATTCAGTGGATTATGTTATGTGTTTCAACCACATCTTTCTCTATCCTGATTAACGGACATATTCAAGGGGTTTTCAAGGGGGAGCGTGGCCTTAGACAAGGAGACCCCCTTTCTCCTCTGCTTTTTGTCTTGTGTATGGAATATTTGAGTCGTATGTTGTCGTTGGTCCAGGATGATCCAAACTTTAATTTCCACCCCAAATGTAGTAAATTGGATTAAATCATCTTTGCTTTGCAGATGATTTACTCATTTCTGCAGGGGGGATGTGGTTCTATAAGGATTATTAAAGGTTTACTGGATGGGTTTTCTGATGCTTCGGGGCTGTTGGTCAGTAATCAGAAATGTAGAGTCTTTTTCGGTGGTGTTGGGGAAGAAGTGAAAAGGACGATTTGGAGGAGTTAATGTTTGAAGAAGGAGATTTGCCAGTTAGATACTTGGGAGTGCCCCTCTCTGCGCAGAAACTAAAATGTGATGATTACTTGCCTCTGATTAACAAAATCACAGCTCGTATCTCACATTGGTCAGCTAGGAAGTTGAGTTATGCTGGAAGGTTACAGCTGGTGCATAGCACGCTTATTAGTATGCAAAGATTTTGGTCCAGTGTTTTTCTGTTTCCAAAAAAGGTTATTAATATGATCGAAGCAAGATGCCGGAGTTACCTTTGGTCTGGGTGTGAAGATGGGAAGAAAGCTCCTGTAGCTTGGGATAATGTGTATAAGCCTAAGGAGGTGGGGGGATTAGGGATTAAGGAGATCTTATCTTGGAACAAAGCGGCTACTATTTGTATGTTTTTGAAGCTTAATGAGGAAGGGGTGGCGTCTTCGGCTCTAGGAAGATGGTGTAAAGCTTATGTGCTGAGTAAGGATAATATTTGGGATGTTAAGCTCAGAGGGTGTCATGCATATTGGTGGAGAAGTTGTTTATCTATCATGGATGAGGTTGTTCGGTTGAATCTGAAGGATAAGCTCATGGAGAATATTAGTAAGAGAGGTGGTGTGATGGTCAACGATGTATATGATGTTATACATCCGAGTGGTGGGCAGGGGGAGTGGGATTTGGTGATTTGGAATGGATTCTGTACTCCACACTCTTCTTTCATTTGGTGGTTAACCTGTCAAAACAGATTACCCAGCAAAGATAGAATCAGTAGATGGTGTAGTAATATCGATGCTAAATGTGTTTTCTGTGGTTTGGATGAGTCACGTGATCATCTGTTTTTGAGTGTCGGTTTAGCAGGGACATTTTCCAGCGTATTCTACATGTGTGGCTTCTATGCAGATTGCCGGTATCTTTCTCTGGTTGTATGTCTGAGTTACTGTCTTCTCGAAACAAGACTGCTCTTGTGTACAAAATGCGCACTGCTGCAGTGGGTGGAGTTATTTACCATATTTGGAAGCTTAGGAATGAGGTGATATTCCAAAGTGTTGTGCCTGATGTTGTTAAGTGTGTCTTGGTTATTAAGAGAGAATTAATATTGAGGGGGGGAATTTGATTATCGTGGCTCTAGGAAGATCTGCAGAGTTTTGAAGGCTTTTGGTCTGCTCGAGCTATTAGGGAGTTCTAGCAGATATATTTTGTTTCTGATCTGGTGTAGTTCTTAAGGTTGAGTTTGCGTGGGGTGACCTGCAGGTTTGTTGCAGTTGAATCTTGTTTGGTTGTAAATATGTTTTGGTGTTAATTCAATATAGCTTACCTTTTTTCAAAAAAAAATATCATTCCTAACCCACAAATTTCCGGTTATTTACATTTCCACCCCATTTACTTTTTCCAAAGTATAACAATGACATAATATCTATATATTATACTTATATAGCTTATTTTAATTCCAAATTCGACCCAATAAAATCCTAAAAATTCCTAATAGCCCATGGGTGTTTAAAATACCATTGTACACCCTTAATTTTTGGTAATTACCATACATACCCCATATGTTATAAAAATGTTACAATTAAATACTTATCTTATTATATAACCTTAAATAAGTTATTTAACTTATTTAATTTGGTCAAAACCTACCCAATGGTCAAGGTTGACCTCCTTAATATAGCCTTGACCATTACTTTCTTAATTCACGGTTTTAACCCCTAAGTTTCCAAAATTTACCAATTAACCCCAAAACTTTATAAAATCTTATAATTTATATTTTAAACCCTTTTAACACCTAATTTTCGGCCTTATTATTATTTAGCCCCCAAATTTGATTTAATTATAGATTAACCCCTTATAACTTGCGGTAATATATGTTAATTACCTAAAACCTAATTTAAACTAAATATACATAAATAAAATGGCCTAAAGTACATGGCCTTATTACAAACATTTGCTCATAAAATAAATTACACATAAATGCCCCAAAAATACATATAATTCACGGCCTCACCATATATTTTCCATTAATTACCAATCTTCCACATAAAGTCTTAATTTTGACATTTATGTTACTTAATTACTTAGATAAATTTACTAAGTCATTTTCTTAATCATTTATGGTCAAAATCAGACCATATAGGTCATGTTCACTCATGGCAATTTAAGGACATAAGTTTAAACTTGTATTAATGTATCAAGTTAAGGTTTAAGTGATTTATACCTTGATTTAACAAGGTTAAGACCTTGTTTGGTCTCGCCACCTTAGGGAATGTTTCTCCACAGCTTGATTTACTTGTCTTCATACAGAAAACAAGACATGATTAAACTCCAAGCATGAGCTAACCATGGGAAGTGTTTTAGCACTTAAATTCAAGGTAAATTTACCTTAGAAATGCAAGGGTACCTTGGCTGTTCTTCGGCCTATTTTTACAGTGGAAAAAGAGTATCAAAAGGTCTCTTAAATGGAGGCTTAAAACCGGAATAACTCATATAAGAAGATGGCTAATTTTCACCTTGATTAAGATGCCAAAAATGGTGTTTTTGGCATGGATCTGGCTACTCCTTGTAGATCTTGGTATACCAACTGAATCCACATGAAAAGGAGAAGAAAATAAGGCTAGGGAACTAAGGTTTACAACTGGAATTGACAAGGAAGAAGAGATATGTGCTTAAAGCACATTTTTACCTTAAATGGTCAAGACTTGAACTTTTCTCCTTCTACCTTGTTACAGCCGAGATTTCCTCTTCTTTTAACCTCCAAAACACACTACATAATGGTTGGAGCTTAGATCAATGGAAAGAGGAAAGAAAGATGAAGAAAATGGACATTTTTATGCCTTAGAAGCTTGCCTAGATCAAGAGAACACACCAACTGAATTTGGTGTTCACTTACGGTCATGGAGGAGCAAAAGAGAGCTCTTGGAAGAGAGACTCACGGCTGGAAGGGGCAAATGGACAAGAGTTCTCATTATTTGCCTTAAAAGTCTTTTTAGTCTTATTTTATGTTTGTAATGTTTTGGTGACTCATTAGCAATTATTGTAGGTTGTCAAATGGATGAGGATGAGGCTCTAAATAGGCGACAATGATGGAGCATGGTGGGTGATAGGTCTTGACAAATTTATGACTTAAGAGACCATTATTGTTACTTTTGCAAATTAATAAAGGTGAGTCACATTTTCTTTGTTTAGGAATGCTTGGAATCGGAAAAAATCAAGGGGAAATCAGCCTCACCATTCGGCAACCTCACATGGGATAGTCAAGTGGTAGACATGCTTTAATGTTTAATATGTTAAAAGGTATACTTTTTCTTATTTTAATAAAAGTAATGAGCTATATTTAATTAGCACATGGGAATGGTCACATGCGTTGTTATCAGCCTTAATAAATCGGCTATGGATGGTCCATTTCGTGGTCAATGGTCAACATTGACCAGTTTAGTCAAAGGAGACTTAATTTTACATTATTTTTTTATTATATTAATATTTTAATGTAAAAATTGTGAAAATTGTAAATCTCTGATTTAGAGTTATCAATGTGATATTAATGAGTATTTATATTTATTAGAGTATTTATAGGTGTTTCATTGGGTTATATAGACCCAAAACACATTCCCGAGACACTCCCGGGACTTTCGGGACCTTTTTGTGCTTTAAGCGTTTCTCCCGGGAATTTTGTGTATTCTTGCAAATCTAACTTGATAATTCTCTTTATAATGATAATTAATGGTGTTAGGAACTCTAAGAATGATTTATTTAGGGTTTCGTGCCACTTCGGCATTCCCGGGCCTTTTCCAGGGTTTGTGGGGCCCACAAGGTTCCTCCAGGCACTTTTCGTTTAATTGAAAATTTACTCCGAGCCTTTTGTTTTAAATGATAATTAATGACTATCGGGTCATATTATGATTATTAGCTGGCTTGTATGACTTGGTTAACTCAAGGTCCGGCTTAACACACGTTTTTGACCTTAAGGAGTTTAGGTGCGTTTTTAACGCCTAAGTGTTTCTGTGCTTTCTTATGGTTCATAATCCCACAATTAAACCTTTAATTCACAATATTTAATTATTTAATGATTAGGGGTATTTCAAAAGTCCTCGGCAATGACACAAAACACTTATTGTAAAAAATGTAAATGACTATATTTTGCTAACTATGGGCAACAAACCCAATCATAGTAGTACAACAAGGCCATATCCATATAGACTTCATAGTTATCTAGCCTCTTATCAGTTTAGTAATGTACAAACTTGAATATACAAAATGGATAAAGTGCAGTAAATGTTTCAGGCATTTTGTTGTTTGGGTTGATATTTAAAATGAAAAAGCAATAAAACTAAGCTAGCTAATCTAGGATAGGTGTACTCCATGATGGATCTTTGAACCCATCATCCCCTTACTTTATAATATAAGCATTAATCTCCTTATATTGTTTTTCCATTGCCTTCGACTTTCCTCCCTTTCATGCACATGATACTATACAAAGAAAAATAAAATGGAACTATATCAAGTAAGAGAAAAAGGAAGCTCTTCCTAGCAAGAAATTCTCTCAGATTTCCTACCGAGAAATTCCTCTCTAGCTCTCAGGCCACTTTGTCTAAATCTGCTGGTTGGCTCCAATTTGGCTCTCATAGGTTGGTCGATTAGGAGGTGCAAGCATTGGGAATGACCAAGGTAATGATTAAGGTATGCTTGGAAGAGTGGGGATAATATTCCCTTAATCTCCACTGATTGCTGCATAGTCTACCTATTAGTTGCCTTTCTCCTAACCCCTTGTTTTATTCTCTCACTCTTGCATGATTCCCATATTTGCGTCTTCTCTATCTCCAATGACGATCTCCCTTTCTTTGCATGCCATCCCTTTAAATTTCTTCCTTGTGATCTTCCCTGTTTTACAATTGTGATGTTGGAGATAATCGTTCCTTCCTACTTCTAAAATGAGAGATTGAGAGATTAATGGTTGCTTCCTTGCTTTTGAGCAACATGTTCTTGGCTGTCTCTTCTCCTCTAATCTCATCTGTATTTATCCTCTTGCCCTAATCCTTCAAAAAATATGGAGTGTTTATAGTGCTTTCAAGTTTACTAGACTTAGCCCAATTTTTTTCATTTATGAGTTTGAGAGCTTAGAAGGCATACAAGCTATCCTGGTTCATGGTCCTTTGATGGTTAATCACTCATTGTTTGCCATCCAATATTTAGAGCCAGATAAACCTGTTGCTGATCATTCTTTCAATTGTTAGCTTGCTAGGTCAAGGTTTACAATCCGCCTAACCAATGCTACAATATCCATTTCACGAGAAGATGACGTTCAAGATTGGTCGCTTTGTAGGTATCATGGAAGACCAATCTTCCTTCGTATTTTGGTACCTTTGCTTGAAGGTTCTTCTCAACCCGCATGTTCCAGTTTTTTGTTGCCTCCCATTTTTGATTAATGGCAAAGATTTTGTCTTCGGCCTCACCTATGACAATATTCCATCTATTTGTGCCAAATGCGGTCTGTTTTTGCATGCGACCGAGGCTTGTCCAAAACTCCCCAACTGGGAGTAGGGAGATAAACCTACGGTTCATGGCTTAGAATTGATGTTTCTGAAACAAGGACGATATCCCAAGAGATTTTCCCTAAAATAGACTCATGGGTTTTCTATGGCAGTTTGGCTCCTGACCTGTCAGGTCATCGCAATCTTTCAGATCACTTGGCTCAAGTGACACATGGCAGGTGCGGTGGAGGTGAGTCTGTGCGGAAAATATTGATGATGATGATGATGCATTTATACCTTGGCCAGCCTAGTTCCTCGACCACATCTAAGAAGAGAACTTTTGATCAGGTTATGGAGCACACGACTGGAGAGGAGGTCTTGGATGCTCGTTTAGCTAAATCGATAGGAAAGGTAAGAAAGTCACGGAGGCAGCTATGGAGGTGAGACACAGAAAGACTATGGTGGCTCTGGACTTTGACCTGAGCCACCGGGGAAATGGTGCTCTTTTCTCCTAATTACATGGGTATGGACACCACCCATGTAATTATGTTTTTTTGGAAGCTTTGTGTAATGCCTAACCTTAATCCGAATTTTTTCGCGCGGAAGCAAGACCCTAAGGGGCTCTTATGGATTAGGCCATGAGACCAATTAGGCATCACCGGCATCGGGTCAAAGACCCAACCAGCTACTACTCACTGTGGAAAGATTAGCCATCCACTTAGCCACAAACAAGAGTCAAGAGTGGACTTAAACCTCCCAACGACAAGTTCCTACACTGATTCACATCCCTATGGCCCAGACGCCTCGAACAATGCTAGACCGTAGCTCAGACTGAGTCAACTTCATCCCTCTCACTGCACCCCGAGTACTTGTGCGTCCCTTAATGGGCACACTCGTCCTTGGAACCATCAGGCCTCTAACAGCCCGATAGCCAAAGACCCCAACTAGTATGAGTCAGTAAGGTGTGCCAACGGGGGCCACGTTGCACCTTGTCTCAGTCCTTTTCCAAGACTCAACGCTTGCCGAAGACGGCTCTGATGTGCAATGCCCCTTGCACCTTTCAGGGCAAGAGTCAACCTATCGAGACAACCCCTAGTTGCTTCGTGCCAGTGGTCACACTAGCACTCGCAACCTAAGGGGTGGCATTGAGCACAACATGCTCAACACCTCTTGGAGTTGCTACCAAGCCACCGTGGTAGCATGCATGCCCAAAGGCATGCTCGGTCCCCATCGGGCCCAAACGGATGCCCTCCACAATATCCACAAACTGACCTAAGGGTCAGCACTGAGCACAATGTGCTCATACTATTGGAGTTGCTACCAAGCCACCCTGGCTGCGTGCATGCTCAAGGCATGTCCGGTCCTTATCATGCCTGGACGGATGTCCTCCACAACACCCGCTAACTCGGCCCTCGCTCAAGTCACAAGCTGACGCCACTCAGCTCAGCCAAGACAACCTCTAGTTGCTTCGTGCCCGTGGTGACATTGGCACTCGCAATCTAAGGGCAGCACCAAGCACAACATGCTCATGCTATTGGAGTCACTGCCAAGCCATCCTGGCAGTGTGCATGCCCGAAGGCATGTCCGGTCCTTATTAGGTGTAATACCCTTGAGGTTTATCTCCCACATCGATTGAAGGGGAGACCGAACCACTCCTTATATGGGTGGGGATACCTCTCCTTGTTGTGAGGCCTTTTGGGGCTAGGAAACCCATGAACAAAACCGTGCGGCCTGCGTGCCAAAGCGGACAATATCATAACAGTGGGATATTGGGCTATATATTATAGTTGGTATTAGAGTCAGACCCAGGTTGGTGTGCCGGTGGGCCCGCGAGGGCACTAGGCTCCCAAGGGGGGTGGAGTGTAATACCCTTGAGGTTTACCTCCCACATCGATTGGAGGGGAGAACAAACCACTCCTTATATGGGTGGGGATACCTCTCCTTGTTGTGAGGCCTTTTGGGGCTAGGAAACCCAGGAACAAAACCGTGCGACCTGCATGCCAAAACGGACAATATCACAACAGTGAGATACTAGGCTGTTGCATCAGGCCCGGACGGATGTCCTCCACAACACCCGCTAACTCAGCCCTCGCTCGAGTCACAAGCTGACGCCACTCAGCTCGGCCAAGACCAATGCATCATGCCCTTCAATGGATGCCCATCCCTCGGACCTTCGTCCTCAAGGGTCTCAAGAACCGTAGAACTTAAGGGACTAGGTCAAAGCGACAGTCAAGTATAGGATTGACAAGCAATCCCAACACAAGTCTAAACAGGCACCAACCAAAGGGCAAACTGGTATGGAGCTATTTGTAATCAAGCAGCTCGCCAAAAAGGGGCATGACACTTTGGCTTCATTGTGAGTCCTTTTTGATGACTAGGGACCTCCTCCTTTAAAAAATACACTAATTATGTTAATCCTCCTAGATTTTACAATTCTTTTTTTAGACTATTTTCTTATTGTTTGTTGATGGTTTATTGATTTTGCTATGCTTTTGTTACTTGTTGGCTGGTGCGTTTAGGAGGGCTGTTGTTCAGTTTGTTGGTGACGGTAATCTTCTCTTGTTGAAGTGTGCTTGGCAGTTTTGGCCAATCAAGAAGATCAAGGTGATCAATATGACTAGTGGATGTTTCTCGTTTTGGATTATACAACCATCCATAGGACTTAGGTTGCTTCAAGCGTTATGGATCTGGAGTTCTTGTCTTTGCCATCGATTGACTGTTGTGTCTTCTCCTAGGCACTTGCGTTTTGTGACGTTTATAGTTGGTGGTCCACTGCTAATGCTTTTTACGCCTGTAATATTCACTATAATCTAATATAGTATGCCTTTTACGAAAAAAATGGAACTAGTGTCATATACATATCTAGACATTTTTTTTTTACAAAAAACACTCCTTCAAACAAGAAAGACAAACCTGGCTATGGCTACCATGAATATTTATTTTATCTTTGAAATCGTATATACAGAAACAGTTACTTTTTTATACAAGTGTTTGATAAAGATCACTTTTATAAACGTAATAACGGTGATTTCCGTATTTGTATATATTACATATTTTTCATAAGAGCAAATTAGTATAGCTACTTTGTGTCACTTCTCACTTGAATATATCCCCTCAATATCGATATGGACGGTAGAGGTGAAGATTCTTCGAGGAAGTGTCTAGAAAGTAAGACACTGCGTGTTATTAGCATAACAACTAATCACTCTTAGCTATAACTATATATGTAGTTATTTCTAGCTAGATTTACATGATACATTATAATTTAACAAATCTGTATGTACATATCGTATAATTTTAGCAGTATCATAATTCAAATGTAAATTTACATACATATTAATACAGTTTTTATATACTAAAAATACAATTTTTATATACCAAAAGTATATATTACGGTAGCAAAAAAGATTGGGTTAGCATACGTAAGGTAAGAATGATATTGTAGGTGAGTGGAGAGGTAACTTTTGTTTCCTTTCCCACTTTTTTGTGAATCTCTATGTCCTCGCCAACTAATTATATATAGGTAAATTATTGTATACACCTATTTATAGTCAGAGTCGACTACATTGTACAATTAACAATGAAAATTTGCATACTGGATAAAAAAACTGTACAATAAATTGAAAGTATAATTTAGTTTTACAATTTTTATTAGACATAAAATTTACATTTTTATATATACCATGTATAGCTTTGTATATCTATATGTACAGTTTTTTTGTGAACGTATATGCACAATTATAGTATAGTTATATAATCAGAAAATGGTTATACGTGGATATGGCTAAGAGTTCATGATAAAAAAATCACGAATTAGACCATTTATGTATTCCCTTTAATCTATTATCTTTTATAATGATAATGATCGATTGAGTGCCTATCAAGAATTTAGTTATCTGCCGCCAATGCATAATCTTTTGATTGATTCTCATTGTCATCTTTAGCATAATGACCTCACAGTGGTAGGTCAGCATTGGGGAAGACTTTTGAGCCATTCTGAGGTACAGCTGCATGTAGCCATGTTGACATGCAAGATAGGATGACTTCACTTACTAACATGTAATTAGTATGTAAAATAAAAAATTAAATAAACTCAAATGGGAAAACTATCTTGGTACATACGGGGGACACAAGTCCCGTTTTGCTTTCCTTTTCTTTTTTTTTTCTTTATCACAAAAACTTTAAAGTATTGTAATTTTAATATATAAGTCCAAAATAAAAATAAATTATATCATTGTTCACCTAAATTCGAGCTCTTCAAAACAAGACCAGTCATGCATATATTTTGACAACTTTAAAAAAAATTATTTTTACATGTATAGTGCACAGAACGTAAAAGAAAACTTGTACAGATAGTCATACAAACATGTACAAATGTTCACTAAAACATGTACATCCTCACGTAAAAACATGTACATCCTCTCATTAAAATCATATAGATAGTCATATAAACCTGTACGAATCATCAAATATGTACATCCTTAAATTAAAACCTGTACATATAAGGAAGAACACTTGTACAGACGGTCATACAAACATGTACATATGACCATACAAACATGTACAGATGTTCGTTCAAGAACATGTACATTCTCACATTTAAACATGTACATCGTCACATTAAAACATGTACATTCTCACATTAAAATATGTACATACATCCTCACATTAAAATATCATGGTATACATGTAAAAATAATTTTTTTTTAAATTTGTCAAAACATATCCATGACTGGTCTTATTTTGAAGAGCTCGAATTTAGATGAACAATGATATAATTTTTTTTTCATTTTGGATTTATATGTTAAAAGTTATAACAATTTAAAGTTTTTATGATTAAGTAAGAGAAAGAAAAAAAAAAAAAAAAACTGCTGCAGTCACGCGCGCCCCTCCTCTTTCACGCACACCCCTCTTCATGCACACCCCTCTGGATGTATGTAGCTAGATAGCTACAGTGACCTGTAGCCAAGAAATAGTGTTTGAGAAGATAGAGCATTGGTGAAAATGTTTTGTCATGTGCAATATACTCTTTTTTACCTTTTAAAAGACACGTGAATTTAGAACCAATTAGTAACTACGCAACTAGGTATGGCAAAAAAGTGACGGAAATGAATATACGACCCGAAACACGATACGACATTAACATGTATAGGTATTTAATTTTATACACGAAACTAATTTCGTGTCGTGTATCGTATATACATGATTTATTAACATGTCGTGTACCGTATCCAGTTGTATACGTACCCTGTATACATGAAATATTTGTAAATAATTCATGTAGACATATAATTCGTATACACATGTAATTTATGTATAGACGAATAAATTTTGTGTTACTTATTTATTTCATTAATTCGTGTAAATATAGTGTTTTGGTATTTTCTTTATTTACGAGTTACTTTTTTATTTCATTAATTCGTGTACATATATAATTCATATACACACGAATAAATTTTGTATATTTCGTTTTGTTTATAGGTTTTTTGAATTTCGTATTCATATATACATAATTCCATACACGAAAATATTTTCGTATCGTGTATCTTTATGTAAATTTGGTATCATGTATCATTTTTATCATTTACACAGTAAAAAATACCATTTAAGAGGAGCATACGCAACATCATTTCCACACTTCGGATTCCCTCCAATAACATCCTAAATTCCTTTAACTAGTCAATTAAGTTGTCAGTTGACGTGATTTCTGGGTCCAGTTGAGGCCAAATCCTTCAAGCATAACCTGAAAAGAAAACCCACAATGCTCGATCTACCCAAGAGCAAGAACATCAAGAACCAAGAGAAGAGAGGAAGAGAGGAAGAAGAAACCCGATAGAAGAGAACGATGATATTGCATTACTGAAGAAAGAAGAATGACAAGAATAGCTACAGTAACATACCCCCTCTCCTTCTTATATCCTTCATAAACATACAAACCCCTTAACATACTTTACCGCAAATACAAACCATAACTTAACAATAAATAGATAAATAACATAAGCCACCGAAAATAAATATAAACCATATAATAAATTATTTCTGTATCTTATTACCCCCCCTCAAATCTTGCAACTGGTTCAAGATTTGCAACAAGACAGAGAGAGTTTCTCAGTACTACCCCAGCTCTTCAACCCCATCTTCATGACTAACTGAGGATAACGTTTTCCAGGAAAGACCTTGGTGAGAATATCTGCCAACTGATAAGTGGAAGAAACGAACTCAACTGAAATCAGCCCATCCTGCAACTTCTGGCGAACAAAGTGGATGTCGAGCTCTATGTGCTTTGTTCTCTCATGCAGCACCGGGTTACGCACAATGTGTATAGCCGACTGACTGTCTGATTTGACTGGCACAGGTTCCAAGCCTGAGATTCCAAGCTCTCCCAGCAATCTAGTAAGCCAACTCAGCTCTGAAGTGACCTGCCGCATGGCCCTATACTCAGACTCTGCAGAAGACAAGGCAATGCTAGTTTGTTTCTTAGATTTCCAAGATAAAGGACAGCCACCTAAACATATAAAATAGCCACTTATTGACCTCCTAGTATTAGGGCAGCCAGCCCAGTCTGCATCACAATATGCTACAAGATCAAAACTTTTCTTATTATTGAAAAACAGACCATATCCCAAAGTGCCCTTAATGTATCTTAAGGTGTGCAAGGCTGCCTGAAAATGCACATTAGTAGGACACTCTAAAAATTGACTAAGCACTTGTATAGCAAAACACAAATCCGGTCGACTATGTGACAGAAAAGTAAGCCGACCTACTAACTGCCTATACAAAGTGGGATTTCCTAAAGCTTTACCATCATTCTTTCTTAACTTAACAGAAATATCAAGAGGACTAGCTGCAGCCCTCTTATTCAGACAATCGAAATCTGAAACCAAACTCTCAGCATATCCCTTATGTAAGAGAATAATACCATCAGAAGTATAGACAAATTGCATTCCCAGAAAATGTTGCAACCTTCCTAAATCCTTAATCTTGAATTTTTCATCAAGATCAGCCTTAATGGACTGAATCAAACTCAAGTCATTGCCCGTAACCAGAATATCATCCACATATACAATCAGAAAACAAATTTTATCACCAGTGGACTTAATAAACAAGAATAGTCATTCATAGACTGCATAAAACCTAATCTTTTGAGAAAATCACTAAGTTTCTGATGCCATTGTCTAGAAGCCTGCTTTAGCCCATACAATGATTTTCTTAGCCTACAAACCTTTCTTGAACCCTCTAGACCATGCCCCTCCGGGATATCCATATACACTTCCTCATCTAAGTCCCCATGGAGAAAGGCATTGTTGACATCCAATTGTCCTATGCACCACCCCATCTTACAAGCCAAAATGACCAGAGCCTTAATAGTGGTAAATTTCACAACAGGGGAGAAGGTTTCAGAATAGTCAATGCCATATTTCTGTGTAAAACCCTTGGCAACAAGCCTCGCTTTACACCTCTCTAAAGCACCATCAGCCCTATACTTAAATCTGTAAACCCACTTGCATTTGATTGGTCTTTTCCCTATTGGCAACTCCACTATGTCCCAAGTCTTGTTTCTCTCTAATGCACTAAATTCATCTAACATTGCCAATTGCCATCTGGATTCTTTTATTGCATCAGAATAGTAGACAGGTTCAATCTCTTTAGTTAAAACAGAACTGAAACAAGTATGCTGATGGTCACTATCAGGAAGAATAAACAATGTTTCTCTCAGCAACTGAGAGTTGGCAATCGTACCACTATCATCCATGCAAACAGATAATAAGTCATCCTCATTAAACTTAACAGATTCAAGAATCCCACAATTAGATCTGGAAATTCTGTCCATCATAATTTGTGAAAAAGAGTCATGAACAAGGGAAGAAGTGCACTTATCTGGTCTATTATTTGAGGCTTGACCAACAACAAAATCCTTCAAGTGCCCTGGCAAATGCCTCTCCCTTTGTGATCTTCTGGGTGCAATCTCTGTGTGAATATCAGCCGCTTCTGTTGCTGTGGTTTCATCGCCAGGCTGTGTGCCTTGTGTGTCTTCTCCTCCTTGTTGATTGACTGAATCATCATAACTTATCTCCTCATTTACAGTAACATAGGGACTGTCTTGAAATTGGTCATTTGGCAAGATACTTAAACTATCCTGCGAGACATCGCACTCAGAAGAAAACGGGCCAGTAGCATTGTTCTGTACAGAATGGCCCTTGTCTGGTGTGCTAATTGTATCACAATTTCTGAAGGGATACAAATTTTCATGGAATGTTACATCTCTACTGTAAATGACTGTTTTGTTATCCATATCAAACAATTTGAAACCTTTCTTTGCTTGGGGATAACCAAGGAATACACATTTAACAACTTTGGATGCAAACTTGTCATGCTGATTCTTGTTCACATTGGTAAAACAGAGGCAGCCAAAGCATTTCAAATCAAAATAGTTTGGTTTGTGACCATAGATAACTTCAAAAGGAGTTTTATCTTCAATACTACTGAGAGGCATTCTGTTAATGAGAAAGACAGAAACTTGTACACTTTCCCCCCAAAATTTCAAAGGTAATCCTGAATGAAACATAAGAGCCCTTGCAGTTTCAAGAATGTGCCTATGTTTCCGTTTCACAACACCATTTTGTTGTGGAGTGTAGGCACATGTAGTTTGATGAATAATACCAAATTGTTTAAATAAATCTGAACCTACCCTAGAGCTCCCAAGCTCATAAGCATTGTCGGTTCTAATGATTTTAACCTTCCCGTTAAATTGAGTTTTAATCATTTTAATGAAAGCAATGATGATGTTTAGAGATTCAGATTTGGTGGCACACAGATGGACCCAAGTGGCCCTGCTCTTATCATCAACAAGAGTAAGGAAATATGAGTTTCCATCATAGGTTTTTGTCTTATATGGGCCCCATAGGTCAACATGCAACAATTCAAAAATTTCATTACTTATGTTTTCGCTACTTACAAAGGGAAGTCTATGACTTTTGGATCTAGAACAGGATTCACAAAGAAATTGCATATTTTTGAGAGAAGAATTCAACAAATTCAGAGAAAACATTTTTCTTTTAGGAAGGTGACCTAGTCTATGGTGCCACAAACTCATTTCATCTTTATAGTCAAAACCTAGGCTAATGACATCATCACTACAGCCTAGAGAAGTATGTGTCTGCCTAGTGCAGTTCCTACTCCATCTGTACAGACCTCTGTGAAACGTGGCAACTTGAACAACTTTAGTTCCTTCAAAGCCCTGATAAAAACAGGATTTATAATCAAACATGAATTTTCCCTTCATATCCCCACATAGTTTACTAACAGAGATTAAGTTAAACTTAAATGCAAGGACAAACAGAACGTCCTTAAGCAGAAACATATCATCAAGTTTAACAGTTCCTATAATTTTAACCATTTGGGGATGGCCATCAGGCATCCCCACTGTGTGAGGGTGATCAAGAATAGTGTGGCTCAAAAACAAATCTAAGTTACTACACATGTGGTCCGAAGCCCCAGAGTCCAAGATCCATTCATGAGGATAAAACATGTCATCTTTCTCAGAATTAAATACATAACTGCGTTGATAATTAATGTAAGATAAGGTTTTAGAAGCGTTACCCACGAAACTGCAATAAGAGGAACTCCATGAATGTTGCTCTTTGTTGCTTGGGGCAGACCTATTGATATGCTCATAAACCTTTGCTATCTGCTCCGCGGTCAAGATCCCACCAAAGGGATCATTGCTTGTCTGAGATTCTTGACTTGTTTCTTCAACGCCAGTGGTCATATTTGCAACTCTTCTCTTGTTTCTGGAGTTTCTCCACCCCGGGGGGAAGCCAATCTTCTAGTAACATCTGTCTTCAGTATGTCCAGGCTTATGACAGTGTGAGCATTGCAGATTAGACCTTCTGTTGTTGGTATACTGAGGCTTCGGTTGCTGTTTCTTTATTTGCTCACTGGCAAAAGAGAGGGAACTCAAATCAGTTCCCACCGGGTTGCTGATGATTCTTTGTCTTTCTTCTTGGACTAGGTGCGCAAAGATCTCATCCTTGCTCGGCATGGGTTTCAACATCAGAATGTTTCCTCGTATGGTTCCATATCTTTCGTTCAAACCCATGAGGAACTTTATGATCCTCCTTTCTTCTATAAATTTCTTGAACTTCTCTGATGCTTGACAGGTGCAATTTTGGCAGGTACAGTAGGGAATAGCATCTGAAGCGTCGATTTCATCCCATATCTTCTTCAGTCCAGTGAAGTAATCGCATATGGAGTCGTTACCTTGTGTCGTTGTGGCGAGTTTCTGCTCCAAGGAGTAAGTCTTGGTTGCGTCTGTTTAGCCATACCTCTTTGAGAGTTCCTTCCAGATTTCTGCAGCTGAGGGGGCGAAAAGAACACTCTCAGCGATATTCTTTTCTAGCGTCATCAATAGCCAAGCGCGAACCATGGAATCGCACTGAGTCCACGCTGCAACCTTCTCCGCAGGTTCAAGAGGCTTCTTAAGGGTTCCATCGACGAACCCTAATTTATTTTTAGCGCCCAATGCGATCTCCATCTGCATTCTCCAGCACTGGAAACCGACGCCGTTGAACTTGTTGGCAAGAATAGCTCCTGGACTCTCGGTGCTGGCAAGATGGAAAGGATCGCGATTGTTGGAGTTGTAATCGCCACCCGAAGCTCCAGAGCCCTTGCCCTTCGACCCATCTTTGCCCAGTGCTTCAGAATCTTTGCTCTTCGATGGATCTTCTACGTCATCCATTAGTGATTATCAGGATGAGAAGAAACGCTTGATCTAGGGTTTATCGGGATTTTGAATATGTGCGCAGACGAAGAAGAATTAGAGCGACGATGGAACGCTGCTCTAATACCATGAAAAGAAAACCCACAATGCTCGATCTACCCAAGAGCAAGAACAGCAAGAACCAAGAGAAGAGAGGAAAAGAGGAAGAAGAAACCCGATAGAAGAGAACGATGATATTGCATTACTGAAGAAAGAAGAATGACAAGAATAGCTACAGTAACATACCCCCACTCCTTCTTATATCCTTCCTAAACATACAAACCCCTTAACATACTTTACCGCAAATACAAACCATAACTTAACAATAAATAGATAAATAACATAAGCCACCGAAAATAAATATAAACCAGATAATAAATTATTTCTGTATCTTATTATAACCTGCCATTCTACCTGGCAACCATCTATAAAATAAGTGTTTTTTTTTTGATAATTTGCTACAGATAGCAGTCTAAGGCTTAGATCACATCAAGAATGGAGCATTTGCCCTGTGTACAAAAGAGCTTATAGCAAAGGAACAAGATCTTGTGAGTTGGGGGAGCGTTCAATCAGTCTATCATACAACCGGTTGTACGATGTTCACGTACATCCTTAAACAATCTTCACATAAAGTTGAACAACTTTTATAATAACATATGTAACTTTTACATCAATATGAACAATCAATACAAAAACTTGAATAACATTTGAATTTAAAATGAACGGTTGTACGATGCTTATCGTACAACCGGTTGTACAATAGAATTTGTCGGGAGGCGTTTTCTAAACTCACGATTGCGAGTTACACCTTTCGAGTAGAGATACCTAACTAAGCGTGGTACGACTACGAGGAACCAATCGAGAGATTCTAAATCACCCATAAACTAGATCAAATTAACTCTGTACCAGTTTCATCATTTGAAGAGAGTAAAATAATATGATAAGTATATAATAAGTCATGGGTAATCAAGATCGTACTTAGGGGTGGCATTAGATGATTTTGTTTTATGACCTTCTTAAATGGTAATGTAAATACAAATTTTTTTTAAACAAGCATTAGATTATTATTATACTCCATCTGTTAATTAATATCTGTCATTTTAGGATGTGATCTTTGTTCAAAAATATGTGTCATTCTAGTTTTTTGACATACTTTTTTCCACTTTTAACCTTATTATTTAACACAAAAGTAATTATTATCTAGATGAAAAAGTAAAAAGTAGGGATACATACATCATAGTTCTACTTTTCTTAATAAGTGTGCAAGTTTCTAAAATGACAGATATTGTTGAACGGATGTAGTATTAGATAAGAGACAAAATATAGACACTAGTGGCCTTGTCTATACCCATGTTGGCTATGGTATGCGCAGCCATATTGTTAGCTCTATTAACATGAGGTCAGACTATGCTCCGAAAAGAAGAAAGTAACGTGAGAACGTCATGCAAGATAAGCTTAATTTCAATTCTTACATCTCCAATTCCATTAAGAAAGTTAATGAAAGTTCCTAAAACGTTGTTTTACGTGAGTCAGCTACAACGAATTAGAAGGCTGAATAACAGTCTCATGATGAACTGGCACGTATAGAGATAAGAATCAGAGTGTTTAGATGATTTCACGTGAACACTCACTTTTATTAACTTGTATTTGATTCAATACACTCTCACACTCCTAGAGAACAATCTCTCTATAGAGTAAACATGTAATTCAGCTCAGCCTCACAAAAACCTAATTGAATTACTATTCACAAGATTCATCTCACAAGCACACCAAGTTATTCTCTCTCTTTTCTCTCTCAAAAACCTTAACCGACTTAACCTAATGACTGTTGTATATATAGGTATCGATTTACACTTGCAATATCTAAACACAATATCTTCAAAGATATAAATTCTTTAAAGATAAAATCCTAACAACCGACTTAGATACTAAATAGAAGAGATATTCTCTAAAGTACATACTAAAGATAAAACCCATCTAGAATATAAAGTCGGTTTGACACGGCGAGGTCTTCGCTTGACAGTTCAATACCTTGATCAGTTCAAGACTTAGACTCTTGTGTCTGTAACTCAACCTCAGTATGTAATTGAGTCTGATCAATCAAAATATCTGTAGTAACATTTTCCCTCTTTTTAATTGGGCAAACTCTAAGAGTCTTGAACTAAGATGTTCCCTTTCAATTTACTCTATGAGTCTTGAACTGAGATGTTCCCCTCAATTTATGTATAAACTTTAAGATTGTTTCCCCCTTATTGCTAAATCAAAAAGAGACTTAAGTCATAAACCTCATGGGTAGGGGATGATTGTGTGTCTTGGTTTGATCACTGGGAAGGAGATGACAAGCTTGAGAGAGATGAACTAGTTGCTTGTTGAGTCATACCAAGCTGATTAATTTTAGGTACCCTTACCTGCTTGAGCTCGGTTGTAGACACATACTGA
Source organism: Limonium bicolor (assembly GCA_023374045.1). Taxonomy (NCBI): domain Eukaryota; kingdom Viridiplantae; phylum Streptophyta; class Magnoliopsida; order Caryophyllales; family Plumbaginaceae; genus Limonium; species Limonium bicolor. The sequence continues at coordinate 293,637,541 of CM041781.1, read as the reverse complement.
TTTTTAGTGTATAATCCATTGGCTCTATATGAGCTCCATCTTGATGATTCTTCATGCAATTGTTTCCTCAACAATTTGGGATACCATCGTATCTTGTGTCCATGTTGATGGCAGTACCGACATGAGTTTAGTCTTGACTTAGAATGCCCAGGTTGAGTCTTCAACTTTCTCGTCTTAGACTGAGTAGGTTTCTATGGTTTATATCCCAATTTGGACTTATCTGAGTTGTTCTTTAACAACATTTGATTCAGATTTGCCTTTTCAATATACCAAGTGGGATTATTTTGTGTTTGAAGCTCTAACTTCTGATTTTCATCAGCTAACATTCCGAGTGAGTTTCGCATTCCCTTTTTATTGATTTGTTGCGATCTAAAAGAGAATTCACATGTTCTTGTGCCCAACATGGAAGAGTGAGAATTCTAGTCTTCAAAGGACTAACTAAGTTGATCCTTGGTTTATCCAGACTCTTTATGATACAATTCTCATTTTCAGTCGATGACTTACTCAGGTCTTCCAATTTTGGCATGAGTTCTCTGATCTCAGTATCATACTGATGCTTCAATACTTTTATCTTAGAGATGACAGAGGTTAACACCGTAAACACCTCTCATTTCTCGAGAGTTTCCTTCTAGTTATCCTTCTCCTTTGTACAGTACTCAGGATTGATAACATCATCTTCTTGAGCAACTACTGTCATGCACAACCGAGTTTCGTCCTATGGTTCTAAGTCTATAACTGAATGTCATATCCCTTGTAGCTGTTGCTATGTTTAAGTGCTTCTTAACCTTCATCTGAGAATTTTCTTTCTGGTTGAGAGGACAATCCTTGATAACATGACCAGGCTTGTTACACTTAAAACATGTAATTTGTCTCTTCTTTGGCTTACACTATTGGTTTGACCTTTGTTGTCTACCACATAGTCTTTGATTTTTTTTCATAATCTCAGTAATTTCCCCATGTATGTCAAAATCCTTATCTTCTGATTTTGTGGTAGCTTCACATGCATTTAGGGCCAGATCCTTAACAAATGTTGGTGATGAATAAATTTCTTCCTTCATTTTCCCTTCATAGATCATAAGTTCATATCCCAACTCGTCTATAGACATTATGATACGTCTTTAGTGGTTTCAAGTAACGTGGTATAATGCAACCACTCTTATCCTAGACAATCGAGACACCTTTCATTGACCTTGAAATTGTTTAGAGTAACTCCTACTGTCTTCATGTCACTGAGTATCTTGTCGAACTTTTCCAGAGTCTGAGTAATAGACACACCATCTAGCATTTTGAAGTTATCAAATTGCTTTCTGTACTGCTTTCCCTTAGCCTTTTTTTATTGAGTCAGCTCCTTCATACGCTATTTTGAGGAAGCACCAGACTTCTTTAGCGGAACGAATACCTAACACTTCTGGTTGATCACTCTTAGTAAGTGAAGATACAATGACTCGCAAAGCTTGCTTATTTTTGCTAAGCAATTTCTTATCCTTGTTGTTCCAATTTTTTTCTCCTTTGGTCTCGACACTTTTCCTTCAGTAACTTGTGGAACAAAATCTTCTTCAGTGACTATAGTCCATAGATCATAGTCTATCGACATCAATTGATCTCCCATTTATTCACACCAGCAAGCATAGTTGAATTTTGTGAGTTTTGGCGCTTTAACGTTGTAAGAACTCATCTTGATCACCCTAAAAGATCTCTCTTCTACTGTTGAAAGGGAAACCTTGCTCTGATACCAATTGAAAGTTCCTAAAACATTGTTCTACGTGAGTCAGTTACTCACAACGAACTAGAAGGCTGAGTAATAGTCTCACGACAAACTGGCATGTACAAAGATAAGAATTAGAGAGTGTTTAGATAATTTCACGAATTTGATTCAATACACTCTCACACTCTTAGAGAACAAGCTCTCTATAGAGTAAACATGTAATTCAACTCATCCTCACAAAACCCTAATTGAATTACAATTCATGAGGTTCATCTCACAAGCGCACCAGGTTATTCTCTCTCTTTTCTCTCTCAAAAACCTTAGTCGACTTAACCTAATGACTGTTGTATATATAGGTATCGATTTTTACACTTGCAATATCTAACCACAATATCTTCAAAGATATACATTCTTTAAAAGATAAAAGCCTAACAACTAACTTAGACACTAAATATAATAGATATTCTCTAAAGTATATACTAAAGATAAAATCCATCTAGGATATACTTAAAGTCGGTTTGACACTGCGAGATCTTTGCTTGACAGTTCAATACCTCGAGCAGTTCAAGACTTAGACTCTTGTGTCTGTAACTCAACCTCAATATGTAACTGAGTTTAATCAATCAAAATATCTTTAATAAAGTTAACATTTAATAGATTGTCTGAAAACATGCAAACCGAACGCCATCCAATCTTTGTAGCCACTAAAAGGCCATTAAGTAGAGCTTTAGCTTCCACCACAACGGGTCCTAGGGGGTTTATCCATTCTCAATACCAGCAGCTAGAATATGACCATTAATATCTTTGCATATAACCCCCTACGCTGAATTCATTAGCTCCAACACTTCCATCAATGAAGCTATTTCATCTTCTTGCATATGTTTGGGCCTATCCTCAAGCCTGATATTTGACGAATTAATCCGAGAGCCAGATCAAGGTACAACTAGGCTTGGTCCATTCCCATACCAAAGTTGAAGGTCCTCCCATGATTTAATTGGCACCTTGTGAATTAAAGCTTCCAAAGAAGTGAGCCAACCTTCTCAATCTGGTCAAAAGATTCTTCTGAGATGAAAAAAATGAGTTAGTCTCTTAAAGAATCATCATTACAGGATTAGTCTGGCCGAACATGGCCAACCACCTTCCATCATCTCTTAAATTTAAGATAGGAAATGAAGGCATGGGCTATGTCTTCCGGGCATTCACAAAAATTGCAACTATGAGAAGGTAGGTCCTTACATCTTTTATGGAGTAAACTCGACAGGGAAAAATGCCTTGTAAGACCTTCTAGAGGAAAAGACGGACTCTCTTAGGGATACACCATTTGAAGAGTTTATGCATTGCTTCCCCAGTTATGCTCCTGAAAGAAGTAGATACGTCTTTTAATGTCACTAGATAGTAGGCCAAGTGGTAGGCTGAACGAACTATATAATTTCCACTCGATGTTCCCCCCAACACCATTCATCAGGCTACACTATATTACTCAAGGTTTGCCTTAATATTAGGGCTGAATCCTCCTTCGTGAACCAGGCACGAACTCACCTAATCCTAGTGCTGGGAAAATAGTGGTTAAACTATCTTGCGAACTAATGGGCAGTGAACCCAGTCATTGTAGTCCAACAAGGTCGTATCCACAGGGACTTCGTAACTATATAATCAATCATAAGTTTAGTGTTTGTGCAAGAATGTAAACAAAAGTGTATAAATGTAAATTAAGGGGTTTTTGTGTTTTTGGTTGTGATTAAAGAAATAAAAGAAAAGCAATAAAACTAAACTAACTAATCTAGGATGCAACCCTTTACTACCAATTGTCGTATCTTTGATAAATAGCTAAACAACAGGAATTTAATTAATAGCCAAGTCTTGATCTATTAATCCTAACCAATTTAAAAGGAAACTGATTGTTAGTTCGAATCTCCAATTCAATTGGAAGCATGAAGCATAAATCTACCTTAAGTTGCAATGAGAACCTTATCTCAAAATCAGTGAAAATCGACTAACATTGATTTAGTCCCAACTGTATAGATTTCTACTTCCAGAAACCCGTCCATAGAAATCCACAATAATGCTAAACTAATCGGTGATATCAAACCAACCAATTTAACATAATGACAATTAATTAGAGCAAACCCTAAGTAAATCCCTAAATTAACAAAGACAAGCTTAAAGGTCATAATCACTCAATAATCATCTTCAATTAAGAACAAGGACTAAAATATAGCATAAACATCAATCCAAGATTCAACAATGGAGTTTGGAGGATTTGGGCAACATCCCAATCCCTAGCTACAAGGAGATTACTCAAGCATAGTAGAGATAGATAAGAGATAAGGGAGAGAAATGAAATGACCATGAATAAGGTGGAGAGCTTCAATGGGGTTGGAGCTCTTTCTTCTTCTTCGCCCGGGGACTAAACCCGCTCAGCCAACATGACATGTCTTCATTGGCTGGCCTCCCATGGATAAATGATGGAAGCTTAAAACCGTCATTTTCTTCTGGTCCGGGTTTCAGTCCGGGAAATAAACTTGGACCACACTTGAAATTGTCCATAAGCCTTCCTGCTGCTTTGGTCTGAGTTTGCATACCCGGACCACACCTGAAAATTGGTAGAAGCTTTGTCACTGCTTTGGTCCGGGTCTGTATACCTAGACACATACCCGGACCATTCTCAGAAAAATGGTCCAAGCTCGTTTTTGCTCTAACTTCTTCATTCTAGCTCAGAATTTGAATCCTCTTTCACCCACGCGTTCCTCTCTTTGTATACTTTATTTCTAGCTATGTTATTCCTCCTGTTTAAATGATAAATGTGTAAAACACCAATAAAACATAAAAATATAGGAAAACTAGCTAGAGTGGAGAAATTAGCATGAAAAGTGTTGATAAAACAAATGAAATACAGTCCTAAAACATGCTCATTTGGACACTCATCACCCATCTCCTAGTAGGGGTGTCAATAAGCCAGAAGACAAGGCAAACATCTTTAACCTCTGCCAGTAGAGCCCATTCCCATGGTTTACCTCCAGACTTACCCAGAATCTATTTGTCATTCAGCCGAATTGTGGAACCATCGCCTACCACCCTTATGAACCCATTTTGTAGAAGGTAACGGGGTCCACATAATGAACGCCAAACAAGCCTGGGCCTAGTCCCTAAGCTAGAGTGAAGAAGGTTCAAGTCCGTGAAATATTTTGCCTTTAAAAGTTTAGCAATAGGGGATCCGGGTGATACAAGATTCTCTAGCATTGTCATGCAGACATAGCATCATTGAAGGTGTATAAGTCACTAAATCCTAGACCTTCATTGTCTATACTCTTACATAACTCGTTCCAATTCCAGCCAGCAGATACCTTTAAGCCCCAAGAAGCCTGGCCACCAAAATTGTTGAATAACTCCTCGTATATCCTTTATAAGGCTTTTTGGCAATCTTAGAACCCCATGACATGGGTAGATATAGCTTGTAGAACTGAATTAATTAAAATACCTCTCTCGACCTACGACAACAAACATTGCCAGCTTTGGATTCGCTTGTAAACCTTGTCACGAATGCAACCAGAGATCTATTTCTTATGCCTCCTAATAGCACTTCGGAACTCTAGGTACATGCCAAGGTCATAAACCTTATGAAACCCAATCGTGGTTGAAATTTGGTTACGCATGAAGGAAGGCAAGTCGGTGGAGAACATCAGCCCAGATTTGGAAACATTTATGCTCTATCCAAATCCATCATGATAGCCGCGTTATAGTTGTTAGCCCGGCCAAAGACAACACACTTTCCACAAAAAAGGCTTGTAATGTTAGACCCCATCCCTTGGTAATTAATTCCTTGAATAAGATAGGATTGTGCAGAAGTGCGGAGGCTAGAGGATAAAGCCTCCATACAAAAAATGAACAAGAATGGGGATAAAGGTCCCTTGCCTCAGACCACGCTGCGGATAGAAGGCTCTGCACGGGTAGCCATTATTACAACTGCAAAAGAAACTGTGGATATGCATTTTTGAACAATTTGAACCTAATTTTCATGAAAGCTCATAATACCTAAAATTCCTAGAACGAACGGCCACACGGTCACTCAACTCTGTCAAAGGCCTTATCCATATCTAGCTTCAAGGTGAAGTAACCTCTTTTAGTGGCCTTAGAGGATTTCATAAGGTGAAGAAGCTATGGGCAATAATAATGTTACAAAAAATGAGCTCCCTCGGACTAAAGCTCCCTGGTCATCATAGATGACATAGCCCATAACATGCCTAGCTCAATTGACCAAAATTCTCGATATAACCCTGTAGATGGTATTGCATAGCGATATAGGTCTAGCCCTCAACTTTTGGGGAATAAGAACAATGTGTGTATTTTGTTGGGGCCAGAGGGCATAACATCTGAGTTAAAGACTTTGAGCACAGTATTAGCAAAGACTTCCTTAACAATTTCCCAATTTTTTTAAGGAATACCTCATTAATTCCATAAAGTATAAGGGCTTTATTTGAATGAAGGTCCTTAATAGCCATAAGGACTTCCTCGCGATCATACGGTTTCCCAAGAGCTTCATACTGATCAACTAGCAACCTATTCTTTACACAAGCCAGGGGGTGAGGGCTAGGTTGAGGATAAGTGGTCGTGAAGAGATTATTGAAGTAGGCTTGAGCAATACCATCTATTACTTCCTAATCCGAGACTCAGTTCCCCTGAGAGTCAACCAGCTCATGTATAGTGTTCTTACGACAACGAGATTGAACTCTACGAAATAAGTAAGTTGTATTCCTATCACCTTCTTGAATCCACTGCTACCTAGATCTTTCAGCCTAGTGTAATATCCCAGAAAATCCTAGTTGACCTTAGTCCCTATTTGTATTAAAATATGTTTTTATTGGTATGAGTGTCTTGCTGAAAATGTTCCAGAAGAATGTTCTTGAAGAGTGCTCCGGAAGAATATTTCGAAAGAGAAGAGGGAGTGTTCTGGAAGAAATGTTCCAGAAAATTTACACTGGTACCAGGGTAGGAGTCACATCCACTACCGCCCTTACCAGGTGTTCTCTTCCTATTTCTCACCTCAACATTAGCCTACCAACACATGCTCCATGCCTAAATTAATTATTCTTTTTGTGGTAGTGCTACGTGTGTATTACCTTAGAATCAAGCAACCGTCTTTGATTTCCTCTTAATGAGGTAACTATCTGTTCACCACTAATATTACCACTAGTGTACTGGAGCTCAAGCCTCTATGTAAACCCACATTTCTACACTCCTATTTTACAATATAGTTTTCGTACCTTTCTAAGATTAAAAGCAACCCAAAACTGAGAGCAAATCCTACCGACGAGTGAGGAAGATAGATTGGTCAAGAAGAGTGCTCTGTTTTAGCGAGCAAGTCTAACTGATGAGGGAAATTATTCTGTAGCTAGTAGAGCAAAGTGTTAAGGTAAACTGTTGTGTTCACCCAGATTATGTACCTTGCTGGTAAATTTTTGTGCTCATCATTTTTATGTCTTGCGCATGATTGTTGTACTTGTTACTACTGATAATTATGGCTGGGATTGTTGGAATTATTTTTGAACAACTTGAGTGATTAGTATGCTCTCTTTATGGTGTTCATTCTTGTTCGCAAGTGTGAATTACTTGGTTGACATGAAGTTAAGTCTATTGATGAACCTGAGATGGTGGTCTTCAGACATGTGTGTTCTATGTTCTTGATAAGGGAAGCTTATTCTGGAAAAAAAATGAACAAGTTCATACATTGAATTTGCATTGGCTACCAATGAATGGCGGTGAAGCTCTATGATATACTCTTTTTGGGTCAAAAATACCATCTGGGGGGTGTGCTCACTTAAGGATATAAGTTGAGGTGGATATGGTTGTTGCGGTCCCTTATTGGGTGTCCAGTGAACATTTGAAAATGAGGTTTGTTATGGGCCCTTATCCGGGTGTCCTGTAAGCATTGGTTGAATTCAGGCTTTATCCCTTATCATAGCAAATTGTATGTTATTGATATTTGGTATGATTATGTTGGTTATAACGAAATTTGGTACATGATTGGTGGTGTGTGATTTATGTGGTGTTTGCTTATTTGGTGAATAACCATTATCTAAGTTATGGAGTATGATTTGATAAATTTTTTATGAATTATTATTATTGGTCTGAGTATATAGAAAGTTCGGTTACTTGTTGTATGGAGATACTATGGATTTCTATGTCCTTAAGTTGAATATTTTGATGGTTGCTATATCCTGTTGAAAGTGCTTCCAAACAAAATGAATTTTACATGGTGAAACGATGATTTACTCAGTTTAACTAATTTATGTAGTCTCTTTCTGTGTTGTTTGGATTTATGGCTACAGGTTTTTGAATAAGGCTTGGCTATGGGATTTGGAAGGGGACGTCATGACTTAGTTTAAAGTAGGAAATATTTTGAGTTGTAACCAGTAAAGTTGATAATTTTGGCTATGTTTAGAGTTCTTTAAGAAGTTTTTCTACTAGAAGGCCCCTTTTTGTAACTTTGTACCAGAATAATGTAAAGCTGTTATTAATCAATATAAGGTATGTTTTGAGTACCATTGGAGTTAGTAATAGCCTTAGCACTCACTTGGGTGAGTGTGGCAGTAATGGCCCGAATAGATTTTGCTTGTTTCCCGCTACTAAAATGTTGAAAAATGCCTAAGTATAAATTGGTAGGTAAATGGGGGTGTTACTCCCTGCGAGTCTCTTCTTTTAGAAGGATCTAGTCTAGTTAATGATTAAGAGTTTTCCATTTGCTCATGTTTTTCCTGGTGGAGGGTTGATGTGTAACCCATGCGATTTCTCTTCTTAGTTCTGTGATAAATGACTTCTCTTTGCATGACCTTTCTGCTTCCCCATAATTTTTATGTTTGACCGCACTGGAGAACTTTCGCTTGGTAGCCAGCTCCGGTTGAAGAGTCCTCCTAAACGCTATGAACAATTTCTATGCATCCAACGTATTCAGCCCAATAATTGTGGAGTTAAAAAGGTTTAGGGCCGAATCTTGAGGGAGGAAACTTGATAGGCATATGATTAGACCTTCCCCACCCTGGATGGTGATTGCCTGTAGATGGGAGAAGTTTCATCCACTCAGAGTTTGCCAGGAAAAGGTCAAGGTGGCTCCTAATATTCCATGGACCCCATTGCCGATTAGAGAAGGTAAACATTTCCCCTAGAAACCCTACGTCATAAAGTCCTAAGTCTTTTAGACATAATCTGAAGGCATGCATGCATGATCGGTTGCGATTCCACACACTGCTTGCTCATAGCCATATAATATTTTGTTGAAATCACCAAAAACTAACCATGGTTCATTTGAAGTACCTCGAAGATTCTGGATAAGAGCCCAGGCTCTCTAATGATTAGAGGTAGCTGACCAACCATTAATCATAAGCCTCGCCAGCTCACCCTTAAACCATCATTCACCTAAAACTCCACATGATGAGCAGAGAGGGAAAATATCTAGACACCAAAAGCATGTCTTCAGTACAAAGAGACTCCTTCTTTACAACCCACACCGTCTACTATAACACCCGAAAACCACGTAATTGGCGAGCGAAGTGCTCCATTTCTCTACTAGCAACCTTCGTCTCAAAGAGGAAGGTGAATTCGAGTTTCTCATCCTGTATGACTTGCAGAACCCAGCGAACAGAGTTGGCTTGACCTAGCCCCTGACAATTAATGGTTATGATACTCATTTAGGGGCGATTAAACAGAAGTAAAGGATAAAACAGGCATGCAAGGTGAAGTGTGACCAAGCATTGACAAGCAAATAGGTAAGAAGCGACTGGATAGAGGAAAGACTAAAGAACTTGAGTGGACTCAAACTCTATATGGGGAGACGAGCTTAGCAAAGGCTAGAGAAGAAGCCGTAGAGAAGGCTGATAAAGAAAGACATGACAAGGAAGACGGAAGGTGAAGGAACAGGGAAAGGTTCCCACCGAAGAGAGAAAAATGAGATCACTTGAGATGAGGAAAAGTTGGAAAAACAATGAAAATTCAAAGTTGTATTATGATAGTCATCATCATTCTATATATAGTGACATAGTATTTAGTCTAAGTCTCTAAATGTATATATTTATACATGAATGGGCTTATAAAATATATGAAGCTACCATGATTGTTAATGGGGGCTATATTTACCGACAAGAATAGAAACTCCCATAAATTTCATAAAATAAGATATTATTTGATTATTGTTGCTAACAGTTGACCCAATTTACTCTAGGGATGTCAATTTTGACCTGAACTCAATACTTAACGCGTAAAGCCTGGGTTAGTTGAGATTTTTTGACTAGAAAAGAAATTTATGTCGGGCTGAGTTTGGTCAACAAAACTCGGGTTGATCCTATAAGTTCATCACATGAAAACTAAAATAGCAAATATGTTATATTTTAATATTGACTAAATCTATTGCTTAAAGATTAATTTATGACTAAGCCAAACATTGAGTTAGTAACTTATGACAATATTGTGTTTAATTATTAACCAAAATTTATATGTTATATTAATTTATAGGATAACTCACAAATTTTAAATAAAATAAAAATCTACCAAATATGAGTCGAGTTCATGTCAACTTCCTATGAGTCGGGCTGAAGAAATACAACCTACAACAGGTTTAGGTCAAGTTTGTGCTCATCTACCATAAAAACTTTTGATGAAGAAATGCCTAATCTTAGATGTGACTACCTTCAAAATTTGTGTTATATAATAAAAAAAGGGTGAGGTAAAATGGAAGCTATAGTTATTCACATTTAATTAAGAGAACATTGATCTACAAATTAAGACACACATCTGCAATATTTACACATAGATAAAGTCTAGGGCAAAAAAAAAACTCCGTATTAAATGGGAGTGAGTTTTAAACTGAGCAAAAGATATGCCGAATGAATTTGAACAATCCTATCCAACTTGATGCATTGTTGTTGCTAATGAGAATTTTTGTGAGATAGAGTATATATTTTTTTACACTTATTGGCCTTTAACATGAATTCAAGGGGTGTTGTAGGGTTTAAGAGGGAGTGTTAGCCCATTTCTTTATCAAATTTCCAAAACCTTGGTGTGGAAAATTCAATCTCTCATTACATATTTGGATGAAGTATGGGTGTGGGGCATAGATGCATGGCTTAGAAGAGGTGGAATGTGTTGTACGGTAAAATGGATGATTGAGGTCCGAGATTCTAAGATTTGGAGTGTTTTAATGATGGCCACTTAGTGAGAAAATGTTGGTTTTTGTTATGACAATTGGGGAAGCTTGTTGCTAGGATTTTAAAAACCAAATACTTCCCTGAGTGTAGTGCATGTGAAGGCTGGAATGGGTTCTCGTCCTAGTCCATTGTGGCTGTCTTTATGGAGGGCTATGTACCTTTTAAATGATGGAGGGAGGAAGAGTATTGGGAATGGTAGGGATACTAAGATTATGGATAGCGGATTATGAATAAGACATGAGGCAAAATGTGGGGATTGTCCCTATCATATTGGGTTAGAAGGGACGGGATGGGATTATGGAGTGGCTCGTTGATATAATGAGAGAAAGTGGAAGAAGGGGCTGGTTGTGGATGATGAGTGAGTATGGAGTTATGCAAAGTTGGGATTTTTCTTGGTTAAATTAGCATATTATAGGGATATGGTGATGAGAAAGGGAGGATAGTGTGTTGGATCAGGTTGAAGTTTGATTGACAAGGCTATGAGGAGAGTTAGGAAATACTGGATTTCTTTGAGAGTCTATTTGTTTGCTTGAAAATTATTGTAGGGGGTGATCTTTGTAAAGATTTTTATTGGCCAAGTGTGGGGAAGGGTTTTATGGTTCTTGCTGTATACCTGAGGGTCTTGAATATATGGTTCACGTGTTGCTTAACTATGAGCAAGTTGAATCTTTGTGGGAGATCCGTGGCGTGGAATGACCTAGTGATGTTCATACTGATGGTGCACCGACTGACTGATTTTTGTATATATGTTTGTAGGAAGAAGTTGGGAGGGCAGAGAGGATGGTAAAGAATACATGAAGACTTTGGTTTGCTCGGGGTAAGTCTCAAGAGAAAGTGAAGAACCTACATTGGGGCTGAGACCAGGCTTAGAGTTTTCTGGCTGAGGTTAAAGGTTTGGGAAAAGTTACTTTTGGTCTGTATGCTAGTCGGGAGGGGGGCGAGGTGGGGGATATTAGCTTTATGTAAATGTTGGTGCTAGTATTTCTAAGGGTTTTGGTGTAGTGATTAGGGTGTCTGTAGAAATGGGTAGGGAGGGGTGGTAGCGGTAAGGATCTAGGGTAGTTATATAGATATTTTACTAAGTTTGGCGGAAGATAAGACTTTAATTTTAGGACTTAAGGTTGTTGACATTTAGTTTTCTCACTATTAGTTAATGGTAGCTATCATTAGTTCTGTTAACTCAGTAGTATAATCCATACTTATATAAAGCCGGTCATCTGTTAAACCTAAAGTAGAAATCGACAATTACAAGATATACCTCATTCTCTGTATAAGGTCTTCTCTGTATAAACTCTTCTCTGAAATCAATACCAGTTACAAGGTTCTTTTACAGTCCATCAAAATGGTAACAAAGCTAAGTTGATCCAGCCATTTCCTTCTTCCCTCGCTCAACCCTGGCACTAAATCTTCAGTTGATAGCAGAGAAAGATAAAGGAGAAAACCATGGACGGCGATCGAAGCGGAAATAATATGATCGAGAAGACAAATTTGGTCAACTACAACGATCCGCTATATCTACATCCAAGTGACCATCCCGGGAGGACCATCGCTCCAATTTTCTTCGGCGAGGGTTTCACAGGCTCGAAGAGGAAGGTTATAGTGATCCTCAAGGCTAAGAACAAATATGACTTGTTGTATGGAACATTGAAGGCTCCAAAACAAGATGATTCCAGATTCAAATCTTGGGAAAGAAATAATTACATGGTTATAATGTGGTTATGTCAAAGCCTTGAAAAGGGGATTACAAAGACAATTGTATATTTTGATGTTGCTACTGATGCTTGGGAACATCTACACGGGTGCTTCAGGCTGGCTAATATTGAAAAAAGTGTACGGTCTGCGTAAGGATATTAGCAAATTGGAACAAGACAATGATACATTATCAAACTACTTCACAAGATCAAGGGGTACGGGATGCACTCGCTGCTTTGGAAAAGAGGCCGAATTGCTCTTGTGCGGCCAGAAAGAAGTAAAATGAACTTCACGCAAGGGAAAGGGCGATGCAACTTCTAATGGGGCTTAACAAGACTTACTCCAATGTTAAAGCAAATATTATGCTTATGTCTCCACAACCAAGTATTAAAAAGGCTTATTCCCTCATTATCCAAGAAGAAAAATGAAGAACCTTTACTCATGGATGAATCATAGAGAAAGAGACACAAGTTCTAGCAACCAAGCTCAGTGTAAAAATGTGAAAGATCTGAACAAACTGAATCAATACTGCACTAAGTGTAAAAGAAGGGGCACACATGAGAAGGCTATTTTGAAATTATAGGTTATCTAGACTGGTAGAAGAAGAAGGGAAAATCAGTCGTTGGAACTGCATCAAGCTTAGAGATAACATAAGCAATTAAAGTTCAAAATGAATCTTCTGTCTCTGGTCTCAATTCGCTGTAGTACGACAAATTAATGCATCTCCTCAAGAATCCATCAGATTCACTAGCTAAGGATAGAATTTGCCGCTTCTCAGATAACCTTAGTCCATCTTTTTGTTTAAATTGGCAATCTAGTGTTTTCCAAGAAAAATCCTGGATTATAAACACAGGGGCTTCAGAGTATATATGTGCTATGATGAATTTTTTTTGTTGATATTCATGATATTAAAAAAAACATGAAATTGTTATGCATGATGGGAATATTAGGAATGTACACTCACGTGGTGGAGTTAAATTAGGGGCTACCTTTATCCTTGATGATGTGCTCCTTGTGACCTTTTTTAAATTTAATTTGCTTTCTGTTAAGAGGTTCATCAAACAATCTAAACTTGTTACGACCATTCATGAAAATCTATGCTATGTGCAAGACCTTAGGTACAACAAGGCTCCTCTAGTTATTGGACATGCTCTAAGTGGATTATATGTTCTTGTTGATCAAGCTTTGGACAGGATTACTGAAAAAGGATTTAATAATCTGTCTCTTCAAATACTATAAATTTTGAATCAAATGTTTCTGATGTACTGATGTGGAACAAGAGATTGGGACACATTTCCTTTCATAAATTGCACTTTTTGGAATTAATAAATAAGAGTGATATTCCTAGATCAATTTCTTGTGATATCTGTCATAAAGCTAGATCTATTAGACAACCATTTCTCGAATCTTGCATAAAACTAAGGATTGTTTTGAACTCATACATATAGATACTTGGGATCCTTTTAAGGTTGTTAACCATGATGGATTGAGTTACTTCTTGACCATAGTAGATGATTATTCCCGTTCTACATGGATACTTAAATGCAAATATGATGTGTTTTATTTCTTGAAATGTTTCATTAAGCTGGTTGAAAGATAGTTTGAAAGGGAAATTAAAATGGTTAGAAGGGACAATGCATTAGAGTAGCAATGAAGGAATCAAGTTATTTAAGGAAAATGGCATTGTCCATCAAAGGATTTGTGCTAACTCTCAACAACGAAATGGCATGGTGAAGAGGAAGCATAAATACCTCATTGAGATAGCAACAACCTTATTTTTTCAAGCAAATATTTCCTTGTCTTATTGGGGTGAGTGTATAAAATATGCCACAATTATAATCAAGAGAATTCCTTCTAGAGTTTTTGGAGGATTGACCTCATATAAAATGCTATATAAGGTCACACCTGGCTATCATGCTCTTAAATCTTTTGGTGTCTTTGTTATCAAACTGATGTTAGAAAAGCAGGAAGGAATTTCGACCCTACTTGAAGTGCTTGTATCTTTATTGGTTTGGCAGAAAACACCAAAGGATATAAGGTTCTTGACTTGCAAACCAAATAAATTCACAACACAAAGATCTTACATTTTATGAAAAGGTGTTTCCTTTGAAAAATCAAACTTCCATGACTGAAACCAACCAACTAGAGCAACAAGTTGCTCATGATCAGATATACTGACATGATGATAAAAAGGTTAGTACAAATTCCGATAAAGATCAAAGTGAGCAAATTTTTCATGAAAATATTTTACCAAAACAATCAGAAGATCAAACCCAACAGGTTACAAATGATTCCTATCTTCGAAGATCAACAAGAAAAAGACATTTACCCTCTAATTTAAATGACTATGTATTGGGTGCTGTTGAAATTCCAGGAAGTGATATCTTTAGTAGTATTCTTAACTACCTGTCTAGTTCTTTCAAAGAAATCAGGTCAAACAAAGTTGTGACACTCTTGAATCTTTCCATAAATTCTAATTCTCTTCGTACTCAAATACAAAAGGTAATATAGCCCATAACCTATCAAGAAGCAACAAATCCAAACTGGTTGCAAGTGATTTAGGATGAAATTCAAGCTTTGAAGGATAACCAGACAAGGACTGTTGTAGAACATCCTAAAGGTAAAAGAATTATAGGATGTAAATGGGTTTTTTTCGAATAAAACTGAAATCTGATGGTACCATAGAAAGGCGTAAAGCTCGTCTTGTTGCCAAGGGTTACACACAGAAGTGTGGGAAGATTACTAGGAAATCTTTTCCCCAGTTGTAAAAATGACAACCATCCGCACTTTACCTGATGTTTCAGTAAAAAAGACAATGGTGAATGCATCAACTTGACATTAACAATGCTTTCCTTCATGGAGAGATAGAAGAAGAGGTTTATATGGAGGTTTTTAAAGGATTAAAGGATCTATACAGAGGAAAGGTATGCAGTCTGCATAAGTCAATGTTTGGACTGAAGCAAGCCTTCAGAAAATGGTATGAGAAATTTATTGTTTTCCTTCACTTCCACAGTTATATTCAATCAAAAAATGATTAATTTATATTTGCTAAATATAATTGAGATTATAGAACCTTCGAGGCTATATATGTTGATGACATGTTATTAACAGGAAATGATCTCATTAAAGTTAAAACTTTAAAGCATGCACTTCATAGAAATTTTAGAGTTAAAGATCTAGCAACTTGAGCTACTTTTTGGGAATGGAGTTCTTTTTTACTACTGAAGGAGTTATTTTAAATCAAGGGAAATATGCTTCTGATTTCGTTGATGAATACTAACCATCTAGTGCCAAAATAACTCATGTCCCTTACCTGTAGGTATCAAATTAGACACAACAAAAGAGGAACAACCAGACAATCCCAGTTTTTATTGAAGACTCATTGGAAGAGTTAATTTCCTCACCACAACTCACCCAGACCTAACGTTTCCAGTTAACATCGCGGTTAGTTCATGAAGAATCCCACAACTGATCACCTTCAAGCAGCATTACATTTACTCCAGTACATCAAAAATTAGATACAATCAAACAAGGCATTATTTTCAATAACAAACCATAACTTTTGTGATGCAGACTAGGATAGTTACTCTATCACCCGTTGATCAGTGAGTGGTTATATCATTCTAAAGGGTGGATCAACCATAAGTATGAAGTTAAAGACGCAAGAGACGATCTCTCTTTCAATGGCTGAATCATGATATAGGTCTATTTGGAGAGTTACAACAGAATTGACATGGTTATCCCATTTGCTTCATGATTTTGGCGTTCAAGGAATCATACCAATGCAAGTCAATTGTGTCAACAAGACTGCCATCTTCATTGCGTGAAATCTAGTCTTCCATGAGCGCACCAAACACATCGACTTGGACTGTCATTAGTCTGAGAAAAGATAAAAAAACGGGCTAATTACACTTCAGTATATTCCAGGAGATCGACAACTTTCTGATGGCTTAACCAAGCCTGTTACAGCCAAAGATTACCAGACCTTCTTGCGACAAACATGATCTACTAAAGCTGTACGAGACAGGAGGAGTAACAATCCAGATTGAGGACCATTCAAATGAAATAGGATGTTAACATAGTGCAAGATTTTGAGCTTAATGCCCTTCATCTTGAGAGAGAGTGTTGACATTTAGTTTCCCCATTGTTAGTTAACATTAGCTATAATTAATTCTATTAACTCAGTAGTATAATCAGCACTATATAAAGTCGGTCATCTGTTAGACCTAAAGTAAAAATCGACAATGCAAGAAATACCTCATTCTCTGAAATCAATACTAGTTACAAGCTTCATTTACATTCAATAAAAAAAAGGTGGCTAGAAATATTGGGGATAGAAAAGTAGTGATTAGATCAAATTGTAAGGCTACAGTTGATTTTTTGATTGGGAGGGAAGATATGGCTATCCTTTTCAGGTGAGGAGAGCTCTTGATCATGTTGTATAGTGTGCATGGGAGTTTTCTTGTACAAGATAAGTGGGTTTATGTTAATAAGGATCAAAAAGTGTATGCCCATATTCTTGCTTCAAGAGGGAGGGGTCTAAAAGATGTTCCTGTTTGGGTTGGGGATATCCCAGCTCATCTAATGCTGCTTTGTAAAGCTTAATGAGTAATGATGACTTTTGGTTAAAAAACATGAAGGCTTATAATTATCTATAGAAGAAATTGACTGTTGAACCTCCCAATATTTCAATTGAATCCAGTTTCTCGACAAATATTGTGCGGACCTACTTGTAAAGGCAGCAGAACTTATGCAACAATGTTACAAGGTGTGTGATTAAGCTTTTAGTCTCACATGTCAAATTGATTCCCCTCTTCGGCCACTTGTTTTTGAGAATGTCAAATAAACACACCTTCCATTTTAACCTCTCAAGGGTTCGAAAGAAAGCTGACCCATCTAATCACCATGTTTTAGAGAGAGATGGATGAGGAGCTGTCGACACAGTAGCTAAGATGCCTTCTTAAAAAGAACAATTAATCAATCAAAATGAAAGATAAAATAAAGGATAACGACATCACAAGCTTACGCGGCAACTTGATGGGGTCTGTGCAGTAACGACATTTTAGGCTCAAATATATATGTATTCTTCTTTCGAAATGGTTACAGTGCTTTTCTCGTTTTTTATTTCCTTTTCAGGGAAAAAAAAAAGAATGATAGATAAGAAAAGGGCAGCTGGTGGGATGAAACAGTTAAACGAGATTGCGGGAAGATAGAATGTCGATAATGTCTAGAGCCAGCAAAGTGTGTTAAATACATCATAAGAAGAAAGGTGAGAAGAGAGGAAAGAGGAGAATATTCAAATTTCATCAAAAGCAACGGCTATATTTTCTGTCTGAATTGCTATCAGGATTGGGATTCTTTGTAGTATTATTGAAGAGAATAAAGAGGTGATTGTTTCCTTCTCTTCCTTTCTTATTGAGTGTGGTAGTCTAGTCTGGGCTGCTTGAACCAGGGGCTGGAAAATTGAAGTGGGAAAGAAGGGGCCAGATGCTTTCTTCTTCTTCTTCTCAGTCATATATGTTCCCTTTATTAACCCTTCTTTTTCTTTCCCGTATGGAGAATATCCACCGTTTTTGGCTAAAAGTTGGTTTAATTAAGATTCTGTCTTATCAAATCCTGGCACGACAGGTAAGCATCTGCCACCTGGGTGATTGGCGATGTTTGCCATGCCAGCGTCTGGTGGGCCGCCCCATTTCGACACCGCATGGCCATGTCTCCCCATCAGTCAAGGTATGCTCTTTCACGTCGCCAATTTTATACATGAACTAAATGTTGATTATTTTTTAGTCAATTCATGAATATTTTTTTTGGGAAGTTTAAAGCATGGATTATTCTAAAGAGCCACTAAGGATAATTACAACCAATAAGGCTTAAGACATAGAGCAATAACCTTTGGTCATTAGCAAAATCATTAGACAACACCGATCTAACCATACATGATATTTGAGAAGATTTGAACAACTGGCTTTCACAATCATTAGCCATGGTTCATAATCCAAGTCTTTATGGATACTTTCTTAGGGCTGCTTCACCACCAATCCATCTTGACGTGCACCCTTTTATAGTTCTCTTTACCTAAGGTTGGAAGGCCATTAGCTCTAGTGAAGGTAGCGGCTGCATTTTACCCCTGCTCAGGGAGATGGGGGCTATGTGGATTTCCTCAGACCTAGGGGGTGGAATGGCTTCATTATCGATCTAGTTAATTGATAAGTGGACAATGTGTTTTAATATGGTTAGGAGGTCTAAGAGTAATGGCTAGGAAAGGCTCATCATCCTAAGAGGGGAGGGATTTGCGCAGCTGATTGAGGCTCGAAGGAGGAGTTTAGGCTGGCTTAATGCATGGCCAAGTGGAGATCTGTCAAGATGTTGCGATTTTCCTGGCCTAGCAGGTTTGGAATGATCTAGGCTTCCGGGTGTTTTGCTAGCCTAGACCATAGTGATGTCAGCCGGTGGTTTGAAGATAAGTGCATGCCGAACTCATTCGGTAAGCACGCTTTGGCTGCGGATGACGCATGGGTAAACACTCCACAATTCCTATAGATGAGGGGCATATCATCATAAGAGATGGAGAATATTGTGCTCCTATTGTTGACTATCATCGGTAATCTCCTCATTATCGGTTTGTGGAGGTTTATTAGGATGTGAATCCTCATGTGATCATAGTTAAGTGCCTCTAGATCCTATATTATGCCAGTGTAGCAGCCTAGAATCTCCCAAGGCAAAACATGAATTGGAATGAATCTTAGGAACACCATAAATCCTAACCCAACAAGGGACCCAGTCAAACGTGTGCTCTTCCGTAGCGATCCCCAGGTGCAGCCTTTGCAGTGTGAACAAAGCACCGTCTACAAGCCATGAGCCACGGATAAGCACTGACAGTAAGCCTTGCAGTTCTTCAAACTCGATCACGAAGGTGAAAAGGGCCGCCTTACATATCTTGAATGTCCCGAAGGGAGCCCACATGACTCCGAAAGAGTGATTTTGAGGGTTGACGGAGCCATATCATACCTAAATAAGAGCTTCCCTATGATGCATCTCTTGACAAGCAGCATTGTCGCATTGAGGTCTGGGATCGCCATAGGGAAAATGGATACGGGGGAACCTGTGGGTGCAGTGATGTTCAGAAGTTTGATGAGGCAGAGCTCCTCTCATGGTGTGAATTGGGAATTTATTTGGCAATGGTTAACAGAGACAGAATCGGGCATGGCGGGGATTAATTAGTGTGAGGAAGAAGAAAGGGTTGATTGTTAGTATGCAAACGAGACGTGTAACATAGTAGAAACGATGTGTCATGGTTATTTTGGGAGGCGGAATGGCAGACGGCAGAGAGAAAGGAGTAGGACGTCGCGTGTGGAGGACAGTAAAGAAGATTAGGCGACGCTAATGATTGCGGCTCGGCCCCCGGTAAATTCTCTCACGAGAACCGTTTCAAATTCTTCATGTAAAGCCGGCATGATTGAACGGTAGTGATTATAATTTGTCAATTCATGAATATTGAATTAATATAGATAATACATAAATTAAAGAGTAGATTTGATAATTTAGGTGACTTGTTCTTGTGGGTCGGATTTGAATGGGACTTATACAATGAATTATACCTGTGGACGGAGATCCGTATGACTAAGAAATCGAAGAGTTTGCAGGTTCAAATCAGAAAAGGGATAAAAACGTTAACAAATCGTAACTCTTACTCTCTTAACATTGTGTATATAACTCCCTTAACTTCAATTTATTAACTGAAGAATACAAATAAAAAACCGTGTTCAAGTCATATATAATCAATAATATGCTTATTCAAACCTAGCTAGACCAATATTTGTTTCTCTCTTCTGTGTCACACGCATACTCTCAAGCAACGTAGTAGTCATTCATAGTAAACAGTGTAATTATAAAGTTGTGGACAATTAGAATCCCTTCACACTCAGAATTACTCACCAGGAATATATAATGGGTTTCTATATCATACGTGTCAAATGAAATCTGGTTCGGTATGTGGAACACGTCTTGAATTCCCTAATAAATGGGGAATCATATTATGACCAATAATGCTAAATGCAAATAAGATCAGTATGCGCAGTTTCACCTTTATATCTTTGGCTCCATCCATCCTTGTACATTTTGTTGTCAAAATCTTTTTACATGGATCACTTTTCATTTACTTAACAAGCAGCCAAAAACTGAAAGGGGAAAAAAGATTCAAATCTTCTATATATAGAGAAAGGAGAATTTAATTTACAAGTTTTTTTAAAAAAATTTCTTTTGATGTGTTGATCATTCTAATTATTGTCACCTAGACAAATTTGTTATCCACTTGTGAGCGTGAAAATATCATCATATTGTCAAATTGAGTAGTGATGAGATCAATTGGTCCATGTCTAAGAAGTAGATATTTCGCGTTAGTTTGCAACTGGTTCCATTCTCCATTAATTGTCGGTCCGTTCACAGGAAAAGGGTTATATCCACAGGAATAAGAGACCAGATCCAGAGGAAGGGGGCAGAAGGGGTAATATTCTTCTAAAGAAACTTAAAAGATCAGTAACAAAATCTTTCCAATATACAAAGTCATCAAAGGAGAGTGGATATACATACATACATATATATAGAGAGAGAGAGATTGCAAGAGATGAAGAATAATAACATGCTGAAAGGGCCTTTATAATATATGTTTCTTCATTGAGAGCTTCTGTATAAATAATGCATAAGGGAATCCTAAAAAGAAAGGCCAATATTGGTAATCTGAAAATTACAATTCACTTTGCGTTTAATTTTGGAAGCATATATCATGTTTGTGGGCGCGTATATGGATTGAATTGGACACAATTGAACCAGCTAAGCTATCTCTATATAGTGCAATTGTTGAGCAGTAGTGTGAGTGAAAGTGAGAGAAAGCTATTTCTTATCTTCAATTTGATTTCTTTCCTTCAATTATTTTCAAATGTTCTCAGACCGAGAGAATCACATTTTTAAGGAAACCACGCACAAACACAAACAGAAAAATATATATATATACACACTTTGATGTTTTTGATCATTGATGTGAACGCAATCCCCTCCACATCATCATCATCAACGGCCTTGCTTTGTCCCCACACTCATATTGAAAACATTTGAAACACCGCCTTCCTTCACATTCAATCCTCCAGTATCTCTATATATATATATAGGGTTGCAACTCAACATCCTTTGAAAAAAAAAACACTCACCCATCTCTCAACTAACTAAATACCATTTCCCTCTCATTTGATTGTATTATTCTTTGAAGTTAGTTTTTTCCGTACGTACATCAACCAAAGAGAGATATAGTCAGAAAGAATGAACTGGCCAACATGTACAGGCGACTGGATGTGTGCAGCATGCCAGCACATGAATTTCAAGAAGAGGGAAAGTTGCCAGAAATGCACCTTCCCAAAGTATGGTGGTCCAGCTGATGTCACGGCCTACCTACAGAACCGAACGGAAGTGCTGGCTGGAGATTGGTATTGTCAGGCCATGAACTGCGGTGCTCATAACTATGCTAGCAGAACCACTTGTTACAGGTGTGGTAACTTGAAAACACCAGAGTATGCTGGTGGTGGGTATGGTGCTAATATCATGGCTTCTGCTGGGTATGGTAGCGAAGCTGTCATTCCTGGATGGAAATCTGGTGACTGGATCTGTAGTAGGTAATTATTATTGTCTTAACCTTGCTTGCAAGTAATAATTAGTAAATTACTCTCCCAGACAAAAGATCAATCATGTGGGTTAATTTTCATATACTACACTATAGCTAGAGTTGCATTGTTCATATCATAGTCTCATTAATCTACATTAAGACTCCTATATATGATCAAAAACAAGTATAAATTAATATGAAGAGGGTGGGTAATAATTATATGTAGAATATTCTGTCAACTTTAGACTGCATTCTATTTGTTTCTTAATTTCATGATCTCAATTTGTTATGTACATGTAGTAGTAATGTAACAGTAGTTGCTGGTTGATTATAACATATAGCACATGTAGACTGATAAATTGCTTCTTTTGTGTGCAGGCATGGATGTGGAGTTCACAATTATGCCAGTAGGATGGAATGCTTTAAATGCAGAACTCCAAGAGATTATGGTGAGCTTAATTAATTTCATGTATTGAAAAAAGAAATTATATATCTAGATATATGTTCATCATCATCATCAGTCCTTGATTCATATGATCTTATCAGTATTGCTGATCTAGAAGTTTATATATGTTTGTGTTTGCAGGTGGTTTGAATTAAACAGAGCAGTTTTGGATGATCAACTATTGATGTACCCTCACTAACTTCGGAGTACTCTGTGTGTGTGTGTGTTGACAAGCTCGTTTGTTTCTTTTTGGGTGTTTTCGTCTGTAATTTAGCCAACAAAAGGCCTTCCATGTACACCCCAAGAATGTCATGGAAGCAGTTGTCTTGTTCACTACTGAAAATTCAATGAAAAAAAGAAACAATTAACCAAAACATATATATACAGCTTTCAATTGCCCATTTATTGTCAACTTTGCATCATATATATCTACATATCTTGTGCGTCAAGAACATTCACACAACGCAAACACGTAATGATGAAAAGGAATCGATCTTGTTCCATGATATCACACAAGGGATGTCGTAATTATACAAGAAATAAAATGGCAATCTTGAGTATATATGATAGTATCATACAAGCGCATACTCCCTCCGTCCCACCTTGACCGTCCTATTTACTATTTGGACATGTCGTTTGACTTCAATTTTTAACATATAAGATAAATTCATTTTGAAAATTTAAGTTTTGCATATGATTTCTAACATGATAAACTATATAATACAAAATTTAGTTTTATAAAATTATTTTACCTTATATGTTTAATATTGAGATGGAAAAACGTGTCAAAAAACAAACAGACACTTATGACGGGACGGATGTAGTATAACTTATCAATCGTTGACTTTAATTCAGTGGAAGTTGTAGTATCACGTGCAAACGGGTCTCAACGGCTATGAAATACTAACTATAAATTCCCACGTGCAGAAGATCAGAACCCATGCCACATGGTTTCATGACTCCTCCAACTCCAATTGTTAATTATGGTCCATTCAAGCATCCTGATAGAGCTATCTAGCAAAGTACCCTAATCATTAAGATCAGAACCAGATGCTCTCTTGGTTGGTGGCATAGATTGTAACAGAACTCAATATCGTTGAAGTTTCTGTACTATATATAATATTTCTTTTCCACACCTAGACATTGCGGTAACTTTCAAGATATGGTATTCATTTTGCTTGATTATCCTTCCTTCATAAAATTTCATTTTATCAACCAGAACATCGTATATTCTCTTATTATATATATATATATATTTCAATGAAATCGATTTTGGAGGGTTTTGTTATTGGGAATCGAGGTAAATAATCGGAAATCGCTATGGAGGCAACTTTTATTGCCTCTGAATATCAAAAAATTGCCTTTGTAGATATTTTGTTGCCTCTAAAGAGTCGCCTCAGTTGATTATGGAGGCGACTAAAACATTTACCTCAGTTGATTTCACCTATGGAGACAACCTTAGTCGCCTCTATTGATCATAATCTATTGGGGCAAGCATTATCTCGCCTCGGTTGCTCTTAAACTACTGAGGCAACCAGATTTGTTCGCCTCCGTTGAGCTGTGTGTAGGTCAGTACAAAGAATGAGCAACAGAGGCAACCAAAGTGAATCGCCTCCATTGACGTCAGACAGACGAGACAAGGCTTCTAGTTGCCTCTGTTGCTTGGTGTAGAGAATAAACAACAAAGGCAACCTTCTTCTATTCGTCTCCGTTGATATCCAACAAGCGAGGCAAGACTTTTAGTCACCTCCGTTGCATTGTGTACAGAATGAACAACGGAGGCAACCTTCTTATCCTCACCTCTGTTGATGTCCAACAAGCGAGGCAATTAAAAAGTTGGCCCATTGATCTTTTATTTTCAAAAAAAAATACTATATTGATATAACAATTACGCTGCATTATTATTGCATAAAAAAGGATTTGTAAGATCAATTACATGTCACTCAAGTTTACCCTAACACTTGAAACCATTATCAAGGCTCAGATTCACAAAAACTTGAAGCCCCAAGCAGCTAACATTGACAAAATTTCTAGAAAATAAATTAGCATAGTATCGGCAATTCCCATAGATGATTTCCAGTTCGAATAATCCCTCATATAAAGTAGCATGGTATCCGCAATTAACTTTCAATACTGCAAAAAAAGAAAAGAAAAAAAAAAGAATAGCAGAAAGTAAGATGTCAATTAAACTCATACAAATGCTACTATTAAAACCCATTTGCTTTAGACCTTAGAATTCCTTTCTCTTAGCTGATCTACCGGTTCTTGGTAGGTATCATACTGCTAAAAAACAACCAAGAATAGTACAAGGGAATGGAACTATGACTTACAAGGATGGAGAGTAGTAGGAAGGCAAAAGACCCATTGATGAACGATTTATCTTGCTTCTGCACCCCACAGAATGTAAAGAGCACAGATGCATATAGTCTGGTAGTAGAGGCAGATAGCATCTTCTACGTATCGCGTCTTTTTTCATCAAGAATGATTTGCTCCTTTCCATGTTGCAGTAGTATTTACTTCGGCAGAGGATACTGGGCATAACCCTGTCATAGAGACATAATTCCAGAACAAGAAATGCACATATGTAAGCACAACTCCAGAAGAGAACATATGAATATGAAAAAAGAAAAACCCACTCGGGACAAGTGCAACTTTATCAGAAAATGAACCACTTCACATTAACCAGTGAATTATAACAAAGTCTTCCATTAAATAAAGGAAAAAAAGTCTTCCATCCAATAAAGAAAACAAGTCTTCTATTCACATACATAATCAGAAGCCTGTAGCATCAACATATAATGAATGCAAGATGATCACCTTTAAGTAACATCATTTTCCTAATTCTCCCACGACCCACAATACTGTAGTGAAAAAAATTACATCAAAGATAAAGTTCCACACAAAATACAGTAAATTCACTTATATATTCTGAATCCAAGAAGGTACGATCATTTTATTTTATTTTTATCAGACATCATAGCTCAAGCACTAAAATGGGACAATAATAAGGGCTAATCCCACATTTCAAGCTTTCCTACACATTAAATACTTTTACATAAGGGCTAAAGCAGCCCAACATCATGATATATGCTTTGACTGCATACTTTATCCGATGTCTCCACTAAGTAAAAATAGCAAACACTCTTTGGATGACCAACAACAGTTGTAAAGTATATTTCACCTTCAGAAAGGGAATATACCCTATCTAGTTATGTAAGAAAAAGAGGATATAGAACAATTGTCTCCTATTGATGAACTCACATAGATTCCTTCATTTCTCCTTTTTCACCTTTCACCGTTTCCATTTCACCATATCAAATATAATTGTTCCACCAATTACGCACACTGCATGATAAAAATCATAATCTAATTATTAATGACAGTTTGCAACCAATATCACAAAATAAAAAGAAGAGTAAATACATATTAAGTATCGTTATTAAGTGATTAAGCTATAAAATAGAAGAAATGGAAAAGGGCAACATACATGCTGAAACTGGAGATGACTTAATGACTACTGATGGCATATCATGGACAGACAGACATGCATATATACATACTAACATGCTTTCAGTAATTCAGTTGATTTTTTATTCTTTTCTTTACCTTCAAGAAGTCAATCTTTTGGGCTAATATAGATATATTTTACATCAACAGTATATCAATTATACTTACCTGTCAAGAGGTGAATCAGATACAGCAATTAACTTCATGTCGGCAGGAATTAGCTTTCTCTTATAACTCCTCCTATCTTTAAGTTCGTACAGCAACCTAAATAGATTGTGTGAGAAGAAATTCAACTACAGGTGGAAGAAGGCCCATAGATTCTAGACAGTATATATGAAGCCAACAAAGATCACACCCTACAACTGATCATAGAGAGGTTCAAATGTGTAGCACTAAATGTACACTTCCAAACACTAGGTAATTTATATACTTGTCAGTGCACTAAGAAAAAACACACTGATTATGCCTTCCATTGACACTTTCATCTATGTGTTGTAACAATAGACGTGATACTGTGAACAGATGTGACCAACAATTTCAGAGATGCATCCCAATTTTCATTACAAAAATAAATAGTGGCACGGATATCTTAAAAGATAGACTAAAAGCAATCCTCAATTCGAAGAATTTATCAAATTAGCGTTGAACATTTGGCATCTCATCAACATGTTAGCTCAGAAGTCACACACCACATATACAAATACTCATGCTGCGTCAATTTGCATACGTCAGTAGTAACTGAAGTAACCTCCTGGGAGTTCAAGATAATTGAATGACCATTTATTTATAAAACAGATAGGCGGTAACAGAATGCTCTTTTAGATCAAAACACATTTATAGCCTTTTCAGAATTCAAAATTTGATGTAGAGGCAACAGGTGTTGAGTAATTTGAGAAGGAAACCCATTACATTATAATTTTTTTCTTCTCCTTTTCTTAATTGGACAAAAGATAGAAGCCACATAAGACCACACTCAAACTACTATCGCTAGTTCCTGATGGACAAATATGAACTGTGGAAAAATCACGGGAAGAAACAATACCTATGCTAAAGTAATTATAGAACACTCCTTCGTAGCAAGTCACTTTATTAGGCATTGGACCCTCTGCATCCAAATCCTGAAAGTTTGAGTATATGTTACAATTGAGAAAAGGTACAAACAAATAAAGTGTTATATTTATTTATAGACCAGCATCAGATATAACTCGGATTAGGCTCTGAAATTATTCAGCTGATGATCCAGTTATGCTATAGATTAAGTTATATGCTTGAAGTTGAATAAAGCCAATCAAACAAAAGCTAGAGCACCTTAGTGGACCGCAGCATATGAAGCTAAATTTGTTAGTCTGACAATCAGAAAAACTTGAGTTTCGCCTTAGGTGATGCACGAGCAAATCCTGCCACCTCCTTGAACAAGCGCTTGCTAGTACGAGAGGGTTTCTGCAGTTCGGTGCCAGTATCTCATAGCTAGAACTCCACTGGTGCTTCCAGAAAAATTAAATTCCAATCAGAGCACATATCTTCAAGCGAATACCCCCATAATAAGAACCACTAACTTATTCCCTCTTCTTAGAACCAAATAACCAGCCCAGAGGTTGTAACACACTCTACAATCTAAACAACTTCTCTTAAACAAGTGACGAAGGATGTAGACGGATACGCAATTGACCGAGACTGAACAGAGAGTGATAGAATGACGACTTCGTCGACTGAAAAGAAATCATAAGCTTGAATGGTGGAAGCGAAAGAGGAGATTGATTTTGTACCTGCTTTGTGAAGATCCCTCTTCGTCTGACTTGTTCTCGAACTGGTTTTTCGGTTTGAAGTCCAGGTGAGCAGCAAAAGAAATATAGACGGATCTGGTGAGCAACAAAGGAAGAGAAGAAACAAGGAGGAAGAGAAGAGCGAACGAGACCGAAGAGATGAAGAAGAAAAGAATGGGAAGAAAGAAAAATATCTAGGTTTATGTTTAGCTATTTTCTCATTTAATTACAGGTGAGGCAACCTAAATACTTGCCTTAGCATGCATATAGTATAAGAGAGGCGACCAACTTATCTTACCGTATATTAATGAAATAACCCAGGCGACCAAACTAACTTGCCTCCATAAAATGTTCATGAGAGGCAACATAATACTTGTCTCCCTATAAATATAAAGCAACAGAGGCAACCTGGTGCTGAGAATGGACAACGGAGGTAAGGTGGGTGGTGCGCCTCTATTGATCGGGTAAGTTGTCAATGGAGAGCATACCAATGGAGGCAAAGATATTTGTGTCGCCTCCATTGATCTCACCAACAGAGGCAACAAAACGACTCGCCTCCATTGATAAGACAAACAGAGGCAACCCTCTATCTCGCCTCCTTTGCTTTCCCTTTGGAGGCAAATTTTGTGTTGCCTCCTTTGATCTTATATAAATTGCCCCCCTTGATACATATTGTTGTACTCTAGGGGATTACTGAAAAGTATATGAAGATATTTGTGTTTGTATTGAATATTGATTTCACAACGGACTGTACATCGGTATATATAGAGACTGTGAAATAACAAGAATACAAGTAACTGGGCTAAAACTAATATTGAACCAACTGGAAAGGGGGAGTTTGGCTCGAGTGCTGTGAAATTGGGATGAAGAATTAGGTTTTGTGAGAATATCGGCAAGTTGAGCCAAAGAGGGAAGATACAAAATTTTGAGACTTCCGTTCCGAATCTTCTCACGCACAAAGAAGAAATCCAAAGAAACATGCTTTATGCGACTGTGAAGGGTGGGGTTGGCCGCAATAAACTTCGCCCCTAAGTTGTCGCAAAACAGTTTTGGCGGGCGAGGGAGGAAGAGACCAAACTTAGAGAGAAGATTTTGGATACAGACCACTTCGACAATACCGTTGGCAGCGGATTTGAACTCTGCCTCAGTTGAAGATCGAGCAACAGTTCGTTGTTTCCTGCTGCTCCAAGAAATCAAGTTTTGTCCCAGAAAGACGAGATAACCCGCCGTGGAACGACGGTCAATTGGAGATCCGCCCCAATCTGCATCCGAGAACACCGTCAGAGAGTCGAGGGCGGTTTTGCCAAAATAAAGACCCAATTTTTAGGTTCCGACAAGGTAACGCATAATTCGCTTGACTGCACTCCAGTGGATTTCCTTAGGTAGATGCATGCATTGGCACCCCCTGTTAACTGCTTATGATATGTCCGGTCGTGTTAAAGACAAGTATTGTAGACTGCCTACCACACTTCGATACAGAGAAGGGTTAGGAAAATCAGGGGAATCAGTGGTATCGAGGGAAGAGGAGGGGCATAGGGGTTGAGCAGGGTTTGGCTTCTGTCATGTGGGTTGAGCAAAGTAGGTCTTGTATGTACTTGGTCTGGGTTAACAAAAGGCCATTGCTGTTCCGGTGAACTGAAACCCCTAGAAAATAGGTAAGTTCCCCAATGGCTGAGATAGGAAACGAGATGATAGGGCAGTAGTGAAATTGTGAATCATACTGAGAGAAGATGCTGTGAACAAAATATCGTCCACATAAACCAGTACATACATAATGTGCTGGTTGTGTTTGTAGATAAAAAGTGAGGAATCAGAGAGAGATGCAGAGAACCCAATATCAATCAGGTAGGAGCTGAGTTTGGAAAACCACATCGTAGGTGACTGTTTCAGGCCATAGAGAGATTTTTTTAGGAGGCACGAGTGGTCAGGAAAGGTAGTGCTAACAAATCCCATAGGTTGTTTAATGTAAACCCTGTCCTCCAAATCTTCATGAAGGAATGCATTTTGAATATCGATTTGATGTATAGGCCAGTCTCTGGATGTAGCAATAGAGAGAACTAGGCGGATAGTAGAAGGTTTGACCATAGGGCTGTAGGTCTCTGTGTAATCTTGGCCATAATTTTGAGAGTAGCCCTGGGCCACACGCCTGGCCTTTCTTCTCTGAACAGACCCATCTAAATTATTTTTGGTCTTAAGAATCCATTTGGTGCCAAGTAGGTTCACAGAGGGATTATAGGGCATAAGTTCCCAAGTACCTGTCTGCATAAGAGCATCATATTCTCGTTGTATAGCTTGCTGCCATTTTGGGTAATTCAGGGCCTGCTTGAAAATGGGCTCTTCAGGGATATCACCATTTTGAATTTGAACATTGTTTGATTGAGGCCATAGAACAGTGCCGACTGTGTATGTTTTAGGCTTTAAATACTGTGTCTTAGTCCTTGTAATCATAGGGTGAATATTCTGAGGGGCAAGGGAAGTGGAAATAGGGAAAGAATTGTTAGTGGTTGTGTCTGGTGATTGAGTAGAAGAGGTTGGGGGGTCAGAGGAAGAGAGTGGAGTTAGAGTGGATTGACTGATAGGTGGGGAAGGAGGAAGAATTGTGACTTTCGTAGTGGTGAGATCAGTAGCAATAGTATATGGTGTAGGGCAGTCCAGAGGAGGCGGGGAACTGTGTAGGAAAGGGAATGGGAATCGTGACTCATTAAACACAACATCACGTGAGACAAGAGTCTTGTGAGTGAGAGGATTGTAACAAAGATACCCTGTGTGAGAAGGGGAGTAGCCCAAGAAGATGCACTCAGTAGATTGAAAGGAAAGTTTGTGAGCATTTCTAGGCCTTAGGTTTGGCCAGCATGAGGAACCAAAAACCTTTAGCTTAGAGTAATCTGGAGCTTTGTGATACAACAGTTGATATGGTCTCTAATTGTGTAGGGTTGTAGAAGGGGTTCTGTTGATGAGACATGTAGAGGTGGTAGCAGCATAGGTCCAAAATGTATGAGGGAGCTGGGCTTGGGCCAAGAGAGTGAGAGCTTTATCCATAACCATTCTATGCCGACATTCCACCATCCCATTTTGTGGATGAGAGTAGGAACATATTAGGCGATGTTGAATCCCTTTTTCTGCAAAGAAATTCTTAAGAGATTGAAATTCACAGCCACCGTCTATTTGAACAGACTTAATACAAACCTCAAACTGGGTCTCAACAAGAGCAGCAAACTTAGGAAATAATAAATGCACATCAGATTTCATGGCTATAGGATAGCACCACATAAATCGCGTGCAATCATCCACAATGAGAAGATAGTACCGACACCCATCAATAGAAACTTGAGGAGCAGGACCCCATAAATCCATATATATTAACTGAAATGGTACCATGGAACGGGAAACAGTAGGGGATGGGGTAAGGCATGAGTTTCCCCTTACAGCAAGTTGAACAGAAATCAAAGTATTCACTAGATGAAACAAGAAGTTTAAATTTATTAATGGTGAACTTGGTCTGCATGATAGAAGGATGACCAAGTCGGTAGTGCCAATGTGTGGGAGATGTACGAACCCCAAGGGTAGTGGAGTGAGCTTGTAAATGTGGTGGTGTTGTAGGAAACTTATAGAGGCCATTTTCAACCAAACCATGGAGAAGGATCTTCCCAGTGGACTGATACTTCACCAAAAAAGAATTAGGGTGAAACTCAATGTATGTGTTGTTATCTGCAGTAAATTGTCTTACTGAAATAAGGTTGTTAAGCAAACCAGGGGCACAATATAGATCAGATAGGTAATAAGACCCAGAAGAAGTGTTTAGAGTACCAGACCCAATGTGAGATATAGAAAGAGGAGTACCATCACCCAGGTTGATGGTTTCAGTGCCCAAGTAATCTTGAGCCCCTAGATTGAGTTTCTGAAAATCCCCCGTGAAATGATGGGTGGCCCCTGTGTCAGGTATCCATGAAGAGGAAGAAGTAGTAGATTGTTGCTGAGTGGCAATGTTAGCCTGAAATGTTTTGGAGGAGTGGGTTGATAGGAATGATTGTAGCGGTGGAAACAGTTTTTAGCAACATGTCCCCTTTTGTCACAGATTTGACATTGAGGGCGTGTGTCTGGATGGCCAGCAAAGGTAGTAGAAGTGGTATATTGGCTGGTGTTACTAGGAGAAAAGTTCTTGGAAGTCTGGTATTGACCCCTCCCCCTAGATCTGTTGTTTGTAGAGCGATTCCCTTGGTAGGATGACCGAGATGAGTCATTGGTTTTTATGTTTTCATTTTGTTTGGAGTTAGAGAAGTTAGTGTTATTGAGAGAGAGAGAGAGAGAGAGTGAGTGGATTTTGTTCTGAGATCCTGACTTCACGATTGAGCAAATGGCCATATATCTGGTGATGGGTGAAAGGGGTAGTCTGGGTCATAAGGTAGGTAACAGTAGAGTCATATTCCTGTGGAAGGCCTTTAAACAAAAATGTTTGGAGGTCCCGATCTGTAACCATATGTCGAGCAAAGGCCAAAGAGGAACATAGACTTTGAGCCCTATTAAAAAACTTCGTAATAGATTCATTACCCCTCTTTTGAATGCTTGCTAACTACATCAAATACTGGCCAATGTGTGCACTCGATTGAGCAGCAAACATATCATTAAGCACAGTCCACAAATCTGCCGAAGTAGTGCTACGAGCAGTTTGCATAACGATCGGTTCAGATAAGGAAGATAAAATCACACTCATCACTAACTGATCCTGTATTTTCCATTTTGTATAATTCTCATTGATCTCCCCATCGATCTGTGCAGGAGGACAAGTAAAAGTGTCATCCACATATTTGAACATATCATTACCTTTGAGAAAGGGCTGAATCAGACTGAGCCATGTGGGAAAATTATCGGCTCGGAGCTTGATTAGGTGGGATGCGGCAGATAAGATTGAGTATGATGGTGGAGCTGTAGTAACGGTGACTGAAGGTACAGATGGGGAAATAGTGCCCGATGTGTTTCTAGAAGATCCAGATAAGGGTGTGCGATTGCCACCACCGGCATTGTCGTCGCCGGCCATTCTGAAAGAAATTTTGGGCGTTAACCCTAGAGGAGCTCTGATACCATACTGAAAAGATATGAAGATATTTGTGTTTGAACTGAATATTGATTTCACGACGTAATGAGTACTGCACATCGGTATATATAGAGACTGTGAAATAACAAGAATACAAGTAACTGGGCTAAAACTAATATTGATTGGACTGAACTAATATTGGTGGGCCTAGACTGGGGCCACGACGCATAGCTCACGTAGGGATGAGATTCCCTTTTCTTAATACTTTTGACCAATCACCCGTGACCACTGATCAGTCATCGTTGGCAACTAATCAAACATCATTCTCCATTGACCGGTGAATGTTAACAGACAGATATTAACCGACAACCATTGATCAGCCGTCACTGGTGATTCATTTTATTTACTTATGCATGTTGGAGATCAAGTGTGAGTACCACATTGAAAAATTATATAACTAGTAAGTAGTTCATATAGCATATGGACTACTCCATTTAATCTCAATTGGTTTTAGGATGGAACCTCACGGGTTATTGGACCTTACTAGTTTATATGGGTATTTTATATAATTCCCTTTGTTACCAAATAGATTAGAGAACAAAAAAAAAGAATTCTTGTTCATATCTCCTCACTGCCTTTCCTACTCAATTTTGTTTTCGCCAAACCATATTCTCTCTTAGTAGATTAATTGTGTTATACATGAAAATATATATGGATCCACGCCAAGATGTATTCACTCCCTAATAGCTGGGTAAAAATTAATGCAAATTTCATTTGTAGTCGTTATTATTCTCTTTGATGGACAAAACTTTGTTTATACATACAATTATTTAAATATCAATTGTCAATACCAAAGAAGAAAAGGGTCAAGTCCAATGGTTACATAGGAACTAAAAGTTCGTTAATTTGTCTATTTTTACCAAAATTGAAATGATGTATTCTAAAGTCAAATATGAAGGTCATCAATGAAATCTTGGCGAGAAAACTTCCCTCGTGGGAGATAGTTAGTCAAGGCGCTTTCATTGAGGGTAGGCTCGAATCAGATAATATTCAACTATGCTCTAACTTGATGAAGCACTACCAAAGACCGCACACTTCTCCTCGTTATATGATGAACATGAATATTAGGATGACATTCAACAATAATGTTGATTGGAACTTCCAACTACTAGAAAACACCTAAATTGAGACGGAATTAGAGACGGACAGATTTTCGTCTCTAATTGGTGACGGATTGGACACAGAATGACGATGGACTATGCAAGGTCACCTTTAGCGACGGAAAGGCGATGAAATTTGGGTGGGTAAGATGGCATCAAATTTTTCGGCCCTGGTTCCAGTCTTAGCGACAGACTAGCAATAGGCTTTCCGTCGCTAGCTCTTCCTTATTTAAAAAGAAAAAAGAAAAGTTAGTGACGGAAAACTGTCTATCACCAAGTTAATTTGAATGACGTCGTTTTGACTATCTTTTGTCTCGTGCCCGGTTAAGTTAACTAATCAAAACAACGTCGTTTAACTCTTTATTAGCGACAGAATTGTCCGTCACTTCCTCTTTCTCTTCATTTTTTTTCTTTCTTCATGCTTGCATTTCCTCTTTGCGAACAGCACCACCACACCACCTGAATCCCACCACCTGCTTGGATTCCAGCCACCGCACATGCACCACCGGCGACCGTGACCACTGTAAGTGCTCCTAGTTTTACTGTAGAGAATCTTTCTCTACACTAGGTAAGCTTGTTAAAACCCTAAATTTAAGGTTTCAAAAATTGAGATTAAATAGAGGCGCATATATAGCATGTATGTTCCTTAATTGTTCACCATTTTGGGGTTGCATAATTACCGTGAGTGAAGAGATTGAATAGATGAGAATAACATGTAGTGTATATATATAACTGTTGACTAGTATACATAGACCAAGTCAACCTAAATGACCAAGAAGGTCAAGTTGACCAACATATGACTATGTGGAATTTAAATGTCAAGGGTTACTAATACCTTAAGGCCAACTATATTAATCATCATATAGTAACAAGACTATATGGAAGAGTAAGTATATATATATATATATATAAATGTATATTCTCATGAATAAAGAGATAGGTAATGAGAACTATCCTAAGTTGTAATACAATACAACATGTTAATTATGAATACACTTCATGGATTAAACAACTAATCCCAAACCAATTAATAACCCGACAAAATTATACTAAAACCTAATAAAAACCTACCAAATTATACTACGGATAGCAAGAATCCCGGTCAAAATATCCGATAAGTAAATTAAGACAAAGGACTGTCGAACCTAAAGGACTTGTAATATCTAAACTAGACACTTATCCTAAAGTAATCACACGGTTGTGAATGGGG
The DNA here is from genome assembly GCA_023374045.1 of Limonium bicolor. Classification (NCBI taxonomy): domain Eukaryota; kingdom Viridiplantae; phylum Streptophyta; class Magnoliopsida; order Caryophyllales; family Plumbaginaceae; genus Limonium; species Limonium bicolor. The sequence continues at coordinate 293,602,181 of CM041781.1, read as the reverse complement.
GAGGGGAGTAAAGTGAAATGATAATAATCTAAATCAAGCAATTGGTAAAAATTTATAATTGTCTTACTAGAAATTCAACCAGATATGGTGGTCTGCCGGCTATGTTATACCCGGCACACAAACCTTCTTCATAGTGCCGGAAATAATATACCCCGCAAGGTGCACGGAGCACTCAAATTTCACAATTTTTCTAGTTTCGAATCATGAAAACAAGGAACTTAACCATTTGGTTTTGAATTGAGCAAATCATGCCCTGAGAAGACCGAAACAGTAGAATGATGCCCTGGTTATTTAATTCATCCTGGAAGTTATTTCCTATATCATAATCAACAACACAAGTAATCAAGAAAATGATAACCAATTATACTCTTGTTGATCGATTAAAGTAGAATTTCAAATCAAACGTAAAGGCAAGCAACACCAATTCGTTTAGAATGGACAACAAAATTCTTTATTCAACTTGAACATACACTATATAATTATTCAAAGTTTACAATGGTAGAACACATCCCTAACCAAGGATGATAACTTGGATTCTACTCAGCCAAAAAGAAAAACCGAAGAATCACAATGAATAAGAGAGGGAAAGTAAACATAATGAAAGTTCAAACCCGTAGTTGTTCTTCTTCTGGTTGATTTAGACTTGTATAATCCTTTAGAAAACGGTGAAGACAATGGCATGGATCCATAGAGCGAGACAAGAGAAATGAACTGGTGAAAGCAGAATCAAAATCTGATCGGATTTGATTGAATCTTGGCAAATGGAAGTGGAGGCACTCCTTTTTTCTCTCTCTCGGTAAATGGCGGTCGGAAAATATGAAAAACATGTTAGAAGAAGGAGACAGATGATCCTTGTATCGACCCCTTTTTTCTGTTATGTGTCGGGTGGGATGCCGGGAACAGTATGCCCGACATAAGTAATTTTAACTGCCAACTTCAACCGTCTTTGGACATGTGCCGACTCTAGTCTGTCCGGCAAGCCAGCCGACATCAGCATCTTAGTCTGAGTTGCCATGAGCTCTTCAACTGACTACACGATCTGACACATTCTTCAGTTTTTCTTATAATTTTGTTTCGTGTGATTGGGACCCGGCATGGAGCTCGGCATGCCTCTGAAATGTTGGACTTTTCTTCAATGTCTTTTGGCCACAGACTTGTTCCTACCATGGAAATAGACCCAAAATAAGTCCTTATCAACATGATAAATTATATAACATAATTTACACTAAAAAAACTTCATTTTATCCTAAACTTATCTATTATTTAAACAAATATAACTTCTAATTTAAGATAAGTCTAAAGCTTAATAGTATGTTCCTTGTTTTCCAGTTAGGGTTGCAAAATTACCGTGAGTGAAGAGAATAAATAGAGGTGCATAGCTTGTATGTTTCTTGTTCGTCAATTAGGGTTACAAAATTACTGTGACTTAAGAGAACAAACATAGGCGCATAGCAAGTATGTTCCTTGTTCGCCAGTTAGCTTCAGTGACAATAAAACGTTTTCAGTTTCATATTTCTATTCAATAGGTTAGTAGCCAATTTTTAATAATATCATACATTGTAGCACCCATGTTGACATGGTCAAATGATCCATTGAATGTGACCTGAAAGAAAGAAATTATTAAGATCCAAAGCATGATTGCCTATAGTCTATAATTTATTGGGTTGCAAAAGGTGACTTTTGCTAATTAATAATTAATGAGAAAATGTGAAATGTTGTAGAATATTGATCGATGGATATTGCATTTTGGACTTTCTGTTGATAACCTACTTGTGGACTTTGCGTGTTAGATGCTTTTTATAAATAAGCAGAATTGTTAAAAAACATAAGAAACCATGTCATTATTTAAAAAAACTTTTATTAGTTATAACTGTAATAATGTTTAATGAGTATAGGTATGAGACTCGATAGGGTGGGGATGTATGAGGACAGAATATTTCAGAGAGGTAGAGTATATACCCAATGATTGAAGAACATGGAAGGGTTTGTCTATTTTGCATTACAACACCCTAAATTTATGGAAAAAGGTCAAATAAAGTTTCCTTGTAACATGAAAAAGTGTAGAAACGGATAGTACCTCGAGCATGATGTTGTTAAGGTCCATTTAGCTCAAAAAGGCTTTATGTACAATTACTTTGACTCTAGAAATTTCATGAGGAAAATAACACACCTATACAAGCTAACCTCACCACGAGTACCACAACGCTACTTGAGATACACCATGTTGAAATGAACGAGCAAATGATTGCACATGATGTTGGTACGTAAGGTTCTAGAAGAATTGGGGGATACATTTCATTTTATTCCTGAGGTTGAATTGAGGAAGTAGATGATACTCCCAATCCGGAAGCTAAGATTTTTTTTACTTAATGGAATCTGCTCGATGAAAGTGATTCAATGGCACTCATAGTGTGTTATCTATCAAATCTGAATTCATATCCATTAACAATGACTACTAAGCACCTCAAGCATTGATTGATCAAGTCCATGACCTTTGTCCTGGGAACAATGACATCCTAAACAAATTTTTACGAAGCAAAGAAAATCATACGTGGTCTAGGGTTACCCTACGAAGAAGTTGATTGTTATTAAAAGCATTGTATGATTTTCTTGGGAGAATACAAAGATGTGGATATTTGTAAGTTTTGTACTCGCCCCAAATACAAGCCCGTCGAAGAGGGGGCAATGAGGAGGAAAAGTAAAGTATCACACAAGAAGATGCAGTATTTTCCCCTCATTCAAAGGATGAAGAGGCTTTCCATTTTGAAATAGTAGATTTCCTATCCTAACAATCTAATCTCCCGTCTGTTAATTAGCCTACGATCTACGTCCGAATGTTCTGTCGAATTACCTTGTTACCGAAGAAATCGAGTTAAAGAGAGTTTTCACAATAGCAAGCGAGAGCAATAAAGCAAAGAGAGGGATTCAGTAAGTCCTGATCTTGTGACCATTTCGTGGGGGGCGGGGAGTGCCCCTATTTATATTAATTTTCTATGGTTCCTGGGTTGTTGTATTGATCTATTAGTTGAGAAGTGAGTGTAGACATTAGGCAGAGTCTGTCTGCCTAACCCCAAGTGTGAGGTACGTTCTTGTAACCCTAAAAAGTCTATCAATAACTTTTATCATTCTTGTATTGGTATTTTGTTGATTGACTTTGTCCATTCACTGAAAGAGTCGAAGTGTTTCAACGACATACATCTTGGAGCACTTTGAAGACAGCCCATCGATTGACTACTTCCACTTCCCGAGCTAGTCTGTTTATCCCACAAGATTGACTCTATCCGTCACATTTTGATCAAGGTAGTCTTTCCGAGTCTAACAACCTAGACAGACTACGTCAGCCCTATTGATCCCAGACATTCTTTGTGCATCTCCCTTGCTCAATCCCCTTCTCACCTCTTTCTTCTTCCTTGTAAAAAGTTACATGTTCTCACCTCTTTCTTCTTATTTGCAAAGGTGTACCTTCAACGTCTTATATCTAGTATGTTATTACAAATTATAAATCGACACTTTAGATACAGCATGAAGACAATAAATTTACTTATTACTTTTGGTTCATTTACTTACTTTTATAATTATATGAAACTATTTATCATCAAATAAATAAATCAAACAATTATATATAATAAAAATAATATTAACCTAAACAGTTAAGTTAACTATAACAATCATCGTAGAATAACTCTACTTCTGCTATTTCTATTTGCCTGGAGAGGTAGTCATGATCTCCAAAGTGCACCATTAAACTTTATATCCACACCATTCACCTTAATTTTTTAAAAACACTGAGTAATTGTTCGAGTTATAGTAAAAGAGAGAAAAAAAAAGTACAACTTTTGTTTCGATTCAAAAGGAAGTCTAGGATATATTAACTAAAAATTAGGCACATTTGACTTTTTTTAGTCCCACATCAACCAGCGAAAAACTATCAAGTAGCAACCTTCTCGCTCTATTCTCTTCTTAGCGAGAGTTTGGCTTTTCCAATCAGTTTAAAGTGGCTAAATGTTATCTTCCTTTTGCATTGGAGGTGTGGGTTAGTCTGTAGGTGGCTATATGTTGTTTACTTATTTCCCTTATCTTACTCTTCTTTTTCTTTTATTTTATTTTCTTTTCTAGTTTGTTCTTTCGGTCTTTTAGATTCTAGGTTTTATCATCTTTCTTTTTCCTTTGTTTTTGTGTGTTTCTATCCATATTAAGTCCTTGCATCTTGGCTTATCATCTGCATTTGCCTATGGAGATTGTAATCCTGCTTGTGATTGTGGGTTTCATCCAGTTTGCGATTGAGGAGCAAGTAGATGAAGGAACAAGATTTAATGAAATAACATCGCAGCCTCATGCTATTTTATTGAATACCAGAAACAAGTGGAAGTAGGGAATGCTATTCAGTACAAGAAGATTATATACTACTACTTTTACTAAGACTAGGAGAACGAATTAACGAATCACTCCTACATATGCTAACGACTAGATCAGTTATAGCTAACGAATATATTCATTTACAACAGTATATACCACTACTATTTAACACTACAACACCTCCCATCAAGTCTTAATCACAAGGAAATAATGAGACTTGCAAATCACAAACTACTACTATTCTTCATCCCAAGCTTTGGAAGCTCGGGCAAGTAGTTTCTCCAACATATTCTTGGTGAAAATATCAGCAAGCTACTGATATGTAGGGACATGATCAACTCTAATCAAGCCTTCTTGCACCTTTTGACGAACTACATACACATCAAGCTCTATGTGCTTGGTGCGTTCACGAAACACCGGATTGCAAGGAATGTAGACCGTAGAGTTATTATCATATTTAACTGGAAAGGGTGTAATGCTATCAACACTAAGTTCTGATAATAGACGTGTGAGCCAGCATAATTCTGTAGTAACTCTTTTGATGGAATGATACTCGGCATCTGCGGTGGACAAGGAGATGTTGGACTTCTTCTTTGACTTCCAACTGATCAAGGAGCCCCCTAGGTGTATGATACAGCCACTGACAGACCGCCTTGTAACGGGTCAAGATGCCCAATCTACATCACAATAAGCTAACATCTACATATTGGGCGTGTTGTTATAAAACACACCAACTTCAATAGTTTGAGCCAGATAAAACAATACATGTTTGGCCGCATTTAGGTGTTCTCGGCCTGGATTTTGCAAAAATTGGCTCAAGTATTGAGCAGCAAAAGAGAGGTCTGGTCGACTATGAGTTAGGAAATTTATTTTCCCTACCAGTGTTTTATAATTAGTGGGATTGAGTAGAGGAGAAATGGGATCCTTCCCAAGTTTAATACCTGTGGGAAGAGGAGATGCTACTGCTCTGTTTCCAGTACAGTTATACTCTTTAAGCAACTTCATTGTAAACTTGCGTTGGGACAATATAACACCATCAAAAATGTAAAGAAACTCCAACCCATAAAATAGCTAAATCTGCCAAGGTCTTTAATCCTAAATTCCTTTTCAAGAGCTAGGTTAAGATCTTTGATTTCAGAAGCAAAATTTCCAGCAACAAGTAGATCGTCAACATAAATGGCAATATATGTTACTAATGTCCTTATTTGTTTACTCATCAAGAAGTAATCATCAAGATACTGAACATGACCCAAACTTTGCAAGAAAACAGTTAGTTTCTCATACCATTGCCTTGAGGACTATTTTAAACCGTACAATGCTTTGTTGAGCCTACAAACCTGCTTTTCATTGTCACACTGCACACCTTTTGGAACACGCATATACACAACTTCATCAAGATCACCGTGTAAAAAGCGTTATTCACATCCATTTGGTCAAGAATCCTTGTTGTAACCCAGTTTTCCTAAGTTGGTTATATTCGGTATCTTGTGTTAAATGCATCTTATGTCTCCAGGTGCTTTTGTGGTTTTGAGAAGGAGAAGGGGGAAAGGTGGTAATTGGGTATATTGGAAATAAGATAAGGTAAATCAAGAAAAAAAATTCCCATTCTTTCTTCATCGTGACAGTTTTCTTGAGCGCTCTCCTCCCCTCTCTTCTTTTTTTAGTTCTCATTTGTTTGTGGTGTTTTACTGGTGAATTACTGCTACTATGTGGGTGCGAACTCAAGTCTCCACTGCAGTTTTGTTTCTTCGTCTGAGTTTAGGTTTGGTTTGCAGTTCGATTGTGGTTTAATTCTCGTTTTGGTGCTTCAGGTGTTGATTGTGGTTTTAGTTTGGAATTGTCAATTTGGTGATTGTTTGGTTCGATTCGGTCTGCGGGTCTGCTATATTGTTGTTCGGCTTCAGTTGGAGAATTTCTGCACTTCGATAGAGGTAGGTGGTTAACCGATTTGGCGTAGTTGTTCATCCATGGGGAGTTTCGGGAATTGAGCTTTCATATTGTTGAAAATCGTTGTGCTTTATGGATGATTGCCTCTTCTGGTTTGCGATTGTTTTGAGTTTCCAAAACCCCATGGTTCTTGTGTTTCTGCTCTGATTTGTTTGTGGTGTTTTGGCATTGATTTGTGGATTAATCTGTTATTCTTCGTCCCTAATTTTGTTGCGTTCGGACTTCCGTCTGGATTGCATGTCCACAAAATGCGTCAGGCACTCTCTGATTTTTGCGAGTTTGGACGTGTCCGGACGGGGATCGAGGATGAGTTCTGGATTTCAAGTCTCGGCCTATGTTCGGACTTTCAAACCCAGACACAAGTGCGGACACACCCAGTGCTTTCTTTATTTAAACTCTTGGCATGTGTGCGGACCTCCAAGCCCGAACACATGTCCGAACTTCTCCACATACATTTTGTCGGACTTCGTCCAAACTTCCATCCGAACTTCTCTGTTTTGAGTCTAGGCATGTGTCCGGACTTGTAAGCCCGGACGCATGTCTGGACAAGCTTCTGATTTCGCCTAATTTGTTTGAGCTCCATGTTGGCTTCTGTTTGCGGGGTTGTGATCCCCCTAAGTTTGAATAAGTGTTTTACACACGTTTTGGCACAGTTTGTGCACTTCTGTTCTGAAAAACTGAACTTCTATTTTGGGACCTAGTTACTTTGCTTCTGAGTCATGGATGGTCGGGTTGGGCTATCCCGTAGCATGCTACGTAGACGTCATTCTGTTATGTGCACGGGTACTTCCCTGTTTCTATTCTGGGGGTCAATGGGCCCTTTGGTCTTTAGACCATTTCTATGTTGTCGAGGGATCTTCTGATCAATGAGTCTTTGACCCTTTCTATATATGTGTGTGCTTAGGACTAGTGTCCCATTCTGTTTTATGATCATTCTGGTTAAATCTCGGATTGGTGGACTCATCAAAGCTCCGTTTAGTTTTATGAAACGTTTCTCTTATGCTCATTGTTTAAGAAGGTTTTGTTTTGTTATGCTACTGCTTTCATTTTATTATATTATTTCAAACGTTTTGAGAAACTTCACTGATGAAGTTTGCTATCTGTTGAGTTGTGGTTGTTCACCCCTTTCCATATATATATATGCATTGAAGAGAGCAGCATTAGATTTTCTTATGACTTGAGGAGTCTTAGATTACTTTCTTCCTTATGTTGCGTTTAGTTTCAGACTTTGTCATTTGAACACTTTGTAGCCTATGGGCCTAAGTTATGACTATGTATTTATTTTAGGATTTCGACTTTGTAAACCTTAACTCATTTAATGCAGCTATCTATTTCCGGTTTTGAGTATATGTTCAGTAGCCTTGTGTATCTTGGTAGTAAGTATGCGGCATGTGATGGTCTTGAAACTAGCCCGGTTTTGGGGTTGTTACAATCCAACCCTTTTTTTATTCCTACAACAACTAAAGATCTTATGGTAGTAATTTTGGCAACTGGAGAGAATGTTTCATAATAATCAAAACCATACCTTTGAGTGAACCCTTGAGCTACTAACCTAGTCTTAAGTCTCTTTATTGAGCCATCTGCACACAGTTTGGTTTTGTAAATCCATTTGCACCCAATTGGTTTTCTGCTTACGAGAAGAGTTACTATATACCAAGTTTTATTTCTTTTTAGAGCATCTAATTTTAATTTCATGGCTTGTCTCCAACCAGGTATAATGACAACATCTTCATAAGATTCAGGTTCAGTAATTTTAGCAAGAGAACTATCTTGAGAAACATAGGCACAATGAATATCTTGAACACTTACTACCTTCTTTGGTTGAATCAAAGTGAGGGATGTGTCATGACTGTCAACCTGTGTGCCAGTATTATCAGGTAGCTTCTCTACATACTGTTCACTACAGTAAACTTGATCTTTATTAAGCCTGTCAGTGAGAATCTCATAAAAGATATCTTTGTTTGCCATACCTGTTATACCCACAACATATCCAGATAAGTAAGCAAGGGTTTTAACCTCTCTGGATATTCTCCTGGGAGGATCAGTGGCAAGAATATCATTCTGATTCATAGAATCAAATTGACTAGTTTGCTATCTCAAGTGATCACTTACCTGATCTGTTTCAGGTTGTTCAGTAACTATACTTTATCACTGTCTCCAAGAGAGAGATTTGGACCAAGGTGGTTTATAGAGAGAGATGGATCATCAATAACATCAACAAGCAGATCATTAGAAATGCCAATATTCACATCAATGTTTTGTTTTGTGTTGATTAAACTTTCAAATTAATGGTTGGGCAAATGTTTATCACCAAGAGGAAAAATATCTTCAAAAAATCTTAATGTTTCTTGAAACATGAATAGTTTGTGTTTGCATATCAAGCACTTTATATACCTTATTATCCTGAGCATTTCCAATATAGATGCATGATCTACCCCTAGGATCAAATTTACTATTCATCTTATCAGTGACAAATCTATAGCACACACAACCAAAAGGCTTTAAAACACTATAATCGGGAGCATGATTATACAGTTTATGATAAGGAGTAGGAAATTTCAAGACGCTAGAAGGTAATTTGTTTATAAGCATGGTAGCACACCCCCCCCCCCCAATATTTTATATCCACCCCTAACCGATGATAAAGAGCACGAGCAACCTCAAGTAAGTGTCTATATTTTCTCTCAACAATACCATTCTGTTGGCCAAGCCCCTGTGGCTTGGTCGGTAGTGGAGTGATACCTTAGAGCTAAAGGTCTAGGGTTCAAAGCTTATCCACTATCGTATTGAAAGAAAGGTTGATTTAGAGCCGCAGTATCGCTCTTATGCTGAACTTTCAGCCACTTATAAAAAAACAATACCATTCTGTTGAGGGGTGTAAAAATAAGATTTTTGATGCACTATGCCAAGCCTTTTAAAAATTTGAACTCCTTCTATTTTGGAACCTAATTCAAGAGCATTGTCGCTTCGAATAATTTTCATTTTCCCTTCAAATTGTCTTTCAATAAAGGGTCCAAGTTGTTCGAGTATAATCATCCACAACAGTTAAGAATTAATTCTTATTATCTTGAGTGGTAACTCTAAAGGGACCAACTATATCAACATGGAGCAATTGAAAAGGTTTCGTAGTCTTTATTTCAGAAGAAACAAAATTGGGTCTAATAGCCCTTGATTTAAAACAAACATTTTTTTCAAATGAACACCGTCAATTCTCTTTTTTTTTTGTAAGGGAGCATGAATCAACTCTATGTGTCGTCGAAGAACAGACTTGTCAAAATTACAAGGTATAAATACGGAACTATTAACATTTCCAACAAGTTTTTTCCTATTTTCAAAAAAAACTATCTAGTTTCTTCTGGTCAAGCAAATATAAACCACCGCTAACTTTTCCAATCTCTTCCCAGGTCCTATTTTTAGGGTCCTGCACATAGCAAGCATTAGTGCTAAACACCATGGGCATCTTAATTTGTTCAATTAGTTTCTTAATAGATAAAAGATTGAACTGAAAGAAGGGAACATAGAGAACATCAGCAAGAGTGAAACAATCAGACATGGTGACAGTTCCTTTGATATTAGTAATCTGAGATCTGTTATCAGGCAACATAATCATATGATTATTATGTAATTTGACAATATTGGTGATCCAGTTGAAATTCCCGGTTAGGTTTTCTGTCGCTCCACTATCCAAGATCAAGAACGTTTTAAGACGTTCCACAAAGTCACTTTTGGCAATTGTGAGACAAAAAGAATTAGATCTGAGATTAAAGAAGTTACCTGCAAACCTGCAGTGATCTTATTGCCTAGATTTCTCCTTGCGATTCTGAGAAAAAATATTGTTCACTAAATCTGTCAGTAGATCTCTGTTCAAGGATCTGAGATAGGTGTCGTCAGTCACATTGTCATCTAGAGCCGCACCGGCTATGCCTGTTCTAGGCCTGATAGGTTTCCAAGTTTTAGGCCTTCCATGAATCAGAAAGCAAGAATAGAGGTGTAACCTCTTTTTCAGCAATGTTTGTATAGAAGGTGAGCTTTCTTTCGGTTTCCTTTGTAAAAATTTGTCGATGTCGAAGTAGCATTTTCATTTCTTGAAACGCCACTTGTGGATGTCGATGCTTTAGTGTAGAACGCCATAGAGTGAGGCTCTTCTTTTCGTGGTTCTTCAATATTGCGCTGTTTTTCGTCTTGAACAACCTTCGAGCATATTTGGTCGAGGGTCGCTTTAGGGCTCACAAGAAGGATGTTTCCCCTTATTGCGCCAAAGCCTGGGTTGAGACCAATGAGAAACTTCATGATCTTTCTCTCCTCTAGCAACTCACGGAGATCTGTCTTTTGTCTCAACTTTGCAACTTCTTGAAAGATTGCAAAAATGTGTGCTCGATTAGGCGGGTCGAACCGTAGCTCAAGGCATTTTCAGGTTTCTTGCGAGGAATCGCAATAACCGACACTCCAGGCGATATGCTTGACAAGGTAGTTTATTATCCAGGCGAAGAGCATATTGTCGCACTTCTCCTGGTGAGGTAGCAGCGGTGAATCTAGCAGTGGATTATTGATCTTGCCTTGAATAAAAGTGTACTTGTTCTTCGCCCATAAAGCTAATATCATCAATCTTTTCCATCTGCCGAATCCTCTCTGTCGAACTTCCATGTGAGGACAAGACCAAGGTGATCGTTCTTGCTCAAAAACAAAGGATCCCCGGCTTCTATTATAGAATTCTTGGACTCCCCACTTCCAGACTCTTCATTTCCAAGGGCAGACTTTCCCAGTTTCATCGCTTCATCATCATTCTTCGCCATCAAGAAGACAGACGAAATACTTCCTTTCAGATAGACAAAAACAATAGTTCCGGATATGATACCATGAAGGAAGAAGATATAGTGAAAGAACATCACAGGCTCTGGCTATTTTTATTGAATACCAAAAAAAAGTGGAAGCAGGAAATGATATTCAGTACAAGAAGATTATACACTACTGGGTTTAGTAAGACAGAGAATGAGACTAACAAATCACTAATAACTATGCTAACGACTAGATCAGTTGTAGCTAACGAATGGATTCATTTACAATATTATATAACACTACTATTTAATACTGCAACAATAGATCCAATGAGTCGGGGTCCAAAATTTTTGCATGTCTTTGTCAGTTCTCTCCTTCAGTCATTGAGGGTCTTTAAACCGACCTCTCTTGTGGCCTCTACCAGGAATGCTCAAGCATGGCTAGTACTGATCATCTCTCTCCTGCACCCTTCTTCCGGTGGAAACACTTTATTTCAACAAAGAGATAAAGTGAACGGTTGAGGCGAGTTGTAGAAGATGAAACTCTCAAGGCAGTGGTAAACAAGGAGTCGCAAATTCACCAATGGGAAGAGGTAAAGATGTGAAGGTATATGTGGACTATGATGTGGCAACGCATAGGAGTAGAGAAAGAACTGATTTTGCAGACGATTGTTCAAAATTGAGCAAGTAAATGGGAAAATGGGAGAAGATAAGAGGAATAAAAACATTAAATGGAGTAGGATTTCAAGGGTGTATTTGATTGATGTGTGGAATTGAATGATTCAATATTCGAGGGTGATAGGAGACTGCTGAAACAACATATTTTGTTAAATCTACACTTGGAGGTTCCTCTAGAAAACAGAGAGAAGAATACAGAAGTTATCTCAGGCTGATTGATGGGGATATGGGTAGACATCAGCTAAGTATGCTGGCGACTCTCGGAAAGGCTCATATTCACCAATGGGAATGAGGGTTTTTATTACTAATTGCATGTGAGGGGACAATGCTTATGCAATTAGGCCTTTTTGGAAGTTGTGGCCTTTTTGAAAGTTTGGCTTCATTATCTATATTATGGCTATCGGGTACCTAGGGTACTAGCTTATGGATTAGCTAGTTTTGTTTTATCTTTTGTCTTGTGGTTCTTTCTTAGTTGTGGGACTTGTTATGCTTGTAAATTTCTTTTTGTTCATGTGGTCTTAGGTACAATTGGAATGGTGGTTAGATGGTATGCCATGGTAGTTGTTGTTGGTAATGTTGGGAAGCACGGAGAATTTCAAAAGTTAATTAAGGTGTGGATTTGTCTCGTTTTCTGCTGCTTATGCAACCTTTCTTAGGAATTTGGTTGCCCATAGTGGTAATGGGTATGAGATTTTGTTTTGTTGTGGGGTTTTTCGATGTGTTGTCTTCAATCTCCTTTTGTTATGTATTTTCTGGAACCTCTACTTATGATCTAGGCATGTACTTAGTTCGGATGATAATGTACCTTAAGTGTATAGGTCTTTAAGTTTATATATAGTTTGTGGTTTTTGGAAAGAAAAAAATTCCAAAGTAGTAGAATTTTTTTGTTGGAAAGAGATTATTCATATATAATAATAACCCAAAATCTTAGTGAGTGAGGGGAGGGAGAGAGAGAAAAGCTATCTCCTCTCTCTTCCCCTTCCTCATTTTCTTTTACTTTGTGGGAACTTGTAGCATGCAATCTCCATAGCTATTTTCTTCCCCAAACTCATCATCTTCTAAATCTCACTCACTGTTTGCTTCTAGAAATAAAGTAGTTAGTCCTCTATTTGGCCCCGTCGTTGTTGGGTTGATGCCTCCACCACCACCTAGCCGCTTCCTCACCTCCATCGCCGCCCTCGCCAGCCCCACTTCATCCCGCCGATGCTGGTTTTGCCTCTAGAAATAAGCTTGTGGCGTCAATTGTTCTTGGATCTAGCCTTTTTTCTACTTGTTGTGTCCAGATCTGGTGCAAATCTTGGTGTTGCAGGTCAATTTTTGGTGGCTTTGGAACCAAGTTTGAGCTCCTGGACCTCTTGCATGTTGGCCTCTATTATGGTTTTATGTTGTTATCGATTTTAGCAGTAAATCAGGATCTAATTATAGATCAAGAATATTTAATTGTTGGTTAATGGGTTTTAAGCACCCTTATCTTTTTACGCTATCAAGAACTTATCCACTTTACTTTAGGGTCCGTTCGTTGTGAGCGATTGTAATATTAATCTGATTCTGGAAAAAAATTGAAACATGTGGCATGTTATTATTGGCTCTCTCACTAACCAAAACTTGCATGGTAGACCATAATTGGTTAACCATACCCACCTTTATGGAAACACAGTATTACCTGCGTTTGAAAGTGATGAGCGAACACAGCCTTAGTCTTAGGAGGAGGTGTTGATTTCAAAGTATGTTATTGGCTAAAATTGATAACTAGATGTTCTTAAGCTCGGATTATTGGTTTAAGAGGGTCACTACGCTCAGTCGGGTTTTCACTTCGCTCAGTCGGAAAAAGACTATTTTGCCCCTAGTATAATAATTTTCAAAAATTACTATATTTACCCACAATTTGTGATATATTACAAGGTGACCCCAAATTTCATTATATAAAGGAAGTGAATATGATATGAAATCATATTCAAATTCAGAAATCCTAAAGTTAGAGAGATAAAGTTAGAGAGATAAAGAGAGGAAATGGTTTCTTTCGGAAGTTTGAAGAAAAAACAATTCGGTAAGAAGAGTAAAAAAGATTGAGGAAATGCTGAAGGTGGTGTTCCAGAAATGCAAGATGAGTATGCAGATGATGTTAGGAGCGAGGAGTACTCACGAGGAGCTCATTCTGAGGTACTTTCTGTTGTTATTTTAGCAATTTATGTACAAACGTAGCTAGAATATATACAAAACTGAACCAAAAAAAGCAAAAAACGACGTCGGCGCCGCCTCAGTCTCACCCGCGCCCTCCCCCTCTTACCCGCGCCCGCGCGCTCCCCTTCTTACCCGCACCTGCGCACTCCCCCTCTTACCCGCGCCCGTGCGCTCCCCTTTCTACGCGCGCCTGCGCGCCGCCTGTTCTATGGGCGCCGACGCCGGCGTCTTTATGTCGGCGCCTACGCCGGTGCCCGTTTTTCAAATCGCTGTATCTTCTTCGTTATTGCTCCGTTTTTCGATCCGTTTACGCCGTTGCGTTTGTCTTTTCGTGTACTTTACGATGATATACTTTGTCGATTATTTTCATGCCTTATGTGTGATTTATTCTAAAGTATGTAGTATTAGGGTTTACAAGTAGCACTTCGTGAATAACGATGTTTTTCTGCTTAGGGTGATAACGATGATGAATTCAAGGATGCGAACGTAGACACAAGTCATGTATTTAATACTAGCATAATCTTTGGCGATAAAGAGGAGGCAGTTAGTTATGCATTTCGCACCGGAGAGGCTAATAATATTTATCTAATCAGATAGACTAAGCGAGACGACAGTGAAGTAATACTAACATGTGAGAGGTACGACAAGCATAGGCCACGGGTTAGCACAGGAGAATCGTCATCATCGAGTCAAAGGCCACGGCGTGCCACGAAGAAATGCAACTGCCCCTTCCGCCTAAGCATCAGGGGTGGGGAACAGAGGGGCTGGTCTATCTTGGTGATGGTCCCGACGCACAACCACGCGTTAGCTAGTAACCCGCAATCTCATGAGTGGTGTTGCGCCTAGGCAGATGTGGGCCCATTTGCATGACAAGAACCCTGAAAGTACTGCAGACAAGACATCGATTCATAACCTAGTTTCGAAATTCAGAAAAGAAGATCGTGGCGGATGTACTGATGTAGCGTCCTTCATGCACTCGCTAGATGAACGTAATTGCAGTTGGTGGTCCGAGAAAGATGCAAGTAAGTGTCAGCACATCTGTTTAGTGTCGGTTTATTTGTATGTTAATCACTTTAAATGTTTGTTCTAATTAAATGTCCATTTTGCAGGGAATGCATCTAGGCTGGGTCTTGTCTTGTTTGCGCACCCTTTTTCGCTGACGCTCGTTAAGATGTTTCCTTATGTAGTGCTCATTGATAGCACTTACAAGACGAACATGTATAAGCTGCCTCTAGTGGAATTCATCGGAGTCACGTTGTGCGGCAAGAACTTCTATATAGCGTTCTATTTTGCGGTCAGAGAGGATGAGTCTGCATACACATGGATGCTTAATCAGCTGAAGAAGGTGTTGATCTATCCTCCAAATGTGTTTGTCACTGACAATGAAAAGGCGCTAGTGAAAGCACTTTCAGTGGTATATCCTTTTGTACCACATCTTCTATGTCGTTGGCATATATGCAAGAACGTGGCTGCCAATGCGCTCAAGATAATGCATGTTGACCGTGAGAGAGTCGATTTAATAGTGTATCGGTGGAAGCGATTAGTTTACGCCTCAACTATTGCGAAGTACGATGAACAGTACGAAAAATTAGTACACTCTTACGGCACCAACAATCCTTTCGTTGTGTACTTGAACAACACATGGCTATGTCAGCGTGAGAAATTTTGTGAGGTATGGGTTAAGAGATTCATGCATTTCGGCAACACATCTACCAACAGGTTAGCTTAACTTCAATTGTCAACATGTTCTGTTGTTTGTATTGGTATGTTTCCCATTTATCTACTACTAATTGACTTCCAATCTATAGGGCGGAGAGCGCCCACTCAGCTCTAAAGTGTTGGCTTCATACATCCACTGGATCTCTAGACACATGCTTCAACAGCATACATAGATTCATCGAAGGGCAACATTTCCACATTAAACAAGACTTCGAGTTCTCCATTGACAGAAGGGTTTCGGAAGACCAGCAAGTCCCATTTTTGTTTCTGGTCAATCAAGTGAGCCTCAAATGTTTGGAAATACTCCAGAATCAGCTGAGAAGCGGTCGTTGCGATATTGATCACACAACATCGTACGAAGATGTTTGTGCGTTTACTTCGACAATGGGATTACCATGCACGTTTCGTATGTATCAGTACACCCAAGCCGGTCTGAATATACCAGTTGAAGAAGTGCATATCTTGTGGCGAACACTCAGATATGACGCACAGCAAGAGTTTGAAGCACAACGCCAAACATGCGATGAGTCGTATAGCACAGAGGAACAGCTCTCATGTGTAGGTTTATGGTATGAGGATCTGTCTCAGCGGTATGATCCTACGACGATCGAACAAGTGTTCAACGCGTGGAAGCCAATATGGGAGCCCGAGGATGATCACACTGGTTTACAGCCACCAGAGGTGAAGGTGCCTAAGGGTAGGCCCACTACAAAAAAAAAGAAGAGGCCAAACACTAGGGACAAGTCCGAGCACGAGCATTTAGGTCTTAGAAACCGTGGCCCGCCCCTACGACGTTCGCAGTCTCAGTGACGCCCGACAGCACCCGAAAGTACAAGTGATCGTGGGTCGTCAATGCAACACAGTCAATCACAGCGTTGGCCATCTGAGCGAATGAGTCAAACTGGACAAGGACCGACAATGCAACACAATCCACCTCACCAACATGCACCATATTCGACATACTGGAGCCCCTGGAAATACTCGTCATATTGGACTGACCTCCATCACACATTAGTTGATTATATTATAGGTTACAGGGAGATAGTGGGCGATGGAAACTGTGGGTTTCGAGCTATTGCTGATTTTGTGTACAATGATGAAAACCAATGGAAAGAGGTTAGACTGCATGCTTGGATGAGCTGAGAATATAAGGGATTGGTGGTTAACAAAATGTGAACGAATCTGGTACGATCGACATACCTTCGACTGAATTGGTTTGAAGACACATTTGCACCACCGCAATACTGGATTGAAATTCTCGATATTGGTCTTATCTTGTCCACTGTGTACAACATTGTGCTTATCAATTTTTCAACAGAATTGTCTGGTAATGCTAGTGGGTTGGTCGCACTGCCGCTACGTGATGATCAGGGGTTAGGTCGTCAACATCAGAGGTCAGTATTGCATGTGTCTCTGCGCAATCTCATTTCATTAGACTCCAAACGTCGAAAATTGTCCAGTCCCATGCATGAATCCGATGTGGCGACGTTGGCATGATGCCTTAGTTACAGCTTATATAGAGCCGTACTTACCGCGCAATGCAGAGTGGTACAGATTGTTTCCTTCCCCCAACTAGTGGATCAGTACATATTTTATAGAAGATTAGAGTTTGTAAAATTTGTTGAATTCTTGTATGCCAGTATATATTCAACTAGTCGTTGTAATGTTTGGCAACATCGTGAATCTATTGAACAAGGACACTTAAATTTTGTGAATATTTTACTAGTGTCTCATGTTGATACAGTGGATTATACTTTATCTAATAAAAGCAAATTCATCGTAGATACAGTGTGTTCTAATACTACTGCTGTTAGCGACTCAACGGCCAACAAAGAATTTAAACCACCCAGATTGGCATTGATTAAGAAGCACATTTGACAAATACTGATCGTTAACTTTGAAAGGAGCCATGCATTGTCTTCTTCGGCCAAGGCCCATAGATATCACAATTCTTTTTCTCAGGCCGTAACCACAACAGAAACAAAGGCATTCCGGGAAGTTTATATTGAAGTTGGTCACACATATTTTCTTTCTTAGGAATTTCTACAACTTGATATATTTCATTTCTCGTGACAAGTTTTAAAAAGTAGGGATTTTCCATACACACTAACATTGTCTATCATTTCCACCGATTCCACTAATTAATTCAGAACAATAGTTCTATTGAAGATCTTCTGCTAGACTGCAAGAGTGATGAGGAAAGACTAAAGAAGATCAAGACTTCAAAGTGTGCAGTAAATGATGACGACAAGTTTGAAACATATTTTCAGGACTTCAAAAGCGAGATCGGTTTGTCGGGTTAGATTAAGGAGGGAAATCATGGAAGGTGAGAGGAAAAGAAAAACAAGCAGTATTGCTATGGAGGAAAATATCACTGCCATTCTCGACGTATTTGGAGCCGGCGATTGTTGGAAAAAATGTTTATTTTTTTACTAATTAAATTGATATTCTCAGGACTTCAAAAGCGAGATCGGTTTGTCGTCGGAGATTGTTGAAACAATGTTTTTTTTTTCAAAAATTAAATTTTATACATTTGAAACATATTTTCAAGACTTCAAAAGTGATTCTATTTCAGAGTTTCATTTTCAACCAACATTGTTCACACGTCATTTCTCATAATGTTACAACTTATTCCACACACACATCATTTTAAATCCCATAACAATTAACAATCCTGATGACTACCAATACATGAAAGCCAAATGTGGTTGCATTGATCAAGCGGGAGGAGGTCGTCTCCTCATACTAGCCCTGTAGCGTGAATTGTGTTCCCTACGGTCCCCTCAGCCCTGCTTCGTATTACATCGGGGTCTTCGAAGTCTGAATCATCTTCATACTTCACAAGAATCCTAACTCTTTCCATTATTTCTCCAAGGTCTAAGTAGTTCTGCAACATCATGCGTACGTCCGCATCGGTTAGTATATCGACGATAGAGTCGTTGTACAGATCTTGGTTCATCCTAAGATAGACAATGGAAAAGACGTTGAGTTGCTGATTATCAAAATGTGATCTGACAATTTGATTTAATGAAGCTGTTAGGTGGTTAACACTTCTCGGAGTTCTAATCTCTGTATTGATCACTGCCCATCCCGGAGCACGTTGGAACCGTGCCTTGTATTCATTGAGTGCGGTGTAATGGTTTACGTGAATTGCAAAGGGAATTGACATCCTAATGACATAAACAAGAATGAATTATTTAAAAACCAAATAAACGTAAATTAAAATTACAATAACCACACCAGTTTAAGCATCAGTACAAATGTTCAAAAACAACATAAACTAATAAGTCTAATAATATCCAAACCCACCACCACTATACCCACCCCTACCATACCCACCCCCACCATACTCACCCGCCCCAGCCCCAGAACCACCACCAGCATGTCCTCCCCTGCCATCACCACGCCCTCCCCTCCCATCACCATGACCTCCCCTCCCATCACCTGCTCCCCTCGTATCATCACCGCGCCCACCATCACCCCATGACGACGCGCCTGCTCCATGTGCCTACGGTACATACCCTCCCCTCTAGGCCTAAGGCCTCTGGTGCGACGCCCCGCGATGTACCACTCCATGCCAGCACGAGGCTGGTTAAGGTTCCTGTGACGTGTGGGCGAATCAGGGGTGGTCGGGACATTAAGCCGACAGTACTCAAAGGCCATCTCCAGCGTATCAGCCGCCCAGGCGGGGAAGCCGGTGGGCCAGCCCGGGTTGTTCTCCGGTGCAAGGCTCATGATAAGCGGCGCTGTCTCATCCCAATACTGCAGTAAAGTATAAATGTGAAGTTAGTATTTAAAAACAATTACAAACAACAACAAAATTTAACAAGACAAAGTATTTACCTGGAGCTGATCCTCTCGTCGTGTACTGGGGCCACCGTCCGCTCCCAATGGACGCACCTGAACATGAGAAACGCGCTGGAACCACCGGATGTAATCCGGGGCCACGGCCCATGGCATCTGCGCACGCATCAGAGGAAACCTCCACCTGCTGGGCCCTGTCGTGTTGTCCCACACGGCTGTCCCGTAGTCGTACGCAGCAAGGTACACCTTCCCATGTCTGGGACGATAATGGTTGTCGGGTCTGATAGGCTGAGGGGGGATAGTCTGCACGTATCCAAACTGGCGCAAACACCACTCGGGCATATACGGCTCAGCAATATCCAAGAACTGTATGGTGCCATAATACCGGGAGTGCGCCTGTGATACGAGGGCACCCTCTGCCTCAAATGGCAGCCAAGCAACCTACGTTTCATTTAATGGAAAACAATTAACAACTTAAATGAGAAACAATGTTTGACGATACGTTAAACGTCAACTTTTTATTACTACAATCGCTAAGCAACTCGTACCTTAGTAGAGGACATCGTGTCCAGCCGTCCCCTCATGAAACGTAGCATGTCATCATCCATCAAATTCCTCGTGTAACGAGGCCACCTCGCCGCCGTCGGGGAGCAACCATCCCAGTCTGAAAGGGGCTCCGGTCTGAACATGGGGAAGTACTCGTAGATCCAGCACTACGGTGATCATCCGAAAACATTAGCCAAGATAGTCAAACAATAAGTTTACAATACTTAAGTCGTGAGCTCGCAATCAAGTTCTCACCTGAAACAACGTCAGACAACCAGCCAGCTGACGTGTATCCGCCCGGAAGACGAGTGTCGAGCTGTCGGTACAGGTTTGCCAGTGTCCCGGTCCCCACGCATACAAGTGGACCCTACTAGGGTCACGGATGGGCCAGTAGGACGAGGGCATAACACGATCCCCGCCCTTGTCGATGATCAATGAGTGGGACACCAGCCACCAGAGGTACGCCGTCGTCTCCTGAAGTGAGGTACAGTATGGACCGCCACAAGTATCATGAAGAGCACGGTAACGTACCTGGCTCTTCTCCAGGAACCTACAGTCTATCAGCTCCTGCTGGTTCGCCGCGCCAAACAGCCGTAGGAAGTGGGGGATGAGAACATGTAACGGTGGGGCTGCTACACCGACCCGGGCGCCATCCTCGGGATGGTACGAAATCGCCATGCCAGTGATGGGGATACCCAAAATGTGGTAGACGTCGTGGAGAGTAATAGTCATCTCTCTGAATGGCATGTGAAAGGAGTTCGTGTCAGGCTGCCATCTCTCCACGAACGCTGAGAGGAGCGCGAGGTCAAAACAACCATGCGCTATGTCGACAAGATGCGCAAGTCCGCTATCCTCGACCGCTGCTAGAGACTCTGGGTGCCTCAATGTACTCGGAGTCCACGCCTCCAAATACTTCGTCTTAGGCTTGAAGCTAAGACATCCCTTCTCCTGTTGAATATTTATAATTGAGTTCACACTATATTAACCATTTCCTAAACAATCTAAAATTTTATGGAATCTATTACCAGACGGGAAACATACCACTCCTCGCCACACGTCAAGCACGACGTGTGCACCGAAACTCGGGATCAAACTCGTATCCTGAGGGCCTCCGGGCACTGGAGCCTGCCCAAGCAACCAAGCATCAGCAGCCGGCATCTGTGCCACCCCCTCTACCGGACCATGTACTGGGGACCTACGACGACGGCGCACCCGAGTGCCCTCATGCTCAGCACCCGGCTCATCGACGTCCTCGTCATCAGCGTCAGCCTCGCGATGATGTGCGTCTCCGGTCCCCCTCTGTGGAGGAGTAGGCCAAGCAGGACTATCAGACCTCACGACCAGCGTCCCATCGCCGATCAATGAGTCCAGATCCACACCATGCAGCTGGTCCACCTCCTGCTCCTCCTGCTACTCCTCCTCATACTCCTCCTCCTCCCCCTCCCCCTGCTCCAGCTCATACTCCGCCCGCAACCTCTCCTCACGGGCTCGTAGAAACTCAACCTCCCTACGCTTCCTAGACGAAGCTGTAGCGTACTGTGTACGCCTCCTCTCTACAGCAGCAGCATCAGGCCCCGCTCACACGAGGGTGTGATGAACTCTCGCCTTGGTCGGAAATCGTCTTACCCTTACCCTTACCCAGACCGAACCTACCAAGCACACCCTTGCCCTTTTCTCCCGCCATCTGTTGTGTACCGTAGAATTTAGTCATACTATTTTTACAGTTAGTCAAGACCGGTCGAGGTTAGTCAATACCGGTCATACATGCATCTCAGTAGTTCAATGTCAAAAACAAATTCATACAAATCCAGGAACTGATTAAAACACGCATAATAGAGGTATACAATGTAAAAAATGATCAATTATATAACAAAACAGCAAAAAAAGAGCCCCGGGCGTTCCCGACAGCGCGCGCCCGCGCGCACCTTTCTCCCCCGACGCCAGCGCCGCCTCCGGCAAGCCCGCGCCCGCGCCGTCCCGGTCTCCCGCGCGCCTGCGCCGTCCCAGTCCCCCGCGCGCCCGCGCGCCCGCTGGCCTCCGCGAGCCTGCGCCCCCGTAGTCACCCGCGCGCCTGCGCGCATGGTGGCCTCCGCGCACCTGCGCCCCCGGTCTTGCCTCCCCGTTTCCGAATTCGTCTACTGTTTTTTGCTACTTTTACTGCTATACTATGCTAAAAAACTGTAAATTATGACAGAAAAGAACCTGGTTTTGCAGATCGAACTAGCAGAATGTTGAGCACCGGCTTTCCTCCCGCTCCCGTTCCCGCTCTGGTTACCGCTTCTAGAGAGAAGTCAGAGAGAATTCTAGAGAGATAGAGAGTTTGAAATTTCGTGGAGAGATAATAGAGGGTAAAGGTGTATATATAGGAGAGTTTAAGGTTAAGGGAAAAATCGTAAATTTTTAAAATTTTCGACTGTGCGAAGTGAAAACCCGACTAAACGAACGAGTTCAGATCTACATATATATATTGCGTCTGTTCAGGGGTTTAGAGCCGCTTTAGGGTTTTGAAACCGTTTCCCTCCCGCGAGTAACGGTTTCCCGATTCTGTTTCCTCGTCGAATTTGTCGGCTAGGGTTTTCTTAATCTTCTGTATCGTGTTATATCCTCATTTATTTAAAAAGTATATCTTCATCCTCTGATTCATTCTTTCAGGTGACAAACAATTTTCAATAAGGGCTCTCTAGGTTTCGGATCCTTCAACTTTGTGTTTCTACATATACAATACTGTGGGGGACCTCAACTTTTGTGTGCTCCTAACTTCTTCTGATTTCCTGTTCAAATCCATTTTCTAGGTCTTGCATAATCACTGAATTATTTTGATTTGTTCAGTTA
Source organism: Limonium bicolor (assembly GCA_023374045.1). Taxonomy (NCBI): domain Eukaryota; kingdom Viridiplantae; phylum Streptophyta; class Magnoliopsida; order Caryophyllales; family Plumbaginaceae; genus Limonium; species Limonium bicolor. The sequence goes on along the minus strand of CM041781.1, from coordinate 293,579,343 downwards.
CTCGTAGTTTCTTCGTGACATAAAGTTTGAATATGTTTCCTTCAGGACACTGATGCAATCGGTTCGATTTGTGAATTCAATTGCTCTCGGATTGGTTTGATTGACCAGTTGTGTTGAGATCGTCGGTTTTAGCGTCCAGTTGCCGTTGAATCTGCAGATCGATTGTACTACATACTCTCCGAGTTTTGGTGAACCTTTTTTTCCTCTCCCACTCAGATCTCGAGAATTAATTTTGATCATTCGAGGTTGGTGTTGGTGTATGTTTTAATCTTAGATTCTTCATTACCGTTATTCAGGAGTTCTGAAATCTTTTGATTGCTGAGTTAGCCAGTGAGACCGCTGCCCTGTTATATCGATTTCAGAAACTATGAGTTCTAGTGATCCTGCACCTCCTTCTCTTCCTTCACTTCCCAATGGCACTGATTCCATGGTATTCTGGCCACAGTTTCCCATTGACAATGAATCTAACTTCCACGTTGATTATCCCCCTCCATTCAAAAGGTCCAAGATCTTGGATGAAAACTACCTACCTTCTACACCATTCCCACCCATGAGTTCTAGGATTACTCGTACAAACCCCGTGGTCAATCAGCCCACTGGTAGAATCTTCTTTAAAACCCGCCTGTGTACCAAATTTAGGATGGGTCAATGTCGTAATGGTGAAAATTGTAACTTTGCGCATGGAGAAGAAGACCTCAGAAAGCCTCCTCCCAATTGGCAAGAGCTGGTTCCTGGACGGGCAGATGGTAGAGGAGTTGGAAATGGTGGAAATTGGGAGGATGATGATAACATCATCCACAGGATGAAGATTTGCAAGAAGTTCTACAGTGGGGAGGAGTGCCCTTATGGTGATAAATGCAATTTTCTTCATAAAGAGCCTGCTAGATTCAGGGATCCTCTCCCTGTGAGGAACAGGGATAATGCTGCAAGGGAGAGTTCAGCAATAAGCATTGGTACATTGGGGCCTCCTATGGCACAACCGCCAATATGTGGAATCGATCAATATACTGCCTGTCAGGTTGGTGAAGCAGGTTATGATGCTTCAAGAGGAAATTTGAGATCCACCTACTTCAAGACAAAGTTCTGTGCCAAGTGGGAGACAACGGGCCATTGCCCTTTGGCGAAAAATGCCATTTTGCTCATGGTCATGCAGGTACTAACCGTAGCTTCTATGCTTGCTGTATTACATACCCATTTGTTTGTGGGTTCAATTCGTTCAGTTTTTGCCGCATTGATCTGTGTAGTTGTGATTGATGTTCTGAACCCTCGGTTATATCTGGTGAGCTATATACCCTTCTAGTCATCTGTAAGGAGAAAAAGATAACTATTCCCGGAAAAATTTAATTTGAAGATAACATAACTTTGCGTTGGTCCCTATTTCTTTTTATCTAAATTTGTTCTAATATAGAAGGGTTCTTTCTCCCCAAGAGCTCTACTTGTCAAACTCAAGTAGTACTTCACGTGCCAAAAAAATCCTGCAATAGTCACAAGAGTTGTAATGTTAGGTTATGGTCATTTTGTTATATAGCCAAGTTTGATCTATTCATCTATTCTAAACTCATTACTTATACCTTTCTGCTCTGTTCCTTTTTTGGGTGAATAGAGTTACAGCTTGGTGGTCATCCAGGCGATGAACTAGCAGTTTCGATCTCAGGTGCGCCAAAACCCATTGTTCCTGCTCCTGTTACTGACCCTGTTGGAACAGCTAATAAGGCTGATGCAACCTGGCCTGCCCAGAATCAAGAAGGTCAGAGAAAGAATAACTGCCTTTTGAAGTGGAAAGCAACTAAGAAAATCAGCCGTATTTATGGAGATTGGATTGATGATTTGCCCTTGAACTTGCCTAATGAAATTGAAAATTAAGAGTACGATTATTGGATTAGTTATGTTGTTGGGATATAGGATACAAGATATAGGATATAGTATACTGAAGTTCGTAGAATCAACGCCTTTGTGCATTTTTGGTAGTGATGATGATAAAGAAAGTTTTGGCATTCTTCATACAATGTGGATTCACGTTCTTTCTTTTCCAGGATTTCAGTTGTTGGATAACTGAAATAGATTCAATGAATCACTTTTGGAAGAATATTATAGGTGTATTACTTCAACAGATCATGAAGACTTGTATTTTACAAACATTAAGATATTTAATATATGTCTAGTGCCTGGAGATTGCCTACATCACCTTCGAACTGTCTTTTTTATCTTCAGTACATCGTCAATTACTTAATTCACTTATGGGCAGGGAGAAGTCCGTCTGTTGCCAATTGTTGTGTCCACAGAAAAATAATGGATGTCGCACTTTACTTGTGCTTTGTTTCATTCCTAGTGAGTTTTCTATTGAATTAACAGGCGCGGTCATGTTTGGTACACGAATGATGAACAGTGCAATAGCTCACTTATGTCTCTTTCAAACCGTAAACAAACATGAACAGCGTGTCAATTGATAAACAACAACAGTTCACCTTCCTATAATCAATACAAACCATGTGCCATAGGGATGTCAATCTTGATCTGAAATTCTGAACCCAAAACCCGATCCAAAACTGACCCGTAAAAAGCCAGGTTCGGATTGAGATTTTTAACCTGAAAAGATTTTCGGGTCGGTTTGGGTTGGGTCACTAAAACCCGTTTCGGGTTCGGGTTGAACCTGTCAACGGTCCAACCCTTAGCCAGGAAAAATTTAATTAAAAATAGAAAATATGTAATATTTAATGATTTAAATTAGTGTTTAATGATTTTTTTTTGGTAAAGAAATCGGGGGCATAGCCTGCTTTTATTAAGATGACAAGTTGCTACAATCCTCAGCTAGCTGAGCTAACAAACATAGAGGAGGGGAAGTTAAACTATAAGATCCCAATAGGCCAAAGAATCAACAGCCTTATTAGAGGCTCTGGGGTTAAAGCTAATACTACACTGCACACATTGCGACATCAAGTTTTTACAGAAATAGATGAGGGGCCTCAAGGGATGACTAAAATTACAGACACTGAAAAGTTCCACACAAAGCAGGGAATCCGAACAAAATTTACACAAGTCAGCTGAAGCTCCTTGACAGTAGTAGTCGCTTTGAGGATGGCTCTAGCTTCCAATTGCAAGACATCCAGCTCATCAAGCACCTCCACGAAACCGACCACCCATTCTCCACCATGATTCCTGCAGATGCCATAATCGCTGCAACACCCAAGGAAGAATCAGTTGCACAGTCAACATTGAACTTAAAGCAATTAAGAATAGGAGGACACCACCGAGGAACTTCCCTGTGATCTGAACTTGTGGGTGCGGACTGGAATATGCGATCCGAATTGCCCACTGCTGAAAGTGCCCTTTTGTTCAGAGCTAAAGCTAGGATAATACTTCTGAAGGGCAAAAACATGTGGTTTTCTCTACCAAAAATTTTATCATTTCTCCATTTCCAAAGTGAATAACAGGTTATGGCAAAAATAGCTTTCCACTTATCAAAAATCAGAAAGCACTTCGATTTCAAGATGAAATTAGAAATCCAGTCACAAAGATCCAAACTAAAGAAGACCGGCTTGTAATGATGAGCAACCAGTTTGTTCCAAACTTCTTTAGCAATGGGGCAGTCTCTAAGAACATGTAACAGAGTTTCCTCTTGACTGCAGAAATGACAAGATTTATCCCTAGTGAACCCCAGTAAGTAGCGTCTTGAATTAGTCATTAGCCTCCCAATGCCAACCCTCCACATGAAGACCCTAATTCTTTCCTGAACATTTAAGTTCCAGATTTCCTTAAAAGGCACAAGAGAATTATTGCTATTCTATATAGAGTTACCAATCCCCGCAAGCATATTATAAGCCGTTTTGACACTATAAATACCTCTAGGATCATAATCTCATGTTAAATAATCAGATTCTCCATCCGGGAAAACCATAATATTACTAATTTTATCACATACCTCTGTAGAAAGGAACTGCCTGATTTTTTCTCAGTTCCAGCCCTCATTTTGCAGCCAGTAAGTAGCCACATTGTCCTCCCAACAATCATTTGGGACTTCCTTAACAGCCCACTGCAGAAGACAGGGTTGAAGCACCCAAGGGTCTGTCCAGAATTTAACATTACCTCCATTATTAATAACCCATCGGGCCCCTTTTTCAATGACATCAGAACCTTTCTTAATGCATCTCCAATTTGGAGAGCATTTGGAAGTATTTGGGTTAGGATACCGTATAAGCAACATCTTCAAACAAAGACTATTAGGATTAGACACTAAATTCCAAATCAACTTGCCAAAGCATGCACGATTCATTAATTTGACTTTCGAATTCCCAAGCCCCCTTCATTTTTATGTCTACAAATTTTCTCCCATCCTACTTCATGCACATTTTTCTGACCTCCGTGTCATGACCCCAGATAAAGTTTCTACAGAGACGATCAATATCCTCACACACTTTATCAGGCAGAAGTTTACAATGCATCGTATGGACAGGAATCAAGCTACTGCACTTTTAACCAAACATATACGACCAGCCAGCAAAAGAGTTTTCATCTTCCAACCAGCTAGCCTGTCCCGCACCTTAGCAGTGATCATATTATTAGATTGTTTAGCAGATTTACCTTGTTCTAAATAGACCCCTAGGTGTTTAATGATTTATTTATGAGTAATAATAAACATTGAATCAACATTCTATGATTAAATATTGATAGGATTCAACCCTAGCTTGACGTACAACTCCACGAAGTGGCGTATTTACTCTTAAGAGGCCAAAACAATTCTCATATCATCGATGCCCAATACAGATAGTTCTTTATACTTTTACACTGAAGCTAGAAATAACTATTTACTAATCTACCCTTAACTAATATGACCTATCAAATATAGTACATGATAATTAACTAATATTAAAGTATTATATTTACTTATTATATAATGCTACATTTATAAAATAATTTTTTTAAAAACGGGTCGGGTTCAGGTCAACCCGTTGTGGGTTTGGGTTGAAGAAATATAACCCGTTCCGGGTTCGGGTCGGGTTTGAGTTGACCTAAACTATTTTGGGTCGGGTTCATGTTGAGCTCAACCTGACCCAAAACCCGATTTTGACACCCCTAATATTGTGCCCTATATTAGCTCTTTAGGAATTACTACACACACACACACACTCATTTAGTATAGATAATACTTGCATCCAAAAGTTTAATAACTACCTTCGTCTCCTCCTCCTTCATATTTGGGTTCAGCCTTCTCCAAGGTTGAACCAACATCTTGTAGTTCTCTTCAAGAAAATTACAGGGGTGCAAAATTAGGAATTATCCCCTTGATATCAACAATGGACCATCCTATCGCCTCTTTGTTCTTCCGAAGCACCTGCAATAATTATATCTCAAGTTAGCAGAGATGATAATAGATCATTCATAAGGTTCTATCAAGAAACATATTTTCAATGACTAGGGAGAGGCTTTAGTTCCAAGGAGGCAAGGATAGTGGTATGTCAATGGAGTGACTCAGTTTCTAAGATTCTCATTGTAACTTTTCTTTTTCCGCTTTGAAACCCTTGCAAAATGGTCTGTCAACCGACAACTGAAAAGCCACAACAGAAACCTCAGGATCATCATGAACACCATCTATGGATACAACTAAACATTTCTCAAGCGCATCTACCTCAGCCGGACCAAACACATACTCCTACAACAATGAATCAATAGAATCCAAACTAAAACAAGTGTGTACGTCAGAAGGATGTTTGGTAATCTTGGACATATCAAAAATCAGTTGTTCATCATGCATTCTCAAAATAATTTTACCCCTCATTAAGGGTCCTAGCTGTTCTCATAAATGGATGACCAAGGATGAGCGGCACTTCTTTGTCCTCCTCCATATCTAAAATAAAAATCAGCAAGAAAAACAGAAGTACCAAGTGTCACAATTAAATCCTTTACCACTCCTTTTGGTGTAGAATGTCTGACCTGTCTGCAAGTTGTAAAGTAATACGAGTACCAGAGAGTACCTGAAATACCCCAAACCTTGATATGTTGTTTAAAGGTTAAACTATGGTATAATAAGGCTAAAAAGTGCCTTATAAACATTAGTAAACAATTTAAACCATAGAAAACACAATTAAGTACAATAAAGACAATATGGGCGAAAATGTGCTCTAAGCTTGGGATAACCTTGGTTAAGACCTAATAAGCTTACCAAGACTTTATTTATATGTTAATGAACATATTAAATCAGTTGCTAAAGAAAACCAAGCTTGAAAACAAGTCAAAACATAAAATGTGCTTTAAGGAGTCTTAAAGCACATTTTTGAAAAATTGTCTTGTAAATGGGTTTTGAATGGCTAAATGTCCATTATTACCCTTTAATTAACATGTGTACTACTTAGTATCACATTAGGTAGTCTAGATCAATGGGAAATCAAAAATTTCACAATTATGTGCCTTGGTTAGTGAATAGTAACCAAATTGTACTAGTTTATAACATAAGTCAACATAAGTGATTTATTGGTCAACAAAGCCACATAATCAGCCTAAATATAAGAGGGGGCCGATTTTATAAGGGGTGAGTCATCCCCCTTGTTAGTTTATTAAGGAAGGAAAAGTATAAAGCAAGTTTACTATTTACTTTACATAAATATCTTAAACTAGCTAGTTTTCTTCTCATTCTCTCCATTCTCTTTTGTTCCCACCGTCTCCAACCTCTCTTCTTCCTTCTCCATCGGTTTAGCTACAACACTCACACCATTCTCCACCTTCAGTCTCTTATATCTCCTAGCTCCATTTACCAAATCAATTCTAAGACCACCATTCTCTTAATCTCATCAAGCTCTACAATCTTGTCGTTTCAAATCATCAAAACCTTCATTTCGGTGCCAAGAGGAATCACCATAGAAGGAGCTTGAACTCATCTTTTTACATCTCATTGTTCTCTTTTGCTTCAAGGTAAGGAAACTCAAAGAAAAACTTCATTTCCTCTTGTTTTTATATGTGACCGAAAATCACTATCATGTGGTGTTTTCTTTTGATCTTCCATAGCTTCATTCCAATCTTCAAAGTACTTGGTGGAGTCCTCTCTTGCTAGTTATTCAAACTCTCTTCCATTTCCAAGGTAAAACAATCATTTTAATGTTTTAAAACATTATGTAACTTAGGGTTTGTAAATGGGTTTAAGCATGAATCTTGAATGCTCATTGTCTTTACTTGTGTATTGATTAGAGTATTGACAAGTAACCAAGTTCTCTTGCCGATTTTCAAGCAAGAAAGAACAAGAGTATCCAAGTAAAAATCTTGGAGAAAAGAGGTAAATGTGCTAATTTAATGTAGTTTAATGCCTTAGGAAAAATGAGCTTATATTGCTTATTAAAAACTACCTAAGGAGCCAATGGTAAATGAGTTAATAAATACTCTCAAGGAGATTATTAAGGGCATATTGTGATGTTGAGTGTAATTGCAGGTCAAAGGCAATATATATATATATATATGTGGAAATCAGTGTTTAGGTTTATGCAATTTAAGGGCCTAAGTGCCAAGCAATTTAAATTATGCACTATATTGTGATGTAGTGTGTAAATTGGGTGAAGTTTTGTGTGTGAGAATGTTCTTGAAGGATTTAAGTGTTCTTGGATGTTTAATGGTGAAAACAATGTGTTTTGGTGTAACAATGTGTTAGTGGAACCCATGTCAAAATTTGAATAATGTACAAGAGATTCTAGGTGTTTTAAATGAGTGTTGGTGAACTAGGAAGTGCTAGGAATGACTAAGTGTTTTACTAGAGAAAGAAAAATGTATTAAGACGTTATTGAGTGCTAAAAGGACTTAGGCATTACCTTGGAGGTTTTAGAAATCAAATGAGTGTTTTGAGATACACCAAAGTCATTTTGGGATTGTGTTTAGGACTTATGCAAATTTTGGTAAACAATGAGAAAATAATGTCTTGTAAGGAGGAGGTATAAACTTGTGGAGAAATTTCGAGGAGTGGCATAAAGGAGTTTTGGCTAGTGAGAAAAGATGCTTGGGAGATGATGTTATAGTGGTGAGAAAACATTTTGGCATAGTGGTTACTATAGGTATGAAACACCACTTAGAAACCTAGTGAAAAACATCACAAGTGTTAGCATTTTTGCAAGCAAGAATCCGTGTAATGGCTAAAGTGGATTTTGGTGAGTGATTTAAGGAGTTTAGTGGATGGCTAAAGGTGTGTTTGAAGTGCCCAAATGAGGTTAGAACATACTAGGATATATAAGGTGAATTTGGAGGCAAATGGGCAACTAAAAACAAAGGTCTGGAGCAGACCGACCTTGAGGACCGGACTTGCAAGGTCGGTCGGGCTTGAATTTTGGGTACGGATTAAGTCTCTGGAATAGACCGACCTTGGGACCGGACTTGCAAGGTCGATCATGCCTAAATTTTTGTACGGGAATTGTTTCTGGAATGGACCGAACTTGCAAGGTCGGTCGAGGTAGAATTTTCTGACGGTAATATGTTCTGGAATGGACCGACCTTGGGACCGAACTTAGCAAGGTCGGTCGTAGTGTAAAATTTCAAACCCAGAAGTCACTGGAATGGACCGACCTTGGGTAAGGTCGATCGGTAAGGTCGGTCGACCCAAAACTTAAAAAAAAAAACAAACAAAGAGTAGCTTAAGTAGTTAACCCTAGGGGGTATAATGAAGGTAATCAATGGTAAGTTTAAGCATTAAAACATGTCATATAATCATGTAAAATGCTTACTAAACTGGAAGTTAAATAAGTTAATTAACCGACATTATTAATTATGTTTAGGAACTACATTTGGCGGGACACGTTCGCAGCAAGGACCAAGGTATGGTTTTCTTGCAGTTTGTTGCCTACCGTTTACACGGCTTGTGTGTTGTTTGTTTTTCTGTGTGTTTACGACTTTGTAAGATTAAACCATGAAATGAGTTTACAGTCGTTGTGTTATTGTGGTGTGTGCGTACCGATACCGGTAACCTCGAAATGCGTACTAATTGTTAGCTAACCAGTGTTAGGGAAACACAAGAGAACGGTATTCGGTTATAACGTTTCAACCTAAGGGACGTTCTAACCACGGCTATTTATGAATTGGTTGTGGTTTGTATTATCGAAGTATATCTCATCTCCCTCACTGTGTCTAACAAGACCTAAATATCTATTTGTGATTTATTGTGTTAAGTCTCGACGATGGGACTTCTAACAAGTGTTACTGGGGGGTGAGGAATCCGGTTGTCCGGTCGCGCGTGTATGTCCGGGAGTAGATATCTGTATTAGATTCAACTCTCTTTGTATTATGGTTGTTTTCCTTCTTGGATTACGATCTCCCACTAGCTTAATCCAAAGCTTACCTATTCTGACTGATGATCGGTCTAGGGGGAAATATGTACGGTGTGTTCGGATCACTATATCTGATCCATCTTTGAGTTAAGTTACTCGTCCGACTAACATGACGGTAATGAGTGATGTAACAAGCTTAACATGAGGGTGATATCATTCTCTAGGCTTACCAAGTTGACTAACAGTGTGGGTCGTTCCCAAAGTAAAATGTCCCTGTTATGTATGTGATGTTATTGTTGTGCAATATTCTTGCCATGTAATATGTATGTTGTGTGTTAAAATAAATGCCATGTTATCATGACAATTGGTGCGTGTATCCCGGTAGTCGATGGGCTACACGTTAGCCATACTAGTCAAGGGTTGCTGACCCTTCGGGGGCTCCATATTTATTGCAGGATGAGGATCGAAAGAAGTGGATTGGCTTTAGACCTTAGGTTATGAAATACTTTTGGTATATTTTGGATGTTGGCCCGGGATGCGCCTATGCTCTTGTGGCGTTATATTTGTTTCCGTTGATGTTACAGTGGCGGTATATTTGACAGTGACAGTTTACAGTGGCAGTGCAGTGATGGTTTGTAATTAAATACTCGGTATTGTTGATTATGTTTATGGTTATTAGTTCTATGCTCGGGAGTCTGATCATCAGACCGGTACAATTGTATGTATTCTGCCTAGTTAGCCACGTGGGTGGTTAACGGCGTGTAACACCACCCTGTTTAGTTGCCGTTAAGTTGTTTAATTCCGCTGCGATTTCAGTTATCGTTAAGTTCGTAGTAGGGGTGTTACAGTACCAGACCAAGTTTCAGATACATGGACAAAGGCATCAAACTGATGCTCACACCTAAATCACACATCCCTTACCACAATTAACATTACCTATAGTACAAGGATAATAGGTAGACCTGGATCTTCAAGCCTCGGTGGGAGCTTTCTGAAAGCACAACAGAGACTCTTTCGGTGAGTTGCATAGTCTCCTTCTCAATCAATGACCATCTATTGGATAAGATGATCTTCATGAACTTCACATAAATGGAAATCTACTTCAACACATTTGAGTAAGGAGTATTAATAATTTGTTTCTTAAATATGCTCCAAAACTTACTGAATAGTTCATCAAGGTCTCTTCTTTTAGTCTATACAAAAATGGGATTTGCAGCTTGGCAACTGCATGAGGTGGCGATGGAGTAGACACTAGACAGGGTAGCTTTACAAGTTAGCTCATTCTCTAACTTTGTAGCTTTACCAAGTTAGCTCAAAGGATCAAGCTTGCTTCTCATTCTTCATAACAACTGCTTTGGCCTAATCTCTGGGATTCCTCTCAGTTTGACTATGGTCTCTGAGAGAGTTGTTGTGCTATCTGAGCAAGTTGATTCTCCCTGTTCCGGTTGAACGTCCTTGATCTTGGTTGAATGCCCTTTGGTCCTAATTGAATGTCTCTTGGTCTGTGAACTTTTTATAGCTGATGTAATAAAATCTTCTATTTGAGATAACACAGCATCTACACTCGTTAAAAGACCAACTTCAGTATTCTGCGACTGTTGGTTCTGAGGCATACTCTGATAAGATTGATTATTATGCTGTTGTGGCCTCTGATGAAATTATTACTAAGTTGATAGTGTCGTTGTGGTTGGTACCCTTGATTGCTGGAGTTGCCATAGTAATTGCCTTGCCTATTTCCCAAATAGTTTACCTCATCTTCTTAATGTGGAGCACACTGACACATATTAACATTTCTCCCACAAAATTCACAAGGAGGAGATGAATCATAAACAACTGCATCACTAGAATTTGGATTGAACATGGTAGCCATCTTCTTGAATTTCTTACACAAGCTATTTTTGAATTGCTTGGTCAAACTATCCATCTTAGCAGCAAGAAGCTTTTGCACCTCCTCATTGGTTGCGGTGTTTGTTATAGTTCCAGCATTTCCTTCATCCTGGTGATAGGAAGCTCCATCAAACTTCCCCCAACACACATATCTAGTAGCAGACAGCTCTACGGATCCAAATCCTTGTAGAAAGACTGCACCACCACCTCTTCACCCTAACCATGGTGAGGACTCTTTCTTACGATATATTTAAAACGTTCCCAAGCTCAGATAAAGACTCATCACTTGACTATTTGAAGTTTTAATCTCATCCCTCGTTGAAAGAAATCGAGAGGGGTGGGAAATACTTAGCAAGAAAAATGTTAGCAAGTTCATCCCATGTGGTGATACTATTCGGAGCAAATGAATTTAACATTTTTGTAGCTCTATCCCTTAGTAAAAAGGGTAATAATGTCAGTCTGGCTACATCTTAAGCTTCTGGAGTGGAGCATGCTTGAACCAGTCATAGAAAAGATATGAGATGAATAATTGCCACCACTGAATTAAGGAGCGTTCAAGACTATAGTTATGTAATGTGTATTGAATTGTCATGCTATGCTTGCAGGAAGCACAAGGATCACTATTGGAGATGTGAGTCCCTTCACACTGGGACGGGCATAATCCTTCAATTGCCATTGAAATACCCCGTATTTAAAAATAGCGATTAATTAGGCTAATAAGTAATTTAGAAGCTTATTAAGTATAAATAATATTAGGGAACAAATCCCGAAGAAAACGGATCCTTAAAATGGAATTAAAATCACTAATGAACCTTAAAGCGCGTTTTTCGAGGTACCCGGGAAAAGTGTCTTTAAGCGGGTCAAATAGACTCGTAACAATTTTGGTCAGCTAAATAATCATTAATAAATGTTAGTGAAGCTTTGGACCAATAAAAAAAATAAAACGAGAGATTAGTGGAAAAATGTAAAAAAACGGGAAGTTGGGGTGGTAGAAGTATAGAATAAATAACACAAAACTTATGTGTCCAATAATGTAAAAAGAATTTTTAAAACCCCCATACTCTATGTGTGTGTCCGATTTTTGCCACTCACACACACATACCCACTTCTCTTTTTACTCACTAGAGACAAAAGCAATAAAGTAACATTACTCTCACTTTTTTTTTCTTCTCATACCCATTATCATTTTTCTCACGTGGACAAGCCCCAGTCATTCTCTCTTTTCCTTTCTTCCTCCTCAGCGATTTTCATGGAGATTTGAAGAACCTCACAAATATACTCACTTCTCTCCCTTGTAACTCCCATTCTCCAAAAATTATAAAAACACACCATTGTGTTCCTCTCTCCAAGAGCTACACTTCCATCTTTCCAAAATCCAAAAAGGAGCAATTTCGATTTTTGGGTATATCCCATTTGAAGTTTCAACACCACCATTAGAGGCACCTTGGTCTCCTTGTTCTTCTAAGGTAAAAACATCTCCAAAACTCCATCTTTTTCTAGCCTAAATGGCAAAACGAAATTATAACTAAACCCTTGTTGTTCCTTGTTGTTCTAGCCGATTTTGGCATCTTGGTGGAGTTGGAATTTTGTTTGTTGAGCCACTCCAAACAACATTTGAAACCTTGGAAGGTAATGAAGTTCTAAACCCTAGAAACCTACACTTAAAGCTTAAATAATGCTAAGGGTAGTTTTAGTATTGAATGTGTCTTTATGTATGGGTGATTATGTTAGATTTGTAGAGTTTGCAAAACCGAAAGAGAGAAGAAGGAAGAAGAGAAAGAAACTTAGAAGGAAAAACAAGGTAAGGGATGCTCACCTTTGTGTAGTTTTGTATAAGTGTGTGTAACAGATTTTTAGAATGAAAATTTGTATTATAAATGGTAATGCATTAGTAGTATGATGGGTAAGAGAAACTAAGCATTTTGAAACCCTTGAAACATTGTAAAAACTGTTATAAAACAGATTGGGATGATTTGTTAAGTGCAGGAATTTTTGTAGTGTTTTGGTATTAGTAGTTGTGTATGGGAGCTTGTGTTTTGATGTTATTGTAACAGGTGAGATAAGTGTTAAAATATGAACTAGACCATGTGGTGAGTGCATAGAAATACAAGAGAGACTATGGCAAAATTTACCTAGGATTAGAACACTTAGTGAATTTAAAACTAGGTGAACTAATGTGAGTTGTAACAGATTTTGTTTGAGGAAGATAGAAGATAAGTTGAGAGAGATAGATAATGTATTATAATGCGTTGAGAGTGCTAAAATGACATTAGAAGAGGGAGATGTAGATGAGAAGTGTAAGTGTTAAAATCTGTAGCATAATGTAACTAGGAAATAACTAGTGCAAGTGTTGAGTGAAACTTGGAGAATTATGTGAGTGAATGAGTATAGAATTGTGTAAGGAGTTAATGAGTGAACTAGGGTGTATTAGGAGGTTTAATTAGTGTTATAACATGTGGGAAAGTGTAGGAACAATGGGGAAGTAATGGGTGAAAGAGAGGACTGAAAACAGAAAATTAAAATGCAAACACTGGGATCGACCGGACTTGCGACCGGACTGCAAGTCCGGTCGAGCAGAAAATTTCCCGTCAAAAGCTACTGGAATCGACGGACTTGCAAGTCCGGTCGAGCAGAAAAATTTCCCCTCGGTATGCTACTGGAATCGACCGGACTTGCGACCGGACTTGCAAGTCCGGTCGAGCAGAAAAATTTCCCGGCAGAATGTTACTGGAATCGACCGGACTTGCGACCGGACATGCAAGTCCGGTCGGACCAAAAATTTTCCCGAAGAAACCTACTGGAATGGACCGGACTTGCCCAAGGTCGGTCGCAAGTCCGGTCCTGACAAAAAAAAAAAAAAAATTATTTTAATTTAAATAGTAATTGTATATATATGTATATGTATACCCATACATATAGGTATATGTACATGATGAAAGCATGCCAAAGTTAAGTAAGGAAGTAAAACTAAGTAAAGGAAAAGTAAGTAAGTAAAGAGCAAATGTAAGAAGTATAAGGACATAGTGAGTATGTGTTAAGTAATGATAGTTAGATTAATCATTTAATTGTATGTATATAATAGGATTTGATTTGTGACACCGGAAGGACGTTTGGAATTACGACAACGGTGAACGGTATGAATTCCTCATGCCCCGAATGCTATCATGGCTACTCTGATTTGTGTGTTGTGTGCTAATTGATCACCAATAAAGATAAATGCACGAATCGGAGTTAATATGCTTACTTGTGAATATGTAGTGTTGTATGATGTATATTTCTTAAATCTTAGTTTGTATAATTCATGAAATGTATGGATGATATGAATGTGTGCATGTATGTTGCATTGTACTGTGACCGATATTGTTTGAATGGACTTCTAACTTTCCTAACAAGCTAACTCCTAACTAAATTGGTAATTAAATTGGAATGAGTAGAAGTCCGATATAGTTTCGGCCACGCGTGAGGATGCGGAGTCACGAGAGGTTGGCTCCAATTCCTGACTCTTAAACTGGTCCGCGGCCCAAATCCCTTAAGTGGGTAGCATCCCGGATTAGTGAGTCAAGTAAATCCCGGATGTGGGACGGTGTAGTCCCCAAGGCCGGAGGTCCCGACGACTTGACTTGAGTATAAGTAAGTAAGTAAGAATGAGTAAGTAAAGTAAAAAGGAAGTAAGTAATTGTAAGTAAGAAGAAGTAAGTAATGAGTAAAAGAGTAATATGCATTCCGATTAACCCGGATGCACAATTTGGCTAACCTTGTGAAGGTAAGTATTGTGAACTCTATTGTATTGTTGCCTTGAAGTGAATGATGTATTGTAATGTATGTATGATTGTATGTAAAGCATGTATGCATGAGTAATGAACAAGCATGTTTAGCGGTCGCCAATTAGTCGGCGTACCCTTGCTAGCAATCGGTATATGCGGAGTTTATGCGCAGCAATTTGCTGAGCCCCTTGGGGCACCATTTTTAATATAAATGCAGGTGCAAGAGAAGGGTGAAGCTGATGAAGACTAGTTTTTCTTGTCTTCTTTTTGTAGTAAACAATGAATTTGAGATCGGTGTACTGAGTAGTACATGGCTTAGATTTTTGAATAGCCGGTGTACCATGGGGTACACCTTTTTGGGATATTGTGAAGGGATTGATTGGTATAGATGAGTAGTTGGTAGATACTCATTCTTTTGGGAAACTTGGAAGGTTGTAATGAATGCACTTCGAATACTCGGTAATCCTTTGGTAGTGAAGTATTTGTAATTGGTAAGTTTGTTTTAGTAGCTCGGTATCTATTGGCCATCAGACCGTCACTGTAAGTATTAGTAGCCTTGCTAGCCGTATGGGCGGTTAGCGGCATTGTTTCACCCGCCGTAGTAAGTAAGTAGTATTCTTCCGCTGCGAACTCATTGAATTAACAGGACGATTAGACGGTAAGCATAGGATTAACGGTTGGGGTGTTACAAAAAGTGGTATCAGAGCGTAGTGTACGCTCTGATGTCCTAAAGTACCGAGCATAGGAGATTACCGAGTTAGGATTTCAACCGTCTTAAGACGGATATCTAGAAACCTAACTAGGAACTACCGTTGTTAACAACGGATACCCTTGACGTTCTATGAACGATACCATGTTTTAATTCCAAGACCTTTGAGTCATTCTTGCGGAGCCTAATGTAACTGTTAAACATTCAGATGTCAGGAAGAGGCCGAGGCCGACTAGAGGCGAAGCCTCAGATGGAACCGGCGCGCAGACGATAGCGAGATCGTCGCCGCCACGGTAGCACAGATGCTACCCCAAGTAATCCAAGCTGTACAACAAACACAGCAGAACCAAACTCACGGGACCAATCCCTCCCCCTCCACCCAGAGAAGCTAACTGGGTCAAAGCTGTAGCGGAACTCCGCCCTCCTTGCTTTAGGGGCGAGAGTGATCCGGCTAAGCTAGAAGCGTACATCTCCGAAATGGAGACGCTTTTGAGACACTCGAAGCTCCTGCTGGAGTTCGAGTCAGAGTAGCTGCTACTACTTGAAGGATGCTGCATGGATTGGTGGAAACTGGTCAAGAAGAGCATGTCAAGCGACCCCACCTTCGATTGGGATTTTGCATCTCTCCTCCGTTCAAGTACTACCCAGAGCATGTCAAAACAAAGAAGAGACTTGAACTTGACGCTTGAAGATGACAGACAAGATGTCTGTGGATGAGTACTACCGCACCTTCACCTCCATTCTCCGTCTCCTCCCCGATCTTGGATACACCGGCCAGGTGTTGGTCGATCGCTTCTATGGCGGTCTGAGCCATCGCCTTCGGTACGGTATGGGCTATACCAGGTTTACCTCCCTTCAGGTAAATATCGGTTGACCCTTAGTATCAATTCAATTCTTCAATTCCTTGAATTCCTTGAATCTTTTCCTTTCTTAAAAAATCCCGGCTAATACCTGAAACTTCAGGAGTGTTATCACGCGGCTCCCGCGTTGAGATCACTTGCCAGAGGGATGAGAAACCGCGCTGAAGCGCAAGGCAATAACAAAAATACCAGCACCGAGGAGCAGAACCAGGGTAAAAGCTGGAAGAAGAAGAAAGGGAACTTCTTTTCTCAGAAGAAGTCCCCAAGTGAGAGCAGTGCCCATGCTGAGCAGGGCAAACCAGCTGAGATCCTTCAGCTTGGTTATTCTGCACCGGTGGCAGCTAAGCCACTGAGATCACACCCTCCTAAGGGTAAATTCTATTCCAATTGTATTCGTATAAGTATCATTTCTAGTATACCCACGCACACATGTGCTAACCCTCTAACCTCAGGTTCTAGCTCCGGAGCCGCCAAAACCTTCACGATGGCCGCACCTATGTGTGCAGGAAGTGCAACCAGGACCACCCTGGTAAAGATTGTTTTGGGAGAGACATAAGTGTTACAACTGTCAGAAGTTGGGGCACACTGCTAATCGATGCCCGGAGAATGGGAAGCCCAAAGGAAACTTCCAGAGCTATAAGCAGCGAGAGGGCAAGGAGGTGGCATCTGGCGATGCACCGGCCCAGCAGGCACCACAGGGACAGGGATCCCGGGGTCCTCAGAGGGGAGCACCTCAGAGGCAGCCTGTTCTGCATGTCATTGACCGTGATGGGTCCGGTTCGAAATCCGGCCCAGGTAATATCTAAACCTTGAATCCTTGAGAAGCATGTCTAAGTATTAGAGTAATAGTATGAGTGAATGCATGAGTAAATGAATGAATTGAAGTGTATTACTGAGCATGAAATGAAGTAGTTAAAACTAGTACTCACCGTAGATGAATTTATAACCATAGGAAGCTTTAGTATCTGTTACCCGATACCGGTTAACTTGAATCAAGAAGAGATCGACATCACCAACAACGACTACACCAACAAACAGTGTCAGGTCATCCGCCCAGGTATGATCTTATTAAGGGGATACCTGACACCCGAAGCGCAAATCTCAATTATTCGACGATGCAACGAGCTAGGAACGGGTCAAGGTGGATTTTACACACCCGAATTCCCCGGTGGAGCGAAGATGAAGCTGAAGATGATGTGCTTGGGAAAGGACTGGAATCCTTATACCAAGACATACCAGGAGACACGAACACAAGACGGAGCGACGCCACCGACAATACCACCAGAATTTCAGACCCTCATCACTCAAGCAGTCGAACTTGCACAACAAGGTGAATCTGAACCAATCCCCGCACTTGAAGCGGACCTTTGTATCGTCAACTTCTACGAGAAAGAAGGACGACTTGGGTTACACCAAGACAAGGACGAGACAGCGGAATCTCTTGAACAAGGAGTGCCTGTAGTGTCTTGGTCCATTGGTGATGACGCCATATTCCTGTATAGCGAGCAGAAGCGTGTGGACCTCGCAGAGAAATTGGTATTGAGATCAGGAGATGTCCTCATCATGGGTGGAAACTCACGGATGCTGTATCACGGGATCAACAAGATCAAGTTGAATACGGCACCGCCGGCAATAATCAATGCCACACACATGAAACCAGGACGCCTGAACCTTACCTTTAGGAAGTATTAAATTCATAGTATCATGTAATCTATTAGTAACGTGTATTAGAGACACGACATGTATGATGGTTGGTTTATCAATAAAGAGCAGTGTTGATTTAATTCCACTTGTGTCCACCATCAATACTTATCCAATTGTGAATCCAATAGGTTGTGGACTCGGTACCGAAGGTAACCTGAGCATCCTCACCGAAGCACAAGCCGGCAGAAGCGGCACTATTCTAACGGGAACCTTCCCAGTAAATGGCATTGATGCCAATGTGCTATTCGACTCCGGCGCCTCTCACACCTTCGTATCACCATCTTTCGTGAAGAGGTTGAAGCTAGATGCGGATGAGATACCGAATTTCATGGTTACTCTCCCATCGAAGGAGCGAGTAAAGTGTACCAAATACTACCAATCAGCCACCATCGAAATTAAAAAGGAGGCGTTTCCCATTTCCTTCATCGAATTCAATGGATTGGGATTCGACCTAATCATTGGAATGAATTGGTTGGAGCGGCACAAGGGTAGAATCCTCTGCGCCGAGCATCGACTGCTGCTCAAGAGTCCTTCTGGGGTTACCGTATCTTACCGCCAGAGACCGAGAGAGCCTTCGACCACCCTTATATCTGCTATGGCTATGTACCGGGAGCTCAGAAAGGGCCACGAAGTGTATCTGTGTCATGTGCAAGACCTGGAGAGAGATCCAGAGTTCAGTGATGATGTACCGATAGTATCTGAGTATCCCGATGTATTCCCTAAGGAGCTACCCGGCATGCCACCACCGAGAGCAGTTGAATTCGAAATTGATCTATTGCCGGGTACCGGTCCCATTGCTAGGGCACCGTACCGCATGGCACCAGCAGAGATGACCGAACTGAAAGAACAATTGAGAGATCTTCTAGACAAAGGGTTTATACGCCCGAGCGTATCACCCTGGGGAGCACCGGTCCTCTTCGTGAAGAAGAAGGACGGTAGTCTCCGCCTTTGTATTGACTACCGCGAGCTGAATGCGGTCACAGTCAAAAACAAATACCCATTGCCACGCATCGACGACCTATTTGACCAGTTGAAAGGAGCATCGGTCTTTTCCAAGATTGACCTCCGTTCTGGGTATCATCAGATTGCAATCAAAGAGCAAGACATCGAGAAAACGGCATTCCGTACCAGATATGGCCACTACGAATTCACAGTGATGCCTTCGTTTGTCAACGCACCGGCAAAATTCATGGACCTCATGAATCGTTTATTCAGTGAGCAGTTGGACACTTCGGTTGTGGTCTTCATCGACGACATCCTTGTATATTCTAAGTCACCAGAGGAACATGAAATTCACTTGAGGAAAGTGCTAGAGACACTGCGCGAGAACCAGCTGTATGCGAAGTTCTCCAAATGCGAGTTTTGGCTTGATCAGGTATCATTCCTTGGACATGTCATCTCGAGCGCAGGTATCTCAGTTGACCCTTCTAAAATAGAAGCTGTACGATCATGGCCTAGACCCAAGACTGTTACCGACATTAGGAGCTTTCTTGGTCTAGCCGGTTATTACCGGAGATTTGTAAGGGACTTCTCGAAAGTCGCCAAGCCCATGACTACATTGATGAAGAAGGATGCACCGTTTGTATGGACAGACGAGTGCGAGCTATCATTTCAGAAGCTGAAAGACTCATTGACCTCAGCGCCCGTCCTTACTCTTCCAGAGGGCACAGAGGGATTTGAGGTGTACTGTGATGCGTCAGGCAAAGGAATGGGATGCGTACTCATGCAGCATGGCAAGGTTGTTGCTTATGCCTCCCGCCAGCTAAAGAAACATGAGGAGAATTACCCGACTCACGACTTAGAGCTAGGAGCCATTGTCTTCGCCTTGAAGATATGGCGACACTATCTCTATGGGGTAAGCATCACCATCTACTCCGATCATAAGAGCTTACAGTATGTATTCACTCAGAAAGAACTCAACTTGAGACAGAGAAGATGGATGGAGTTTCTCTCAGACTACACATCAATCTGCAGTACAAGGAAGGGAAGGCTAATGTGGTAGCCGACGCCCTGAGCCGTCGAGCACACTCGCTCCATTCGCTACTCGCTTCTTCTAGCTTGGTTGACGAGGTGCGAGAGGCTCAGTTGAGCGACCCTTACCTAACCGAAATCAGACAAAAGATCGAAAATGGTACATTTGAAAAGAAAAGTATGACTTCAAGTTACATGAAGATGGTTTGATTCGGTTGAATGGCAGGCTATGCGTCCCCCGAAGCAATGCAGAGCTAAGGGATCGCATCCTGCGAGAGTCACATAGTTCTACATTATCAGTCCATCCGGGAGCCTCCAAGATGTACAAAGACATGAAGAGGTACTTCTGGTGGTCTGGAATGAAGTCAGATGTGACAGAAATTTGTATTGAGATGCTTAACATGCCAGAAGGTAAAATTTGAACACCGTAGACCGGGCGGAATGGTACAATCAATGCCAATTCCGGAGTGGAAATTTCATGATATCTCCATGGATTTTGTTGTAGGACTCCCACCTGCTAGGGGAGGACTCAACATGATCTGGGTTGTAGTAGATCGCCTTACCAAGGTTGCCAGATTCATACCGATGAAGGACACCTGGAAGGTAGTAAAGCTAGCTGAGCTTTTTGATAAGGAGATTATCAGACACCACGGAGTCCCGAAAACCATAGTATCTGACCGCGACACCAGATTTCTTTCGAGATACTGGAGAGCTACAAGGGAAGCGTTGGGTACAGAATTGAAGCTGAGTACCGCCTTCCATCCTCAGACCGACGGTCAGACAGAAAGGACCATCCAGACACTGGAGGACATGCTTCGGGCATGTGCCTTAGACTTTCAGGGGAGTTGGTTAGATAAGCTTCATCTTATCGAGTTTTCTTACAATAATAGCTATCACGCCTCGATTAAGATGTCGCCTTTCCAAGCTCTATACGGTAGACCTTGCCGTACACCCTTGTGTTGGGATGAGTCAAGCGAAGCGGTCATCATAGGAACCGGAGTATCTTGAACAAGTGCAAGCGGAAGACAACAGATTAGAGCCAATATGAGGCAGCCCAAGATAGACAGAAATCCTATGCGGATGTGAGACGACCGACCTTGAGTTCGCCGTGGGCGACCAGTGTTCTTGCGCGTTTCACCTATGAAGGGTGTCTTCCGTTTTGGTCAGAAGGGCAAGCTAAGCCCGAAGTTTGTAGGGCCGTACCTATCACCGAAAGAGTTGGTTCAGTAGCCTCAGGTTGGCATTACCTGAGGACTTGGGACGTGTCCATGATGTATTTCATGTGTCACAACTCAAGAAGTATATGGCTGATCCTTCTCATGTGTTGGAGCCCGAGCACTTATCCATTGAGCAAACATGCGATATGTCGAAACCCCAGTGAGAATCCTTGTAGGAAGACCAGAGACACTCGCCATAAGTCTATACGAATGGTGAAGGTCCTATGGTCTAACCATGATGTCGAAGAAGCGACATGGGAGTTGGAACATGCCATGAAGGCTAAGTATCCACAGTTATTCGTAGACTGTTAGTCTCTATGTAATATACGGGTACGGGTCGTACCCCTTTTAAGGGGGTAGAGCCCTTTTGCTTTTGCATTGCTTCGGGGTAAGCATTGCATTTTGTATGGCACAGTAGTGCAAGTGAACTTGGTATGGATGTGTATGTATGTGTAATGTGTAGTGAATGATGTGTATGTGCAATGTGGTGTATGTATGTGAATGGTAATGATGCATGTATTGTGTATTGTGGTATGGTATGAATGAGAGTGATGCATTGTGTAGTGAATTGTGAATTGTGTACTGTACTTGAATTATGTATGCTTACAATATGAAGGAAGTAACACCTCGTAGGTGTAGTAAGACACATTAGGACAATTGGTTTGCCTAATGAGTAGAGTAATGAAACTATTAACCTTGAGCAACTTTGAGGGCAAAGTTTCTTAAGGGGGGTAGATTGAAATACCCCGTATTTAAAAATAGCGATTAATTAGGCTAATAATAATTTAGAAGCTTAATTAAGTATAAATAATTATTAGGGAACAAATCCCGAAGAAAACGGATCCTTAAAATGGATTAATCACTAATGAACCTTAAAGCGCGTTTTTCGAGGTACCCGGGAAAACGTGTCTTTAAGCGGGTCAAATAGACTCGTAACAATTTTGGTCAGCTAAATAATCATTAATAAATGTTATGAAGCTTTAGGACCAATAAAATCAATAAAACGAGAGATTAGTGAAAACTGTAAAAAACGGGAAGTTGTGGGGTAGAAGTATAAATACACAAACTTATGTGTCCAATAATGTAAAAAGAATTTTTAAAACCCCCATACCTTGTGTGTGTCCGATTTTTGCCACTCACCACACATACCACCCACTTCTCTTTTACTCACTAGAGACAAAGCAATAAAGTACATTACTCTCACATTTTTTTTTCTCTCTCCTACCCATTCTCATTTTCTCTCACGTGGACAGCAGCCCCCTCATTCTCTCTTTTCTCCTTTCTTCCTCCTCAAGCGATTTTCATGGAGATTTGAAGAACCTCACAAATATACTCACTCTCTCCCTTGTAACTCCCTCATACATTCTCCAAAAATTATAAAATACACCATTGTGTTCCTCTCTCCAAGAGCTACACTTCCATCTTCCAAAATCCAAAAAGGAGCAATTCGATTTTTGGGTATATCCCATTTGAAGTTTCAACACCACCATTAGAGGCACCTTGGTCTCCTTGTTCTTCTAAGGTAAAAAACATCTCAAAAACTCCATCTTTTTCTAGCCTAAATGGCAAAACGAAATTTATAAACTAAACCCTTGCTGTTCCTTGTTGTTCTAGCCGATTTTGGCATCTGGTGGAGTTGGAATTTTTTTTTTGAGCCACTCCAACAACATTTGAAACCTTGGAAGGTAATGAAGTTCTAAACCCTAGAAACCTACAACTTAAAGCTAATAATGCTAAGGGTAGTTTAGTATGAATGTGTATTATGTATGGGTGATTATGTTAGATTTGTAGAGTTTGCAAAACCGAAAGAGAGAAGAAGGAAGAAGAGAAAGAAACTTTAGAAGGAAAAAACAAGGTAAGGGATGCTCACCTTTGTGTAGTTTTGTATAAGTGTGTGTAACAGATTTTTAGAATGAAAATTTGTATTATAAATAGTAATGCATAGTAGTAGTATGATGGGTAAGAGAAACTAAGCATTTTGAAACCCTTGAAACATTGTAAAAAACTGTTATAAAACAGATTGGGATTGATTTGCTAAGTGCAGGAATTTTTGTAGTGTTTTGGTATTAGTAGTTGTGTATGGGAGCTTGTGTTTTGATGTTATTGTAACAGGTGAGATAAGTGTTAAAATATGAACTAGACCATGTGGTGAGTGCATAGAAATACAAGAGAGACTATGGCAAAATTCACCTAGGATTAGAACACTTAGAGAATTAAAACTAGGTGAACTAATGTGAGTTGTAACAGATTTTGTTTGAGGAAGATAGAAGATAAGTTGAGAGAGATAGATAATGTATTATAATGCGTTGAGAGTGCTAAAAATGACATTAGAAGAGGGAGATGTAGATGAGAAGTGTAAGTGTTAAAATCTGTAGCATAATGTAACTAGGAAATAACTAGTGCAAGTGTTGAGTGAAACTTGGAGAATTATGTGAGTGAATGAGTATAGAATTGTGTAAGGAGTTAATGAGTGAACTAGGGTGTATTAGGAGGTTTAATTAGTGTTATAACATGTGGGAATAAGTGTAGGAACAATGGGGAAGTAATGGGTGAAAGAGAGGACTGAAAACAGAAAGTAAAATGTAAACACTGGGATCGACCGGACTTGCGACCAGACCTGCAAGTCCGGTCGAGCAGAAAATTTTCCCGTCAATAAGCTACTGGAATCGACCGGACTTGCAAGTCCGGTCGAGCAGAAAATTTCCCCTCGGTATGCTACTGGAATCGACCGGACTTGCGACCGGACTTGCAAGTCCGGTCGAGCAGAAAAATTTCCCGGCAGAATGTTACTGGAATCGACCGGACTTGCGACCGGACATGCAAGTCCGGTCGGACCAAAAAATTTTCCCGATGAAACCTACTGGAATGGACCGGACTTGCCCAGGGTCGGTCGCAAGTCCGGTCCTGACAAAAAAAAAAAAATTATTTTAATTTAAATAGTAATTGTATATATATATGTATATGTATACCCATACATATAGGTATATGTACATGGATGAAAGCATGCCAAAGTTAAGTAAGGAAGTAAAACCTAAGTAAAGGAAAAGTAAGTAAGTAAAGAGCAAATGTAAGAAGTATAAGGACATAGTGAGTATGTGTTAAGTAATGATAGTTAGATTAATCATTTAATTGTATGTATATAATAGGATTTGATTGTGTGACACCGGAAGGACGTTTGGAATTACGAACAACGGTGAACGGTATGAATTCCTCATGCCCCGAATGCTATCATGGCTACTCTGATTTGTGTGTTGTGTGCTAATTGATCACCAATAAAGATAAATGCACGAATCGGAGTTAATATGCTTACTTGTGAATATGTAGTGTTGTATGATGTATATCTTCTTAAATCTTAGTTTGTATAATTCATGAAATGTATGGATGATATGAATGTGTGCATGTATGTTGCATTGTACTGTGACCGAATATGTTTATGAATGGACTTCTAACTTATTCCTAACAAGCTAACTCCTAACCTAAATTGGTAATTAAATTGGAATGAGTAGAAGTCCGATATAGTTTCGGCCACGGTGAGGATGCGGAGTCACGAGAGGTTGGCTCCAATTCCTGACTCTTAAACGGGTCCGCGGCCCAAATCCCTTAAGTGGGTAGCATCCCGGATTAGTGAGTCAAGTAAATCCCGGATGTGGGACGGTGTTGTAGTCCCGAGGCCGGAGGTCCCGACGACTTGACTTGAGTATAAGTAAGTAAGTAAGAATGAGTAAGTAAAGTAAAAAGGAAGTAAGTAATTGTAAGTAAGAAGAAGTAAGTAATGAGTAAAAGAGTAATATGCATTCCGATTAACCCGGATGCACAATTGGCTAACCTTGTGAAGGTAAGTATTGTGAGCTCTATTGTATTGTTGCCTTGAAGTGAATGATGTATTGTAATGTATGTATGATTGTATGTAAAGCATGTATGCATGAGTAATGAACAAGCATGTTTAGCGGTCGCCAATTAGTCGGCGTACCCTTGCTAGCAATCGGTATATGCGGAGTTTATGCGCAGCAATTTGCTGAGCCCCTTGGGGCACCATTTTAATATAAATGCAGGTGCAAGAGAAGGGTGAAGCTGATGAAGACCTAGTTTGTTTCTTGTCTTCTTTTTGTAAGTAAACAATGAATTTGAGATCGGTGTACTGAGTAGTACATGGCTTAGATTTTTGAATAGCCGGTGTACCATGGGGTACACCTTTTTGGGATATTGTGAAGGGATTGATTGGTATAGATGAGTAGTTGGTAGATACTCATTCTTTTGGGAAACTTGGAAGGTTGTAATGAATGCACTTCGAATACTCGGTAATCCTTTGGTAGTGAAAGTATTTGTAATTGGTAAGTTTGTTTTAGTAGCTCGGTATCTATTGGCCATCAGACCGTCACTGTAAGTATTAGTAGCCTTGCTAGCCGTATGGGCGGTTAGCGGCATTGTTTCACCCGCCGTAGTAAGTAAGTAGTATTCTTCCGCTGCGAACTCATTGAATTAACAGGACGATTAGACGGTAAGCATAGGATTAACGGTTGGGGTGTTACAGCCATTCCCGATTGTTAACGTTATCCCCCATATTCATTTCTTCCTCGCTATCAACTGGTAGGTTTACATCCTCTTCTACCAAATGATCCAGCAACAAGCACAAATTTTGGTGCTCCTGTAGAACGAGTTGCAACCATAAAACAAAATAGAAACGAGTAAAAGCAAAAACTAAATTAAACAAAATAAAATCAATGGAAAAGAAATAAACAATATACAAATGAAATTAAACACTAATAAATAAACTAAATTGATACTTAAACAAAACAAAACTAAGAAACAGAACAAAGTAATAAAAATAAAAATACTGAAGCAAAAATAAACTAAAACTAAAACTAAACTAAAATAAATAAATAAGTTAAAAGAACATAAAGACAAAACTAAATAATCATGCCCCCGCGGCAACGACTCCAAAAACTTGGTGGGTAAAAACCTAACGACAAGTATACCGATCGATTATAACAAGTTTTAATTGGGAAAAAAATTCTAACTTCTAAAATAAGCAAGAATTGAAAACAAGTTTTAAAAAATCCAATTAAGTTAATGAAAATTAACAAAAATGGTTTACTTGATAAATTTGTGAAATAATCTCGGTTCGTTACTTCTCCATAGTTCTTCGATTCCCTTCCCTATGTGATTAGCAGATTCTAGACACGTCCGGTCTCCCGCTCGGTTAATTCTAATGAGCACTTACTAAATTCTAACTCCCGTTATGAATTTCCTAATTACTAATAGCTTTTAGAACATTCTAGTTTGGTAGTCAATTAGTATTTTAGAGGAGTTACCATCTCTAAACTAACCGGTACTTTTTTTATAGTCTATTGAATGTCACAGTTCTTACTTGTAGGCAAACAAACTGGAAAATTTTGGTAATTGGTCAAATCACAAGAGATTAACAAATGAGCAAAGAAAAGTACTTCAATCTATTAAATCAGAGAATTCACTATAGTAGTGGAACCTTGAACTAGGTTTACATAGCAAACTAGAATTAAAAACTAGTACTCAGTCATAGACATGTTAACAATGCAAAAGTTTATTAAAACGAGTAATAGAAAGAGATAATAAGGGAAAACTCTGATTTCTCCGTCGTGAAGCTCCGATCTCCAGCTCTCGATTTACTCTGCTTTGCCTCCAATTTTTTTGTAAATAACTTTAACTTTTTCTTCTCTGTATAAAACTCTCAAAAAAAAATTGTGTGTTCTCTCCTGTGTGGCGCAATGATGATCTTTCATAATATAACCTTTCTTTCCTTTTAAAGTAAGTGCCGCCTCTTTTCTATGCCTGGTCCAAGAAAATGACCAGGACATGCTCGCGGACCATGTCTTAAAAAAAGCAAAACATTGCTTCAAAAGGTGGTCCTGGTATTTCCTCAGACACATTTCTTGACCACCTACGAAATAAGGCAGATAGTCACTCCAAGGTATGGCTGGGGAATGTTTCTCATGCCATATTCCTTGACTACCTTTGAAATAAGGTAGAGCGTCTTTCAATTGTATGGTCCGGAAGAACATTCATGAACTAAGTCCCAGAACAATTCTAAATCTCATATTTTCCTTCTTAAAATCCTTATTTGATTCCCTGGTTGACTTCCAATGCTTGACTCAACTACCAAATACTTCATTTAAGCATCCAAACATTTGTAAATTGGTATGATAGTGCTTGTTTGAGCTTTTTAACCTGAAAAATCATAAACCAATCTTAGAAGACACATATAACAATAAAACACCAAAAAGTCAAAATGAGGGAATTTAAAGCCAAATTATAGATAATTAAGCATGAATTACCCCATGATTTTAGGCAAATTCTTGACTTATTAGTTATCCTTTGTCTTTATCTTGAAGTTGTGTTGAATATATTGTCAAAAAGTTTTTTTCGATGTGCATTACGTTAAGATTATGTCTTATCAACAGTGTCGACCAATATGATAGATCCCAAAATATACTTCGCTTGCTCCACCCACATTTCTTTGCAATGACATTGTTTGTTATATCAGAGACAAACTCAGTCACTTTCTAGGACCTAACTGAGTTATTTTTTCAAGTATTTCCTCGTCGGTCTTTATCTGTGGCGCTTGCTTTTGTACCTTTTTTCCTTCAATGAAAGAAACAGTGTCATTTCAAAACTTGTGCTTACATGGCAAGAACGTCCTACTGTTATCAAACCATGATTGTTTTCGACTATGTGGAAGTGTAAACACATCATTGTCTTCCTGTAACACCCCCGAATAAACATTTAACAGTACAAAACCAACTCCGGTCATATTGCATGATAATTAAGCAGCGGATTCTCGATATCTTTCGGGTGCTACAGATGCCAACCACCCACGTGGTTGACAGACCACACTACCAATACTAAGTTACGGTCTGCATGACTGGAACATCCCTCAACCAAAACTTTTATACAATATAAGATACAAATCTGAATACCGAGTGTCTACAACAAGAATACCAAATCATAAACTATGAATTACATCTCGGGTTTAGTATCAACCCATATATTACATGTGCTACTACAAACTTAAAGGTCGTGCCCCGGTGGACTACCCCCATGGTAGTCACCCTGCCTACACTCCGTCGCGATCCAGATGGTCACCTGTAAAAATAAAGGACTCAGCAAAACTATGCTGAGTATGAACGTGTGAAGCCCGCATGTTACCGGGCTACACGACTACTTGGTCGAATATTATTAAGTCCAATTTACATGCCATGAATAAGCAGTAACACACAACATGAAATGGCAACACACCAATTCACAACACGTTGAGCACAGAGACAGCCACAAGCACATCATCACAATCACAAATAGAGTGTACCATAGAATACAAGTGATGACGATCCTCACAGCGGGATCATATAAGCGTTGTGTGTTTACATTTCTTTTCCTTGTTTCCATAATGTGTATTCTCATTCTCTTTCCTTGTTTCCATAATGTGTATTTTCATTCTCTTTCCTTGTTTCCATAATGTGTATTTTCATTCTCTTTCCTTGTTTCCATAATGTGTATTTTCATTCTCTTTCCTTGTTTTCATAATGTGTATTTTCATTCTCTTTCCTTGCACCCGGTCTAGGGATATAGTTTAGATCCCGTGACCATATAGTATGGGTGCTCATCTTTCCCTGTTTCTCATAGATTAACGGTGTATTCTTCTGTTACCGCACGTTGGAGGACGTCTCCTCCTTAGTTCATACCTTTGTTCATACCTTAGTTCATACCTCCATTCCCGGCGTCGTACGTCGAGAAAGAGGGGTCGCCTTTAGACCCCAGGTTATGCTCTTCAATTAGCTGATCCTCCAATCCCGACGTCAGGTCGAGAAAGAGGGGTCATCTCTTGACCCCAGGTCATGCTTCCCAAAATTGCCAATCTTCCAATCCCGGCGTCGTTCGTCGAGAAAGAGGGTTCGTCTTTTAGACCCCAAGATGTGCTCCACAATAGTCGGTCGAAGGATCTGATGCAGATACCAACTCCCGATCATCCATACCGCGCGGGAGATGTTGTCTTCCCGGGTTATTCTCATGTTCTACCAGTTGATAATTACTTATTATGTGTCTTTATTTTTGTTCAGCATGACACCATTGTGGGTGTCGGTAACAGTCCTCAATAGGGCATTCACTTATCGTAAATAGTTTGACACCATAGTGGGCGTCCTTGAGAGTCCTCCATGGTTAGAGAGGAGTTTTCCTTTATATATGTAGTTTCCTTATTCGTTTGTATTATTCGTTAAGTTCTGTCCCGTAGTTTACATAAACGGGGAGTGACTAAGTTACTGTGTGCACGTAAGTAAGGTATAACAGGTATAGAGCAAACAATACCGCAATTTAAATGAGCAATCCGTTATCATACTTCACACAAAACACACCGCAAGCGAATAAGCAAGATAGACAAACAATCCATTTTCATGCTTTAGTCTTGAAGTCATTGGCAAACAAGGCACACAGCACACAAGCCGTGTAACACGGCAACATACGAACCACACATGTCCATACCTTTTTCAGAAGTACGAGTCGTCTCAAACTCGGAGTTCCCAGTCGGAGTTCGCTACGGCCCTAGCGTTAATTAAAACAATGTGTCAGTTTATTATTTTATGTGACGACACTTTATATCGTATGTTATTCCCCTAGGTATGTTGTTACGTACTTGGTTTATATTGACTCTTAGAAATTCACATGCCTTAATTCTAGGCTCAACTTACTCCTAGAATATTCTTATCTTTGTTTTACATGTCAACTAAGTCCCGTTTCCTTAGTAAAAGGTTTAGAGCGTTTTAGGTGCTATTTATGTAACAAGTTTATGTAAAATAGATACAACTTGTCTAGTATGTATCCCCTCCTTAGGTAACCAGGTGCACACTGTTTTAACCTTAAACTTTAGCTTACCCCAAGGGCATTTACATCGACGTTCTACACGTTAATTATGTCAGAGTATTTTAAACGCTAATCATGTAGCAAACTATATAAGATAGATTTGCATTTGCCCCCGATGTATTCTTTCCTTAGCTAAATAGCTATGTTTAAAGCTTATTATTTACACAACAAGATTCCTCAAATACCTCTGGAATTTAATTGTACCGAAGCTCAAAAGGTTTCAAAATCTGAAACATAATTCTTGCATTACCTTATTTTACCCCACTTTTGATGTATCAAACTAGTACCTAAGGCTGCCAAGATATCTCTCCCACTATCTAGGTATATCAGTACGGTTCTAGGTCAATTTTCAACCCAATACAACCCTCTTAAACCATCTGTATTACAGTATACAGAACCTCAATTACAGAAAAAAAGAATCTGAGATCAGTCCTAGGTGTGTTTCTTCCTCATTTCTTTTTCTTGGTTTGTTAAACTGTCTTCTAAACCTCCTAATGAGTACACCCGCTTAACTCACTCTTTTAACATGTCGTGGGGTCCATTATTGAGCTATTACAACACCCTTAATCATCCTGTGAATCGATCCTACAGAAACCAAGTTCCAGGACAGAAACTGAAACATATAACTACCACTCTCTCTTCTTTTTTTTTTTTTGTTAGTTGCTATCATGTCTTTTAATCCGTCCCAAGAACTCATCTGTGTAGCTACGTGTCCTAGCCATACTTCAACCTCAAAACAACCTGAAGCAGCTCTGCTAAATACACTGCTGTATTTCATACACTGAACAGGGAGAGAAACTGCAAACTAAAACTGATATACTCCCTTGATTCCTTTCTGCTTATTCTCACTTTAGGCTTTCAATTCTCCCTCAACTCGATTACCCATCTAGCTATAGGTGTTAGTAACGTTTTAAACTCAAAATCACCCCAGTAAAACACTCACCCAGCTTCAGTACTCAAGCACACAGAAAAGGAATTTCAGAAACCAAAACACCAACCTGAAATATCGGTTTCTGTTAACATTTCATTTATTAACTTCTGTTACCGATCAGTTTTTTTTTCTTTGTTTCTCTCCCTCGATAATTTAGCTATTTAATTGAAGGTCTTAATATGGTTTTAATCCCCAAGACAGATTCCAAATGCCAAGGACAACATTTCTGAAAACTCTCAACATAGAAAACCACAACCTGATAAGGTAAACCCCAAAATCTGATAATTCCCCTTTCTCTGGTTACTTCAATTTTTAACTTTCCCACTGTGTTTACAGATTTGCTCAAGGGCATTAGAATGCTTTAGACTCACTAACCACTCAATACAACCTTTTATATTTCTCTGTAACAGAATCATACAGAACTTAAGTTCTTAGTAGAACTATAAAGCTGAAATACAATTGGTATCTTCTTCTGTTTCTCTTCTTGTTCTGTCATCTGCCTACCAACTTCTTTCCCTAATTGTTTTAGCTCCTTAGTTGAAGGTTTTGGTATGATTCTATTCTCAAAATATCTCCTAACAACGTTGGCTATATCCCTGAGAAGCAATTGTACAAAATCACCGATTTTCAAAATCTGAAACTGATGTTCTCTTTTTTTTTTCATTTCTGGTTTGCCAAGTTAACTTCTCATTCAATTAGTGGTTCACCACGATTTTACTTAAAGAGGAATCCTAAATCAACATTATTGAAGCCACTGAAACTCACTAAGCAGAATTAGGAAAACTGTAAGATTGAATCAGGAAAATCTGATATGGTTTTACCCCCATCCTTCTTTTTTTGTCTTTCTGTTTCGTGAAAGACCCTAGATTTCTACTCCCCTCATCTGGTTTAGTTGCTTAGCTAAGATACTAATACAGTTTTAACTCTACATTAACCCCACACTGCCTCTGAGAGTCCAATTTACAGAAAACCACAGAATCTGAAACTGAAGTTAAAAACAGGAGCAGATATCCCTTCTGGTGTCTTGTTTTCTGTTTTCTAAGCCATCTCCCATTTTTTCTCAACTTGTTTATTTACTTAGTTAGTGTTTAGTGATGTTTTAGGTTCATTAATAAGTTAATCCAACACTCATATGCCATTAATAATTCGGTTATACAGAAGACACAAAATTTCTGAACTGAGTAAACTGTAATCCTGCACTGATGTATCTTCTCTGTTATTATTTTTCCTTCTGTTCTCTTAATCTGATTTTCAACTTCTCCCCAAATCGTATAGCTTCCTTGCTATGTGTGCTTTAGTTCTAACCCCAAGCCGACCCACAACAACGTGGCTAAAGCTATGACTTCACAATACAGGAATTGAACTCTCTGAAATACTGAAACACAGAAAACCTGAATTGCAACATTTCTGTTCGATTCTGTTATGTCACTAATTGTCTCGTTTTTTTTTCTTTCCTTTCTCTAGCCTCCCAGTTGTTTACACTTAGCCCCGTGTTTTAGTAAGCTTCTAGCTTGGTCACTACGCTAATACAACACCTAGATTATTTCAGGCAGTTAACACACAGAAGCATATAAAATTTCAGAAACTAAAAACTACCTTGAGCTCCTAATTCTTACTTCTGTTTCAGCAGGCCAACTGTTTCCCTCAGATGTCTAGTTATTTGGTTACATATCTTAGTATAGTTTTGACTCTCAAAAACAGACCCAAGGAAATCTCTCAAGACTACTGAAAATTCACCTTTACTGAAATTACAGATTTCAGAAGTTAACCCACTGAGACGAACTCTTTGTTTTGCTTACAACTTGATTTCAAAGCTCTTCCCCAACTTGTTTATGACTTAGCTACGTATATAGTGGGGTACCAGTTGCATTTGAGTTCATAAATAAATCTACACTAGTCTGTAAAACCCGTAGACAAAACAAACCAGAAACAAGTCTGAACTCACAAAACTGACCGAGTTCCTTTTCTGTCACTTATTACACTAGTTTCTTCAGTTTGTTTCTGTTTTCTTTCCCCTTCAAAATACCTCGTATAACTTTTCAGTCAGGTGTAGGTGTAAGGTTGTGAATGCATTAGCCACTCAAACTATCCTAGGACAGTTGATACACCCAGGCTACAGGTTACAGATTGCATGGTTATCAGTTTTGGCAGGTTTGATTTCTTTTCTTTTGTCTTCTGATTCTGAACCCAGTTCAAGAATACTCACCAGTGATAGCTAGTTGTTCTTCCCTTTGTAGGTTTAGACACGCTCCCAGACTCCTTGTATTTTGGTTACTTGGCACGGCTGAGAAAAGACCCTCCTAACGTTAGGTGTGATTCATCAGGGAAAGTTATGACAGAAGCAGGGAAAAAAAAAAATTCATTTCAGAAATCTCACCCTCTTTGTTAAGTTTCAGAGGGAATCTTTCACAGCTCTACTTAGACATCACTTGAACAAAACCTATAGGGCTGCATGAGGAAATCAAGCATGAAAAGAACTGGGTGTTGAGTGATGAACTTTCAGACAGTAGCATCGACACAGAGGTAATAGGCATGTAGAAGGCATCTCTGAATTACTACCTGAGTTGAGCCTCAATGGTGGATACAGCAGGTGACAGAGTTAATGGTTCTTTTGGTTTTGTTCTCTGATTACTCCACTCCTCTAGTCATGCATGAACCATCGAGAAAAAGAAGGAGTTAGGCAGCAGTAGATCTCAGACGTGGTAAACAGAAGATGAACTGTAACTCGATAGTACTCACCTTGTGAATCAGAAATCAGAGGGAATTGGAGGTCGTTCCTGCCCATGCAGAAAATGCAAGGCAGGAGAGTGAAAGAATGGTACCTGGGTTTATGAACATAGTTAACACAAGGCACGGGGAACAATTTTGCAGAGTTGTGAGAACTTGAACCAAACAGGTTATGCGTGGGAATCTGTAGTGTATGGCTCTGGTGCATAGAATTTTGAACAGAAACAGGTTCTGTCTAGAGACTGGGAATAAGAGGGTGTTTGTGGTTTATTGTACAGTTTTCCTTGTCCCAGATGCTACCGAGAAGATAGAGTATGGAGATAATTGTTAGATAGGGGAGCTGGGTCTCGGGTTAACAAGAGCTGTCACGAGGGAAGTGTCTGTAGTCACTTTTTTTTCTCGATTCAGGTGCATACAGAGACTGAGAGGGCATGACATAGAGCGATAGCTACCGTGTGTCTGGAAGAGAATTCGGAGCCACTAGGATGCGCAGATTACAAGCAGTCATGGGCATTTGATTAAATATGCCACTACTGTCGCCTGGAGATTCGGTTCTTTGGCTCCTGTTTATTTGCTCGATCTGGTGCTTCATCAGGGAAGAAGAAGAAGGAGTTGGTGTTATGGAGAGCACGTGCCTCATTCGATTAGTTTTCCATTTACTTAGTCAATTCGGTACTAATTCTAATTCGTGTGGATTAGATACCGAATACGAGCATAGCTCAACCGGTTAAACATTCAGGAAAGGTACTGAGGTACATGGTTCGAACCTCAGTGGGAGTGTATTTTCTTCCTTTTCCTTTTCCTCTCTTTTTCTTTGTATATGCTATATACATGTTTAGTTATATATATATAAGCGACTATATAATATGTCGCGTTATTAATTTTATACGTTGCTAGTCATTTAGACGTACATGTATATTTATGTATGCCCCCCTTTTATTTTGTCACGTTTTAGTTATATGTAACTATGCGACGTTATTATTTATCATATATGACGCTGTAATATTGTAACACTTCGTATATGTATTTTCATAAACGTACATATATAAGTACGTGACCGTATTAATACAATACGTTACATGTATATACCAAGTTGATTGTTTGTATATTATTATACGTCCGGCTTATGAAACACGACCGGGTGATGTCCTCACGTTTATGATTTTATGCATTTAATTCGTTTAGGGGTGTTTCACTTCCATATAGTATAGACATGCCAATCTCCCCACTATGATCCACCCTGAGCATTGCATTTGGAGGGAAATCACTTATTGTCCATAACAACGCAGCATGCATCTGAAAGTTTTGTCTCTTAGAAACATCATAAGTGTTGACTCCCATGCTCCCTAACTATTGCAGTTCAGCAATAAGAGGCTGGAGGTAAACATCAATTTCCTTTGGGATTCTTTGGACCCGGAATCAAACATGTTAGAAAAAAAAATTCAGCTTTCATACACATGTTAGGCAGAAGATTGTCTGGAGTTAAAATGATAGGCCACAGTGAGTAATGTAATATCCCCAAAACTGGGCTAGTTCTAAGTTCGGTACACGCCGCGCACTACGCTAACCGAGAGTACGCAAGGCTACTAATTGAAACACATCTCAAACCCAAAGATAAATACTTATATAAATAACTAGTAACGTAGATTTACAAAAGCCCCAAAACAAAAGTTAGATCCAAAGTCAGAAAGGCCCGAAGACTACATCAACAACAAAGTGTCAAAGCACAAAACTACCCAAGTTTTCCGAAACAGAAATAAACTGAAAGTCTCCATAATAGAATCATGATCCATCACTGATCAATCTGCAAAGTGTTAGTGGAAAGGGGTGAGCAACCATAGCTCAGTTTACAGCAAACTCCATCAACGAAGTATGATCAAAATGTTGTAAACAATATAACATTATAAATAGATAAGCACATCAAAATTGTAACCTTCACAAAACATAGTCTTATATCAAAGTTGTCAAAGCTCAAAAATAGAATGGAAGCGGAAGCCAAAACACACTTAGTTGAACATATCAGAGTTCACAAAACAGAGTGGGATGCTAGTTCTAAGCATGCACAAATAGGGTCAAAGACCCATGGATCAGAAGATCCTCGACAACGTAGAAATGGTCTGAAGACCAATGGACCCGTCGGTCTCAAAGCAGAAACGAGGAAGTACCCGTGCACATAACATAATGACTTTACACAAGATGTTATGGGATAGGTCGACCCAACCATCCACAACTCAGAAAGCAAAGAAACTAGGTCCCAAAATATAAACTTACCTTTCATAACGGAAGTGCATAAACATGCGCAATAACATGAGTAAATCACTTAATCAGACTTAGGGGATCATAACCCCGCAAACGGAAGTCAAAACGGAGATCAAAAGCACATTTTAGTCAAAGTCAGAAGGGTTTCCGGACCTAAGTCTGGGCCTGGAAGTTTGGACGCATGTCTTGACTCAAAACAGAGACGTCTGGACTTGTGTCCGGGCTTGGATGTCTGGACAGAAGTCCGAAGAAAATATACGTGGTGGTGTTTGGACTTGTGTTTGGGCTTGGAAGTTCAGACACATGTCGAGACTTCAAAACAGAGAGATGTTCGGACACGTGTCCGGATGCATGCCGAGACTTAAAACACCAAAACATCGGGACACGTCTGGACTTGTGTCCGGGCTTGCAAGTCCGGACATGAGCCAAGACTTGAAACCCAGATTCGTCCTTGCACCCAGTGCGGATCAATCTGTACCCATTACAACCAACTAGCTACAAAATTCAAGAGGGCTTTGAAGAGGATCGAGCACATGGAGAAAGCTAACAAGCCAAATGGCCTCGATTACTTTTCTATGGCGTCATACCCCGAGGTTGATCTCCCTGCAAAGTTGAAGCTGCCCACACTTGCTAAACTAAATTAATCCAACAAAAGATGAGGTAGTTATGTGTTTAATATTTATGAATTATTAATTTTATTCCGGTTTTATATATGTTTTAGTTACTTTTTAATAACTTTTTTAAAATATTTATATTTTTGTAGAATTTTTTTTTTGTAAAATTTCATAAAATTCCGCTTAATAAAAAATTGACATATTGTGAACTTGAAACACGATCCATAATGTTAGAGGTAAAATACTCATTAGTCTATTCATTTCACAGAATAGGGATATATTGTGACTTTCAAAACTTTTTATGGATATATGAAAAATAAGATTTGAAATCAAGAGATATAGTAAATTATGAAAATTTTAGGAGTATATTATGATTTTCTTAATTATAAATCGATGCTTTAAATTCAACTTCAAGATAATAAATCTAGTTATTACTTTTGGTTCATATGCTTATTTTTAAAGGGCAAATTCTTGCTTACAACTGGTTGTAGCCAAGTTGGCTACATCTAGGGACATTTCAGTCAAATTAAAATAAGAAGAATGAATTGGTAAAGTGGCGCGCTCTACTTCACGGTCCTTTTGTTTTTTTTTCTTTTCTTTTTTCTTTTTTATTATAAAACCTTTAAATTATTATAACTTTTAATATATAGATCTAAAATAAAAAAAAATTATATCATTGTTCATGTAAATTTAAGCTCTTCAAACCAAGACCATTCATGGATATGTTTTGATAGCTTTAAAAAAAATATTTTTACATGTATATGATGATACACTAAAATGATAATATGATTCATTAATTTTGTATTATGATTCATTAAAATTGATATTATGATTCATTAAATAATAAGTGGTGAATTCGATGTTTTTATATTTTAATGTGATGATGTACATATTTTAATGTGAGAATGTACATGTTTTAATGTGACAATGTACATGTTCTAATGTGAGAATGTACATGTTTTTTAATGAACATCTGCACATGTTTTTACGGTCATCTGTACATGTTTGTATGACCGTCTGTACAAGTGTTCTCCCTTATATGTACATGTTTTAATCTAAGGATGTACATATTTAATGATTTGTACAGGTTTATATGACTATCTATATGTTTTTAACGCGAGGATGTACATGTTTTTACGTGAGGATGTACATGTTTTAGTGAACATTTGTACATGTTTGTATGACCATCTGTACAAGGTTTATTCTATGTTCTGTGCACTTTACATGTAAAAATAATTTTTTTAAAAGTTGTCAAAATATATCCATGATTAGTCTTGTTTTGAAGAGCTTGAAATTAAATGAAAAATGATATAATTTTTTTTCATTTTGGACTTATATATTATAAATTACAACAATTTAAAATCTTTGTAATAAAAAAGGGAAAAAATTAAAAAAAAAAAAAAACAGGTGCCAGGCGCACACTTTCATTAAAAAAAAAAAACCAAAACGTAGGTATGTAGCCAAATTGGCTACAGTGACCTATAGCCAAGACGCCCTGTTTTTAAAGTTACCTTGAACTATTTATTATCATAATAAATAAATCAAACAAACAATAATATCTAATAAAGATAATGTTAACCTTAATTGTGTTAACCGTAACAATGATCGTAGAATAACTCTACTTATATTTATATTTGCTTAGAGAAGTAGCCATGATCTCTAAATGTGCACCATTAAACTTGATATACCACACCATTCACCTTTACTTTTTTAAAATACTAAGTAATTGTTTGAGTTAGAATAAAAAATAGGAAAAAAACAATCCAATTACTATATAATCATAAATTATATATTTAAACAATCTTTATATTTAATTTAAACAAGTTGAACAATTTTTATAATAATATAAATTATAATTTTCATCAATCTTTTTGAAAAAAAAAACAAATATAAACTTCAATGAACAGTATATTCACGGTAGAACCGGTTATAAAATATAGGGAAAATTCAAAAGATACTACTGTTTAAGTTTCTAATTCACAAAATACCACTGTTTTTTTATAATTCAGTTTTAAATATGCTTAAACGTTGTTCAAAATTGATGAAACTTTACATATGAGCTTAAAAAACTTCAAATTTGATATTGGACCAAAATATAACACTTTAGCATCGTCCATGTAAAGTTTCATCAATTTTGGATAACGTTTAAGCAGGTTTAAAGCTGAATTACAAAAAAAACAGTGGTATTTTGAATTAGAAACTTAAACAGTAGTATCTTGTGAATTTTCCCTAAAATATAATTTGGTGAGAACAAGTACTATTATTGTTTCGATTCAAAAGAAAGCTAGGATAGATTAACCGAAAATCAGGCACATTTGACTTCGTAAGGTCCCACCCCACGTAGTAGAGTTTTTTTTTTTTTTTAAGGAGATTATTCATATATAATAATAACCCAAATTCAGGGGTTTAGAGCCGGTTTAGGGTTTTGAAACCGTTTCCCTCCCGCGAGTAACGGTTTCCCGATTCTTTTGCCTCGTCGAATTTGTCGGCTAGGGTTTTCTTAATCTTCGATGTTGTGTTATATCTTCATTTATTTAAAGAGTGTATCTTCATCTTCCAATTCATTCTTTCTGGTGACAATTTTCAATAAGGGCTCTTTAGGTTTCGGATTCTTCAACTCTGTGTTTGTACATATACAATACTGTGGGAGACCTCAAATTTTGTGCGCTCCTTTCCTCTTCTGATTTCTTTTTCACATCCATTTTCTACGTCTTGCATAATCACAGAATTCTTTTGATTTGTTCAATTACTCGTAGTTTCTTCGTGACATGAAGTTTGAATATGTTTCCTTCAGGACACTGATGCAATTTGTTCGACTTATGAATCCAATTGCTCTTAGATTTTGTTTGATTGACCAGTTGTGTTGAGATCGTCGGCTTTAGCGTTCAGTTGCCGTTGAATCTGCAGATCGATTGTACTACATACTATTCGAGTTTTGGTGGGCCTTTTTTTTTTCTTTCCCACTCAGATCTTGAGGATTGACTTTGATCATTCGAGGTTCGGGTTTGTGTATGTTTTAATCTTAAATTCTTAACTACCATTATTCAGGAGTTCTGAAATCTTTTGATTGCTGAGTTACCCCTGAGACCGCTACCCCGTTATATCGAGATTTCAGATGAGTTCTAGTGATCCTTCTCCCCCTTTTGTCCATCTTCCATCACTTCCCAATGGCACTGATTCCATGGTACTCTGGCCACAGTTTCCCATTGACAATGAATCTAACTTCCACATCGATTATCCCCCTCCATTCAAAAGGCCCAAGATTTTGGATGAAAACTATCTACCTTCTACTCCTTTCCCACCCACGAGTTCTAGGATTACTCGTACAAACCCTGTGGTCAATCAGCCCACTGGTAGAATCTTCTTCAAAACTCGTCCGTGTACCAAATTTAGGATGGGTCAATGTCGCAATGGCGAAAATTGTAACTTTGCGCAC
The DNA here is from genome assembly GCA_023374045.1 of Limonium bicolor. NCBI lineage: Eukaryota > Viridiplantae > Streptophyta > Magnoliopsida > Caryophyllales > Plumbaginaceae > Limonium > Limonium bicolor. The sequence goes on along the minus strand of CM041781.1, from coordinate 293,539,145 downwards.
GGAGAAGAAGACCTCAGAAAGCCTCCTCCCAATTGGCAAGAGCTGGTTCCTGGACGGGCAGATGGTAGAGGAGTTGGAAATGGTGGAAATTGGGAGGATGATGATAAGATCATCCACAGGATGAAGATTTGCAAGAAGTTCTACAGTGGGGAGGAGTGCCCTTATGGTGATAAATGCAATTTCCTTCATAAAGAGCCTGCTAGATTCAGGGATCCTCTCCCTGTGAGGAACAGGGATAATGCTATAAGGGAGAGTTCAGCAATAAGCATTGGGACATTGGGGCCTCCTCTGGCACAACAGCCAATATGTGGAATCGATCAATATACTGCCCGTAAGGTTGGTGAAGCAGGCTATGATGCTTCAAGAGAAAATTTGAGATCAACCTACTTCAAGACAAAGTTCTGCGCCAAGTGGGAGACAACGGGCCATTGCCCTTTTGGTGAAAAATGCCATTTTGCGCATGGTCATGGAGGTACTAACCGTAGCATCTATGCTTGCTATATTACATATCCTGTAGTTGACTTTTAATATGTTCTTATGGAAGACCCTTTTGTTTGTGGGATCAATTCGTTCTGTTTTTGCTGCATTGATCTGTGTAGTTTTGATTAATGTTCTGAACCCTTTGTCATATCTGTATAGTTCAGTTTTTGCCTCATTGATCTGTGTAGTTCTGATTGATGTTCTGAAGCCTTTGTTATATCTGGTGAACTCTAGCATCCTAGTCATCTGTAAGGAGAAAAAGATAACTGTTAACAATTAAATTTGTAGATAACATAAATTTGTGTTGGCTCCTATTTATTTTTATCTAAATTTGTTCTAATATTGAAGGTTTCTTTCTCCTCAAGAGCTCTGCTTGTCAAACTCAAGTAGTACTTCCTGTGCCAAGAAAATTCTGCAATAGTCACAAGAGTTGTACGTTAGGTTATGGTCATTTTGTTTTATAGGCTACTTTGATCTATTTCAAATCATTCCTTATACCTTTCTGTTCTTTTCCTTTTTTGGGTGAATAGAGTTACAGCTTGGTGGTCATCCAGGTGAAGAACTAGCAGTTTCGGTCTCTGGTGTGCCAAAGCCCATTGTTCCTGCTCCTGTTACTGAACCTGTTGGAACAGCTAATAAGGCTGATGCAACCTGGCCTGCCCAGAATCAAGAAGGTCGGAGAAAGAATAACTGCCTTTTGAAGTGGAAAGAAACTAAGAAAATCAACCGTATTTATGGAGATTGGATTGATGATTTGCCCTTGAACTTGCCTAATGAAGTTGAAAATTAACAGTACGATTATTGGATTAATGTTGTGGCGATGTTGAATATAGGATATAGATTACTGAAGTTTGTAGAATCGACGCCTTCGTGCATTTTTGGTAGTGATGATAATAAAAAGTTTTGGCCTTCTTATTCTTTCTTTTCTGGGATTTCAGTTGTTGGATAACTGAAAGGGTTTCAATGAATTCTCTTTTGGAAGAATTCTATAGCTGTGTTACTTCAAGCGATCATGAAGACTTGTATTTTACAAACAATAAGATATTTAACATATGTCTAGTGCCTGGAGATTGGTTACATCATCTACGAACTGTCTATTTTTATCTTCAGTTCATCGTCAATTAGTTATTTACTTATGGGGAGGGAGAAGTCCGTCTGTTACTTGTGCTTGTTTCATTCCTAGTGAGTTTTTTTATTCAATTGACAGGCGAGGTCGTGTTTGGCACACAAATGATGAACATCAATTGATAAACAATATTACGTCTCAGCAAAGTAGATAAAACTCATCAGATGTATTCTTTTGAAGTTGGACGAGTATGTGATACGTATGTGATACGTGTAAGGTGGCTCATGAAGGTAGTCTGATGGTCTAAGCTTGTCAGTGACTCCAATATCGGAATTGGAGAGCTGCCCCATGCTGTGTCTACTCCTGGTCCCCATGCCATTACCTATAATCGCTTATTTACATGGCCATTTAAGGGAAAAAACACTTCCTGTTTGAGACAATTTCGTAATATTTCTTTTCTAGTTTGTTGCATTTAGCAAAATGATTTAGAAGAGGTTTCTCGCTTGCTTTTTAGTATTATGCCACCAATTTTTCTGCATTGTCTATTGTGAACAATGTTAAATATTGCACGCACCCACTGTGCAGCATCCATTGCGATCTGGTCATCTCTTCGTTGTATTAATGTAATAAAAGCATATCAGAGTTTCGTAAAATGGTGTGAAGATGGTAATTTTTCTCTCCGATGTACTGACAAATTTTAGAAGTTTCTGGTGGAATTTTCTGCAATCTTGTTATTTTCCTCGTTTGGGAAGGATCTAGCAAGAAGTTCTCCCTTATGTTGTGCTGCATATGATGAATATGTCTCATGCCTCTGTATGAGAATGGATTAACAGAACAAGGTACAAAACGACAGAACTTTTCAACTTCGCCTTTTTCTGTACGGTATGCTTTTATCATCCCTGTGCCATTCTAGTTGAAAGAGCACTACAACTTGTACTCAAGCAAGGGTTTATGCTACCTCACCACTCTAACAGTGCAACTGTGCATACTTTTATCTGCATGGATTTTGCTTTGAGCTTCCCCTTTTCTTTTGCACAGAGATTTATGTGTACAGGTTTCAGTTTATATTCCATCTCCCGCATATCAGGTAACTTTCATTTTTCTCGTCTAATGTGTTCATCATCTCAAGCTCCATTGATAGAATTTTTCTTGTATGTTTTGACAGATCGTGCCCATTTCACTGTAGACCTGGCCAGAGCGTCCATGGGATCTAAGCATCTCCTGAGAAGTGGATCATCTGGGGGAAGAAGAGCTTGCAGTTCATCTGAAGCCAGGATGACAGTATTCACAGCTCTAACTAGAAGGATCTGTATGGCAATCCTGAGTAGATTCTGGGCCCCCTCCATGTCTTTTCGTCGTAGAGCGTGGATGGCTGGAATTACTATTTGCTCCATCGTTTGTCTGTCTGGCAAGACAACCTCAAAACCCTGAACATGGACATCAAGTTAAAGAATGATGAAATGTTTGTCGTTAAGTCCAGATGATCATATCATGGCAGCTTAAAGATTTGTATTAAGATAGAAAATTTTATGATTTGGTCGTAGTGTGTGTATCCTTTGAATCTGGTTCACTTGTATACTCCTGGCCAAGGTTGATAATTCTCTGTCAAGCTCTATTATTGTTTGGTTGTAGTTTTGTATTTAGCTTTTAGCAAAAAAAAAAAACACTAAGATTTTTTAAGGGAGGGTTGACCTGGATGGTCGAACTATTCTTAGCCTTGATAAGTCCCACAAACAGCTTGGACCATGTGCTCTTAACAGTTTGACCTATAGGCACGCCCCAATTTGACCTACTGTAGTATCCTTAAATGAATTTCTTAACTATTTGAACTCTAAATATACACGGAAGATCCTAATGCGGCTTATTAATGACACAGATTCAGGCCACTGGTCCGTTTTCAGAAACAAGAAAATACCAATGGAGTAAAAAAAAAAAAAAGAACTTTCGTGAATTTAACTAAGAATACCTGTTTTTGCAGCTCATCTTGGTAAACTCCAGCCTTGAGAACTTCATCAGTAGCAATGACACCAATCCTGAGATTACTCCCAGCTTCAATCGGCTTTAATTTAGCCTCTTTCAGCTCCTTCGCAGCACACTCACCCATATGCAAAACAGTCAGGGAGCATCTACCAGATATCTCTTTGAACCAAGTGTGAGAGAGATTGCACGGTATCACTATACAGCCAGCCCCTGATTCTTCCAGAAATACCAGTTTCCTCCTAAGATTTTCAACAATTTGAATATGATTCTTATGGGCACATTCGGATGAACAGGTTGTTATTGTTTCGTGCGGTCGGATTAGTTCTTTGTAGAGAGATGGTTCACTGCAGACCACAAAGGAGACAGATCCTTTTTCATATCCATCTCTTGTGCTGCACCATACTAGCTTCTCGAGAAAAATCAATGTTGAGAACACTGAGAATCCTCCAAGGATTCCCACAGCCGTGTTTTCCATGGGAAGCGATGGGGGCTGGGAGCTGCTGCTTGATTTTGATGGGATATTCTTGCAAAGTGGTGGTGGGTTCTTTATGACATCGTGATGGGTTTTGACTGAGAGGGAAGAAGATTTATGCACAGATGCAGCAGCAGAAGAAGAAGAGGGTGATGCAGAGTTTGACCTACTTCTCTTTGAAGCTCTATGCTTGTTTCCATTATTATTACTCAAAACTGAAATTCGGGAATGATGATGACGAAGGTGCTGCTTCAGAACATGAAATGAGATTATTGCTGCTCTACCACCATAAGATACCCTAATACCTTTCAGCATCATGGTGTAGATAGGGCAGAACTCTTCAAGATTTCCTTAGCAAACACAACGCAGAAAACAGCCCTGAATTTTCCCACCTGTCATGGGCAATGGAAGGTACAAAAAAAAGGTTTGGCCACTTCAGCAAACTCTAAAAAGGAGAAAACGTCAGGAAACATCGAGAACAAAGCTACGGGTGGTGGATCTTGTGCTCTTTTTCAATAACACTACCCTTCTTCAGGAAAAACTGAAGCTGGGATCGCCAGAGAGCTTTGAGGTAACAATAGAGAGGTAAGGGATAGGCCTAATTCTTAACAACAATTGTCATCTTATCTTCTGTTTCTTTTTTCTTTTCTGCTTCTGGTATTTATTGTACTTTCAAAGAAGGGTATTGCAGAAGGTCAGTAACAGACATCTTTTTGTCACTTCATATCTACTCTCCATAATGGAATCTGACAAATTTGATAAGGATGTCACGTGGTAGGACACTGCCGATTGTATATAACTCCATCGGAGTTACAAAATTGTCTGTGCTTAGCAACTTGATTGATGGTCGATTGAACTAGAAGCTAGTGGTTGTTGCTGTTTAGTGTTTTTCATATTTAGGAAAATCCTTTTTTTCCTTCATAATTCACAATACATTTTTTTGCGTTGATGTAAATATTTGGGATTCTCTGCCATTTTTATCAATGTACTATTTATTTACTCTATTTGTATGGGTGGAATGCTGTAGATCAACCAAAGAAGAACCCAGCTACATGATGAAGGGCCCTACTTAAAATCGACCAACTAGGCCCTTTAGACAAGTGTTTTGGCCATAAACCTGAATCCAACTTTTGACAACGATTATGCTCCTAGGCAAATGGAGATCATTACTGTGCGTTGTCGTTCCTTGATAGCACGCAGTGTCACTAAATTTGCGCTCATTGGATTCGATTAAATTATTGAAGTCTATATTTTGAGTTAAGATCATTATTCTATCGACACGTTTAGCGGTCATTTAAAGCCGTAGTTGGCAGATTCGTTTACCTGTGGCTGTGTCTGTGTGGTAGGATTTATCTTCTCACATGGTTTGGTCACACTTCGATTTCACTTTGGACAACAATTATAATGCTGGGTTTTGTCATAGGAGGACCGCCCTCGCTAATAAAGTCTTTTAGCTCGGTAACATTTGACATCAGGAATTCAGAGAGTAGGGGTCGAGATTTGAGTATATCTGTAAGTTGCTCTGTTTGAGGAGCCCGAATTTCCCCCGGGATTTGAGCCTGGAGGTGGCCCATCTGGACTGGGGTTTTACCTGAATGATGATGTCAAGGAGGAAGTTAGGCAAGTTCTTTCGCTAGCAAAGAAGCTTAGTTGTCAGGTCTTAGATGAAGGGCGTGCCCTGAGCAACTACGAAGAGATCATCCGTGAGCAGTGGCGAACCCAGAAATTTTGTTTAGGGGGGCTAAAAAAATTTTGACACCTAAAAATTTTGTTTAGGGGGGCTAAATTTGTTTTGACACTAATTTTCTTTAAAACTTTATATTATGTTGTATTTTTAAAAAATTTAGGGAAAATTCACGAGATACCCCTGTTTTCTTTTGTAATTCACAATATACCCCTGTGATTTTAGTAATTTAACTTTAAACATGCTTAAATGTTTTCCAAAATTGATGAAACTTTACATGGATGATGCTAAAGTGTTATATTTTGGTCCAATATCAAATTTGAAGTTTTTTAAGCTCACATGTGACCTGTGGGACCCAATGAACAGTCACATATTCATTGGGTCCCACATGTCACATGTGAGCTTAAAAGGCTTCAAATTTGATATTGGATCAAAATATAACACTTTAGCATCGTCCATGTAAAGTTTCATCAATTTTGGACAACATTTAAGCATGTTTAAAGTTGAATTACAAAAATCACAGGGGTATATTGTGAATTACGAAAGAAAACAGGGGTATATCGTGAATTTTCCCAAAATTTATAAGAGTACTTGACAAATTTTTAAAATTTGGGGGGGTGGGGGGTGGAGCCCTCCTAGCCCCCCTCTCGGTCCGCCTCTGTCCGTGAGCACAGTGGTTCCTCTAGATAGCGATGTCAGGAGTCCAGGGGTGATGCAACAGTTTGTGTTGATAGTTGTTCACAGACCAGTTCCAGGAAGAGCCTAAGGGCTAAAAAAGACCTTGTGGGTTTTAATAATTTCTCTCGTCTTAGCAAGGTTGTTAGTAGGGGTAAGCGGAGAGTAAGAGCGAAAACTAAAGGTTAGGATGTTATTGTTTGCGTGTAAGGGGAGTATGGGTAAGGTATGGGTTCTCTTTGTTCTTGTAAGGACCATATTGATATGGTTGTATTACCGCGTTTGCGGATCTATTCGGCCTCACGCCTTTAATTATCTAAAAAAAAAATCTGCAAGTTGTTATAAATGTTAATATTTTTGGTATATAGTCTGTTGGAGATATAATAAGTGATGTTAATTTTTTTGGGATTGTACTACACTTCTCTTAGATTTTAACACTATTGAAAACGGATGTCCACATCATGGTTCACAGCCTTATTGTCATTCACAATGGTTCGTCTTATTGTCATTCACAAAATTAATTTTTTTTATTGGTGACAGTAGTGGGTGAGTTTCGAACCCATGACCTTTGGTTCAAGGGTATCTCTCCACTCCTTCCACTACTGACCATAATTACTGCTTTATAATCACTATAAACAACTATCTTCCCAAAACCAGCTTGAGATGCCATTCACAATCCAAAAGAGATTGTCCTAGCTTCTTATGTGCTTGGCTCACATTTTCATCCTGACCCCAAAAACCCAGCTGCACTAATACAACCATCATTCCGCACACAAAGTGCCCCAAGACTGCAGTCATCATTTGTCCCAACACTCACATTCACAAAAATTGCTATCATATCTTGATCATCAGGTGTCGTCATCTGTCCCTCTTGCTGAGCCATAATTTGTTGAACATACACCGATGTTACTGTGAGCGTAATGGTATAAACCTGACTATATTGTACCGCAGTCAACGCAGCGCGTCTAAAATCAGAGATATGATCTGTTTCTGAAAACACTTGAGTTTACTCCCATCCATGCTCCAATGTTCATGCCTCCACAACTCTATTGTCATTCACAAAATTAATTACTGCTTTACAATCCCTAAAACATGTGCTGATGTGTAGGCCATGGAAAGTGCATAAGTGTGAAGTGTTCTTACTCTACTTGATTGGTCTCTTTCTCCATTTTTGTTCAATAGTCAAGGCTGGTTTTGGTGTCGACGTTGGAGAACAAAGAGACTCTCTCCCTAAATTTGCATTTTCACAAGTGATCCGTGCTTTTGACGGTAATACAGATGTTAGTTCGTTACATAATGCATGCATGATCACGAAGCTAGTTTCGATGTCTTAGATGTTAGGCGGTGATAGTTTTTTTGGAAGATGATACGGGTCAGCCATGGGTTGTTGACCTTTTCTTACTTTTGTGGTTGTGGATTTTGTTTTTTTGTTGTTTGTTTATACACTTTTCATTTCTTTGGGGAAAGGGAAAGTAAATGAATTACTCGAAAACCCCGTAACTTAATCCGTCGTCTCTTACTTTTCCCAATACTCTTTTAACCAGTAAATGATATTCATTTTCCAATAACCAACATCCATTAATTAATGATCGTTAACTAAGGGCATCCACAATGGTGTGGATTCCACCTATAATGTTAAAAGAGAAAAAGAAAATGATGAGGTGGAGGAGAGAGGATGTGAGAGGGTTCTTAACTAAACACCCTCTTTTTAGAGAACCTAGGTAAGTAAGAGAGAGATTGTGAGAGAGATAATAATAATATTTATTGGTGGTGGAATCCACTTTCACCATTGTGGATGCCCTAAGAATTGGTGACTGACTATTGATGCTCATTCATCATTAATCGACAAACTTACCGGCTCTTATTTGTTTATCTTGGTTACGGTTACACATTTAAACTATCAAGTAATCAAACTAATGTATAATTTTCTAAAATATATTTTTAAGTTATTAGCCTCAGTACTATTTTTCGTCTCACATTAATTAAGCTATCTTTATAGTCAGGAGTGTATATTGCATTATTACACGCTCTGATAATAGCAATGAGTCCCTGGTCAGTTATTTTGTTAGTGGCCAGACCTAATTACTTAGATAAAATTAAAAATTAAGTAGAATAAAACGAGAAAATATGAATCCGGGTGGGTCCCGCGTCAAAACGCTGATCAGGACACTAGTATCATAAACGTAATTAATATTCATTAGTGAGGGTACGGGTGAGGTGACAATATCCGTTGCATACCCAATTCACCCGTCCACCCGATCCATATTTTAGTGGGTGATAACCTAAAATAAACAGATTAAAAAAGGTAATGAGCATAACAAGTGATGGGTAGGATCATACAATGGTGAAGATTTTTTCAACAATCACCCGACACATCATTTGTTCTCACCCGATTCATCGTTTCATCCAAATTTTTTAAAAAATTATAATAAAACCCCTCAAATTTACTTAGGACATCGCAATACTGTGGATTTCACTCATAATGATAAAAAAAGAATGATGAGGTGGAGTAGAGATGTAACACCCCAACTACTAACAATACACTTAACAACACCTTGCAGCGGAAATCACAACTCACAACATAACTTAAACTCCTTGGTGTTACACACCGTTAGCCACCTACGTGGCTAACAAGGCTAACATACATACATTGTATCGGTCTGATGGACTAAACTCCCGAGCAACTACACAAAAATCCCGTTCCATGTCCAACAATCATTATACACTTACATTACAGCTGTACCGAGTAATTACCAACTAACGCCGATACATTTTCGGTCTTACTACACCTATAATACATCCACAATTCTCATGACTACCACATACAAACACTACCCCGTCCTACTCTCGAACGGCTTCCAGTTCCTTGTACCTGAAAAGTATGGGAGCCCCCAAAGGGGGTCAGCACCTTTGCTGGTATGGTAATCCCGCAGCCCGCATGCTACCGGGCCACGTACAACTAATTGTCATCTTAGCATGCGATTGATTTTATTTAAAACATGCACACATTACGAACATACATCATGCTTAAAAGCACACATCCGTTAACAGAACACAAACACAAGGTTAGCACACACAACGTAACAACACATTTCACCTAATAACATACACAAACTTAATTCCATTCTTCTTAGAGAACATAAACTTTACTTAGGGAGTGCCGGGGTGATAGAAGCCCGAGCACAACATACATACATTTTCTTTACTTAGGTGTGGCGGCCTCATATAGGACCGATTACACCTTACACAATTTCCCCCTAGCTCCAATAATGATGAGGTAGGTAAGCCTTGGTTAAGCTTGTGGGTGGTTGTAATTCAAGGAGGAAAAACAACCGTAACATAATAAAGAGGGAGTCGAAGCGAACTTAGGCATCGACACCCTACCAACATTAAACATGATTTCCCCCTACCCGATTGGAAGTTGGGTAGGTAAGCTTTGGCTAAGCTAATGGGAGGTCGAAATCCAATGAAGGAAATCAACCCTTAACATAACAGGATGGGAGTTAATTCACATATATACATCAACTCCCAAACAATACGCGCGACCGGGACAACCGGATTCCTCTCCATACATAACATATACTTATTAGTTAAAGGTTCCCTTATGGAACTTATCACATACATACATCACATAACGTTACTAACTCGGTTAGACACATAAGGGAAATCACATCCCATTTCAACAACACGGATAACAGTATCCAACAACGACAACATATTAAACAAGTCACATACATCACACTTAATCACAACATACACTAACGCACGGATAGCCGTAGTTAGAACGTGCCCATGGGTTGGGACGTTTATTCCGAATACCGATCTCTTATGTGAACCTAAGGTCGGTTAACTATTATTTAACACATAATTAAGGTTAAGCGGTATCGGAATTGATTACGCCACAATAATGAATTACTATAAACTCATTTCATGCTTTATCTTGCAAGGTGGCAAAACACACAGAAAAACACATTGGCATACAAGCCGGTGTAATCCGGTAGGACACAGGTTGCAAGAAAACCATACCTGTCACCGAAGGTTCACTCTAACATCCCATCACACGTTCCTCGAAAACTCTTTGAACAACTGGTAACATTATAACTATCTCCATTAACATCGGGGTAATATAATTATTTAACGACTAGTGCGCCCATAACTAACCCCGTTATCCCGTTATACTTAATTTTACTCTTGTGATCTTAAGTTCACAACTCTCACATCAAACCTAACACTTGTCTACACATTTTGAGGCCTTTACATGTCACCAAACAAGGCCTAAACATCATCCAAAACCATTACCATCCAATCCCCTATCATTAGAAGGCTGAAGCACACAAAAATGGAGTTCAAAAGATTATCGGTCATTTTAAAATCAAAATATACATAAACATATGCCAAAACATGTCAAAACAGATAGTACTCGAAAAGAGGAATCCAACGCCGCAAACGGCACTCAAAACGGAGTTCAAACGAAAAAGTTATGCAAAAACAAAGGTTGGTCCGAACATGCGTCCGACCTTGCATGTTCGGACATAAGTCGAGAGTTCTGAAAATTTTCCGTCGTATGATGTCCGAACTTCAATGTTCGGACACATGTTAGGACATACCGAAAACTGCAAAATCCATTACGGAAAACAACTAGAACCAAGCCACAAATCCCCCACAAAACATACATAACTTATAGTAGCAAAATAGCCCATCGAAAACACATTTCCACGGGGTTTTAACACATCATACACCCATTAAAATCAACCGAAAACATCACCAAATCAAAGAGTCAAAAACACTCATTTTCTACCAAAATTTCGCCATAACCTCCCCATAAACTCTACACATTCATCCTCATCAATTTCCATCATTTTCATCCCTCATCTAGCCACACCCTTTCAAGGGTCCTAACAGCACTTAACACAATCCTCAAATTCATCAACAACAATACAATCACCATAAACTCCATAACCACAATATCAATCACAAACTCAAAACATTTGGCTCTAAAGGCCCTCCATTCAACATTAATTCACAAACCTCTTCTAACATCAATTGAACACATTCCAACATATATCTCAATCCACAATTTGGGTTCATTAATTTGTTTACCCATCCCAAACACTTAAACAATTATAACAAGGTTTAAGGTGGATTCCTTACCTTAATTTCACAAGTTTCCTTAATTCTCCTCTTGCTCCATATCTTCTCCAAAATCGGTTAAGAGGGCATGGAGTTTCCAAACTCCATCCCAACATTCAAGAACACAAAACACACTCAATTAATTATCTAAACCCTTGCAATATTTCAATTCAATCAAAGGGCTAGAACACAAGGTTAGGGTTTACCTTTGTGAAGCTTTCAAGAGGGATTTTCACCCTTGAATCAAGAGGGGAACTTCTCCACCATTGAAGGATCAATTTGGAGCTCAAGAACAAGGAGAAAACAAGGTATCAAAAATGGTGAAAAATTGATTACACCAAGAGTTGAAGGAAAAATGACTTTCTCTTGGAAATTTTTACCTTAGAAGGAAGAGGAGACTCCAAGCTTCTCATTGGTGCCATTTTCTCTTCAAATGGGGAAAACCCATGGAGGTCAACTTCATCCTTTTGGAATTTTGAAAAGAGAGGATGATAGAGGAAGATGAGAGGAAGAAGAATATGTGATTTATTTTTGATTTGGAGCTCAAATGGAGCTTGGAGATGAAGAAGAAGTGAGGAAGCCATTGTTGGCTTGTGGAGGAGAACTCCATCGGCAGAGAGGGAGGAAGGAGCCGGCTGGGAAAGGAAAGAGAGGAAAGAGAAAAGGAAAGAGAGGGGAAAAGAAAAGTAAGGAAGGAGAGAGAGTGAGGGGTATTTGTGCCCTTTGTTATTTTGGCTCTCTCTTGACTTAATAAATTAGCTAACTAGTCATGTGTGGGTGGGTTGTCTACATTAATAAAACCGGTCCACTAATATAAACATACTGGAGCGTTTTTCGTCTTTTAACAGAAAACGCTTGTTTATTTACCCGGTTTAGCACTATTCACTAACCGGGACCGTTTTCCGGAATTTTCTCATTCCTATAATTTTAATGGTTATTAAACTCCCATTAATGTTTAATTATAGTTACATAATCAACTATTATTTTTACGGGGTCATTTAAACTGTTTAAAGTCACGTTTTCGGGTTTTCTCGAAAAACGCGCTCTAAGACTCCGTTAGCGTTTAAACGCATTGTTTGGATCCGTTTCCTTCCGGGATTTTTCCCACACGTTCCTAATGTGTAATTAAGGTATAAAAATATATTTATAGCCCTAATGAAGGTTATGTACCTCCTAAAATAATTAAATACGTATTTTCACGTTTTGTGATTTTTACGCATTTCCTTTTTCTTTTTGGTTTTCATTTCTTCACCAATGATCTTAAGGACTTAATTAGCCTTAGAAAATTATAATTACATAATTAATTAACGCATTAAGGTTTGGGGTATTTCAAGAGAAGATGTGAGAGAAGTTGTTAACTAAGGAACTCTCTTTTTAGAGAACCTAGATAAAGAATAGAGAGATTGTGAGAGAGTGTAATAAAATAATATTTGTTAGTGGGTGGAATACACTTTCTTTATTGTGGATGCCCTAACAAGAGTGGATTTCACTCTCAAAATAATAATATTTTATTCTTCTCCTCACAATCTCTCACTACTTTTGCTAAGACAATCATTTTTGGCGTTCTTAGGGTATCCACAATAGGGGTTCTTGACACGGTTACATATGTGAAATGTTCTACAATGGTGTGGATTCCACCCATTTTCTCTCTCCAAGGTTCTTAAATAAGAACCCCACTTTTTATGACACATTAGATCCACCTATGTGTATCTCTCTCTTTCATATTTTATCTCACATCTAAATAGTGATAGTTTATTGGTTGTTCATTAAGAGGGAGAAGATTAAGAAACTTTGTTGTTGTAGTGAATATAGTTCCTTAAGTAATAAATATAATTTTTAGATGACATGACACCTAGGAATGTGTTAAGAAACTTAAAACCATTGTGGATGCCCTTAGCTAAGGGCATCCACAATAAGGAAAGTGGATTCCACCCACTAAAATATATTATTATAATATCTTCTCCCACATTCTCTCCCCAGGTTCTTAATTTAGCAACCCTCTCTTATTCTCTCTCTTCCACATCACTATTTATCTTTTTCTATTTTAATCTTCGCCTATGTAACCTGTCAAGAAACACCATTATGGATGCCTTAAGAAACTCTCATATAATTTTTCTTCTCCATATCATATTTTTTAGGGAAAATTCACGAGATACCCCTGTGGGTTTAGTAATTCAACTTTAAACATGCTTAAATGTTGTCCAAAATTGATGAAGGCCACATGTGAGCTTGAAAAACTTCAAATTTGATATTGGACCAAAATATAACACTTTAGCATCGTCCATGTAAAGTTTCATCAATTTTGGACAACATTTAAATATGTTTAAAGTTGAATTATTTAAATCACAGGGATATATTGTGAATTACAAAAGAAAACAGGAATTGAATTTTCCCCTTTTATCTTTTTGTTTTACTTTTTTGTGGTGGATTCCATCCATTTGGATACCAAGGTAGAGAATCATAGTCAAGCCCATGAAAAAAAGATGGATCAGTGATGAATGATGGTTAACTAAGTTACTGGTCGGGTTCAGGCAAAGGGTGTAAGAAAAAAAAGGCTCGGGCGCAGGGTTTAGAAGTCCACCATTAAAAAAGATTCTGCAGCTTGTAGGGTTTCTGCCATTTCTCTTCCTAGACTTGTCCTTTTTGGTGCTGATCATCTCTCCGGCAGCTAGTTCTTGTCAGGGGAGACTACTCTAATCTTCGAATTTAGCTGCGGTCTCAGACCCTTACAAATGTTCTTCAGAAGGCTAACCCAAGCTGCGGCGCCCGCCTTCTCCAATTTATTGGGAGGCCGCGGAAAACCCAATTTCGATGGAACGAGACTCCCTTTTGGAGCAATCGCCGCCATTTCTGGCGGATTTACGTTCTACTGCTACTATTCGTCTTCTGATTTGGTAATTGCTGATTCTTCTTAGAATGCTGATTGTCCCGTAGCCCGGTTATGCGTGATGAGCTTTAAGTTTCTATTTCCTCTGAGTCAATTGGTTTTAGGCCGCTCCATATCGTTTGATCGAAGATCGGATCATTCGCAATCTATTATTAAATTGGCTTTTTCTAGTGCATTGTTAGGGGATGGTCTATGTAAGGAAAATAAATTAGCGTATCCTCATTTCCCTATTCCCCTTGTGTTCACAGGTCCATCTTGATGCTCTCAGTGAAGATGTTGGTTCAAAAACTGGTGTGTTTCTTCGCCTTATCGCACATGTTTTCAGCTAGAACCATTTTGGAAAACAGAGCAGAACAAAATTGTTCGCTCTAATCCTTAGAAACTTATTCTTTCCCCTTGTTTTTTTGTTTTCTATGGCACTCCGTCTCTGCCTCAACCAGACATAGCTACTAAAAGATATTTATCCCTTTGCAGCTCTGCAATCGGACAAATGGCTCGAATTCAAACTCCACGAGAGGGCAAAGGTCAGCCATAATACCAACTTGTACAGGTATTAAATTTGTTCTTTCTCACGTTGCAATGTCTAGCTGAACTTGCAAAGTAAGTGCCAATATCTTGATTGTAGACATTTGAGCGGAAAAAAATGTACCGAATGCTAACCCTGGCTGTGGACATTCTTGAAGATTATCAGATATATTGACATATAATATTTCCACTAGTCTATGAACATGGATGCTTTATTTTTAGTGTGAATGATCTTGTTTTTTTTTAAAAAATCTTGGAACTGAAATACCCTCCCTTCGAAAGCACCTGTTTATTTTTACACTTGCAATATGGGATTCTGCGGTCGTCGGATTGACTGTTTGAAGTTAATGATTTAGGAAAACCATTGAATATGTTATATTATGCTTCATGCATCTTCTGGTTCTGCAGATTCTCATTTGATCCAAATGCCAAGTTGGGTCTTGATATAGCTTCTTGCCTTCTGACAAGGTACATATTATGTGCTCACCCTATATTTCCTCCGCTTCTGGAAACAGGTTCAGGATTATTGAACAAGCTTCTCATCTAATTTTCTATGTGTCATCTTTTTTCTATGGCAGGGCACCATTAGGAGAGGATGCTGATGGAAAAACCAAATATGTTATCCGGCCGTAAGTTTTTCACTCTATAGAGTCAGCAAGTGTCTTTAGCAAATTGATTGGAATTACATCACTTTTCATGAATACTTCCTCGATAATGATAGGCAGCCCAGATATATTTTGATATGAGGAATGATCTAAATGAAACTCCTCCACTAGATAGAAGCCAGGGCCTATTATCATCTGTTGAGTACTATGCCCCATGCATTCAGTGTATCACTCTTGGGCTGTATGCTGTATTTCAAAGTAGAGGCCGAAAAAGGAAAACAAGAAGTTTCTATGCTAACTTTAATTAGAAACCTTTCCTTCTCTTTCATTTGAATAATAATGAAAGTCTTATATTACCAATGTAATTTATTTGACTTCCTGAAGATAACGAGCTATGATTGTATTTTTTAGGTTTCTTCGGTTTTGTTTTATGAAATCTTATGCAATGAATCTACAGGTATACTCCTATTTCTGATCCTGATGCGAAAGGGTACTTTGATTTATTGATCAAGGTTTGATATGATTTCTTTAATCACCCTTCATGGATTGACATCTTTTTATTCAAGTATTTGGTTAGTGCATTCAGTAATCTTGTTCTCCCTTTCTCAGGTTTACCCTGAGGGAAAAATGAGCCAACATTTTGCCAAACTGAAACCGGGTGATGTTGTAGAAGTTAAAGGGTAAGTTAATTGAAGTGCTCACTTTCGAATGGACTTCCATTTGTCATCGGATATTTCTGTAACTGTGGCCAACTACTTGCAGACCAATTGAGAAGCTAAGGTACACACCAAACATGAAGAAGCATATTGGAATGGTAAGATATGAGTGTCATCTTTTCTGACAGCTTGGTGTATGATTGATCGTTGATTCATGTCTTTGGTCTGTTTGACTGTCTTAGTCTGCTATGTAGTTTGATGTGCTTCTCGCCATATCTCTTGCTAACAATCTGAGTTGAAGTACAATTCTTTCTTTCTAGATTGCTGGTGGAAGTGGAATTACTCCAATGCTCCAGGTGGTTGAAGCAATCCTAAAGAATCCTGATGATAATACCCAGGTATGCAATGCATAATATGCACACTCATTGATTCTCTCTTGCCTTTTTTTTTATCAATACACCTACTGATACAAGATAAATGTAGATTATTGGTTGGTGGAAAGCTTGCAGGCACCATATAGTTATTATGGATTATTTAGCTATGTTTGCTCTTGTAACTTAGTGCTCTTATTACTCAGCAGGGTCCTGTTTTATTTTGCATCAGTTTTCTTTTCTCAAGAGTTTTTATTTCTTCTTCCATTGTCCTGATCGACAATGGTTTTCAATATGCTTAAATTATATCTTCTACTCTGTTCTAGTTTGAACTCCTTCCTGCTTTCATTCTTACTGTCAGTAGTATGTTTTCATCTTATTTGCAACCGTATTCACTGATGCAATCTCGTAGCAGTTCTTTCTTGCTGTGTAGAACTGCTGCTTCTGGACAATGTTTCTAACCTCTTCTTGCCTATCTCTGTACACTCCGTTTCTATCTTGTTATTAACTCCTTAGATGACATATATCTAGGTGGATAACATATGAGAACTTCTTTCTATGTTTTTGTATCTAAGGTCGGGACGGGGCGGCCTGCAAATCCTTAAAATTTTATAGTTTACCATGTACTCCCCTTTTTGCAGGTGTCTCTTCTTTATGCTAATGTTTCCCCCGATGATATACTGCTCAAACAAAAGCTTGATATACTAGCTTCTAGCTATCCTAATTTCAAGGTACTATTTCTCGCTGCTGTTTGCCATGGTAATATTAACATTTTTTCTATTGAACGATGCGGATGGGTTACTTGTACTGAAAGTTATTATATTTTTATTTAGGTATACTATACCGTGGATACTCCTTCAAAAGATTGGAGAGGAGGTGTCGGTTTTGTATCAAAGGATATGGTTGTCAAAGGTTTGCCAGCTCCTGGAAACGATTCACTGATACTGGTAAGAAATTGAATATCGATAATGTGATCAAACTTTTATGTAGCATCAATATTAATGTCTTAAGCATTTGTTCAAGGTCTCTATGTGAAATCTGAACACAGCATACAATTAAGGCCCTATTCTTTTGCAAAAATTTCAGTCGGTTTACGTATTATCAGCTGGGACAAACAGCTTAGCCATTCTTTTAGGTGTATTATGGGCCGGGTACCATCTACCCATGAAGTTTATTCAAAACAACATTATCAATCGGTTAATTAGTTGGTTTACTCATTATCAGTTAGTTAATCAGTCGGTTTATGCATTATCAGTTGTTCAGTCAGTTCAAAAAATCTAATACAAAAAGAATAACTTATATTGGTTTTTACACAATCATCTAGTTTTGAAATCAGTTATCTGTCCATATCAATTATCAGCTGCCAGCTCTCATAACCCAAAAGAATGGGGCCTAACTATCTCGATCATTGGTTAATTGAACTCTTGAGATGGAATTTGAACCCTAGTCAGTAATGATTTTTTCTCCTGATTTTTTTTTCTTGTGTATGGTGCTTCAGATTTGTGGCCCGCCAGGGATGATGCAACATGTTTCTGGAGGGAAAGCCAAAGATTACTCCCAGGGGGAGGTGTGTAAATCAGATTGGATAATTGTTTGATTAATAATTTCAAACATGCAATTCATTTCGCTTTGAACAGCATACAAAGTCTTCATACCATACTCTTTTGCTAAAACGCAGGTATCAGGCATACTGAAGGAGCTCGGGTACACTGAAGAGATGGTGTACAAGTTTTGACGATCTGGGCCCTGTACATCTTCAGGCATGCGGGAAAGAGTGGGCTTTGGTCCCTGCCTGCTTAATAACTGAGTGGAGAATTGAAATAACGAAGGGTGGAAATTCCTGATTGGCAGTCAACTGGCGTTGCTTGTTTTAACAGTTTCAGCAGCAGCACATGTTGATTCAAAACATTGATTTCCCATGCCGTCCATATCCCCTGTTTTTCTAGTAAATGCACATTTTGTTACAGGATGAGCTGTCGTCTTTAGAGCTGGAAAATGTTTGTAGCCCAACTCTTTACAAACTTGGGTTATCATATGGCATTTTTGTTAGATTGGCAGAGAATGGATAGAGTTGAATTATTTACATTTTCTCAGTCTCATCTAAATATTAAGCAATCCTAAATCCGTGCGTAGTTCTGCCCCGTGTTACCGAAATCCCACTATCGCTCTCTTTAAATTGGTCAACTAACAAGTTATGCAAACTGTATCTTCCTGACACAAATACGTAACTATAGATGTATGATTTGGGTGGTGGTAATATTCATTCCATGGTTTTTTAGCGATGCCGGGGTAATCATTTGGTTTTGTGAAACTGAAAGTTCGTACGAAGCAGAATCTCAATCTAGGTTAACAGAACCCATCTTTCTTCCTATATTGGGTGTGCAAATCAAGACGAGTATCGTAGATAAATGTTTTAGTAGTGGGTGCTTGTGCTATTGCTGATGGCCTGATGCTGATCCCATGTTGTGGATTAGCTCTGCCCGCATCGCGAAGCTGGGGCCAAAAAGATATGCCAAATCCAACAGCATTGGTAGTAGGTAGATACCCATGAATGATCTTACTTCATTATTAACTTTTCATTTCGCACTAAATCCGGAAATTCAGAGGGCAATTGATTAAGATAGTTTATTATTAAAAGTAGCGGCATAGGCCATTTATCGAATTGAAATTAAACCAACTAGTACAAAAGTCCAACAAGAAAAAAACCGTCCTAGAAAAATAGAAAACCCCAACCAAATTCGGCAAGACATAAATTCTGAATAATAATTAAGAATAACAGCCAAATGTCAATCATCATCATTTTAAATTGGGTTATAACTAATAATCACTTTTCTAATAAATCGTTCAAAGAAAGAATGTCACCAATACCTGTCACGTCTATGAGTTCATCATTATGTATGGAATAAAGAGAACGAAAAAATGGAAAAGAATATAACTACTAGTCTACTACTGTTGTCTAAGATGGTATACTTGAATTTAAAAAAGGAAAATTCACGATATACCTCTATTTTCTTTCGTAATTCACAATATACCCTTGTGTTTTTTGTAATTCAACTTTAAACATGCTTAAATGTTGTCCAAAATTGATGAAACTTTACATGGACGATGCTAAAGTGTTATATTTTGGTCCAATTCCAAATTTAAAGTTTTTTAAGCTCACATGTGACCTGTGGGACCCAATGACCATATGGCATATTCATTGGGTCCCACAGGTCACATGTGAGCTTAAAAAACTTCATATTTGATATTTAGATAAAATATAACACTTTAGCATCGTCCATGTAAAGTTTCATCAATTTTAGACAACATTTAAGCATGTTTAAAGTTGAATTACGAAAAACACAGAGGTATATTGTGAATTACGAAAGAAAATAGGGATATATCATGAATTTTCCCTTAAAAAATAGTAGTCTAAGATGATATACTATATCTTATATATATAGGCAAAAGAAAGTGAACCAAAAATCACATCATTATGTTAGCAGCCCTTCTCTCCCTCCTCCTATCCTATGTCCCTCTAGAAAACTCTAGTATAACTCTTCCACAGACTGAAAAGCTCTCCAAAAAGGTAGAGTCCAATCCAATAGAGAATCTGCAACTAGACAAAAGGAGACTCAATTCGTTTCTGCACATATAACATAACAGAGTGCTTGAATATGGCTGGCTTGCAAAGATCCCAATTAAGTTTCAGAAGACAGGGTTCATCAGGTATGGTTTGGGACGACAAGTTCTTAAAGAAGTTAGTTGAAGAAAACCCTGCAAAAACTCCTGATGATGATGATCAATCCAAACGAGAATCACTCGACACGGCTACAGCTCCTCCTCAGAAGAGTAAACACGGCGGCGCCAACGAGCAGCTAAGGCGGAGCAAATCAACAACAGCGGCGTATCGTACGGTCAAAGTTTCTGATGCTGATCAGGAGGAACCGCCGTCTCCTAAATTAAAAGGGTGCGGTTTCTGCGGCGTGTTTGGGAAAACGGCGATGAAGAAGCAAAACAAGAAGAATTCTTCGGCCGCCAAGAAAGACAGCGACTACAAGTCATACATTGCTGGTGGTGGTGGTGATGGTAGGATTAGGAGGGAGACGACGAAAGGGAAATAATAATTTTCAATGATAAATGTATTTGTTATATAATTGAACCTTTCTTTCTTGTAATATATGATATGATATGATATAAATGTAGCGTTGAAGGGATTATGAGTGGAACCGGTGGTGATTGATGGTGGTGGTAGGTTGATAAATAATGTACCGACTTTTAAGATGGGCCTCCAACTCCACCCATGTGGCGCACCTAGCTCGTGTTATGTTCGTGTTTTTATTTCCCATTTTTCATCCTCTGCCGGCTCCTTTTCTTCAAATTAATGATTATTTTTGGATACTTATAGACTTTTTTATTGAAAAAAAGGAGAGAGTGAGAGGAAATTTGTAGCTATTATTTTGAAATGGTTAATGCTTTCTCTCACTAATAATCATGTCTACTTTTTACCAGAATCCATTCTTTGATTTTTAACTCACTTTATTTGATATATTATCTCACTTTTTATTTATTAATTAAACATTAATCTTTAATAATTAGTACTACTATTTCAATAAAACATAAATAATTTTAATTTAATAATATAAGACATAATTATAACTAATCATTTTATTTAGGATTAAAACATTATAATGATTGGTACATATTATAAATTTCAAATACATTTTAGTATTACATTTCTATATCACCAAACGCAAAATCGATTACACATGGCACGTTTACAATGGTATACGGTCCGCTTATGTGGCAGTCCAGTTGACTGCTTATGTGGTACATGAGTGAGAAGAAAATTTAAATTAACTTTAAATGGTTATAATTTTTAATATATAGTCCAAATGAAAAAAAATTATATCACTGTTCACCTAATTCGAGCTCTTCAAAACAAGACCAGCCATGAATATATTTTAACAACTTTGAAAAAAAATATTTTTAACATGTTGTGATGATACCTAAAATAATAAATGATTCATTAATTTTGATATTGTGATTCATTAAAATTGATATTATAATCATTAAAATTGATATTATGTTCTAACACACTTTGGAATCGATAAAATATTACTCCCTCCTGTTCAAAATAAATGTCGTTTTAGACATTTTCATACTTTTTTAAGGAAGAGTTTAAAATGACTAGTGGTCCTTACTTTTTGTGTGGGAAGAATAAAAAAGTAAGTATACTTTATTGGTAAGACAAAAAAGTAGAGTACAATAACATTAATAATTAAAAAAGTGAAAAGGGCAAAAGTAGAAAGTAAGATACAAAAAGTCTAAAACGACAAATAATTTGAACATAAGTCTCAAGTCTAAAACGACAATTATTTTGAACTGGAGGGAGTATTATTTGTAGTGTATTATTATTGTATGGTGTATTTTAAACCTTATATGGTGAATCATGTATTTTCCGTACATACCAAATTTGTTTTGTGTTGTATTATTGTTTTTTTTTTTACATGTTTACGTTGATATACTAAAGTGATGATATGATTCATTAACTTTGTTATTATGATTCATTAAAATTGATATTATGATTCATTAACTAATAAGTGGTGAGTTAGATAACAAACTTTGGAAACGATAAAAAATCATTATTGTTTGTAGTGTATTATTATTATTATATTGTATGATGGGTGAATCATGTATTTTTTATATACATACAAATATTGTTTTGTATTGCAGATTATTGTTTAAATTTTTTATTTTTATATGTTTGTGATGATACACTAAAATGAAGATATGATTCATTATTTTGATATTATGATTCATTAAAATGATATTATGATTCATTAACTAACAAGTAGTGAATTAAATAACAAAACTAATAATGGATCATTATTATAATGTATATTATTATATTATTGTTTTGTTGTTGTTGTTGTTTTTGTGGTGTATTATTCTTATTTATATGATGTATTTTTAGTCTTATAAAAATATAAAATTTTAAAGTTGTCAAAACATATCCATGTATGGTCTTGTTTTGAAGAGCTTGAATTTAGATGAACAGTGATATAATTTTTTTTCAGTTTGTTATATTTCAAAAGTTACAATCAATTAAAGTTAATATAATAAAAAAACACAGTCCAGTCAACAAAAAATCCAGCATCAACAGCTGACTGACTGCCAAGTGGACAGGAGTACACCTATCTACACGCGGGCATGCCGCAGCGTCTACAGTCTGATCACCAAAATACAAGTAATTAGTATTAATTTACCTAAATATATATACATTAAAATATTAAAAAAAACACATCAATATGGATCTCTTTTTATAAAGAATGAAATTTTAAGAATTTTAATATATTTAGTTTATTTATGTCATTATTAGTTTTTAAAATATTAAGATTAAAAATATATAAGTTTAACTATTTATATTTTATATATAAAATTTTAATTATATTAACTCTTTTTGGATGCCCTTAGTTAATCTCACCCACATCCTCTCTCCTTCACCTCATAAATATCATTTTTTTTATCATTATGAATGTCTTTGATAATCAAGCTGAAAAAACTAATTTCTCCTTAATTTTCTGTGCTCGGATTGAGATCCAAAACTCGAATTGGATTAGTGTCTCACCTCTTTTTCCATTTTTCACCCGAAAAAGGGGAAGACGTATGTGGGTCTAATACAACAATACTTGATGTCATATAGTTTTTTTTTTTTTTTGGAGAAAGTAGTGTCATAGATTCATAGTGTTGTTAGGAATGTAAATACTTGTATAAGAGCTGTGTTACTTGGTCATTTATGCTAGAGAATGTATTCCATCATGGGTAAACAAACAAATAACAAGATATATAATATTAAAGCGGATTAAACCAAAGATCTAACCTACTGTAGCTACCATCTCTATTTATTATCCTTCAATTTACAGTTAGGCCATGACCTCTAATATCTCACCTAATATTTCTAATACACACCCGAACACAAGATAGATTATCACAAAATCATAACCGAATAATGATGATATCAATCGCGGCAAACGTTAAGTAAGATCTATACTTCTGCCTCTTCTTTTTAAGCCTGCCGAAATACATACATTTTATAAAGGAAAAATTACATTGTCCACCCATGAGGTATTGGGGAATTACAATGCCCACCCACGAGCTTTAGAAAATTACCATGCCCACCCATGAGGTATTAAGTCATTACAATGTCCATCCATGAGTTTTATAAAATTACAATGCCCACCCATGTGCTTATTAAAATGAGGTGAAAATCAAAGATCAAAGTAAATTTTACAATTGATTAATCAATTCAACTATGTAAAGTAATAAAAAAACCTAATTTACACCGTGCAATGTTAGAGTGATGAAATGAAGAAAAAACGTGCAAAAATTACGAGGAATCACATATATGTTCACCTCATTTTATTTGATTTTATTTCTTTATTTTGTTATTTTTAGGCATGTTTCATTTATTTGACTTCTAAGTGGTCATATAAAATTAATTTAGGGTTTCTTTAATTTTTTTACCATTGTCTAAGTTGTCTGTTAAGGTAATCATTACTTTACATATTTGATTTCACCTCTTTTTGATAAGTACATGGGTGGGCATTGTAATTTTCTAAAGCTTATGGGTGGGCATTGTAATTTCTTCATATCTCATGGGCGGGCACTGTAATTTTCTAAAGCTCATGGGTGGGCATTGTAATTCCTCAATACCTCATGGGTGGGCAACGTAATTTTCCCTTTCATAAACTTCCTAGGAGAATCAAACCTCAGTCAGACCTTGATGGCTGGGTTAAACACTTATGTTGAGAACATACACTAAATATGTATGGTAAAAAAAAAACAAATGTATGACCTGAAACACGACACGATATTAAAATGTATAGTTATTTCATTGAGTAAATTACTCAGAACCCCCTTAAGGAATGAGCATAATACTATAACACCCTGGATTTTGCCTCTTATGAAAATACACGACGATACGAATCTAACGCCGTAAACGGTTCCAAAAACGGACTTCAAACGAGTCTTAAAACTGAAATTTAAGTTTTGTCCGAACTTGTGTCCGGACGTTGATGTTCGGACACAAGTCGAAAGTTAAAACAAATAAAGGAGTATGAGATGTCCGAACATGTAAGTTCGGACATATACCGAGACTTATAGTTCAGACCCGTCCTCGCATGCTGTCCGAACATGTAAGTTCGGACAGATGTTCGGACACCACTGATGTTGCAGAAATAAAAGAACTTTCGGGGCCTGTCCGAACATGGATGACTGGACCGGACGTTCGGACAGGTCCAATTCTATAAAAATACATTGAAAACATCCTTGTGAATTGCACTATAACAATATCGTTGTAATTGCAACTGATGAAGAAAATTTATAAGCAAAGGTGTCAAGTTTACCATCAAAATCACAGCGGAAAATACTTCAAATCCAGAGTGCTACCGCCACACTCAACCCATTGAGTGCTCAGGCTAAATATCCAACAAAACCATCAAAACAACTGAGTAATCATTGTAATTCCAAAATAAACAGAAGCTCCAAGGTTGCAAAACAACTATTGTATCTTAAACATAAAAATCCAAACATTGTATTTCTAACACTGTAATTCCAATTATTGTCTCATAATCGATTCAATCTTTCTATTCTATACGTGTGACGCGTTCCCAATCCCCCAAATCAGCAATCAGTACCTACGATCAGAAAACAATATACAAAACACGAAGGGATCGCGCAAATCAGGGAAACTGAGTAAATTCCATCTCATTACGTAAAATACATTTTGAAAACAACCTTTGTGTATAGAATAAACAAAAACATATAAAATTGGTAGCCACAAACCAAATCCATTTTCCAGTAACACAACCGTAAAATTAATAGGGAGTCTTCAACAAGAATAACCACAAGAATAACCAGACAGTCACACACGGACCGAAATACCAAAAACCATCACCCTAAGTCCTTAAGTGTGCACACCCCCTATGAATCATCAGTCCATAGAGTAGATCATAGAGCTTAACTGCAGTCATTGTATGCAGCACAAAATATATATAAGTCAGTGTAAATAATTCATGCTCACGGTGCAGAGAACCAACATGGTGAATCAAGGAGCACCAAGAACTTCAACATGGTGAATCAGGGAGCACCAAGAACCCCAAAGTAATTAAATCCAGTGAAGAACTCCCAAAATAAAATACAATTCAATTTCCAGAATACCACAACTTTGTACCGCGTGAAGAAATCACAATCTCATTTTACCAAATCTCCAACAGAATTTCTCAGAATACATTTGGTGATAGAAAACAATCCACATCAAAATCCAACAATGAGCATAGAATTTACCTGATTATTCCTTGACTCAGGAAGACAACTCAACAAAATCACCAGAAGCTCGCCATCGGTGCCGATGTCTAAATTAATAACAATTCACAATCAAAATCTACTAACTGTAACCAAATAATTTAATAAATCATCTAAGTGGAAGACTTTACCCATTATTATTCTAATCGGCACTAGGGAATAGATTCGACAACAGCAAAAGAAGAACGTTTATAGGAGTTTTGGAGAAGAGAAGTGTAATGGCGAGGCGTTGGAGTGGAAGGATGATGGAAAGACCGTGATTTAAATAGAATCAAATTGTAAAATAAAAGGAATGTTAATAATTAAATAAAAAGTAATCAATTCTGAAGGAGGAGAAAAGAATTAATATTGTAATTAATTCAAAGAGAATCCAAATAGTTAGTGCCAGATAAAGCGAAATCAGTTTTAGAAAAGAAAGGAAATAATTATCGTCGCAAGTAGTTAGGAAAATGAACTAAACATTTAGTGTTGTAAATAATTTGAAAGGCAAGATAAATAATTAGATTGTAAGTAACTTGGAAGAGGACTAGATTCAACCGATTATAAATTAAAAAGTAATTTATTGTTTTGAAATAAAATGAGGAAGAGATAAAGATGAGCACAAAAATCTAAGGAGAGGATAAAATATTTGTTTTGATATAAGAGGAAATGGAAATAAAATAAATCATTGACTCTAACAAAAAGGGAAGTTGTTATGTTAGTAAGAACTAGATTAATAATTAAATAAATCGGAGGAAAATAAGAATCTTACCAACCTATAATAAATGTAGAAGTAGTAAAACAGGAATTGAACTCTTAGGATTAGAAAGACGTTGTAACGTCTGTAGAATGTTGAGATAATGATTTAAATAATAATATTGGAGAGAATAAGGAAGTTTATAATCAATTTAGAAAGAGAAAAGAAAATAAGAATAAGATATTCGTTTTTGACTTCCCCGACCATTAATATACTAACCTCGGACTAGCCATTATTATATATTCGTTCTAACATAACAATTAACTTACTTACGTCGACTATACATTATACTTATCCTAACTCAAAATTCGTGGGTATTTCAAATACGGTTAATCCCCTTGTGTTTATCATAATTATTGGTAACCACCTTGAGGTTACGGTATCTCTAACCATGAGCCCCCGAACTATAACTTTGTTATCAAAACATTAACTACATGCTAGCCCATCAGTTTAATCTCATTATTAATGCCAGCCTGGACACCAAAACTGCTTAATCAACATCGTTTAACTCCCCTTCATCCCAATTCAGATACATTTTCGAGGTAAGGTTAACATTTTTCGGTCAATAAGAATGATGATTAAACAGTGTTTTTTGTCAAGCATATCATTAATAATGTCATCAAGTTGATGGGTCAGCACGTGGTTAACGTTTTAATAATGGAATTATAGTTAAGGGGCTCATAGTCAAAGATATTGTAACCTCAAGGTGGTTACCAATAATTATGATAAACATAAGGGGATTAATTGTATTATGCCCAATCCTCAAGAGGGTTCCGAGTAATTTACTCTATTTCATTTTATATACGACTAATTACGTGTCATGTATCGTATATACATGACTTATTAACATATCGTATATATCGTATCTAATTGTATAGATGTTGTATATACACCAAATTCCTGTAAAATAAATTAAAAGCTTAATACGTTATGCAACACTAAAATTCCATACATTAGTTATTCACGAGACCACTTCATCCATTTCAAACTCTAATTTCAATAATTAATTTTAACATGTAATCATTATGATAGTTATATATTTTTGTTAGAATTAATGCTAAATCTGTTGAGTTGCTCTTCTGATGTTAATTGGTGATGTCTTCTAATTAATGTCTCATTCACGAAGAGTTTCACGGAAGTTGAAGATGCATTAATGGGAGCAGTTATGCGGTGCAAATTAATAGCGTCTGAAGCATTTGGTTTTCTAACATCATGAGAAGAGTTATGAGGAAGTTAAAATCCTTGAAAGAAAAAGTTAAGACTTCTGGCTTTCGGGTGCTAGTTGTTCCTAGGTGTTAATGGATGGTGTTAATGAGGTTGTAACCGTTGTAACTTGTGAGCCATTATGTGGCTGTTGTTACTGGGTTAATGTGGGGATAAGTGAAGTGTTTAGATCTATCCCTATATTATAAATAGATCTAGTAACTCGTAGCTTAGAATCATCCCAACTTGTGGAAATCACATCCAAGAGAGTCAAGGGGGTGGTTCCATGAGAACTCAAAGGGACTCGGGTAAAAACACCAAGGGAATTATATTTTGAAAAAAAGTGACACGACCCAAAAAATCATTTATTGAGAACAGGGGGTGATAAATAGAATTTAGTGATATCACAGTGATATTTTATAAAATGTTATGGGGGTGAACAAATATCTAGTAACATAAATAAACTATATAACAAAAAAAACTAAAATTAATTTAAACATATATCGGAGGTCGGATACCGAAATGGACCGAACCTATTCTCAGGTTAACCGTACCGGTTCTCGTTTTTTTTTATAGTTACGGTAGTGGGTAGGTTTCGAACCCAGGACCTTGTGATATGGTTAACCGAACCATGTAAATTGACCGGTTTCAGTTTCGGTAATGGTATTAAATTTTCTAGAACGGTAACCGATTATATAAACAATACAAAACTTCAAATATTAATGTTCACCTTATATAATAATTAATGTTAGATATTGAGGGAATATACATATTATTTATACTTTTTTTCACATGTGTTTGATTTGACACTCATGATGATCAATGTTGTACTATAATATTAATGGTATGGATCTCATCAATCAAAAAATATATATGTGTACAAGGTTAACCGATAAAACCGAATCGAACTAAAAGTTAACCAGTCTAAACGGAATGGTTATGGAATTGGAATTTTAGAAAACCAAATTCAACGGTTAACCGAATCCGGTTAACCAATCTAAATGGAATGGTAATAGAATTAAATTTTAGAAAACCAAAGACCTGGTTAGCCGAAAGCGGTTAACCGAATAAAACAGTTAGCCTACCATGGGCAGCCCTGCCGCACACCCACCACCCCCTTAACTTCGCCCCTGTTTGTGTCTTGCCTGTTTGCTTCCTACCTCTAGTTCTTATATATCTTATCTTTTAGCTATACTATTATGATATCCCTTCTCATCACCCTTCTCGTCGTTCTTCCTTATTACCCTCCTTCATCGGGTAAATTTTGATACGGATATCTGAGATATGAGCACTCAAGTCATCATCATGCTAATTTGGTTAACCAATTCTTCCATGATCGATCGGCTCCTGTGTTGAGTCCTTAACCTGTGATTATTGTCTATAACTGGGGCCCTTCAATCTCTATATAATTAATGTGGAGTCGTCCCTGTTTGCGCCATAACATCACACTTGGTGATTTAGGTCGCATGTAGTAAAGTATGTAGGGTTTTGAATTATGTAATGTTGCCCAATTGTATTCAATGAAACAGTGTCCTACTTATAGTCTAGACATGACTTATACAAGGGGTTACAAGAATGGGCTTAACAAAGTAAAACTAAAAAAAAACATCGGGCCTAAGTATTATAATAGAATGTGGGCTGCTATGTTGGGCTCGTTCTTGTACTGGGCATGCATGCCTTATTACTCCTCCTCAAGTCAATTGCTCATGTCAGAGAAAGCAATGATCAAAAACGAAGATAGATTTGGGAATTTATGGTTTTTGTGAGAAAATCAGCGGGCTGGTCAGTGGAGGGAGATGAATGACCTCCAAAGTTCCATTCTTTACCCTCTCCCTCACAGAATGATAGTCAAGAGCTAAATGTTTAACCCGACTATGGAGCACGTAATTGGAAGAGAGAAAAGTTGCGCTGAGATTGTCACAAAAAATAGTCGGGGGATATTTGAGAAAGAGGCCGAGTTCGGCTAGCAGCTGCTGCAGCCAGATAACTTCCGCAGCTTCGGTGGTGAAAAATCTGTACTCCGCTTCAATGGAGGACCTTGAGACGGTGGCGTGATTGCGTGAAGCCCTGAAGATGAAATGAGACCTGAGAAATACAAGATTGCCGGAGACAAAGCGTCGATCAATAACGTTCCCACCCAAGTCAGCATCGGTGAATACACAAAGTTGACTAGCGGGAGTTCGAGCAAAGAAGAGCCCGAGGTCGCGGGTATGGTTCAGGTATCTTAAAATGTGCTTAACTACTTTCCAGTGTGTTTGTCGAGGATCATGAATGTATTTACAGACCTAATTCACTGCAAATGTGATATCAGGTCGAGTGAAAGATAAATACTGGAGACTGCCTACTATGCTGCTGTAGTAGGTGGGATCATCAACTAGTGGTGATTCTTCAGTATCGAGTTTAGCAGTAGTGGCCATAAGGATATATGTAAACTTTGAATGGCTCATGTTTGTTTTCTATAAAAGATCTCTGATTTACTGGGCTTGATATAAATGGAGACTTGTTTTGTTGTGTGTGACTGAAACCCCCATAAAGTGTTTTAGGTAATCAATGTCAGAAATAGAAAAAACTGACTTTATGGAGGAGGTGAGTTTGGATAGTAAGAGTAGGGAAGAACCCGTGACTAGTATATCGTCGACATAAACAAGAATGTAGACAATATATGTCCCTTGTTTGAAAATAAATAGAGAGTGATCTGATTATGAGATTGTGAAACCTATATCAACAAGAAAGGAACTTAGTCTGAAATACTAAGCACGGGGGGATTGCTTTAACCCATATAGTGACCTGTGAGTTTGCAAATGTGGTTAGGAAACTGGGTATTAACAAAACCTCGGGGTTGTTTAGTGTTACATCCTCTTCCAAATAGCCAAGTAGATTAGCATTTTTGATGTCTAGTTGTTGGATAGGCCAATCATAAGAGACAACAAGAGAGAGGATAAGTCTGATGGTGGACTGTTTGACCACAGGACTAAAAATCTCACCATAGTCAACGTCATAGGTTTGAGAGTACCCTTGAGTCACAAGTCTTGCTTTCCTGTGAAGAATCTACCTTTTTCATCTTTCTTTGTTATGAAAATCCATTTGACACCCAAAGGTTGAATATGAGGTTGAGGGGGCACAAGAGACCAGGTATTTGTGTTGTCAAAAGCATGTATTTCCTATTTCATAGCTTGTAGCCAGGTAGGATAGGTGAGGGCTTGTTTTAATGTGGGAGTTCAGGTATTAGTTCTGTGTGTTGGAATTGGTAATTGAAAGTACCATATGTTCTTTGAAAATGTTTTAGAGATTTTGTTTTAGTTCTTGTTTGCATAAGATGAGTGTTTGAAATAGGTGGAGGTATGGTGGTGGGGGGAAAGGGGGATGAGTCTGGTGATCTATAGAATTAGGTTGAGTGGATGTAGAAGACATATACTCATTTGGGATAGAAGAAGGAGGTGATGTAGATGGTGTATCTGGTGGTGGTGTAGGGATAGGAGGATTTTGAGGAATCACGAGAGATAGGAAATCTGGAATGAGCAGGTCATAGGTTCTGATATGGTTTTCTGTGGGTGTTGAGGGAGGGATGTAGGATATGGGAAACTCTTGTTCATTAAAGGTAACATCCCTAGAAACATGTAGTTTCTTGGCTGAGATGTCATAGCAAAAGTAACCTGAACGCCTAGGAGAATAACCTAGAACACACATCTGGTAGATATGGGTGCTAACTTGTGTGACTGATATGGCCTGCGATTTGGGTGGTAGGAGCACCCAAAATTTCTTAGTGTAGAGTAGTGTGGGATATTTCCAAAACAGAACCTCAAAAGGAGATTTTGAATCCAGAACAACAGTAGGTAATCTGTTCATTAGGAAGACAGCTGTAGAAAAGGCATAGGTCCAAATTTGAGTGGCATAGAGGCTTGAGCCATAAGAGTGATTCCTTTGTCCACCACATACCTGTTTCTACTCTCAATAGTGTTTTTTTGTTGATGGAGTGGGGACAAGTTAATCTGTGATTGACGCCCTTAGAATGAAAATACTTAGTCATAGGTTTGAATTTTTCTCCACCATCAGTTTGAATACTTTTAACAGTTGACTAATAATAATTTGCCACCATATTGCAAAATGTAGTAAGAACATGAGTGCATTCATACTTTAAATGCAATGGAAAGAACCATATGTACTTAGAGCAGTCATCCACTATCAACATGAAATACTTAAAACCATCAACAGAGGAAATGTAGGCAGGTCCCCATAAGTCCACAAATAACAGTTCAAAGGGACATTTGGATCTACTAGGAAAAGGAAAATAAGGTAGGGCATGAGTTTTTTCAATGCTACAAGCAGAGCAAAATTGTATAGGAAAATCATGAGAGATAGGAAGTGCAAACTTATTTACAAGTAGCTTAGTAATAATAGAAGAGGGGTGGCCTAAGAGGCCATGCCAGATGCTTGGAGAAACTTTGATTATGGTGTTTAGTTGAGTGGAAGATGTGGTACGCTGTTGTGTGATGGTGTGGTGGTTGCTGGTCAAAACATATACCCCTTGTTTAACTTGTCCTTAATGAAGAACTTGGCGAGTACTGTAATCCTTCAAGAGAAAACATGTAGGATGAAATTTAAAGTGGACATTATTGTCAACACAAATTTGTTAACTGACAGTAAATGCTTATGAAGGGAGGGGCTATAAAACAGATTTTTGAGATGAAAAATATGAGCAGAAGTAGTGAGAGAACCTGTTCCCTGATGTGTGATAGGGAGAGTAGATCCATCTCCAAGGGAGATGACATCAGAACTATCATATTCATAAGCATTGAGGTTTAGGCGAGAAAGGTCACTAGTGAAATGATGTGATACGGCAGTGTCTGGGAGCCAGACTGTGGAAATAGTAGTATGATTGTATCTGTGGTAGTAGTCACGAGCCTCATGTCCCCTTTTGAAACAAATTTGGCATTGAGGCCTAGTGTCAGGCTGTCCTGAGAACAATTGAGAGTATACCCTATGTTTGATGTTCCTCCTTTGTTGTTTCTCCCCCTTCCTCTAGATGATCGGTTTTGGTAGCTTCCCCCGTTTCCTTTGTAATTGTTGTAGTTACCTCTATTGTTTGTAGAAGACAGTATGGAAGTAGAATTTACTAGTCATTGTTTCTCTTAGTTGAGAGGCTTGCTGCTGGAGAGTTACTTCAAATTGGAGAAGATTACTCAAAATATGAAAAGGGGCTAGCTCACCAGAAATAGAATTCATGATGGTAGAGATAGGATTATACTCCACTGGTAATCCTTTTAGAAGAAAAGTTTGAAATTCTCGATTTGAAATTGAGTGACCAGCTCCACCAAGGGAATGAACCAACACCGTAGCTTGATTGTAATAATCAGTAATACTCTCATCTCCTTTCTTTGACAAACTAGCCAACTGAAGATGAAAATGACCCATATTAGCTATAGTTTGAGCTATAGTTTGAGCTGCATACATACCATGAAGCTGCTCCCATAATTCCTTTGATGTTTTGCATCCAACCACTAAGATTATTATAGCATATGTTAGGGACATGTGGATGACCGACATGATCAGCTGATCTTGGTTGATCCACTTTGTGTATTCACCATTAATGTTCCTATCGATGTGTTTTGCAGGGCATGGGTAAGACCCATCAAAAATTTGAAGAGATCATTGCCACGAAGGAAAGGGGTAATTGTAGTTTCCCATAACTTGAAATTGTGAGAGTTTAATTTGATGAGATTTTCAGCGGCAGAAAGGATTGACTGGGTACTCGTGGTGCGGGAAGAAGAGGGTTGGGCATTGGCGAAAGATTAGTTTTTTCCCCTGTGCTACCAGGGTTAAGTACCGTCGTCATTTGAGAAGGGAGAGAGCAGCTATAGCTCTGATACTATAGTAAAATATGTAGGGTTTTGAATTATGTAATGTTGCCTAGTTGTATTCAATGAAACAGTGTCCTACTTATAGTCGGGACATGACTTGTACAAGGGATTACAAGAATGGGCTTAACAAAGTAAAACTGAACAATAAAAAAAGGGAAAATTACATCGCCCACCCATGACGTTTGATGAAATTACACACCCCACCCACGAGGTTTTAAAAATTACTTTGCCCACCCATGTGGTTTCCGCTATTTTACATCCAACAACTTTTCTAATATTTGATCAACTTAAAAGATGGTTAAATGTTGTCCAAAATTGATGAAAATTTACATGGACGATGCTAAGGTGTTATATTTCTGTCTAGCGTGAAATCTAAAGTTTTTTAAGCTTATATGTGATCCGTGGGACCCAATGAAACATGTGACATGTGAACGTGCTTTCATTGGGTCCCACAAGTCATATATGACCTTAAAAAACTTTGGATTTGACATTGGACAAAAATATAACACCTTAGCATCATCTATGTAAAGTTTTATCAATTTTGGACAATATTTAAGCTTTGTTTAAGTTGATCAAATATTAAAAAAGTTGTTAGATGTAAAATAGAGGAAACCACATGGGTGGACAAAGTTATTTCTGAAACCTCGTGAGTGGGGTCTGTTATTTCACCAAATGTCATGGGTGGGGATGTAATTTTCTCTTATTAATACACCGGGCCTAAGTATTATAATAGAACGGGGGCTGCTATGTTGGGCTCGTTCCTGTACTGGGCGCGCATGCATTAGTAGCCTGGCCTGCTGTTGAAGGGAACCACCGCTCCATGTTTGGGTTGGGAGGAACGAACCGCAGGGCCTGTAATCAACCCACCCACTCACCATCATATTCGGTTGGGTTTGTTAAAGAGACTAGAGTTGACTCGCGCGTACACATTATTCCTTTAATTGAGAATTTAATATTCCTAGGCCTATACACAGTCATAATTCATATATATGATCGATGCATCCATTGTTTTACGAAAATAATTGGATTGTACAATTTTAATTAAATGCCTTTTGAGGTATAATCCCAAAATATTTCCAGTGAATACTGATTACTGATCTCTCGAGGTGTGCTAGCTTCCTCTCGCTATATAATTAAAAAGATCGAATCACCATGTACTTGCTTTTCATATTCTTTTTCCCGCATCATTTACAAAGTTACAACAGTAAGAGACAAATTGATGGGGGATATGATATGTGTACCCTATATAGTAATAGAATGTTACTAATTAAAAGAGAAGAATATGTTTTTTTTTTTTTACCAACAAAAAAGGGAAGAATATGCATATATGATCAGATCAGTCCTCTACAACTTTTCGGACCTTGGTTCTGAACAAGAGTACGTAGAGTTTATCCATAGAGAAGTAGAGGAAACAACCAGTCGCATGGGTCACAAATGATCCAAAACTTGAGCCCACTATGCAATGCCAGGCCGGCCCATATACCTTGTCGAATTCCTGTCATGTTTTTTTTTTAAAGATAGCATGAAGTCATGAGTACAATAACTAGTAGTAAATACATATTAGGAAAAGTGGATGGAGATATATAGTAATAATGAATCATCTAATTGGTGCATTCAAGTTTCCAATTTTATTTTATCTAAATCCTTTCCCGTGAATTACTGTTTTACCCATCATTGATCAAAACAAATATACCTTGATTGAGATTTTTTTAGGATTGTTGACACTTTATATTGGACCTTGCACATAACATAATTGTAGTTGTTTAATATCAATAAATCGGTGAGATTAGTTGGTTACTTCAAAGCAAATGAAAGAAACACTCTCAACGGCCATAGAAAAGTTATAGTACTGTAGATCTTAGTAAGCTAAAGGCACATGCACTTCCAACACTAGTAGCTAAAAACAAGAGTGTCAGTGTATATTCTCTCTATTTAATACTATACACCACCGCAACACAAGAAAACCCTACTCTCTCTCTCTCTCATATTCCCCAGTGACTCACATGGGGTGTTGGATCTATACTGTAGTGTAGTAGATGTACGTCCATGATGAGCAGCTCTCTATAAGTAACTAGCTAGTTGGTTGTTATTATTCCACGAATAGAGGCAGCCATATATATATATATATATATGTACGTACACCTTTTAATGCCGGAACATGTCCTTATAATATATAGTTTTCAAGATGCGGTAAAAAAACTGTATATGTAAAAGGGATGGAAGTAGTATTTGCTTCTCCAATGGTAGGTGGTTTTCCACCATTCGCATTTGAACCCATCCATCCTGTCCGGTTGATGTGTATATAATATAGTCTATCCGGATAGTGGAGTGGTATACTTCAACCAAAAATTTTAGTACCCACCTAAAAAATATGGTCTATCCCGAAGTAGAGAGTGTATCGGGTAGGCAGGCCTTTTCTTTCAATTGTTTTTTTTTTTCATTCTTCTAAAGTTGTTTAGTATTGTGATAATGCGCATACATAGTTACATACGTACTCCCATGTGCTTTTGCTGCCTAGTCTAGTAGTCTAGAGATTCACAGTTTATATTATTAGGCTCACACTCCCACTCTGTTTAAGATTATTTGAAGTAGATCTTTACATAAATATAAATATAGTTTATCATTTAATGTATTACCTATAAAATTTAAATTTTTGAAATTATTTTATCCTATATTTTAAGTAATGAAATCAAACGGTAACGCTAAGCCTTCCAAAAAAAAAAAAACATACATGCGTCCGAAAAGAAACTATTTGGCTTTATATATGATGGTTGGTTTAGTAGGCTTCGTCAAATTCTAGCATTCTTGTCTCTGTATTACTATAAAAAAAAATCCATTTAGCAACTTAAGAGATAAGTTAATCCTTATTAGCCGTTGTAGCTATAGGAGAAGCAAGTTAGCTTAGCTAGAAAGGACTACTAGCTAGTCCACTTAATTTACAACAGAAACATGGACTAATTAATCGCTAGCTAATTGTTAATTATATTAACTTCTAATTCATCACTAATTTCAATTTCTTTACAAGCCAGAAAAAAAAAATCTACAAGCAAAAGATTAAGAAAAATATTGCAATTGATCATAAAAATTATGCCAAACAGAGAAAACAGATTAACTAACTAACCTTCTTGAGATTGAAAGCCATGGTTTTAGCACTGAATGTCTCCAAGCTATCATAAGTATTCCTTGCACATCTAAAAGCGTGAACCTGCATAAACCCAGCCATGTCCGTCACTAATACTTTCACTTGTAAGAGTTTAGCTTCTTCTTCCAATTCCAATTTCCAATCACTACTCTTCCTCCCCTGCTGCACAATCATCGATCCTCTTCCTAATCTCCTCACACCCACTATTGCTACGTTGTTTTCCACATGAGAAACTGATGTCCTCCCCGTCACCACACGAACACCAACATTGTAATCTTCTTCTTCCCCCAATAATTTCCTCTCATGAACATTCTTATACATAATCCTTTTCGTCGTCGTCGTTTCACCCACCGGTGGTGGCTGTCGTAAAGCTGGATCATTAATCTTAACAACCGGCGGCGGCGGTGGCGGTTGCGTTGATTTCTTCAACACCTCGTTATTGGATTTCGTTAAGTAACGACCCTCCACTTGGGAAACAGATCTCCTTCTAATTTCACGATGATGGTGATGATCTAATAACTTTACAGGTGTATAACGCGGCTGATGATGCACGAATTTCATTTCTTCTACTTCCGGGACAGGAATATCATTGGCGTTAGAATTTTTTTTCTTGTGAATTGATGATGGTTTAGATGTTGTTGTTAATTTCTTCAGAGGACCCCAGTAGCTTCTCGAACTCACTTTCTTTGTTGTTGTTGAAGAAGGTAGTGATGAATTCGTCGTCGTCGTCGTGTTGAGGTACTCTGGTGGTGTTCGACTCCCAACTCCACTGATATCGTAAACATACAGTTTCTTAGTACTACTACTCTTGTTGTCGCTGGTGGTTGTTCTTCTATGGGTTCCTGTCGCCATTACTCTCCGATGCAAGAGTTTCTCTGATCTATTTAAGATGTCAGTGTATCTATACCCTAGCTAATTTATAGTAGTACTAGCTATTGCTGTTGTGAAGGTGAGACCAAATTAAACCTCCGCCATGAAGTTTAGTGAAGGTATGAATCGATTTTTCAGTGTACTGATCAGGAGGAGGAAGTTAATTGAAGACTAGGAAACGGTGAAGGAGTATGTATGGGAATGGTAGAGATGTGTCGATGATTGAGAGAGACGATGAACAGAAAAAACAAAGAACTCAATTGATTTGAGGGATCAAGGTGCATTTATAGTAAGATGTCGTAGTACGAAATAAAATGATTTTGCTTGGTGAGTAGGGAGAATCCATTAATAATTTATAAAAATAAAATAACATTAAATGGAGAAAATTAAAGTTAATTGTTTCTTTTGGGTTCAGAAGTTGGTAATGTTATTAATTGTTGCGGACCATGTGTTGCCGCCTAATAAGGAGGATAATAAGCCAAAAAGACAAAAAACAGAGAATCGATCGTTGATGAAAACAAATGAAATTATTATGGAAACATTACATTATTATTGTGAGAACAGTACAGCAGGTCATGGTATGCACATTATTAACCATTGTTGTTTATTATTCAAATTACGTACATTTGACTTCAACTCTGCTCATCCCTACCGATAATTGTTTTTTCTTTTGTTGGTTACTCGCTTCACTACATATGAGATTCAAATCATAGTAAGGCTGTACCCATTATATCCGACAGTATATATGGTTATGCCAAGTAAGTAATGGAGGGTGGTAGATGAATCAAATTAATTCAAATTTAAAAATTTGGTAGATTTTGGTTTGAGCTTCCAACTTACTACAAATACCCCTAATTTCATATTATACTCTTCATATTCTTATTTTACCTCACATCATATCATATGCAGCGACAACAATCTCAGATGTATTATGGTCAAAGTTTTTTCTAAATGGATAAAATGTAAACAAAATACACAAAAAATTATTAAAGATCATACTAAAATTTCAAAACAAGTTAAGCAATGACTAAATTATAAAAAACACAAAAACCTAATTAACACCATAAAGTTTAACAATAAATATGACAAATGACTACATAATAAAATAATTTTAAAAATATAAATAATTTATCAAAATGTCACACAATTTTAAAACTATTACAACATATAACATAACATAAAATAAAATAATTTATGACAATTACATTTAATATTATGAAACAAAACATTATAAATTATAAATGATATATATAATATGAAGAATATAAAAAAGCAATAATTTTATATAATCGATAAAATATTATTTAAAATTATACAAATAAAATATAAAAACCATAAATGTAATCATTTTTCTTGTGATTATTACTATTTTATAATATATTTGTTAATATTTTTTTATAATTGTAGAAATGATTTAATAATTTATTATATTTAATGTAATTATTATAAATTAGTATGATTTTTGGTCACCACTACAATAATTTCTAAATTGTATAACATTTTAACAATTTATATATTTTATTTTCATCACAATATATTTATACATTAAAATTTGACATATTATATTATTCATATTCTCATTTTTATCCTTTGTACTATATACTTTACAACAGTTTCAAAGTTATAAGGTTCAATATAGTTTTTAAAAATACATAAAACTTGAAAAAATAGATACAAAATAATTTTAAATCATATAAATTATAAAAATATGAAAAAATTATTAAAAACATAAAATTTTCAAAAATAAAGGGAAATGAAGTAAATTACTAACGTCAGATTCGTTCAACTCTAGTAGTTTTGATGAAATTTCATTTTATCTTCTTATTGAGTGATTTGTTTCTTTAAACAATTGATTGGACGGTTCATCTAAACCAAACTATGAAATCAATAGTGTTTGATTTTGGTAATGGGGAGATGCTCGGTGAGCGCGGTGGGTGGGTGCCCAAGAGGTGGTGGAGTGGAGGTGCGTTGCACATGTATGTTGGTGGAGGATCGAACACGTCGTATTATGCCTCTACAATTGATTTAAATAATACTACTGGAGGGCTACCAGAGAGTTAAGAAAAATATAACCTCGAACTATCATAAAAAATAAATAAATTATAACCTCGAACTGATAGATCATGAGAGCATATGTGTCTTTGCGTATTCTTGTTTTCCAATTTGATGAGTCTTGCGCAATAGTATTATTAGTCAACGGCCGAGATCTTCTATCATTTTGTAGATGTGTTTTTAGCACAATGGAAAGAAGGAAAGGCGGACCACAACATTAAGGGACATTTATTTTAAGTACAGGAAAGACAATGTATATGTATGCAAAAAAAAATCTCTAACATTTTCTGATTGTTTTTTGAGTTGGATAAAATAAAATAAATAACCAGTTAGCGGTCACCAGTCAATGGTCAATGATTGCCGACAGCTGGTCAATGATTATTAATTGTCGACCAACATTCACCAGTTACCGATCAATGACCATTAGTCATCGATCAATGATCATGTCTTCGATCAAAGTATGTAGGGAAAATGGAATATCATTTCCTAGTAGAGATCTCATTCCCTTTCCCTTTCCTAAAGTAGGGTTGTAGTTTGCTTGGAATAAAATTTACATGACTTGAAGTAGAATTAGATTCAGTTACTGTTGTGGAACTGATGAACAAGGAAAAAATAATGGAAAACCGACATATAACACTTATCAGAGCATATCATCAACTACTGAATAGGAATTGGATAACTAAATGGTTGTATGTGTATAAAGAAGCCAACTGGACTATGGATACAATATTACAATGCTAGCTTTTAGTCTATTAAATGATACGCTTTTTTTATGAGTTCTTTTATCTACACTCTAAGATAGAGCAGGGAGAGTGCATAGATGTGATTTGTTTATATAGTTCTTTGGTGTGGACTTACACTTGTTTTTTTTAGATTCCTCCGTACCAAAAACAAGAAGTAAGCCATACAGATTATTATCTATCTACATTTACATTCATAATAAAGATTTAATTTTTCAGTTTTGTACTTAAAAATTACAGTGCCTACCCACAAGGTTATGGGGTTCAACACTACCCACCCATCAATTAACAATGTTTTATCTTCCATCAACCAATTTCTATTTTTCCGTCAAACTCTAATAGGGGTTGACCATTTTACTTTCCTTGACCAAACAGGGTTTTAGTTCACTAATCCAAGGGCAAGTCACGTAACTCAGTCACATTTTTTATTTTCTTCCAACGCCTCACTATCGACAACTGCATCTGGTTGGTTCAAATCCTTAATCGATATAGCCTGTTTGACTAAGGTAACAACTTGTTTCGTGGGTCTTGATTATTGCCCTAGTTATACTGCTCCATTTCGATTTAGGGTTTGAAATTGGAGAAAATTGTATTTAGGGTTTGACAATCTGCTACTCCTATTATCTGTTGCTTTTCGACCGTTTGGGACATCTACCCTATATTCGATTTTTGTGTCTTAAAAATAGGGCACAATCTGTTCGACTATGTGTTCTTGTTGATATATTGGAATGAGGAAATAAATACTTTACTTCTATTCTCTATTGCTATTTGACCGCCTATAACTACTTACCCTTTTTTGATTTTTCTGTTTGGATGGATAGCAATGTGGTCTTCTGACTATTTGTTCTAGGTGAAATTTTGGGATGAAAAATAAATTCTCAGCTGCTCCTATTCTCTGCTGATGTTTGATCGTCTAGAACTTCTACCCATTTTTATTTTTCTGTCTGGAATAGATTGTAATGGGGTCGTCCGAATATTTATTCTTGGTGAAATTTTAGGATGACAAAATAAGTTCTCGTAAATTATTTTTTGCTCCTACTCTCTACTGATGTTCGACCATCTGGAACTTCTTCCCTTATTCAAATATCTGTCTGGATTAGATTTCAATGCGGTCTTTTCACTATCATCTATTGTTGAAATTTTGGAATAACAAAATAAATTATCTATTGCTCCTATTCTCTGCTACTCCTATTTTTTTATTGTATGTAGTATTTGATAGCTCTTTATATGATTTATTGTGTTTTGTATTTGTAGGTGTCATTGTATGAAGATTAGCAAAAGATGGACATTCACAGTTGTCGTACAATGGTCAAAAGTTGTGTTTGCGAGAGCTGGACCTTGACCAATATTCGGCCATAGAGTTGATGAGAGAGTGCATGAAGAAAATTTCCCAACAACCAATTGCTCCACTTGATAACTTTACTTTCTTCTATATACATCCAAAACGTAAGAAATACATTGAAATTTTCAATGACACATCTCTAGTTAGTATGTTTAAGGTCTTTTCCTCCACAAAGACTATAACTGTGTTTGTCAGAGATGTTGTGAACTCTATTTTGATAGATATGTGGAGGAATTATGAGGAAGAGTAGGGAATGAGGGGTGTGCAAACCGAGCAACAAGTTGAAATCCTTGAGTTGTCCCCTCCCTAGGTTATCGAACCAACAGAGACGGTGCCTAGTTTGAGTCGTTATCTAATAAACTAACTAATGAATTAACTGAAAACAACAATAATGTTTGGGGGGTTTTTGTTGCAGAAATAATAAATAAGCTAAAATAAAAACAATTAAAAGTGATCTTCTTGATAGTTCTAACATGGAATCCTGGTTTACTACTTCTCCTTAGTTCTTCAATTTCTCTTCAAGAATGTTTTCCTAATCCTAGATTGCAACCTTAGATCTAAAATAATCTACTCCAGGTCGCCCGTAAAATAGATTCTTACTAGCAATTTTTAAATCCTAGCACTCGTTATGAATTTACTAGTAGCGTTCAAATCTCATCTGGTTAATAGTCAGCTAATACCGAGGGATTGCCGTCTCAAGATTCCTTGGTAGTATTCCTATGGTCTAATGAATGGCGTAGTTCTCACTTATAAGCAGTCAAACCAGATAAACTCAAACAATTATAAATCATAAGAGAATTCATCAATGAAACAAGGAATATAACTACAATATGTATAGAATTAGTATTTAACAACTCAGGAAAACAAAATCATAAACTAAGGTTCCATAATAAACCAGAATTCAATATTTTACTCCGACATTGTAGAAACCAAGACAACAATAATAGAAAGGGAGAACACCATCAAATTTGTGTCAAAGAATTGATGAAGAAATCTTAATTTGCTCTGTTGTTCCCGGTCTCCAATTGTTGTTGTCTCTCTCTTTCACTGCAGATGTATACGGCTAGGGTTCTGCCAAACTGAAAGATATCTCTCGTTTTTGATCAAAATCATATATATAATCTGCTTCATTTATTGAAATGTTGTGGCGCGCCTCTGTCTGCCTGGTTCGGGTGTGCATTCAGGTTATATACCCGGACGTCTCACAAAACTTTCCCCTGCGCGACAGAGTAAATGTG
Organism: Limonium bicolor; assembly: GCA_023374045.1. Taxonomy (NCBI): domain Eukaryota; kingdom Viridiplantae; phylum Streptophyta; class Magnoliopsida; order Caryophyllales; family Plumbaginaceae; genus Limonium; species Limonium bicolor. The sequence goes on along the minus strand of CM041781.1, from coordinate 293,496,088 downwards.
GTCCGAGTTTCCGTCCAACTTTAATAACCGGACCACTCACAGAAGTTGGTCCGCGCGAGAGACATAGCCTGGTCCAGGTCTATTTCCAGGATAGAAACCTGGACCAGGTGCTAAAGGTGGTAGAGAGCTACGTTCCTGTGTGGTCTGGGTCTGTAAGTCTAGACATATACCCAGACCATACCTAAATCTTGGCAGAAGGTTTAACTCAGGGATGGTCCGGGTCTATAAGTCCGGACAAAGACCCGAACCGACTATACAAAGGCACTAGGAGCATCATTTTGGCTCCCGTTTGATTCAGTCTTGATCATTCAGCTCTTGGCACGCGTTCCTAGACCTTTTCTTCAGTGATTTCACCTGCTTAAGCACATAAACCACAAGTAAGGGAAGTTCTTCACATATAGCATAAATTAACACATAAGTGAGGGAATTTTTTCTCAAAATCTAATAGAATAACAATCAAGTTAAACATAGAAATATAGATAACTTATGCACTTATCATCAACCACCACCTTTGCCTTCGCAATCTCAATTACCAACTCCCATAATAGCCAAAAGCAAGCATAAGAAGAAAGTTGTCATGGGTCTTAACCAATCACACCAATTGGCAATTCAGCCAATAGAAATAGAAGTAAATTTTCCCCTCATATTGCCCCAAGTGTCCCTAATTTTTCATCTCAATAAGACACTACTTCAGTTGGTGCAACTCTAATACCCCCGTCCCACATTGAGATATGAGTAGTAATGTGAATGGTTTATAAGAATACATGTGGGTTTACTACATAACAAGACCTTCCACTTTTTAAGCCCAAGTGAGGACAAAGGACATAGATAGTTTTCAAGTCCATATGACTTGGGAGCTAGGTTGTTAGACAGTTACCCATATGAGGTGTTACAAATGGTATCGGAGTAAACTTAGGATTGTGGCAAGCAGGACTACCAGAATCCTACCAAGTAGGTCCTTAGGACTTGGATATTGGGCTTGCGATGAGGGCGTCAAGTTCTTTGAGTGGGGGAGTATGTAATACCCCCAACCCACATTGGGATATGAGTAGTAATGTGAAAGGTTTATAAGAATACATATGAGTTGACTACAATAACAAGGCCTTGCACTTTTAAGCCCAAATGAGGACAAAGGACTTGAAATGGATAGTTTTCAAGTCTAGATGGCTTGGGATCTAGGTTGTTGGACAATTGTCCATATGTGGTGTTGGGGCAACACTCAAATCTTTCTAGACAAGCAACACCACTCCTCGAAGCCTTGATATTCACACATCTGCAGCTGGACCAAGTCCATAAATTGATGTAATCAGTGGAAATAATCCCCCCAATTTGGTCATAGTCATGAGCAAGGAGATGGGTCTGCTGTTGGTGATGCAGTACAAGGTAATGAATTTCTCACAGAAGATAATGAACCCACATACTCTAAATGACTCTTGGTGCCATAAGGATGTTGATGGTGCTAACGAGTTTGACACTGACTCCAGAAAATCAGAAGATAATGATGTGGATGATGATGACAGATTTAAGGAACTCAATGCAATCATAGAATGTGGGTATTACTGATGATGAAGATTGTACGATGAAAGAGCCACCATATTTGAGGAACGGGGCTCATTTTGAGTACCAATCAGATGGGAAGATTGTATTGCAACCACATCAGATGTTTGAAAACATAAAGGCTTTCTTGGAGGTGAAAAAGGACTACGCATGTCAAGAGGGTATTGATTTACATCAGACAAACAATGATCCTTACAAGTATACAGTTAAATACAATAACTACAACACTTTCCCTTAGAGACTTCACTTGTCCCTCCTTCCTACAGAACTACATTTATGATAAAGACACTGAGTGGGGAGCATGATTGTATGAGGATAGCCAATAACCAAATGCAACTGTAACATGGATCACAAAGAAGATTTTCCAGATATTAGGGAAAACAAAAAAATGGTGCCGAGGGACATTATGGTAATCATGAGGCAGAAGTTCAGTGTTCAATTAAGCTACCTACGTGTTACAGGGCACAAAAATTGGCATTGAATTTAGTTGTTGGGAACCTTGACGAGTCTTATACAAGGATTCCTCAGTACTCTAAAATAGCCCTTGGCAGAAACTACGGATCTATCATTGACCTTCAATACAAGGAGTATATGACATCCTTTCCCACATTTGTGAGATTGTTTGGTTGCTTTCATGCTCCGAATGAACGGTTCCATCGTGGATGTAAACCATTCATCGGTGTAGATGATTGTCACTTTAAAGGCCCATTTAAAGGAGTACTATAGACAACAATCAACATTGATGGAAAATGGTATATTTCCAATTGCATTTGTCGTGGTCCAAAGCGAGTCTACTAACCACTTGGAAGTTCTTCTACAGTCAATCAAAGAAGATAGCTGACTTGGATACGAAGAGATAGGTGATTATATCTGGTCGTCAGAAGGGTGTTGAACCAGCACTGAAAGATGAAATTCCAGAAGTGACTAGAAGGATAAGTTGTTGGCATCTCTACGCAAACCTGAAGACATATTATCCCAGTTTCTTTCAATATTTTAAGTCCATGACTATTATGCATTTTAAATATACTATTTCTAACATGTTACGATTACTATCTATTTTATGTAGGTACTCTTATGAGGAATCATTTTTGGGAAGTTGCGATGGCATATACTCAAACATCTTTGGATGCATTGTTGAAGAAAATCAAAGAAAATTTTGTGTTAGCTTACAATTACTTGAAGAATGTGGATTTTCACTTATGGATGAGGTATCACATACTAGAGTACACTAAGGTAACTGAGGTGACTTCAGACTTTGACAAGTCTTTCAACTCAAAGTTGTTTGGCATAAGGCCAAAGCTCATTTTAGCTATGTTGGATGAATTGAGGAGGTCAATGATATTAAAAATGCATAAGAGAAGAGAGGATTCTGTATAAACTTAGAGATCATGTGACTAGCTATGTGTCTAAGATTTTGCACAGCAACACAAGGCTTGGTAGATCATGTGCCATTAAACCGAGCAACGATATCAAATTTGAAGTGTCAGATATTAGGGGATTTTTATTGTAATTCTGAGGGACTGTCACTGTGATTGCATGTCATGGGACCTGTCTGGTATCCCTTGCAAACATGCATGTGTTGTCATTGCAAGTCAAAGGCTTAGTTTGGAATCATATGTGGCACCCTGGTTCTCCAAGGAGTTGTACATGGAAACGTGTAAATTAGCGATATCACCAATACCTAGCCCGAATATGTGGTCGACTGTTGTGGGCATGGTATAATTGAAACCACCATTCTTACGGAAACTCGCAGGGAGACAAAATAAAAACAAGAGAAAGAAATGGGGCGAGGCACCTCCTGTGACCAAAAGGTCAAACCATGTTACATGTGCGATTTACAAAAGAATTGGCCACAATTCAAAGACATGTCAAAGCCAAAAAAATAAGGGAGATGATCCCAACAACGTGGCTCCCAAAGCTCTGCTGCTTGGTCTGCTTCAAAAAGCAAGAGAAAAGGAACACTCAATGATTGTAAGTGTACACCTGTTATTTCATTTGTTTGTAATTATAAGTTTGTTATTTCAAACAATATACCTTTTTTAATATGCTTCTCTTTTGTTGGTAACATTGCAAACCACTTTGATGTGTATGAGATAATGCTTTTTTAAGCCTTTTGTAGTAGTTGTGCATTTTAAGTATTAGGAGGGAACAAGGTGTTATGCTTATGAGAAGGGAACAATGTGAATTTTGAGTTTGAGAAGGTGTTAGTTGAACTGCTGGTATTATTTAGCTATTCTAAAGCTAACTATTATTGCTTAACAACTATCTTCTCTATTTGTTATTGCTTACAAAGTTGTTACATCATAGTGCAAATAGCAATGGAACACATACATCAGAGCACGCGTCATAAGGGAAATTTTTTCCCTATTCCACAAATTCACAAAAAGCATAGCACATGTAATGGGAAATTGTTTCTCGATTCCACAATTTCACCAACCAGCCTCGATCTAGCTAGAAAAATTGGATAAGGTTAGAAGTTCTAGACGATCAAACACAATAGAGAATAGGAGCAGTAGAGAGTTAATTTATTTCCCATCCCAAAATTTCACCAAGAACAAATAGTCAGAAGACCACATTGCAATCTAATCCAGACAAAAAAGAAGAATAGGGGAAGCAGAACTCGGGGCAACAGTTGTAACCCTAAATAGGTTTTCGACCCAAGGTTTTCCCAAATTCAAACAATAATTCGAGACATGAATGGATCAGTAGAACTGAGGCAAAAATCAATACCAAACAACCAATCTATCACCTCATTCAGTGAGTCGATGTCGATTAAAGATTCGACCCAATTTTCCCCCATCAAACCCTAAATCAAAATGGAGCAGTATAACTCAGGTGACAATCAAGACCAACAAAACACATTGTTACCTTAATCAGACATACGAGATTATGGATTCGAACCAACCAAATGAATCTATTGATATTGAGGCACCAGAAGAAAACTCGAAGACACGACAAAGTTATGAAGTAACTAGTGTCGAGTAACAAAGCATGGGAAATGAGAAAGGAGATCGGTTTTTTTTTTATATATTTGATCAAGGAAAGTAAAATGCAACTCATGCTAGAGTTTGACGGAAATGTAGGAATTTGTTGACGTAAGATAAAACATTGTTAATTTATTAGTGGGCAGTGTTAATTTTCAAAATTCATAGGTCGACAGTGTTAAATCTCATAATCTCATGGATGAGCACTGTAATTTTTCTGTTAAGATTGGATAATTTTTTATTTATATTTGGATGTAGGCTACTCATCAATAATTATGTATTATTTTTTAGATGGTATATACGTTTATGTGCAATAATTTATAATATTGATTTAGTTATATGTATAAAATTTATTAAGATTAAATAATAGTAAAAACTTTTTACTTTTTAAATATCAAATAAATTATCACATAATTATCAACAACCATACCACTAGGCCGCTCGAAGTTTTCTAGCGGTCAGTAACTTTATCAACCTATCTTGCAATGTAAGGAGTAGAGCTAATTGTGAAATGTAAGAAGTAGAGCTAATTGTCATCTTCTATATTTATCTTTTTCTTTTTATTTATCGTTTCCTTCCCTTCTCTGTTTCAGTATTTTTTTAGTATATATAATAGTATGTTTATAACATTTAGATAGATTATATATAGCCACCAATAATACATTATCACAAAACAACAATATAATTACCGAAACCGACAATATAAAAAAAATCTTAAAAGACAATTCCATGGCATGGCTAGACTTGGATTTGAAATCATGCATGGATGAGTGTCGAGCAAAATGTTTGACTATGATGAATGATTCGGTTCAAATAGATTTGAATTTAAGTTCACCAAAGAGAAACATCAAAAAATGTGTTAAGCTCTTGGACATAACACCACGTGTCAATTAGGAGACTGGAGTGTGTGAGAAATTACAAGAAGACGAGATAGTAATAATGAAACTTCATCCACAAGACGGGAATAGTATGTGTAATAGTATCTACCTATAATGTAGTGTCAAGCCCCCGTGACTTGGTCAGTAGATGACTGATACCCTATAACCAAAGCATCTGGGTTCAAAACCTACACACTACTATTAGCTTTCAGACGAATTATTTCATAAAATTCTTAAAAGTTACTGATAAGTAGGATGTTAATATAGTACTTTTTAATAAAATACTTTTTTAAATGTACAATAAATCTTTTAAAAATGTATAATTATTTCTTAAATGTAAATATATACTATTAAGTATTAACAAATATTATTTCAAAATTTAAATATACAAGTATAGACAATAATATATGTAGTGATAATATCATGGAAGTAATGAAACCGTGAGGGAAATATTTTCGAATTAGATGATGCAAAATTATGGACAAGACCTACTTATTTTGTGAACTGTATGGACATGACCCTACTTAATTAACAACGACCAGAACGATTAGAGCTGGATTTATGGGACCCCACTAATGCATATGGTTTTCCGTATTATGACATCCAATGTCGACCACTGCTTTGTAAATGTACAAAGGCCAAAGAGGACAGAAACAAACGATGCTGACAGGAGTTTGATAGTCATGGATTCGTGTAGCAACCAACTCTTCCGTTACCAAGTGTAGCTGGGACTCTCTTCAAGGTTGTCCTTTAGCTTCCTCTTTCATAATGGTCTCCTTTTCAAATGGTGTTTTTCAATTGATCCTGCCTTCCTGCTTTTGTTCTCTACTACTTTTGCTTTCTTTTATCAAAATAACACACTATGCTTGTCATAGTTTTCATCTATCTCCTTCTAGGGAGATTATCGTTTTGTTTAGGGAAAATTACATGCCCCACCCATGATGTTTGACGAAATTTTACATTCCATCCACGTGGTTTCAAAAATTATTTTCCCCACCCATGTGGTTTCCCCGTTTTACATCCAACAACTTTTTTAATTTTGGTTCAATGCAAAAGATACTTAAACGTTGTCCAAAATTGATGAAACTTTACATGGATGATGCTAAAGTGATACTTTGATCTTATGTCAAATGTGAAGTTTTTTAAGCTTAAATGTGTCCCGTGGGACCCAATGAAACATGTGACATGTTCATTGGGTCCCACATGTCATATTTAAGCTTAAAAAACTTTAGATTTCTCACTAAACTAAAATATAACACTTTAGCATCGTCTATGTAAAATTTCATCAACTTCGGACAACGTTTAAGCATCTTTTGAATTGAACAAAAATTAGAAAAGTTGTTGGATGTAAAACAGGGGAAACCACATGGGTGGGGAAAATAATTTTTAAAACCACATGGGTGGATTATGAAATTTCATCAAATGTCATGGGTGGGGTATGTAATTTTCCCTTTTGTTTATTCTTAGGTTTCTCCAATTGCATGTTGGTTTTGCTGAAGGTCATTCCTTCCTCGGGGAATGTTTGCATATGCAAATTGTTGTTGGTCATTACGAAGGCTCTCTATTTTGCAGGTTAAATAAAGCAGGAAGGCACAATGACCACATGATATATTATGCCCATATATATCGATCTTCTTTAAAAAAATCTTTTGGTAATTCTTCTTCTTATTTTTCTCGATCGACTGGAGATTATTATTCTTGTATTAAGCCAAACATTATACTTGAAGCATGCATGCATTTGGTTGACATACCCAACTCATCGCCCATTTTCTTAGATAATATTAACTCGTCGCGTACGATTACCTGATAGCAGGAATTGATGATTGAAGAATATGCCATATAGTGACGTTTGTCGATTGTGTTTTCCACACCATGGGATGAGGGATAAGAACAAGTGTCATCATCGCGCTTGGCGGGTACTATTGGGGACTCGCTCCTTGTAAACGATTAAGAACAATATACTATGTTGCTCTCAAGGTGTGTGTATTGTAGCGTGTGGGGTGCGGGCTGGTTTAGGGGTTTACTATCTATTCATTTTGGTATATTGTGTTGATTTTGGTTTAGACAGTTTTATATGTGACTTTTGTTATTAGAATAAAACATAAAGTTTTCGTGATAATCAGATAAATATGTTATCAGGGTGAAGTGAATTTTTTTTGGAGGTAAATTAATTTAAGTTAATGTATATATTAAATTTATATCTACTTAAAAGTATCACTACTAGAATATAATTGTTTGGTAACAACAAAAAATCGTTACCAAAAATCAAAATCGTTACTAATCTAATTTATTGTAACGACTTTTAATCGTTACATATATATCGTTACACGAGATGGCTAACAAAGATCAATTTATTTATCGTAACGACTTTTATTCGATACTAAAAGTTATATCGTTACTAAAAATATGATTTCGTAACATTATATCGTTACTATAGTCTTAATTTTTTTTAATCTTTAGTACTATCTTTGGTAACAAAAAACTTGTCACTAATAACAATTATAGTAACGAATTTAAGTCGTTATCAGAATCTTTGTAAAAAAAAATCTGATTTTTACTAGTGTATATTGTAATTAGCCGATGTGTGTTAAGACTTTAAATAAATACATAGTATAATATGCTGTTTTCTAAAATAGACCATATATATACTAATTATCTAGACATGTACTTAGTATTATACAAAAGTAGCCCTTTTTAAATAGAATAACGCTGAATACTTGCAAAATGAATTCTAATACAAATCTTCAACAAGCCACTCACTCATAAGCACCGATTAAACAAGTAGCTAATAGACAGTTGTGTCATCTCCATTCATCATCTGCTCACCTGTAAAAAATTGAATACATAAAAATGATCACAAGTTATAAATCAACAAATATATATACATCAAAGACAAATAGACAATAACTAAATAAATTAAATAAAATATACCTGCTCATTCTAAGGCATGCACGTCTTTGTTTCATAGAGTTGAAGTCACTATTATCTTGTATGTAGAAAAAGTGCGCGATTTCTCTCTCTCAATATAAACAATCAGGTAGCTTGTAAGAAACTTATCATTCATGCTACTAGGAAGTCTTGTTTTAACAATTGTCATTGCCGAAAAAGCTCGTTCACTTGTTGTAGTTGACACCGGGAGAGTCAGAACAAGACGAATCAACCTATCAATCAAAGGATATATTTTTGGCTTCCCAGTTTCCTCTAATCTTTTACACAATTCTGAAAGGGAGCAAATATTTCCCAAATGCTCGTTGCATCGAAACTCTATCTCATAGTGTTTAATTCTTGCCTCAACTGAATATGTTCTTGCTCTGAGAAATCTATAGGATAAAACTTTTTTAACTGTTTGCATATGTCACCAATACTGAAGGAGTTGAATGAATTTCTTGGATCCAAAGCCACTGTAAGAGAAAGAAGTTCTGTGACAGACTCTCTAAATCTGGAGTTTAACTCTTGCAACTTATAATCAAGAATAGAAACATACACTTCAACTTGATAATGATGATGAGCACTCACATTCTCTTTCATACAATGAGATTGAATGACATCTATGTAAGTCCCACTCATATCAGGTACTATAATGCTGTAATTTTCACAAAATGAAGTTACATCATTCTAAACTAGATGCCATTTCTCATCTATAGTTTTTGTATCAATGTCTTTGTAGTAGAAAGCAAAGTCAAGGCATTCATAATATATTGGGACTTCTTTTGTAGTGCTTGACAAAGCATGTCAGTGATACCCATGATCTCTTGCATTACATGCATCACAAATACAAAATCAAATGATAGCAAATGTCTAAGAGTAAAGTTTGCATCACCTCTTTGAGAAGCCGTAGACCTTCAGTAGCAATGTTATAATACTAACTAGAGTGGCAGTACCAAACAACCTCATTAAACTACAAATTGATCTATAATGTGAGCTCCATTTAGTATCTCCCGGTCTTTGCAAAGCTCTGATTTGATTTGTGCCCTTTCCACCTTCAATCTCTTCTATTTCAGCTAGTTGTGAAATTTCAACAAGTTGAGCTTCTTGGAGTTGATCATTACGCTTTCAAGAAGATCCAACAACATACACAATGAAGTTTAGGTTCTTAAAAAAATTGTGCACTTCATTCACATCCTTAGATGCGGCAACTAGAGCCAACTGCAATTAATGAGCTAAGCAATGCACATAATAAGCATATGGACATTCCCTTGAAAACAAGGCTTGCAATCCGTTCCACTCCCCACGCATATTACTAGCCTCATCGTATCCTTGACCTCGAATATTCTTAACATCAAGCTTATGATATGATAGACAAGAAGATATCTCTGTTTTAGAGTTGATGCATTCGTATCTTTTACATGAATCAAGAGAAGAAATCTCTCTTTCACATATCCACTTTGATCAACAAACCTCAGAACAATAGCCATTTGTTCTTTCTTTTGGTTCATCTCGAGCCTCATCCACTATCAAACAAATTTTGCATTCCCGATTTCGTCACGAATTGATTCTTGCACATTCATAGCAAAAACACATAGAATTTCCTTTTGAACATCCGGTGATGTGTATTTTGCATTTTGAGGAGCATTTCCTAATACAACATCACTGACTTCTTTGTTGTAAGATGCAAGAAGTTTGAGCAATTCAAGAAAATTATCTTGATTTCTTGAATCTGATTTCTCATCATGGCCTTTAAATGCACATGCCTGAAATGTTAACCATTTGACAGCCTCAACTGAAGTTTTCAAACGTAATCTATTATTTGTAACTGCTGAGTTGAGGTCCTCTGGAGGCCGTAAACCTGGATCACTGCAAACAGAGGAATTGATATACTAAAAACTACGAAACTGAACCTTGAGATTAATAAATCAAAAGCCTGTCGGGTTACAAAAAATCCCGTTCACTATAGTATAGAAATAAAGTAACCAGATATCGAATCTGCGGTACTTGTAAGCCTAATCCTAAGAAACTGGAAATCAATGGGTTGTTTGTTGTTTTTGAGGTTGAGTTAACTAAAGGAAAATTAAAGTTTTGAATAAATAATAATGAAGTTTGAATGATAAAATTAATCAAATGAATGGAACTTTGGGTTTGAGTTGTTCTACACTAGATGTAATTAGCAACTTCTACAGTTTCTTATAAGATATGTATTGACCAATTCTTTGAACTCTTTTCAATTATAAATCCTAGTTAAGAAGAGCTCACTTATCATAACGTGTCAGTTCTAATCTACAAACAGACAAAACACATGTAGGCGGATTAAGAATGAAGAATTATTTGACAACTTCAGGGAAAACTTATCTATCCGACTAATTTTCCATAGATTTTCATATTAACTTGACCTTCTTGATTTTCACTGATCAGATCAAATAAAGATTCGTAAAACAACTCGAATAACTCATGACATTATTAGTGAAGATGAAAGATTAATATTAATCTAGAAACAATCCAATGTATTCTCATACTCGAACTGTAGAAATATTATGCTAATTCACATCCATTATAAACAACCCTCCCCTGGAGCAAATCCTCACTAGCCAGACATGTTTAACAAAATTTATACAGAAAATTGGAAGAGAATTCATTAAGAGAAAGGAAAACTCCCAAATCCACCTTGTTATCCAGATTCGAAGACTTGTCAGTTCGAGGTTGAAGATGATCGTTGACTCACTTCTGATGATGTTCCACGATGGAGATGATGATCAGTGTTGTGATAGAGATTGAAGATGATGCTAATGATGGTGATAAGATGAGAGCATGAATCGTCGTTGGAGGGCGTTGTTTTACGTCAAAAATGTCGTGTCCTTCTTCTTTCCAGGTTAGGTCACTTTTATAAAGTTTTTTTCCTTCCTTTCTTCAAAATGCAGCACTTGCTGCTGCCAATTTAGTCGCGTCCGAGCATGTCCGAACATCAATGTTCGCACCTTGTTCTGGAGCATGGTTCCGGTTTCATCAGTGCAAGTCTCGAATTGTGTCCAAATATACAAGTTCGGACACAAGTTCAGACAAGTCGCCAGGAAGAAGATTGGAACTCTCGGCCTGTGCCTGAACATGGGTGTTCGGACACAAGTTCAGACACAGCTTCAGAAGCCTCTAAAATCTTCGTTCTGGCTCCGATTTGATCCCCGTTTGTTGCATCATTACCCTTATGAGATAATCTGCTATTTTCTTGGCTTTTCTCTGTATTTGACACAAAAAGGTATCAATTCTTATTATACAAGAAACCAAAGGTGAAATACCCCAAACCTTAATGTGTTAATTAATTATGTAATTATGATATTCTAAGGCTAATTAATTCCTTAAGATCATTGGTGAAGAAATAAAATCCAAAAAGAAAGAAAACGCATAAAAGTCACAAAACACAAAAACGCGTGGTATGTAATTATAGTAGGTATATAACCTTAACTAGGGTCATAAATGGATTCCTAGGACTTAGTTAGTCACTAAGAACATGTGGGGAAATTCCCAAAGGAAACGGATCCAAATAGTGGATTAAAAATGCAAAACGAGCCTTAAAGCACGTTTTTCGAGAAACCCGGGAAATGTGATTTTAAACGGGTTTAATGGACTAATAAAATTTATAGTCAATCATATGACTATAATTAAACATAGTATAGGTCTAGAACCATTAAAATTAATAAAACGAGAAAAATCCGGAAACCGGTCCCGGATTGATGTTTAGCGCCAAATGGGACTTATGAGGTGTTATTTGCTAAATGACCACAATGCCCTTCCCTCTCTCTTTGTAAAATGAAAAATCAGAACCCCCTCTTCTATACTAACCCACGTTTTATCCCCCCCCCTCCTTCATTTATTTATTCTACTCTATTAGCTAAAAGACAAAACCATAAAAGTAAACAAGTACAAGTCACCTTTTTCATTTCTCTTCCTCCATCCTCTTCTCCCCTTCTGATTTTTCCCTCTTTTCAGCCCTCTCTCTGCTCATCCTCTCTTCCATGGCGATTTCATGAGGCTCCCCTAACTCCACTCTTCTTCTTCCTTGTTCCTCCACTAAATCAAGTCAAAATCAAAAACTAAATACACCAAAATACTCACCTTGCCTTGGAGATCATTTTCCACCTTTCAAAACCTTCAAATGCTGATTTCAGACTCCATGGTTGTAGCTCATTTTGGAGGAAAAAACACTCATTCTTGAAGCTAGACAGCCCCTTGTATGTCCTATGGTAAGAAAAACTCAAAAACCCTCTTGTTCCTTGTTATTCTTGAAACCGATTTTGCCCAGATTTTGAACCCATATTTCCTCTTCATTTCTAGCTTGTTCATCTTCAAGAAGTGCTGGAGAATCATTGTTTTTGAGTGCCTAATACTCCTTTGGGAAGTTGCAAGGTAATGCTCTTAATTCCATTACCTAGAAACCTCATTGTTTAAGTGTTGTTCAAGAGCTTTATAAGTTCTTAATGCTCATTAGTATTGCATTGGGCTTGGTCATTAGATTAGCAATACACACTCATTAAAACCGGTTGTGGAACAAGAGTGAAGGAGGAGGGAAAGATTTGAAAGAAAATTCAAGGTAAATAACTTACCTTAAGCTCATGTGGTGCTTTAAGAAATTGTGTTTGTTTTGGAGCAAATATAAATGCTTTGAGTGTTGGGTGTAATGCAGGTGATAGCTCATTATATGTGGAAATTCAGTGTTTAATTTAATGTTGTTTAAGGGCTTAAGAGCCAAGCTTTTAAAGTTATGTACATTGAGGTGATTGTTGTTAAAATGATGGAATTGATGTGTGGATTAGTGCCTTGAAATGAGTTTGATGGTTGGAGTGCTTTGGTGAGCTAAATAATGCGTGGGAACATGTTAGGATTATGGGGAGACCATGTCAAATTTGTATAGAAATTCAATGGTTTAAGTGCATTTCTAAGTAGGAACAACCTAGGGAACTACTAGGTATTTTGAGAGGTAAAATTTAGTATAAAATCAGTTTGAAACTAGATAGATGTGAGATGGGTAAATGAGTGAACCTTAAGGTGGGAATGTTGCATTATTTGTGGACTAGTAAGTGGGTGAGAGTTGTGAGAAAATATGTAACATAGAACTTAGCAAAACTAAGCCTTAGTTCTTGTATCATGAGAGTGGGAAATATGGGTGAATTTACTCAAGAATTGGGTAACAAGTTTAGATGATGACTTAGGCAAGTTTAAGATGCTATATTAGTGTTAGAAAATACCTTAATACATGTAGGAAGCTTGGGGCAACAATGGGTGAAGAGAACAAGTAGAACAAGACTTGAAAATGTCAAATTTGAAGCTCTGTAGTAGTGGTCCGGGACTTAGATCCCATGTTAAGTCCCAGACCATAGCATAAAAACGTTCGAGAGTAACCAGGCATATTGGTCCGGGACTTAGGTTGAGTGCAAAGTCCCGGACCACCTCTGTTTTTGGGCCGAGAGTTTCCCCATGTGCTGGTCCGGGAGTTAGGACCCGAACAAGGTCCTAGACCAGAATTGAAATTTATGTTTGTTTTTGAATCTAAACAAGGGGAAATGAATGGGGATGATGTTATATGATTAGTTAGGACTTGTTAAGACCATATAATGACTATTAAGAGGGTAATTAATGATAAGTTTAAGTGTGAAAAGCGTGCAACATAACTATGTGAAGTAATTAGCTATTCAAAAGTTAAATACGGTAATTAACCGACATGATTAATTATGTATATGTAACACCCCAACTGCTAAACCTGAACCATCACGAACGAACCTGCAACAATATTACAACACAGCGGAAGAAAGTACTAAAAGTTGGTGTTATCGCCGTTAGTCACCCACGTGACTAACTAGGCCTATTCCAGTCTCAAGCTACGGTCTGATGGACCCGAGTGTACCGAACGTGAGTGCGTACATAGTCTTACAACAAAATACAATACCGAGTTCGAAGTATCTCTCTATTATTACAACTTACTACCACAGTTTATAAAACGAGTGTACAGGCACACTTCGTAAACAAATTTAAACCCTTAGTGCTCTACCCACCCTACTCTCAGGCTGGGTCCTCGTCTGGCACCTACCTGCAAAGTTTAAATCACAGGCCCCACGGGGCTCAGCATATTGCTGGTACAGAAAACGTGCAGCCCACAAGCTATCAAGGCTACACATGACTACTTGTCGTATACATGCAGTTAATTATTCATACAACAATAATAAGAAGTACATAACAACAATACATTTATGTGAAACATTCACAGCTCAAATAAATCGAACGTCGTAATGGACGTCCATCAATGAGTAAGTTAGATTCCTAAATCCTGAGGCCTGAGAATTGTTTAGTTCTCGTGTTTGACCATACCTTATAAGTGTCAACCATTCTCCTATTAGAATTGGTTATTCTCTAACTGAATTGTTTTATTTTGTCGGGTCAAAGTAACCCTAGCCAATGAGTTATTAGCTCCATTGGTTTAATAAACAATAATTCTTAAGTTATGAGGGGTGTAGGCTTGACCCTCCTGCGCTCCTGAATTTGCCTCCCATCTCGAACTGTTCACTCGAGATGGCCGGGTCAGTTTGTCGACCCTAGGCGGAAGACAGATCTGATGCAGATGCCAACCTCCTACCTGAACATGCATGACCGGAGTCAGTCCCGGATTACTCTCCTCACAAGTTCCGTTAGCTAAAGTCTCTTTGACAATTGTTAGTTAAACCTCTCTCGGTTATTAACCAACAACAATAGGGAAATATTTGTAACCTTATACAATTGTTATTAACATAGTTAATGAACAAGCTGAATCAATTCGTGTTAGTGTGCAATGAGCCCACAATAACAATACAATAAATCGGTTTCATGCTTATCTTGCTTGGTCGTATCACAATAACACATAGCACACAAACCGAGGTAGACCTCGTTAGCAAACAAGCTACAAGAATCTCATCCTTAGCCTATCGACTTTGTCATCCTGGATTACGTCTACTATTCCGGTCACCTACTCATGTCCTATATTCACTATAGGACGTGTGGTTAAATACTTACTTTTCGTATTTTTACTATATCACCGTATTTTCTATTCATGTATACTATTTTACTATTCAGTATACGTCTCGTAGTTGTGACTGTTCATATATACGTAGTAACTACTATAATTCAATGTATACGTATTTACTATTCATGTATACGTATTTACTATTCATGTATACGTGTACTATTCACGTATACGAGTACTATTCATGTACACTAAAATTTTTCGTATACGCCCGTATGATACGGAGTATCATACGTATTTATTTCTTTTCCCAATATACTTGTATTTTCATTAAAAATACTTAAGTAATGATTTCTCTTATCTTATTAAATTACGGGTATACCCCTCGTATACCTTAACTTATATACGGGTCTCCTTTAACCCGTTTTAACTCTGTTTCTTTTACAACTTGTTTCTAAATTCTTTATTTAATTTTCCTTAACCTTCTAAACACATAAAAATGTGTTATTTACATTACTTACCCATAGTTTCCTCTTAATCTCTAGTTTTCTTAAAACAAGTTCTAAACTTGTTATTTTTATTTCTAATTTCTTCCAAAGTCTTAATTAATTAATTTCTTTTATACTTTTGGTCAATAATCAAAATACACCCAAGTTTGACCAGCCTTTTATGGTCAAACCCCCTAACTTTCCATTATTTACAACATTACCCCTAAAGTTAATTTAACTTAACTTTTTATTCCTTTATCCTTTTAATATCTAATCTTTTGCTACAAATTTTATTCTAGCTCCTCAACATATTCTACAAACTGTCATTGACCAAGTTTGACCACGTTTGACCAAGTTTGACCGGGGAAATTACCATTTTACCCTTGTGATCTTTTCTTTTATCCTAACTCATTTATTAACCAAATTAACTCGAATTAATTTCTAATTTTCGTAACTAATTTTCCTATAGATTTTTGAACATCAAAATCATTTTAAACATCTCTAAATCACCAGATTTAATTATCTAATGTTGTAGTATATATATACTATCTTTATTAACTTTAAATATACCAAAAACCTTATAAATTCTAGTAATACTTATAAACTCTTTATAAATTGTAAACTTAATTCTACAATTATTTTCCCATCATCTAAACTTCATAATTTCATAATATTCATATATTTTCGGCAATTATAATATGTGACCAAAACTTCACAAATTTTACATATTACACTTAATTATACTAATTCTCTTAATTTAACTTAGTTATATAATTTTCCTAATTCAAATAAGCCCTCTTAATTTTCGGCCACCCCTTAGATAATAGTATATGAACTTTTCTTATATATTATGATAGCTTATATCTTAAGGATTATAAATCTAATTTTAGATTTACAAAAATTAACATTTTAGGTGCTTAAAATTAAATCTAACACCTAAAAAAATCGTAATAATAAACAAGGTATACAATATGTTAGATCATATATAGATCAATACTTAGAACCATGAAATAGATAGTTATAGGATTTACCTTGTATATTAAACTTTTAGCTTAATATTTAAGCTTGAATTCCTTAGAAATTTCACCAGCAATTTGCTAAAGGAATTGTCCCCAAAATTATACAATAAGATGAAGAATAAAATAGGTTAGTATCCCATGCCAATCGGCTGTAACAAAAACCAAAGAATAAGAAGTTTTCAAGAAGCAATGTTTTACCTCGAGAATCAAAGGCACTCCTTAGTGGTTTTTCCTGAGAATCTGGGGGTTCATGAGCTATGGTTGTAAAGCTCTTGAAGAGAGGATTCCAACGAGCTATCAAGCATGTGATTTGGAGCTAGGACGAGAAAGTTATGGTTCCTACAAGGAAGGGTGTTCTTTAAGGTTCAAAACTAAGAACTTTGGCTTTGTTTTGTGTTGTTTCTTCAAAGAGAGGATGAGCTCCGAATTTAGCAGCTCTCATTTGATAGGTAAGAGTCCGGTTAATCATTCACTAAGGGGACAAGATGATAAGGCTATACAAATAAGTCTTGGTAGTTGAAATAGTAAAGTTTAAAAGCATTTTTTTTCCTTTGGTGAGTCCCCCTCATGTCGGCAGCCCCTAGTCCCATTTGATCTAATTTATTTTTTTTTTCTTCTTATATTATGTAACATTTGATGAATTAAATTGAAATACCCCAAACTAATTAAACATGGATTAAACATCTAATCACATTAATTAAGGCCTAAACATGCCTTAAAAGTCAACTGAGGACAACAGTGGTCAACACAAAGCAAGATATTACACCCTTTGACTGTTTAGTGTAAATAAATACCCAAATGAACTTCTTAGGACCTAAAACTTTGTCCTAAGCTTATTAACACATAAATAAACATACTACAATTGTTGGACAACACTCCAACACAAAGAACAAGCATTTACATGCTTCAAGGTCAAGTAGGGCAAAAATATGCTCTAAAAAACCTTAAAGGTCTAATGACCTATATTTTATATAAAATTGGATTCCTAAGATCACTTATCATGTAAGGAACACAACAAAACCGTTCTCAAAGAAAATAGAGCTCAGAAACACCTTGCGACACAAAATGTGCACTAAAACACCTTAAAGCACGTTTTTGTGTAATTGCCTTCTAAATTGTTTTTTAATGGGCTTAAAGGTTATAATTACCTTTAAATATGATAATATATCATATTATATCATATTAGGAATTTAATTCCAGAAATTTACAAGTTTTTACAAAATTTTATATTAAAATATTAATAAACCTTAAAAAGGGGCACGTTTGAGTCAACATTGACTAAGAATGGTCAAGAGGTCAAAGTTTGACCCCTTGGATCCCATGGAGTCGGCATCCACAAGCAGGGGGAGCCTAAATTCAACACTTTCAAACACAAGGGACAAGCTCCAACACATTTCCTTAATTTAAGGAGCTACTTTTACCTTTCTAATACAATAATGTAAATAATACGCATAGGCTCCTTGATTGATTGAGTCCCCACGTAAAGAGACTCTCCAGCCCCTCCAATAACCGATGCCACCCTTCTATGGTGAGTCATCAAACACCAAATACAATAAACAAAGAAAAAAAATGTGTTTTAAGACAATTTGACCTACCTTTCTCATTTGCACTCCATTCCAGCCGACACCAAGCAGCTCCAACCTCTCTTTTGCCTCTAAACCGTGGAGAACATGCCTAATACAGAGAAGAACATAAAATTGACAAAGGTAAGCTTATTAAGCCATTTTATGTTCATTCTCTTCACATTTCTTTCCTCTTTCCGTGGATCTAAGCAAAAACGATTTCCATCCATGGATCTAGCTTGTTTTGGAGGTCAAAAGGAGGGCAAATCTCGGCTGTAACAAGGGAAGGAGGTAGAGAAATCTAATCTTGTTCTTAAGATATAAAAATGTGCTTTAAGCACTTATCTTTTGATTCTCTTTAGATCCGGTTGTAAAACCTGTTCTCCTTGCCTTATAACCTCCTTCTTAACATACTTATTCAGTAGATCTATCAAGAGCTTCAAGGTATAGTCAGATCCAAGCCAAAACCACCATTTTTGGCATTTTAATCAAGGTAAAAATTAGCCATCTTCTAATCTGAGTTATGTCGGTTTTAAGCCTTGGTTTAGTAGCTCTTTGATGCTTTTTACCTTCTGTATATTTAGGCCGAAGACAACCCTTGGCTACCTTGGTATTCTAAGGTAAATCTTACCTTGAAATATACATTAAAACACTTCTTATGGTTAGATCTTGCTTGGAGACTAATCATGCCTTAATTGTGTTTGAAAACATGTAAATGATGCTGTGGAAATTTTATCCTAAGCAGGCCGTGGCCAAACAAGGCCTTAACTAGGCAAAAACAATGTATAAATC
This sequence comes from Limonium bicolor, assembly GCA_023374045.1. NCBI lineage: Eukaryota > Viridiplantae > Streptophyta > Magnoliopsida > Caryophyllales > Plumbaginaceae > Limonium > Limonium bicolor. The sequence goes on along the minus strand of CM041781.1, from coordinate 293,476,892 downwards.
ACTTAAACCTTCACTTGGTATATTAATATGTAATTATACATATGTGTATAATTGTGTGCCGTGAGTGATGAGTAATAAGGTCTTATTTTGACCTTAGGTGATTAAGGAATGTTTAGTAAATTTTATAACTAATTAATTAGCATAATTGTCAAATTTAAGACATTATGTGGAAAATTGGTAAATAAGGAAATAAGTGGTAAGGGCCAAGAGTTTACAGCATTTTTGGGCATTTATGTGTAATTTATTTTATAAGCTAATGTTTGTAATAAGGCCATGTACTTTAGGCCATTTTATTTATGCATTTATAAGGTTTTATTTAAGTTTAGGTGGTATATATGCATTACCGCATATTATAAGGGGTTAAAGTGTAATTAAATTAAATTTGGGGGCTATATAATAATAAAGCCAAAAATTAGAGGTTTAAATGAGTTTAAATAAAAATTATAAGATTATATAAAGTTTTGGGGTTAAATGGTAATTTCTGAAAAATAAGGGTACAAACCGTAATATATGGATATTGATGGTCAAGGAAATATTAAGGTGGTCAACCTTGACCATATGGTAGGTTTTGACCAAGTTAGACTAATTAAATATCTTATTTAAGGTTTTATAATAAGATAAGTATTTAATTGTAACAATTTTTAACATATGTGGTATATATGTTATTACCGAAAATAAAGGTGTAAAAATGGTATTATAACACCCATGGGCTATTAGGAATTTTTAGGAATTTATTGGGTTGATTTTGGAATTAAGATAAACTATATATGTATAATATATAGTTATTATGTCATTATGACACTTTGGAATAAAAGATGGGGTGGATAGTAATAAGCGAAATATAAGGGTTAGGAATAATGTTTATACCCTTTGGTGAATTTGGTGATTTTGGAATAATATAGGGTATTTATTAATATATGTATAATATATAGTTTTAATGATATTATAAAACTATATGTTATAAGTTGGGCCAAATGGCAATTATAGGAACTTGGTGGGTTGAAAAATAATATAGAATATATATTGAGGTCTGTTCGGAATTTTACAAAAATATAATCATAGGTTATACCATTTTATAAGTTAAAAATGTTATATTATATGATATATATATATATATATATAACATGGTATAATTAATGTGGTGATTTTGTAAATAAAAGAAACTATGGGATATGGAAAGAATAAGGTATAAATATATATGCCTATGCGGCAATATTATATAGTTTTGTATAAAAACTATAGGTCATAAATAAAGGAAATAAAAATATCATATTATATGATATTAGTATATGATATAACATTACATAATGTTATGTGGTCAAAATAGAATTTAAATGAAATAAAGGGCTTACCGAATTATTAAGAGATGGAAAATGAATTTTAGACTATGGTCTACTATGTTATAAATGTTTAACAATTATATGGTTTAAATGGAATTAATAAGTAAGGATATTCACATTAAATAATGTGACAAACTATAAATAAATAGGATTTATACTAAGGTATTTATTGAATAAACCTTAGAGTTGTAATTATACAACACAAATTGTTACATAATATTAGGATAATAATCTTAATATAAGTTGTATGATATAATACAACTAATGGGAATAATCATCTAATGTAAGATGATAAACGTAACATATAATATAAGAGTTTTATAACCCATGAAACTTACTTATATTGGTAAATATATATACATATGCAAGAATAATGTATATAAGGATGGATATACATTATGGTTGGAAACCATATAATATAATGGTGGTGGTTATTACAAAAAAAAATAGTTACAAACTATAAGTTATGAGTTTTTGAATGCAAATATAATTTGCTAAGATAATGGAGTATATAATACAATGTATTATAATGGATGGTGGAAAATAATACAATATAATATAATAATGCATGCATACATGCAACTATAGGTTATATACCTAAATTTAATGGTGGATAAGATTAAAGAATATAACAAATTAAACTTAACAGTCGAAATATTTTGACATACGAGTTTTAGTAACAAAGCCGACTGGTTTAGAGAAACCGTACCAAATAACTGTAGAAATCCGGGATGAACTGTCGGGGTTACTTGTTATTCGGAAGTACCGGATGTAGTTAGTCATGGAGATTGACTTATAGTTTTATTACCGTTTAGATCATACTTCAGACGGGGCGCTTGACGAGCTAGTGGTCTACACTGCGCATCCTAGGTCTTGGTGAACGGTATGTAAAGGGGTTTGATCCGAGTTGTCCTAAGGAAACTCCTTGGGCTCGGATTTGGTTGATATAACTTGTGTGTTGTTTGGATACATGTATGTGATTATGGGTGTTATTGCATTAATTATTTATGCACGAGCGTCCTACGGGACTAACACTACGTCGACTATGGATCGACTTATATAAATATACATATACGTTAATGTGATGACATGACGGTTACTTGATATAATACCATAGTATTAATATTAAGTATATGGTAACCTAAGTAAAATACTTAGGAATGAGTCACGACATTGTCGGTCTCTAGAGCATGGATCTCGAACATGAATATGACCTAGATTACTTCTAGGTATGCGTGAGACCCATTGGGCAGCTAATTAATTATATTCTCCATAAGACTAAGAGCATATCTTAAACATTATGAGAGAGAGAGAGATGGTATGAGTTGAGGTGAGGAATCCCGGTAGTTTACGAACTACTTGGTTGCGCATTTGTGATCACTGAGGGGTTCCCGATCGGGTTCCGCTCCAGGTTTATGCCCAACGAGCCCTATTTGGATCGTGGGTCAGGTGGCTACGACCTTTTATATGGACGTCTTACGAGACAAAAGTGAATAGTCAGGGGCCTCCGGACCTCTGCGAAATGAGCACCTTTGTGTGTACGGGAGGACTACTGTCCATGGTGAGGTTATCGGGTTGTCTCAACATGACGCCTAACTGGTATTAATTAAACATGGTTTAGATGGGGCCTTAAGGCCAAGGTAAATTAACTATGGAAATTGTACGCTACGGCGATTGTACATTGTACATTATACTGCAATTATTCGATACGTTCGATAATACAACTGTTGTTTGTGATATGAAATGAATGTTTGGACCGGATGAATGGTTATGTATATTATGCATGTGTATTACAGTATTGATTATAACTGTAAAATGGTAAGCATGAAACCAATCTAATAATAAGATGGTTAAAATGACTAAGTGACCATTAGGGTCCAGGCCCGGCATACTCAGCGTCTATCGCTGATACTTCACTCATTGCAGGTTGATGATTATTGTCGAAGCCGAAGTGCGGGAACATGGTAATTAGAGTTTATTTTAATTACCGCACATAGAGTTGTATTATGGTACGGTTATGTTATTCAGGTTTGGGTAGACGCTCACTTGTCGACGTTTACGGTTTATGGACTTAGTATGATGTATAGGAGTTTTTCTCATTATCACGGCGGTTAGCAGTTTGTTTTTATTGGTTGTTGGATATAGTTTGGCTCCGTTGCTCGCATGGGCGAGTAATGGCCGGTGACACCCGAGTGAGTATTGTTGTTGTTATTTATCTTCCGCTGTAAGACGTTTTTATTTATCGCTACGTGAGGGATTATTACGTGTTTAAGGAGAGGGGTGTTACAAAAGTGGTATCAGAGTGGAGTACCGCTCTGATGACGAGGGAATAGGTTAAGACAGTGAGCATAGGACATGGGAAATTACAGGAAACGTTTGTGAGGTACGAGACGAATCGTCTTAAAAGATATTGTGTCTAGTAACGCAAATTGCGTGACATATTAGCCTTTAAGGCAATTCAATATCTATTGGTTGTGTACGGTAAATTACCGAGTATTTATGTGACATACTGTACTATAGATGTCTGGGGAAACTAGAGGGCGTGGTACTGGTAGAGGTGGAGGCAGTGACCCCGTGGTTCCAGGAGTTGCAGAGACGATTGCTGCCGTTCTCGCACAGCTTGGTACTCAAATTGGAGGAGCACCAGCCCACCCGCCACAGCCCAGGGAAACGAACTAGCTGAAGTCAGTTACCGAGACCCGACCACCTACTTATTCAGGGGAGCCAGACCCCGTAGCCTTAGAGCGTTTCATTGTTGAACATGAGAAGGCCTACGAAGCTTTGCAAGTACCTACCCCAGAAGGTCGTTATTGCTGATTTCCATCTGAAGGATGCAGCCAGCACTTGGTGGAGGTTGGTCAAGGACCATCACCTGGCTATGCCCGACTTTTCGTGGGCTGCCTTTGTCGAACTACTGAGGGGGAAGTACTATCCGGCACATCTTAAGCAGAAGAAGCGCCATGAGTTCGAGACATTATCCCAGGGAGGTCTGATTGTGGATGAGTACTACGCTCGATTCATTGGTTTGCTGGACTTTGCCCCGGTGTTGATTACTCAGAGACCGTGAAGGTCGATAAGTTCCGGGGGGGATGTTGTTTTTCGCATCCAGATGGCGATGGGTGCTACCCTCTACACTACCATCCAGGTACTGACATGAAAGCCATAAATTCTTTACTTACTACATTACCGATTAACTTTGTGAGAACTTACCAATGAGATTCCAGGAGTGTTATGACGCTACCTCGAGGACGGAGCTAATGCTCCAGACTCGGGAAGAGACTCTCGGGACAAAGAAGAGAAAGAACCCTGAGGGAGAGTCTGAGGGTGGAGGAGCATCTCCAGGCGATAGCCAGAAGAAGGGAAAGTAAGGACTTGTCCCATTCTAAATTACTTACCATATTAAATACTCATGAATGCTGACCCGAAACCTTAAATAGAAAATTCTTTCAGAAAAAGGGCAGCAGGGTCACCAGGGAGCTAAGGGGAAAGAGCCCGTCCTTCGGTTGACCGGCCCAGCTATAGATGCTCAGCCTTTGAGATCTGCGCCTCCTAAGGGTGAGAACACCTACCTCTTAAATTCAATTGTAACCTTAACCTGTATATCATCAGATTTAACTTAAACTAAATGCTACCATTAGGCACCAGACAGCCCCAGCGTCATTTCTATTGTAAGCGTTGTGGGAAGGATCATCCTGGGGTCGACTGCAATGGCTGCATAGTTGAGTGTCGGTGCTGCAAGAAAGAGGGCCACCGGGAGTTCGAGTGTTGGATGAACCCTGAGAGCCGTAACTACAGGCCACCAAGAATACTCAGAAGACCTCAGTGGGAGGATCTGGAGTACCACGAGGCGGTCAGGATGGCCAGACATCTACTGATGCTGGAGCCCAGAGAGGCAAGGGAGTAGATAGGGCATGAGTACCCTGAACTCCGTGAGACCGCTGGTGGAAGACTTTTACTTACCTTGGATGTTAGACGGAGCTATGTTATAAGTATGTGGGAGTGCGTCAGTGACCGCTCACCTTTTGTGTATGACTTTTGAGACTAGTTTGTGGACTCGATACGAGTAACCTTGGAACCTTGACGGATTATATATATTTATGAACAAGACGTTAATGCTTACATTATCATGTAGCCATACCCGACGACGCAGAGTCAATGAGACTGGTGATTGCTGAACCAGAATTTCCACCTGCATGGCGCACTTGCTATTGCAAGCGACATGACAAGTAAACCACTGAAATTTCCATCTGCCTTACGCACTTGACAGAGCCAGTGCTGCAAATGCAACTACTACTACTAATTTTTTTTTATCTATTATTTTATACAAAAATTTTCATACTTTTTCATACAAACCTTAAGATTAGAAACCTATGCAACAGAGGAAATTATACAGCCACTGGGATTGTAAACCACACCAGTTTAAATTGTTCGAGAATTTTCAGACATGGCTTATTAGCCAAATACCATCACTGTATACCCGCATTTAATGCTAATCACTACCAGTGATGAATGTTTAGTCCTATGGACAAGCATACCCTTTGTAGATGCACCACCGTCAGTGAGGATGGTTGGGAAGTGGAGAGCCAAGTTGCTCAAGCTATTATGCAATCTGCAATACATCCAGTTAAGCGGATGAGGGAATGAATATGAACTATGGATGAGATATGATCATGACAAACAGGGAGAATAAGAATATGTGTCGTACTCAATGAGATCGAAATAGGAGGACCAATTTTGCTAAATATAGCACCAATTTTACTTACACCGAGCTGAATAACACCGGCTTATGGCACGAGTTACCACCGATGCCATTAGGGCAATAGCACTTATTACAAAATAACCGATAACAAGAACTAATAAACAACAAAAAGGATATCCATCAAAGGGAGATTGACAACAGAATACTTCACAATAACCGTGTGACAGACATTACCAGTTTACTAGACGAGACATGGGACGACTGCACTCCGATAGGAGCATGTGGGCCTGACAGACTTATTTATGAGTTAGTCGGGTAAGTAGTAATGTATCAGTATGGTACCCCATGCAAGTAGTAGTGTTAGGAACACGAGAAGTAGTTAACTCCGTACTAAGGACAGTGATACAGATTACCTCGAAGATGGACGAGAAGAGCCGCAGTTAAACCAACGGGCTAGGGAATCAAGAACTTTCACACAAGAGCAGTGGACTGGACAGTATACAGTGAAGACAAGGAAACCTTTTAAGGACGTGAACACTAAGGATAGAAACATGGAAACCCATTATGGATGAAAATATGTAGAACCCTCATAAGGATCGAGCAAACTCTTGCAATCCAGAGGAAATCTACCAGATGATGTGGAATTAAACGCGTGACTACGCAATGATGAAACAAGCTAATATACTAGCAGATACCTTGCTTAAGGAACAATGGACTTGGAATGTACCACTCACATGATAATTCGCTCATCTTATCTGTTGGACTCATTAGATATTAGTTGCTGGGAGTTTACGCCTCTGCACTCTGTAGGACTGAGTGTTTTGGTATTGCACTTGGGCAGTTATTAATCTAGTGGGAATACAGAAAGATGCAATGGATATCAACACGAGTGTGTATCAAGAACTACAACAGTGTGTTACTCCGGAACAAAACCACTAGGAGGCACGGATGACAATCATCATCTCCGTGGACATGTAGACTGGTACGTCTTAGTATTACTAAGACAAGTGCAAAGAGCACTAAGTACTAACATTAGTCAATGTCATATTATATCTCAAGCTGAATATCAGTGAGAGAAGACACACACATGTACGCTGGTGATCCTAATGAGAGGATACACAGCAATGGAAAGAGGCAAATTGAGCCTATGTTCATGGGTCTGCACCTCAATACGGAGCGAGTGGGCCCATTAGAACGAACTTGGGAGAGAGCACAAATAGTTCAGTGCCTCACCCTTTATGTATGTGAAGCCCCAGAAGGGCTAGAGTCATACCCGTCTCTCTGTTATGAGGATAATCCACGAGTTGGAGAACTCTATGAGAGCCAAGTATCCAGCGCTCATTGTTGAGCGGCTGTTGTATACTTGTGGGGTACGGGGGCGTAACCCTTTTAAGGGGGTAGAGCCTCTTGGCTGTGCACGTGTGTGCACTGAGTTTTGTTGTTTCGTATGCAGGGCATACAATAGTTTGTGGTATGCGGGGCATACGAGGTTTGTTTGTTTGTTTGTTTGTTTCGTATGCATGGCATACAGTGAATTGGTGGTATGCGGGGCATACGAGGTTTTGTTGGTTATGTTTGGTACGCGGGCGTACGTGGTTGGTTTGTTTGTGTGTGATGTGCACTTGTATGTGTGTATCTTATGAGATACCTGATTGAATGATGTATATACACCCATGTGTGTAATACTTTTCTTATGCTACTTGTGATATTATATTTTATATTGCTTTGTAGAATGATTACATATGGTATCGCCTAGATACGAAATGAATCATTAGATATGGAATATGGAACGATGGTATGTTATGGTGTAACACCCCAACCGCTAATCCTTCCATTATCCTCTAATCATTCCCTTAATTACCCTTCTCGCAGCGGAATACTTACTTACTCCCGGCGGGTGATACAATGCCGTTAGCCATCCGAGACTAATAAGGCTACTACTACTTACAGTAACGGTCTGACGATTAGAATAGTCGAGTACATACTACTTACCTACAATACCAAATACTTACTTACATGATTACCGAGTATACCGAAATATATGAATTACATTCCAAGGCTACTTCCAAAAAATAAAGAGTTTATACATTCTCTCCTTACTATCCAATCATGAATTCATTAACCAAAAAGGTGTACCACATGGTACACCGGCTACTCAAAGGCCTTAGCCGTGTACAACTCGGTACACTATTTCAATCCTACTAACTACCCAAAAAGAATTCAGCAAGGTCCTTACTCGACCATCACGTCTCGTGGGTACCTGTAGAATAAAAACATTCCCCCCCTAGGGGGTCAGCTTACGCTGAATATGATAACCGCATACCCCGCGTACTAGCAAGGGTACGCCAACTATTTGGTCGAGTACATGCGGTTCGTTTCATTCATACATACATACATGCTTCTTACAATACAAATTCAATACATTCAAATCACAAGCATACGGACATTCAATACATACAAGGGAGATATTCGAGTCACCCATTCATACTTACCGTTACTCACCGCATTACGGAGATACAATCTCCATTCCATTCAGGGGTCATGTTAGCTTCATTACACACCCCGGTTAATCGGGTGTTTCATACTCTTTTACTCAAGGTCAATGACTTATAATAGTCAAGACCGTACAGACACACATATATATACTTCTACATACTTTACTCCAGTTAAGTCGGTATGACCTCCGGGCAGGGATTACTACATCCCACCACCGGGCTTTAGGGTGGCCCACTAATCCAGGATGCTACCCATTCAAGGGATTGGTCCATGGAAAAGATTACAGCCTGGATTCGGATCCAACCTCTTGTGTTTCCTTATCCTCACGCGTGGCCGAAACTATATCGGACTTCTACTCATTCCATTTTACTCATTACTCAGTTAGGAGTTAGAATGTTAGGAATTAGTAGAAGTCATTACTACCTTTCCATACATCGATACAATACACAAGTACTCACCACGTACACATACACTCCATTCTCATTCATTCATTTATGAATTATACAAACTAAATGTTCAAGAGAACACAACAAGAACAATATAGCTCAAACACAACTAAGTGCAATAAAAGTCCGATTCGTGCATTTATCTTGTTGGTGATCACATAAGCACACAATCGGGGTAACCAAGTTAGGATATAGGGCATGAAGAAATCATACCGTTCACCGTCGTATTCCACTACCGGTTCCCTTGGAGATCAACTATTTGATTCCTATACATACATGGAGTAGTACGATCAATGGCCTATTATTGATCTATCTTACTCCTTCATTGATACTTTCAATGTTTACTTACTACTTCATTACTTTCTTACTTGATTATAGAACCATTCTTTTCTTTACTACTTCTTAATTTGTGCGTACCATTACTCATTTACTTACTTTCTTTCCATTACTACTTCATTCATAGTGTGCTACTACATATATATGCTTATATGTATATAGGCATATATATATATGATTACTATAATCATATAATAATATATATATATATATTTTGACTCGACTGAACTTGCAAGTCCGGTCGCAAGTCCGGTCGAATCCAGTAGCTCACATTACGGGAAAATCTTCTGGTCCGACCGAACTTGCATGTCCGGCCGCAAGTCCGGTCCATTCCAGAAGGTTTCTGACGGGGAATTTTCTGGTCCGACCGAACTTGCATGTCCGTCGCAAGTTCGGTCTATTCTAGAAGGTTTCAGATGGGGAATTTTCTGGTCCGACCGAACTTGCGTGTCCGGTCGCAAGTTCGGTCTATTCCAGAAGGTTTCAGACGGGGAATTTTTCTGGTCCGACCGAACTTGCATGTCCGGTCGCAAGTTCGGTCCATTCCAGAAGGCTCCCGTCTTTGTGATTCTGGGCTCGACGAACTTGCAAGTCCGGTTGCAAGTCCGGTCCGGCCCAGTACTTCAGTTTTAAATCTGTTTCTTAGTGTTTTACTTCCTCATTGCTTCCCCAATCTTTACCAATACTTCCCTACATGTTTACCACTCATTTAGATGCTCTAAATCACCTTAATTCATCCCCCCCTACTTACTACTGAATTTCTACTCAACTTACACAAATTCCTCACTACTACTTCTCAACACTTATGCTAGTTTCCATTTCACTTATTGCTACAGATTTTTGTTTTCCTCTTATGCTACAGATTTTCATTCAAACTTCTATCCTCCAATACTCTCTTAACTAATGCCACTCTTAGCATCTTGAATACATTAGTCCACCTCCTAACTCCATCCTACTTACAAACTCATACCCAAATCTGTTGCAAGCTACTAAACACTCCTTTTAAACTCTCCAACACACCTAGCTACCACCTAGGTTACTTCCTCTTCTTAAACACTTAAGTCTCTCTCATTCCTACACAAAATTTGACATAGTCTCCCCTATAATTCTTGCTTTTCTCACACACTATTTCAGCTCAACAATTTGCTCATTCATATACCTGTTTATTCAATACACTATACACAAATTCAACTCCACTACAACACCATAAATTCCTGCACATACACATATACTACCCATGGTTTTTCCCAAGCTTTTAAACATCTTTTAAAAGGCTTCAAAACTGTTTTATTTTCTTCTCCATACATTACTACATTACTAATACCCATACTACATACATTACTCATTTTTACTACTCAAAAACTGTTACATTACTCAATACCAAACTAGTTCAAGGTAAGCACAATTACCTTGTCTTGCTAGTTTTCCTTCCTTTCGTTTCCTTCTCTTCTTCCTTCTTTCTTTCTTCCTTTTTTTCCTCACACAATATACAATGCTACAGCCACCATACCCATACACACTAACCATTTAGCATTCATTTTAAACTAACCCTAGAATTTAGGTTTTAGGGTTTAGAAAAGAGTATTACCTTCCAATGGATGAATGAAGTTCTTGACTAGCAAGAGAACAAAATTCCTAGCCCAAGAAGAAGCCAAAATCGGCTGGAGCAAGAAGGAACCAAGAGTTCAAAATCTGAAAATTCTTATATGCAAACAAGGGCTAGAAATGATGGATTTTCGAATTTCTTTTTACCTCAAGATGATAAGGAGGTGAAGTGCTTCTAATGGTGGACTTGAATCTTCAAATGGAGAATACCCATACAAATGAAAATGAAGCTTTTGGATTTTTGAAAGGAGGAAAATGTTCTCCTTTGCAAGGGGATTCCCAATGGTACTAATTTTGTAATTTTTTGGAGAAGGATTAATGGGTTAACAAGAGGAGAGAAGGTGGGTTTTGTGTGAGACTTCTCAAATCTCCATGGCTGTCGCCAAGAGGAGGAGAAGAGAGAAATACAGAGAGTAGAGAAGAGGGGACCGGAGAGGGTGGGGGAGTGAGGAGAGAGAGTCCCTTTTTTTGCTTTACTTAATTTGTTTGTCTTTTAGCACATAAGAAAGAAATAAAGAGAGTGAGGGAGGGGGCTGTCGATTCCACTCACACACACACACACTCACATTTTTATTTTTATTTGCAAAGTGGACACACTAACTTGTTTATTGTACTCACCCCACAACTTCCCGGTTTTGACAGTTTTACTAACCGGAGCTCGTTTTCTGGAATTTTCTCGTTTAATTAATTTTATTGGTTCTAAGCTTCACTAATATTTATTAGTGACTATTTAGTTGACCCAAAATTGTTACGAGTCTATTTGACCCGCTTAAAGTCGCGTTTTCCCGGTTTCCTCGAAAAACGCGCTTTAAGGTTCGTTTATGATTTTAACCCATTTTAAAGGTCCGTTTTCTTCTTCGGATTTGTTCCCTCATTTTTATTTAAGTGTAATTAAGCCTTAAAATTTATAATTAGCCTAATTAATCACTGTTTTTTAATTACGGGGTATTTCATATGGACACCTCGGGGAGGTTGTCAGGGTTTGTAGAATTGATAGGAAATAATGGTGCTGATGATCACCTATATCCATATATGATTGAACTAACGCCACAAAGTGATGGCTATGTGCTATAAGCGCAATACGATGTGTGTAAATGATATATCACATAGATATACATTATGGGAATAATGGTTAGTCATATATATTATATACTTACCTATTTGATGAAGCGACTTCGGGACGAAGTCTTTTTAAGGGGGGTAGACTGAAATACCCCAAACTAATTAAACATGGATTAAACATATAATCACATTAATTAAGGCCTAAACATGCTTAAAAGTCAACTGAGGACAACAGTGGTCAACACAAAGCAAGATATTGCACCCTTTGACTGTTTAGGGTAAACAAATACCCAAATGAACTTCTTAGGACCTAAAACTTTGTCCTAAGCTTATAACACATAACTAAACATACTACAATTGTTGGACAACACTCCAACACAAAGAACAAGCATTTACATGCTTCAAGGACAAGTAGGGCAAAAATGTGCTCTAAGAAAACCTTAAAGGTCTAATGACCTATATTTTATATAAAATTGGATTCCTAAGATCACTTATCATGTAAGGAACACAACAAAGCCGTTCTCAAAGAAAATAGAGCTCAGAAACACCTTGCGACACAAAATGTGCACTAAAAACCTTAAAGCACGTTTTTTGTGTAATTGCCTTCTAAATTGGTTTTAATGGGCTTAAAGGTTATAATTACCTTAAATATGATAATATATCATATATATCATATTAGGAATTTAATTCCAGAAATTTTACATTTATATTAAAATATTAATAAAACCTTAAAAGGGGGCACGTTTGAGTCAACATTGACTAAGAATGGTCAAAGGTCAAAGTTTGACCCCTTGGATCCCATGGAGTCGGCAGCCACAAGCAGGGGGAGCCTAAATTCGACACTTTCAAACACAAGGGACAAGCTCCAACACATTTCCTTAATTTAAGGAGCTACTTTTACCTTTCTAATACAATAATGTAAATAATACACATAGGCTCCTTGATTGATTGAGTCCCACGTAAAGAGACTCTCCATCCCCTCCAATAACCGATCCACCCTTTTATGGGTGAGTCATCAAACACCAAATACAATAAACAAAGAAAAGTGGTTTTTTAAGACAATTGACCTACCTTTCTCATTTGCACTCCATTCCATCCAGCCGACACCAAGCAGCTCAAACCTCTCTTTTGCCTCTCTAAAACCGTGGAGACATGCCTAATACAGAGAAGAACATCATTGACATAGGTTAGCTTATTAAGCCATTTTATGTTCATTCTCTTCACATTTCTTTCCTCTTTCCGTGGATCTAAGCAAAAACGATTTCCATCCATGGATCTAGCTTGTTTTGGAGGTCAAAAGGAGGGCAAATCTCGCTGTAACAACAGGGAAGGAGGTGGAGAAATCTAATCTTGTTCTAAGGTAAAAAATGTGCTTTAAGCACTTATCTTTTGATTCTCTTTAGATCCGGTTGTAAAACCCGTTCTCCTAGCCTTATAATCTCTTCTTAACATACTTATCAGTGGATCTATCAAAGCTTGAGGTATAGCCAGATCCAGCCAAAACAACCATTTTGGCATTTAATCAAGGTAAAAATAGCCATATTCTAATCTGAGTTATGTCAGTTGTTAAGCCTTGTTTAGTAGCTCTTTTGATGCTCTTTACCTTCTGTATATTTAGGCTGAAGACAACCCTTGGCTACCTTGGTATTCTAAGGTAATCTTACCTTGAAATATACATTAAAACACTTTTTATGGTTAGATTTTGCTTGGAGACTAATCATGCCTTATTGTTGTTTGAAAACATGTAAATGATGCTGTGGAATTTTTATCCTAAGCAGGCCGTGGCCAAACAAGGCCTTAACTATAGGCAAAAACAAGGTATAAATCACTTAAAACCTTCACTGTGGTATATTAATATGTAATTATACAATATGTATAATTTGTGCCGTGAGTGAATGGTTAATAAGGTCTTTTTGACCTTAGGTGATTAAGGATGGTTTAGTAATTTTATAACTAATTAATTAGCATAATTGTCAAATTTAAGACATTATGTGGAAAATTGGTAAATAAGGAAAATAAGTGGTAAGGGCCGAGAGTTTACACATTTTTGGGCATTTATGTGTAATTTATTTTATAAGCTAATGTTTGTAATAAGGCCCTGTACTTTAGGCCATTTTATTTATGCATTTATAAGGTTTTATTTAAGTTTAGGTGGTATATATGCATTACCGCATATTATAAGGGGTTAAGTGTAATTAAATTAAATTTGGGGGCTATATATAATAAAGCCAAAAATTAGAGGTTTTAAATTGTTTAAATAAAAATTATAAGATTATATAAAGTTTTGGGGTTAAATGGTAATTTCTGAAAATAAGGGTACAAACCGTAATATATGGATATTGATGGTCAAGGAAATATTAAGGTGGTCAACCTTGACCATATGGTAGGTTTTGACCAAGTTAGACTAATTAAATATCTTATTTAAGGTTTTATAATAAGATAAGTATTTAATTGTAACAATTTTATAACATATGTGGTATATGTTATTACCGAAAATAAAGGTGTAAAATGGTTTATAAACACCCATGGGCTATTAGGAATTTTTAGGAATTTATTGGGTTGATTTTGGAATTAAGATAAACTATATATGTATAATATATAGTTATTATGTCATTATGACACTTTGGAATAAAAGATGGGGTGGATAGTAATAAGCGAGAATATAAGGGTTAGGAATAATGTTTATAACCCTTTGGTGAAATTTGGTGATTTTGGAATATATAAGAGTATTTATTAAGATATAGTATAATACATAGTTTTAATGAATATTATAAACTATATGTTATAGTTGGGCCAAATGGCATTATAGGAACTTGGTGGGTTGAAAATAATATAGAATATATATTGAGGTCTGTTCGGAAATTTTTACAAAAATATAACCATAGGTTATTACCATTTTTATCAGTTAAAAATGTTATATTATAGATATATATAAGATATAACAGGTAAATTAATGTGGTGATTTTGTAAATAAAAGAAACTATGGGATATGGAAAGAATAAGGTATAAATATATATATATGCCTATGCGGCAATATTAATAGTTTTGTATAAAAACTATAGGTTATAAATAAAGGAAATAAAAATATCATATTATATGATATTAGTATATGGTATAATATACATAATGTTATGTGGTCAAAATAGAATTTAATGAAATAAAGGGCTGTACCGAATTATTAAGAGATGGAAAATGAATTTTAGACTATGGTCTACTATGTTATAAATGTTATAACAATTATATGGTTTAAATGGAATAATAAGTAAGGATATTCACATTAAATAATGTGACAAACTATAAATAAATAGGATTATATAAACTAAGGATTTATTGAAAAACCTTAGGAGTTGTAATTATACAACACAAATTGTTACATAATATTAGGATAATAATCTTAATATAAGTTGTATGATATAATACAACTAATGGGAATAATCATCTAATGTAAGATGATAAAATGTAACTATAATATAAGAGTTTATAACCCATGAAACTTACCTATATTGGTAAATATATATACATATGCAAGAATAATGTATATAAGGATGGATATATATTATGGTTGGAAACCATATAATATAATGGTGGTGGTTATTACAAAAAAAAAAAATAGTTACAAACTATAAGTTATGAGTTTTTGAATGCAAATATATTTGCTAAGATAATGAGTATATAATACAATGTATTATAATGGATGGTGGAAAATAATACAATATAATATAATATGCATGCATACATGCAACTATAGGTTATATACCTAAATTTAATGGTGGATAAGATTAAAGGAATATAACAATTAAACTTAACAGTCGAAATATTTTGACATACGAGTTTTAGTAACAAAGCCGACTGGTTTAGAGAAACCCGTACCAAATAAACTGAGAAATCGGGATGAACTGTCGGGGTTACTTGTTATTCGGAAGTACCGGATGTGTTAGTCATGGAGATGACTTATAGTTTTATTACCATTTAGATCAAACTTCAGACGGAGGCGCTTGACGAGCTAGTGGTCTACACTGCGCCTAGGTCTTGGTGAACGGTTATGTAAAGGGGTTTGATCCGAGTTGTCCTAAGGAAACTCCTTGGGCTCGGATTTGGTGTATAACTTGTGTGTTATGTGTTTGGATACATGTATGTGATTATGGGTGTACTGCATTATTATTTATTTATGCACGAGGTCCTACGGGACTAACACTACGTCGATATGGATCGACTTATATAAACATACATATACGTTAATGTGATGACATGACGGTTACTTGATATAATACCTCCATAGTTAATATTAAGTATATGGTAACCTAAGTAAAATACTTAGGAATGAGTCACGACATTGTCGGTCTCTAGAGCATGGATCTCCTGAACATGAATATGACCTAGATTACTTCTAGGTATGCGTGAGACCCGGGGGCAGCTAATTAATAATTATATTCTCCATAAGACTAAGAGCATATCTTAAACATTATATGAGAGAGATGGTATGAGTTGAGGTGAGGAATCCCGTAGTTTACGAACTACTGGTTGCGCATTTGTGATCACTGAGGGGTTCCCGATCGGGTCCCGCTCCAGGTTTATGCCCAACGAGCTATTTGGATCGTGGTCAGGTGGCTACGACCTTTTATATGGACGTCTTACAAGACAAAAGTGAATAGTCAGGGGCCTCCGGACCTCTGGCGAAAGGAGCACCTTGTTGTGTACGGGAGGACTACTGTCCATGGTGTGAGGTTATCGGGTGGTCTCAACATGACGCCTAACTGGTATTAATTAAAATGTGGTTTGGATGGGGCCTTAGGGCCAGGTAAATTAACTATGGAAATTGTACGATACGCGATTGTACATTGTACATATACTGCAATTATTCGATACGTTCGATAATACAACTGTTGTTCGTGATATGAAATGAATGTTTGGACCGGATGGATGGTTATGTATATTATGCATGTGTATTACAGTATTGATTATAACTGTAAAATGGTAAGCATGAAACCAATCTAATAATAAGATGGTTTAAAATGACTAAGTGACCATTAGGGTCCAGGCCCGGCATACTCAGCGTCTATCGCTGATACTACACTCATTGTAGGTTGATGATTATTGTCGAAGCCGAAGAGGTGGGAAACAGGGTAATTAGAGTTTATTTTAATTACCGCACATGGAGTTGTATTATGGTACGGTTATGTATATTCAGGTTTGGGTAGACGCTCACTGTCGACATTACATGGTTTATGGACTTAGTATGATGTATAGGAGTTTTCTCGTTATCACGGCGGTTAGCAGTTTGTTTTAATGGTTGTTGGATATAGTTTGGCTTCGTTGCTCGCATGGGCGAGTAATGGCCGGGACACCCGAGTGAGTATTGTTGTTGTTATTTATCTTCCGCTGTAAGACGTTTTATTTATGCTACATGAGGGATTATTACATGGTTAAGGAGAGGGGTGTTACATAATTCGTTCATAATGACTTGTACCATGTTATAGGTATGTTACAAGGCCAAAAATGCCTTAAAACACAACTTTTATGTGCTTCCCGGTTCACATTGATTTTGCAATTTGTTGTGGCTAGTTTAAATGTGTTCTTAGTACATTTACAACCTTTAGAAACTTTTGTTCGTGAAATAGCATGTTGCTAATTCCAACTTAAACCAAGTTGTTTTGTGGTTTCTCCTTGACTTTTGTCAGTTTAGTACCGGTTTTTGTGTGGACTTGTATACTTAATTTGTGTATACACGCAATGGTTCCCATGACCATTTTATTGTTTTTACCTTATTCTTAATGGTATTTAGGCTCATTATAGCCTTTTAGTTCCATGTATACATGCTTAAGGCACATTTTTCCTTAAAGCACATTTTCATGCTCTAAGTGCGTTTTCGGTTTAAACGCTTAAGGTATGTTTTTTGTGTACATTGTTGTTAAACTCTTTTCTAATGTTTCTAAGGCATGTTATAGCCTTAATATATTGTAATTAGATAGTTCATTAATATACTAAGGTTTGGGGTATTTCAATCTACCCCCCTTAAAAGAACTTTGTCCCCAAAGTTCCTATGCATCTAATATCTCTTAGAATACACAGGTAACTTCACATACAAAATCACATACATCACACAAATGTATCTACGCTTTCTGACTTCAAATGTCTGCCACATTTATTAAGGTTCAGACATTCATATGGTCTGTCACAAAGTATAATACATACTTAGCACTAAGTAAGCAACAAACAACAATCAACACTATGTGACTGTTTGCTTACAACCTTAAAAGCATACATATCTTAACACCAACATACTTAACACACCAAGTACGCAACAAACAACTAAGTAAGCAACAAACAACAATCAACACTATGTGATTGTTTGCTTACAAACTTAAAAGCACAAGAGGCTCTACCCCCTTAAAAGGGGTACGCCCCGTACCCTTACAAGAAATTTAGTCTATAAAGAGCGAAGGGTACTTCGCTCGCATCTTATCCTCTAATTCCCAAGTTGCCTCCTCGACGTCCTGGTTGGACCAGAGAACCTTCACCAGTCTCACTGACTTGTAGCGAGTGTCCCTAGTCTTCGTATCCAGAATCCTGAGGGGTCTCTACTGATCTCATGGTTGGCTCTATGGTTAGCTGTTTGGCCTGCAAAACATGGGTGGGGTGGTGCATGTATTTCTTAAGCTATGAGACGTGGAAAACATCATGCACTTTACCCAGCTCACCAGGTAGGTTTAACCTGTAAGCAACTGGGCCCACCCGCTCCGTAATGGTATAAGGACCTACAAACTTTGGGCTCAACTTGCCCTTTTGTCCAAATCTAATATTCCCTTCATTGGCGAAACCCGCAGGAACACCTGATCATTCACAGAGAACTCTAAGTCCCGTCGTCGCGTATCAGCATACGACTTCTGTCTATCCTGGGCTGCCTTCATATTCTCCCGAATTTGCTGAACCTCAGCCTGAACTTGCTCTAAGTACTCCGGTCCTATAATAACCGCTTCACTTGACTCATCTCAACAGAGTGGTGTGCGACATGGTCTGCCGTACAATGCTTGGAAAGGTGCCATCTTGATCGTAGCATGATAGCTATTGTTGTATGAGAACTCGATCAGATGTAACTTATCGATCCAACTGCTCTGGAAGTCCAAGGCACATGCTCGTAACATGTCCTCAAGTGTGTCTGAATCGTACGCTCAGTCTGACCATCTGTCTGAGGGTGGAACGCGGTACTTAGCTCAATTTCTGTACCTAGCGCTTCCCGTGTAGTTTTCCAGTATCTCGAAAGGAATCTGGTGTCTCTGTCAGATACTATGGTCTTAGGTACTCCGTGGTGTCTCATGATCTCCCTATCAAACAGTTCAGCAAGCTTCGTTACTTCCAAGTGTCCTCATCAGTATGAATCGGGCTACCTTGGTCTGGCGATCAACTACAACCCATATCATGTTCAGACCTCCCCTAGTAGGTGGGAGTCCAACCACGAAATCCATGGAGATATCATGAAACTTCCACTCTGGAACTGGCTGATTGAACCATGCCTCCAGGTCGCCTGTGCTCGAACTTCACCTTCTGGCAAGTTAGGCACCTCACTACAAACTCAGTAACGTCACTTTTCATCCCAGTCCACCAGAAGTAACGCTTCATGTCTATACATTTTCGAAGCTCCCGGATGGATAGAAACAGAAGAACAGTGTGGACTCTCGTAGTATGCGCTCCTTCAGTTCGGTGTTGCTGCGAGGAATGCATAATCGGCCCTTCAATCTGATCAGATCGTCATCATGTAATTCGAAGTCATATTTCTGGCTCTCGAATGTACCCTCTATTAGCTTCTGCCTGATCTCCATCATATAGAATTGCTCTACTGAGCCTCTCGCACCTCGTCCATCAAGCTAGAACTAGCAACCATAGCATGAAGCGAGTGTGCTCGTCGACTCAGAGCATCAGCTACAACATTAGCCTTCCCTTCTTTGTACTGGAGGTCAATGTCGTAGTCCTTCAGGAACTCTAACCATCTCCTCTGTCTCATATTCAAATCCTTCTGAGTGAGTGAATATGTACTTCAAGCTTTTATGATCGGTGTAGACTGTCAAACTAACTCCGTATAAGTAATGGCGCCATATCTTCAAGGCGAAGACCACAGCTCCTAACTCAAGATCGTGAGTGGGTAGTTCTCCTCATGTTTCTTCAGCTGGCGAGAGGCATAAGCAACTACCTTACCATGCTGCATGAGTACACAACCCAATCCCCTGCCTGATGCGTCACAATATACCTCAAATCCCTCTGTACCGTCTGGGATAGTCAGAATAGGTGCAGAAGTCAATGAGTCCTTCAAGCTCTGAAATGAACTCTCACAGTCATCTGTCCATACAAACGGTGCATCCTTCTTCATTAAATGGTAATTGGCTTGATGACCTTAGAGAAGTCCTTAACAAACCTCCTGTAGTAACCTGCCAAGCTGAGAAAACTCCTGATGTCGGTAACTTACTTCGGTCTTGGCCAGGTGCGCACGGCGTCAATCTTTGCTGGATCCACTGAGATCCCAGCATCTGAGATGACATGACCAAGGAAAGAGACCTGGTCAAGCCAAAACTCACACTTGAGAACTTAGCATAAAGCTGGTTCTCCCTTAGTATCTCTAAAACTTGTCTCAAGTGACTTTCATGTTCACCTCTCGACCCTGAATATATGAGTATATCATCAATGAAGACCACAACTGACTTGTCCAACTGTTCCCTGAACAAACGGTTCATCAAATCCATAATATCGCCGGTGCGTTGACAAACCAAACGGCATCACTGTAAACTCGTAGTGGCCATATCTCGTCCGGAATGCCGTCTTCTCAATATCTTTCTCTCTAACAGGAATCTGATGATACCCTGACCTGAGATCAATCTTGGAGAACACAGATGCCCCTTTCAATTGATCAAACAAATCATCTATGCGTGTAGCGGATACTTGTTCTTTATTGTAACAGTATTAACTCCCTGTAGTCGATGCAGAGGCGGAGACTGCCATCCTTCTTCTTCACGAAGGTACTAGCGCTCCCCATGGTGATACACTAGGCCGCACAAACCCTTTGTCGAGCAGGTCTCTCAGCTGTTCTTTCAATTCATTCATCTCAGCTGGAGCCATGCGGTAAGGCGCCTTGGCTATCGGTCCGGTTCCTGGTAGTAGCTCGATGGTGAACTCTACCTCCCGTGGTGGTGGCATGCCGGGTAGTTCCCTTGGAAAGAGGTCGGGAAACTCCGACACCACGGTACTTTGGGGTCGAACTCTGAATCTCTCTCTATATCCTGAACATAGCAGAGGTAACACTATCTTTATTTTTTCTCAGCTCTATACATGGCCATAGCGGTGATGATCTTGGTTGAAGGCTCTCTAGGTCTCTGCTGGCGGTACGATATAGTAACCCCAGACGGACTCCTGAGTAGCAGTCGGTGCTCGGCGCAGAGGATACGCCTTGTGCCGCTCCACCGCATCCATCCCAATATAGCATCAAACACCTAATCTCTGAAATCATCAGCAAGGTGATATTAAGTCTTCTCCTCTAATTAGGATAGTGGCTGCTTGGTAATAGCGAGTGCATCGAACCTTCTCCTTAGACGGGAGCGTAACCGTGAAGTCTGGCAGCTCGTCACGTCTAGCCCAAACCTCCTTGCAAATGATGATGAGACGAAGGTATATGAGGCCCCTGAGTCGAAGAGTACTGACGCATCAACGCCATTGATCGGAAAGGTACCCGTGAGGATAGTGCTGCTCTCATCGGCTTGTGCCTCTGTGAGTAAGCTTAACGCACCTTCCGAACCAAATCCACCACCTAAGTATTTCATAAGGATCATAAGTACTGATGGTATAATATGAGTCAAAAACGAGTAATCAGCACTGATATTATTTAACCATCCTTTTACATTATGAGTTTTTCTATTACAATACTTTAGTGTACTACATGGCTAGTACTTCCTAAAGGTTAGGTTCAAGCGTCCAGGTCTCATGTGTGTGACATTGATTATTATCGATGGTGTCGTATTCAACTTGATCCTCTTGATACCGTGATATAGCATCTCGATTTTCCTCCCATGATTAGAATATCCCCTGACTTAAGTACTACTTTCTGGGCAAGGTCCACATGCTTCTGCTCGCCATATAGGAATTCGGCGTCGTCTCCAATGGACCAAGACACTACGGGTATCCCTCGGTTTAGAGACTCCGCTGTCTCGTCCTTATCTTGGTGTAGTCCAAGTCGTCCCTCCTTTTCGTAGAAGTTGATAATGCAGAGGTCTGCTTCAAGGTTCGGGATTGGATCCGCCTCAAGTTGTTGAGCAATCTCTACGGCTTGTGTGTATTAACCGTATGTACTCCTCAGGTATCTCTGGTGGTGCTGTTCCATCCACTGCCCTTCTTTTGGTAAGTTGGTGTAAGGGTTCCAGTTCTTACCCAAGCACATCATTCTTAGCTTCATTCTCGATCCTCCAGGGTATCCGGTGTATAGAAAACCTTGGTCCCACTCCTAGCTGGCTACATCTCCTGATGATGGCGATTTGTGCCTTTGGTGACAGTATCCTTTTAATAAGATCATACCGGCCGGATGACCTGACACTGCTCCCTTGGGAATTCGTGAATC
Organism: Limonium bicolor; assembly: GCA_023374045.1. Classification (NCBI taxonomy): domain Eukaryota; kingdom Viridiplantae; phylum Streptophyta; class Magnoliopsida; order Caryophyllales; family Plumbaginaceae; genus Limonium; species Limonium bicolor. The sequence goes on along the minus strand of CM041781.1, from coordinate 293,454,314 downwards.
CTTAGGTCGGTCTCTTCTAGGCTAGGTGTTGAAGGTATGGATAACAAATGTTGAAGTTTCCTAAGGTGGTAATAATTTACCTTACATGAGTTCTAATTAACTAACTAGAAACTCGTTCAAGATATATAGTCACTGATTCATGCATGAAATGCGATAAGCATACAGTTTTTCCCTAATAGGTTGTAGTGGTACCTGGTCTCGAAGAGGGTTCAGCCTCGTCTTCCCGGTCCACCATATGTAGTGCAGGCGGCCCTGATCGCTGATATAACACGGGGTCCCCTGTTAGCAGCTGGCTGTGTCACCTTTGGACCGTCGGTTCCAGGATTCGGAGTGGCCACGCCCTTGCCCTTGGCCTTCCACCAGGCCTATAGGCTTTACTCTCGGGGTTTCTGAAACATTCGAAAGCTCTGTGTCCGAACACACCACAGAAATTGCACTCCACCTTATTGCCTTCACAATCAACTCCAGGGTGGTCCTGGTTGCACCTGCGACAATTGTAGCGGCGCTTATATCCCCGCCGGTCCCCTTGCCGGTCTCAGTACCTGTTTGGTTACAACATTAGTAATTGAATTTCAAGGTTGATATCTGACTGTTAATCAATTTAAGGAGTTACTTGTTACCCTTTGGTGCAGGCGAGCGCTGAGGCTTCGCTGCTATACCGTAGGTTTGCTTTTGTGGCTCTTCAGTAGCCTTGGTGTTGGTTACCTTTTGTGTAATACCCCTACTAATTCTGCTTCTAAAAATAATATAATCGCAGCGGTAAATAACAGATTGTCATTCTAATGGTGTCACAGTTATCACTCGCCCATACGGGTGATAACGAGTTACCTGATAATCACATGCGAAACGTATTCCCGCGGTGACCACAAGAGATAGATAGTAGTACTTAAACAATTTAAAACAAATCTAACAACAACCATTATACAGACCGTGAGCATCTAAACCAAATACACCTCGGTAAACAACCCGAGTCCAAAACAACCTGAGTATCAACCGTACCAAGTCTAAACCAACAGTAATATCACAATAGTCACGCCTCGCTGCGACCCACCAGCTAGTCACCTGCATGAAAATGGTTTGTGGTATGGAATCAGCCCCTGCTGAGTATGTCATCACATGCCCCGTCATGCCCCCAAAGCCCCCTCAATTATTTGGTCGAGAGCATGAGGTTCATTACATTGCAATACCGTTTTAATATTTAAAACTGTTAAAACAATTAACAGTAACATCCATACAATAAACACAACCATCACCATATATAATAACCACAAGTATAACCAATGAACAACCAAGCTAAACAACGAGAATAATATAACAAGTACTAGTTCTCGTCCATGGTGTAGAAACCAATATCGTCGCCACTGTATAATTCTTAAATGTATTATTTGTTCAGTTATACCTAGTGACAATGTCTCGGTAAAACGACATGTCTCTAGTTACCCATAGATTATGGCGGGTCACCCACGGCAGTAGCCACTCCAACGGTTTAGAGTCTCCGACCAACGAGCCATTCTAGCTCACGGGAAATTGTCTTGATACTTGCGGACCCGTACGCGACATCTGGTATCGTTTTTGTGATCACAGCACGCACCAAGAGCCACATCCTCCTGGCTTTACTTCCTTTCCATTAATTAATTATACCATCGCATCGCATTACCAATTTTTTTTCCTAACACAGCAGACTAAGGTCATTAGTCCAATCCAGAGTTGTAAACTCGGGATCCAGTGTTAGATACGAGAGCGGCGTTTAGAAAGGCCAATGCTCCGTATAAAAGTCTCGGATAATATGTTATCTTTATTATCCTAGTGCTACACGTTTTACTGACGATCCTTATATTTCATATAAGATAGCACCATAGCCGCTAGTTCGTTTTTATATATTGGTCCAATATATACGATCCGATACGGGTAACTCAACAACATAATAATAAGCAGCTATAATATACAGTTCATGCATATTTTAATTAAACATTCAGACAAACAATCTTATCATCAGATCACACAGAAGTCTAACTGAGGAAGCCCTCAGAGACAATCAGAGACACATAACAACATACGTTCACCCTGATGTATTACGGTGGAGTATGAATCAGCAAGATCCTATGCTCCTTGTGTAGTCTCTAACAGTCTAAACAATACATAATGCTACTGATTAGCATACCGTATAACAACACAATTCTACGGTACCCCGTACCGTCACTAACACCTCCCGGTTAACCCACCGTTATTAACTATCAATGTTTGTCGGGTTTAGGTTTAACTCGAGATTGGGAAAAGTGTTCTATTACATGCGTAGTCTTGTTTGTATATTAGTATAGTTATTGTTGAACTTGTTATCGCATGTGACTTAACATACCCTTGTATGTCGTATAGTTTGTTTCATTATTGCATGTGCGATTCTATGTCATGCACTATGCATCTCACCTTAGTATTTATTTTTCTAAGGTTGTCTCTCCTCTTTTTTTTTTTTCAATGTGGTATAATTCATATGTAAACAATACTTTGAATTATTTAAAATCCTTATTATTCCATGTATACTCCTAACATTCGAATTTCAATATCTAATGTTTATAATTCTTTTCTCCTTATCTATTATCATTTTAATTATGATAATTTATAGTTATTGCACCATATCACATTTTCTACACCATTACATATATTTATTTATATGTGTATTATGGAACTATTTATTATATGGTAAGTCTTATAATCTTCATTCATTCTTTTTAATGAATATCCTTATATTATAAATGTTATAACTCTTATAACATTAAAAACCATATTATAAATCCATTTAAAAATGTTAATATTTTCGAACAGCACCTATGTTCTTAATATTTCCAAAATCCACCACTTAATTAATGTAGTGTTACATTATAGTTATATAACATATATTATGACATTTAAGTCATTAAACAATTATAACCTATAGTTATATTTTGTTTATAAAATACCAAATAGCCCCTTATATTTCCGGCTTCCATTATATACCTCTAAACTTCTATAAATCACAATTCCATCCCCATTTTTAATACATAGTTTTCTAATTCCATTAAAACTATATATTATACATATTTCTTTATAAAACCTTATATATAACTCCAAAATTACCAAACTATACCAAGAGGTTATAAACATCATTACTAACCTTATACTTCCTCTAAATTTCGGTTTTACCACATATGTTACCCATTTGTAACAATTTTACAAAATATCTTATTATACTTATATAACTCATATAACTCCAAATTTAACCAAATAAATTTCTAAAAATTCCTAATAACCTAAGGTTTGTACTAAACTCCATTTAGTACCCCAAGTTTTCGAATTACATTATAGCCCCATCTCTTTTAAATCTTTTACAAATTAATACTTATCTTAATATAAGGTTGTATTTTAATTTCAAAAATTCTCCAAACTTGGTCAAAGTCTCCTATATAGTCAACTTTGACTTCTAATACCAAATGGGAACCAATTTTTCGGTAATCACTAATAATAACCTATACTTTTCTATTTTTACAATTTTGACCCAAAACTTTATAAATGTTATAATTTTTATTAAATTCATTTAAAAACCCTAAATTGATCTAAATTAAGCCCACGACTTTCTAATTTCCTAGTTCCTAGTAATTAGAATTGGCCCCAATTTTAATTATAAGCATAAATAAAACTAAATAAGCTTATAAACTTAAATTAAAATGGCCTAATGACATGGCCTTATTACAACCTTGAACTTGCAAAATAAATTACACAATAAATGTCTCAAAATATAGCATATATTCTCGGCCTCACCTTGGTGTAATTATTTTTCCACATAATGTCATAATTTGACCATTATGTTAATTAAATCTCTTAAATGGCTAGCTTTATTTATCTTAGCCATTTTTTTCCATTTTTAGGTCAATATGACCCATATTTATAATTTCACTCTTGGCGATAATATATATATATATATGCTTAGAAATTATAAAAATCATAAGTTTAAGGTGTTTATACCTTGATTATTCCTTGTATGGGCTCGGTCACTTGTAGAAAATTCACCACTTCATTTAGACATGTTTAATACACAAACAAGATATGGTTATACTCCAAGCTTGAGTTTAACCATAAGGAACAATTAATGTAGATTTAGGCAAAAATCACCTTAAAAATGCAAGGGAAGTTCAAGCTGGTTTCGGCCTGAATCAAACACACAAAAGGTGTTAGATCCACCATATTGACATAGGAAATAGCTAGATCACAACAAGCTGCCTTGTTATTAGGTTTTACCTTGGAAAATGCCTTAAAAGAGAGTATTTCTCTTGGATCTCGCCACACTTGCTCCAAATGGCTAACCAACTGAATGAACATGTAAATGAAGATTATGAGTGTATAAACTCATAAAAATCAGAGGAAAAAACCGGATGTAGAGTGGAGAGGCTTAAGGTATGTTTTTACCTTAAAATGCAATTTTGAGCAACCTTGGTCCCTCTACTTGTCTCAACCGAGTTTAGCTGTTGTTCTAACCTATAACACTGATAATGAGCCATAGGAACAGATGAGCCACGAAATCTAAGTGTAGGTAGTGAAGAGATGAAGAAAAAGGGCTAAAAATGACCTTAACACTTATCTTAAGAGCTTAGGAATTAGATCTGCCTTCCATGCTCAAGAACAAAGATTGAGAGCTGCTAGGAAGGAGAGGAGCTCGGTTGGAGAGGCTGGGATCGGACAAGAGGAAGGAAGAGGTGGGAAGGTTGGAAATAATTGAAAAAGTAAGTTTATTTTCAAAGTAAATGTATTAGGTAGCAATTTGTCTACAATCATTGTATGCTGTCTCCTCCCCTCTTGCCAGCCGATTTCCTTGAGGTCAAATGGGTCATTATTTGACCATTTACCATACTTGGTCAATTTGACTCATGCGGGCCCCACTTTAGGGTTTTTATTAATATTTTAATATAAATTTGTAAAAATTCGTAAATTTCTGGAATTAAATTCCTAATATGATATATATGATAAAATATCATATTTAAGGGTAATTATAATCTTTAAGCCCATTAAAAATCAATTTAGAAGACAATCTCACAACACGTGCTTTAAGGTGTTTTTGTGCACATTTTTGTGTCACAGGGTGTTCCTGAGCTTAGTTCTCTTGAGAATGGTTTTGTTGTGTTCCTTACTTCATTATAATACTTAGGAATCCACTTTGGATCCTATTTGAGGTCATACAATCTTTATGGTGTCTTAAAGCACATTTTTGGCTTTACCGATCTAAGGCGTGTTTTGCCTTGTGAGATCTTTTAGATTGTTCCCCAATAATGTTTAGATGTTTATTAATCATCTTAGATCATTAATAGATCATTTAATTATATTTTAAAGGTTAGGGGTATTTCAGTCTACCCCCCTTAAAAAGGCTTCGTCCCGAAGTCCTTAATCCTCTACAGTTCACCTAAGGAATCAAGTTCCACTAAGTAACCAAACAGTCCATTACTAGGGAGTAACTCCCACTAGGTTCAGACCTAGTCTATACATACAGCATATATTAAATAACCAACTCATGGTATAAACTCTTCACATCACAAGCACTAAACAGGTGCACATCCAATCATCATCACCAAGTACTCAGCGGTACTATATATATATTCAACCAGGTGCACTAAGGCACATACACAAAGTATCATACATACAATCATCCAAACCATGTATGACCAGCATACCAACAAAAACACACCACAAAAACACAGACCTAATGCACAACATGTGCGCAAGCCAAGTGGTGTCTACCCCCCTTAAAAAGGGTTTGACCACGAACCGTAACAAGTATCACAGCTACTACTCGAAGAGTGCTGGGTACTTCGCTCTCATGGAGTCCTCTAACTCCCATGTAGCCTCCTCCACCTCATGGTTCGACCAGAGAACCTTGACCATGCTAACGGTCTTGTTCCTAGTCTGCCTCGTCTTCGTATGTAGAATGCGAGTGGTACTTCCTCATATCGTAGGAGCGGGGTCCAACTCTAAAGTCTCTGGCTGCAAAACGTGCGATGGATGGGGCACATACTTCTTCAACTGTGAACGTGAAAGACGTTGTGCACCCTCCCGAGCTCTACTGGTAAATCCAGTCTGTAGGCTAACGGGCCCACTCGCTCCCTAATCGCATAAGGTCCAACATACTTTGGGCTCAACTTGCCCTTCTGCCCAAACCGGAATATTCCCTTCATGGGTGACACTCTGAGGAATACCATATCGTCGGTAGTGAACTCAATGTCCCTCCTCTTGGTGTCTGCATTGCTTTCTGCCGGTCCTGAGCTGCCTCATGTTCTTTCTAATCTGTAAGACATCCTCCTTAATCTGCTCTAGGTACTCTGGTCTAGAAGCGTAGTCTCGCTGGCCTCATCCCAGCATAAAGGAGTCCTACACGGTCTACCATAAGTGCCTGAAATGGTGGCATCTGTATCGAGGAGTGGTAGCTGTTGTTGTAGGCGAACTCTATCAAGTGTAGACGCTCTAACCAACTCCCCTGAAAATCTAGGGCACATGCTCTCAGCATGTCCTCCAATGTCTGGATGGTCCTCTCACTCTGACCGTCGGTCTATGGATGGAACGCCGTACTAAGCTTCAACTTATACCCAAGGCTTCCTGAACCTGTCCCCAGAATCTGGACAAAAATCGAGGGTCCCTATCAGAAACAATAGTCTTTGGCACACCATGGTGCCGGATCATCCTCCTTCTGAAACAAGTCCGCTAACTTCGGGACGTTCCAGGTATCCTTCATAGCAACAACTTTGCCACCTTCGTCAGACGGTCCACAATGACCCAAATCGTGTTCAGTCCTCCCTTAGTCGGTGGGAGACCGACAACGAAATCCATCGAGATGTCCTCGAACTTCCAACAAGGAATAGGCATAGACTGCACTAAACCTCCGGGTCTCCTATGCTCAAACTTAACCTTCTAACAGGTCAAGCATCTAGCCACGTACTCAGCTACATCCTTCTTCATCCCGCTCCACCAGAAATGAACCTTCAAATCCTTATACATCTTCGACGAACTAGGGTGGACGGATAAAACCACTAATACCACACATATTTCACACTTATCAATCACAAATGAAGAAGTTGGTGTTGAACATCCTAGAATTAATCATCTCAGCCTCTTCAAGTCGTGGAGATTTCAAAGTGGTTCTTCCTCATGAGAAGAACGAGCGTAAGAACCAAGTGCTTCTACTGGCTCATCACTAAGGATTGTTGACCTCTGAATGTTACTACTTCCTTTTGATTTGAAAAATGAATCAATCCTTCTCATGTTGACCATAATTTAGTCTGACAATCAAAGATGAATCTATGTTAATTAATCAAATTGATGATTAAAACACATTAAACAGACAAATAAACAAAATTCTTTTAATTTATCCTTGTGTTAACAAATAACATCCAACTCTATATTTTTCAATTAATTAAGTATTAGATACAATATAATTTACATTGTGTAGTCTTCACAATTATAATTATCATGCTCCCTCATAAATACACAATATTTTTGTAATCCAACTTCACCATCTTAAGAATTATAACTTTAGAATCATATTATCTAAGTTTCTTCACCTTTATGAGAAGGACTACTCACAAAATGTTTCAACTGTGCTAATCACATTTTCAGAAAAATAAAAAAAAGTAACTACAAACAACTAGTAGATTCGATCAAAAATGCCCATCTATAACAAAAGATAAATTAGAGACTTATTTTACTTCACCTTGATTGAAGCTTCAAAAACTCAAACTTGTTGTTGCTAATGCTGAAAATGGAGAATAAAAGATGAAGGAGAAGAAGATAGACCCTTCATCTCGGAGAGAGAAGTGTGGAATTTGAAAGTGAAATGATGCCGTGAGAAGTGAAATAGAAATGAAGTAAAAGGAAGACTTCTAAAGCTTTTAAAACGTGTCTACTACTAGTCTATTAATATAGGTATATCATGATATATTTTACATTATTTTTAAACTTGTGTGAGAGACACACTTAAAACAAAGAAATAGAAAAGTTACAATTTTTTTGTTGTTGTCTACGGGAGCACAATACCAAAAGTATAATTTTTACTTTTGGAAAAAATCAATCAATCATAGTCATACTAGGCATTGCTTTGATCACAGGGGGGTGGGGTCTAGAGAATAGCACCTAGATATTGTACCATAAGAAAAAAAATATGATATTAATTGATTTTTTTCTTTGTATGGGGGGTGTGTTGCTCCCTGTAGTACCCCATTGTCTCCGCTGTTGTATGTTATCAAACACGTCACAAATATATCAAACAATTCTGTTTCACAAACATATTTCTGTTTTTTTTCTTCACAAGGTCTTATGTCGGGTCGCTAGAAGTTACACAAGTGATTCATGTTTGAGATTAGCCCTATATCAAGCCAATTCTCTAACACCCCTAATCCTAAACCTGTAATAACGTCGCAAGTCATAGCATGATAAATAACAATTCGCAGCGGAAAATAAAACTATCTACCTTGGTGTTCACGCCGTTACTCACCCTTGTGAGTAACAAGGCATCCTTACTCTTTCCAACAATACAACTCCTCACGTTGTAATGAACAGATACTAAGCACTCTAATTATTACAAACCAAATCCAACTAATGAGCAACTAACTGAATATAACAACCTCCTTAATTGAAATAATACCCAACCTTAATATATTGTTTAAACACTTAAATATGGTGTATTAAGACTAAAAAGAGTCTTAGAAACATTAGTAAACAAATTGAAACAAAAGGAAAACACAAATGTGCTTTAAAGTCAATAAGAGCCAAAATGTGCTCTAAGCTTGGGATAAACTTGGTTAAGACCTAAGAACTTACCAAGACCTCATCTATACACTACTATGAACGTATTAAACCAATTACCAAAGAAAACCAAGCTTGAAAACAAGGCTAAACACAAAATGTGCTTTAAGGAGTCTTAAAGCACATTTTTGAAAAATTGTCTTGTAAATGAGTTTTGAATGGCTAGATGTCCATCATTACTCTTAAATATACATGTGTACTATATAGTATCACATTTGGGTGGCTATATTAGTGGGGAAATCAAAAATTTCACTTCTATGTGCCTTGTATAGGTGAATAGTACTTTTTATAGCTAGTTTATAACATATGTTGTATTAAGTAATAATTGACAAACAAAGACTAAAATGCCCTTATACTATAAAGGGGGCCGGTTTTTATAAGTGTGGTGACTCACCACTCTCTAGTTAAGGTAATAAGTAATTAAAGCAACTAAGTAAAACTACTTTTTACTTTATAACATAATATCTTCTAAAAGCAACTTCTATCTTCATTCTCATTTCTTTCCTTCATTCCCACGGTTTGCAAATACCTCTCTTCTTCCTTCTTCCTTGTTCTCTCTCGGTAATACCACTATCACCATGGAAGTTCCAACTTTGACCACTTGTTAAACCTAGCTCACTTGTCCAAATCAAAAACAAATACCCACCAATCTCTTCCTCTCATCAAGCTCTTCATTCCTATCTTCCCAAAACTCCAAGAGCTCCATTTCGGTGCCAAGGTGTTCCACCATTGAAGGAGCTTGAGCTTATATTTTGACATATTATTACTCTCCTTTGCTTCTAGGTAAGGAATCTCAAACAAAAATCAAGTTTCCTCCTTGTTTTTGTCATGTCCGAAATACACATTGATATAGCTCATTGTGTGACCTTGTTCTAGCTTCATTTCAACTCTTCATGGACTAGGTGGAGTCCTCTCTTGTTGTATATCCAAACTCTCTTCAAAGAACAAGGTAAAACAACTACATTAATGTTTTTTGAAACATGTAAAACTAGGGTTTACAATGAGATGGAGCTTATAGCTTGAATACTCATTTCAATGTTTGTATGTTGTTTTAGAGCTTGTCAAAGAATCAAGTACTCTATTGGTTTTCTAAAGGAAACAAGAAAGAAGTTATTTTGCAAAAGAGGTAATCTACTAACCTAATGTTATTTAATGCCTTAGGAGAAATGAGCTTATAAATGCTTATTAAACTACCTAAAGAGCCAATGGGAATGACTTAGTAAAGTATTCTCAAGAGCTTAGTAAAAGGCATATGTGTTGTTGAGTGTATTTTGCAGGTTAAAGGCAAATATATTGTGGAAATTCAGTGTTTATGATTTGTGCATTTTAAGGGCCTAAGAGCCATGTCATTTAAGGGCCTAAGTGCCATGCAATTTAAATTGTGCACTATATTGTGATGTAGTGCCTTGTGAGTGAAGTTTGTGTATATAAGTGCTTGATGGATTTTTAGTGTTCTTGGTTGTTTGTTGGTAAAAACAATGTGTTTTGGGTTAGTAATGTTCTAGGAGAACCTATGTCAAAATTTGGGTAACAAATGTGAAGTTCTAAGTGTTAAAATGAGTTAGATAAGTTAAGGAGTATTTAAAATGGTTAAGTGTTGTTCTTGTGCAAGAGACATGCATTAAGGTGATTTAGGATGTAAAAGGGCTTAGGCATGAGCTTGAGATTTTAGTATGTACCAAAGTCATTTTGGGACTTAGTAAAGACTTAGGCAAACTTTGGTAAACTAAGGAGAATGTATGAACTTGAGAAAGGGATTTGAAGTAATGAAATAAGGAGTTAGTAGTGAGAGATGATGCTTGGGAGATGATGTTAAAACAGAGAGAAAGCATTTTGGGATAGTAGTTACCATAGGTGAGAAACACCATCTAGGGAACCTAGTGAAATAACATAAGTGTTAAGGAATTTTTACAAGGAAATAAGTAAGGGCTTAGAGTTAGAAAATGAGTTCATGGATGTTGTATGTGGATATAAAGTTACCAAATGTTGCTAGGAAGCATTAGGAGGCCTTAGGAGAGTTTGGTAAAAATTGGCAAAGTTTGGGTAAGCTTAGGAGGCGACCGACCCAGGGGCCGACCCAGTTTTTGGGTCGGTCGAGCCTCTGTAAATGTTAGAAAATGTTCGGAGATGGTCCGACCAAAAGGGGGGTCGGACATGGTCGGTCGAGCCTCTGTAAAATGTTAGAAAAATGTTCGCACATGGACCGACCCAGAAGGTTGGGTCGGACATGGGTCGGTCGAGGTAAGGTTCTTCAGACCCTAAACCACTGGAAGGGTCCGACCCAGTTGTGGGTCGGACGGTGGGTCGGTCGGACCAAAACTTGTAAAAAAAAAAAAACAGAAAGAATGTGACTTATGTAGTTAACCCTAGGGTGTATAATGAAGGTAACCTAGGGTAAGGGGGCATTAAAACATGTCATACAATCATGTTAAATACTTAGTAAGTTTTGAGTTAAATAATAATTAACCGACATTACTAATGTGTTTAGGATTCTCGCAAGGTGGAAATCAGTCGAGGCAAGGACCAAGGTATGTTTTCTTTGCAGTCTGTTGTCTAGCGGTTTACACCGGTTTGTGTGTTGTATGTTTTTCTGTGTGTTTACAACGTTATAAGATTTAAACATGTAATGAGTTTACAGTTGTTCATACTATTGTGATGTGTTGTTGTGACTACTTTCCCTTGTGTGTGTCTAACAGTCTTACCAACTATTGTGTGTTGGTCGTTAAGTTCCACTATGAACTTCTAACAAGTGTTTAACTGGAAGTGAGGAATCCGGTTGTCCGGTCATGCATGTAAGTTAAGAGTAGATATCTGAATCAGATTCGACTCTTATGTTGTTACGATTGTTCACCTTAATTTGGCGTTCGATCTCCCGCTAGCTTCTTCCAAGCTTACCTATTCTGACTTATGATCGGTTTAGTGGGAACCTGTGTTTGTGTGGTGTGTTCGGGTCACTAAATCCGAACCATCTGTGACTTAAGTTACTCGTTCGTCTAACAGAACGGTAATGAGTGTGTTTAACGAGCTTGATATGAGAGTGAATCACTCTCTAGGCTCTTATGTTACTTGACCCTTGTGGTTTGTTATCGTGGAGTGAAAATCCACTGTGTATGTGTTGTTGGGAGCTATGCACCATTGATGCCATGCTCCATGTTATGTTATGCTATGTATATAATTGAATGCCATGTTATAATGACAAGTAGCTGCGCGTATCCCGGTAGCCGATGGGCTGCGCGTTAGCCATACCAGCCAAGGGTTGCTGACCCCCTCGGGGATCCATATTTCTTATACTGCAGGATGAGGATCGAAGAAGCGGAGTGGCTTTAGATCCTAGGATGCAATCCCTTTTGTTTACTTTTGGATGTTGGCCCGGATGCGCCTGTGCTCCTGTGGCGTTGTATACTTTTGTTGTTGCGTATACAGTGTTATTATGCAGTGAGGATGTTTGTAAACACTCGGTATTGTATATAATGTTTTATGGATTAGTTTTATGCTCGGGAGTCTGATCATCAGACCGTACAATTGTATTTATTCTGCCTTGTCAACCACGTGGGTGGTTGACGGCGTTGTAGCACCGAAGCGTTAGTTACTGTTTAGTTGTTTTATCCCGCTGCGATTTCATTTAGTATCATGTGCGTATTAGGGGTGTTACAAAAAGTGGTATCAGAGCGAAGTATCGCTCCGAGACTAGAATACCGATCTTAGGAATATACCGATTTAGGAAACCTAACGACAGTTACCTAAGGATCAGTTATGGAAAGGTTAACCACAACTAAGTGTGGAATACCTTATTGTCGGAAAGGCGTTATGATCGTTGGACCGATAAGTGTGTAAGCATATTGCTAATGAATACTCATGTGAATACAGATGTCAGGTAGACCACGCGGTAGAGGCCGCGGAAGTGGTACTAGTACTGGGGGTGACCAGGGCGAGAACACTACGGCTCAGGTTATGGCTGAGGCTGTAGCAGCCGCTGTGGCCCAGATGGTACCCCAGCTTGTAGCTGCGATCCAGCAGGGGCAGATGCCCGGAGTTCAGCCACCACCGCCACCGCCACGAGAGACCATTGGGTCAAGGCGCTGGCTGATCTTAGACCGCCGTCATTTCATGGGGAGACCGATCCCCGTAAGCTAGAGGCGTACATCTCCGAGTTGGAGACCGCCTACGAGACTTTGGCCGTACCTGCTGAGGCTAAGGTCCGACTTGCCGCCTACTACTTGAAGGGGTCGGCACAGAGTTGGTGGAAACTGGTGAGGGAGGACAGGATGACTGATCCTGAGTTTGGATGGAGGGAGTACACGGCTCTGCTGCGAGCCAAGTATTACCCGTGCATGTGCAGGAGGCCAAGCGCCTCGAGCTGGATAGTCTGAGGCAGGGGGACAAGGTGTCGGTTGATGAGTACTACACTGCCTTCACCGGCCTTGTCCACCTGTTACCGGACCTGGGTTACTCGAACCGGGTACTGGTAAACCGTTTCTACAACGGTCTCAGCCACCGTCTTCGCTATGGGATGGGGCCAGCTGAGTATACTACCTTGCAGGTAATTTAAGTAAAGAGTGATGTGAATATGTGTAGTTTACAAGTGAGTATTAATGTGAGTTTGTGAGTATGTAATGCGGGGCATGACTGACCATCCTAAATTCAGGAGTGCTATCATGCCGCTGCTAAGGTAGAGATTACCGTCCGTCTGAGGGACGAGGAGAATGCGCACAAGCGCAAGGCCACGAGCGAGGGCCAGAGTTCGCAGGGGTACGGGGAGGAAAGAAAAAGAAGAAATCCTATCCCCAGCCCCAGAAGAGTCAGCACCAGGGTGACAAGGGCCAAGCCCAAACCACCACCGCTGAGGAGCCACTGAAGCTCACATATGCTTATGCGGCGAAGCCCCTACGCTCTTACCCACCAAAGGGTAATTGTTTAATCATGTGTAATAAGTTGATGTGTATGTTGATAAGTTGTGAAATGAGTACTGAGTGTGTATTGTGTTAGCAGCTAGCACGGGCTCTGGACCGGAGCGCCACTATTACTGTAAGTGGTGCAATGGAGACCACCCCGGCAAGGACTGCAAGGGAAATGAGGTGCAGTGTCGATACTGCGAGAAGTGGGGTCACCGTGACCATGAGTGTTATCGGAACCCCAACAGCAGAGTCAACAAGCCCAAGGGGCAGTGGAAGGGTAAGGCCACAGCAGCTATTGATGGCCCGAAGACGGCTAACCAGCCACCCACCGATCAGAGGCATACTGATTCCCAGAAGGGGAAAGGGTCGGGACCTAGCAAGGCCACCCTGAATGTGGTGGACCGGTCTGAGGCGCCAGGCCCTCTTCTAGACCAGGTACCGCCTAAACTGTTGAATGTAATAAGTGATTGCATACCGCATTTCATGCTTATGTGTGTTAGTGAGTTCAAGTGTATTATCATGTGAGTAAGGAGTTAAAGTATAGTGTGAAAGACACCTAATTAGATAATTCTAAACTGAAAGGAACCTTCAATATATGTTATCCAATCCCACCCACACCAAACCCTGAAGAGACCACCATCAGCATCACCGACTTTCCAATGGAGCAATGTCAGGTTATCCAGCCAGGTATGATACTCTTAAGTGGATACCTGACACCGGAAGCACAAGTCCATATCATCAGACGATGCGACGAACTTGGAGCTAAACCTGGAGGTTTCTACACACCTGAATATCCGAACGGATCAAGAATGCAATTGAAGATGATGTGCATGGGTAAGGACTGGAACCCTTACACCAAGTCATATCAAGAAGTGCGAGCCGAAGATGGAGCAACGTACCAAGTATACCTGAGGAGTTCCGTGCGGTCGTTAATCACGCCGTGGGAATTGCTCAACAGTTGAAACGGAATCAATTCCAAGTGTGGAAGCAGATTTGTGTATTGTGAACTTCTACCAGAAAGGTGGACGGTTAGGATTACACCAAGATAAGGACGAGTCACCCGAGTCTCTAAGTAAGGGAGTACCCGTGGTGTCTTGGTCCATTGGTGATACCGCAGTATTTGTGTATGGCGAGCAGAAGCGTGCTGATCTCGCAAGGAAGTTAATGTTGAAGTCAGGAGATGTATAATCATGGGTGGGCAGTCAAGGATGCTATATCATGGCATCAGGAAGATCAAACTGAATACCGCACCGTCGGCAGTGATCAATGCCACACACATGAAACCCGGACGTTTGAATTTGACCTTCAGACAATTCTAAACCTTGTATACCTTGTAATGTGTTAAGCCAGTATATGTTAAGGGAGTTATGTATGTGTTAAGTTATATCAATCATGTAAACCAACGATGTTGTAAAAAGGAGGTGTTAATGAATAAAGTGGAGTTATTGAAGTATATCAACCGTGTTGTTACCCAGTACTTATTAGTTTGCCAATGAATTAGGCTGTGCACTCGGAATGGGAGGTACATTGAGTGTCTGCAATGAGGCAGAAGCCGGCAAGAGCGGCACAATCCTCACCGGTACCTTTCCAGTGAATGGCGTGGATGCATCGATCCTGTTCGACTCTGGAGCCTCGCACACATTTGTTTCGCTATCCTTTGCGAAGAGGCTGGGGTTAGATGGAGAGGAGATGCCAGACTTCTTGGTCACTCTCCCATCGAAAGAGCGGATCAGGTGTACCCGCTACCACCGAGATGTCATTGTACGAATCAGAGGTGAAGAGTTCCCGATCGACCTGATAGAGTTCGACGGACTTGGATTTGATGTGATTGTCGGGATGAACTGGTTGGAGCGGTACAAGGGCAGAATCCTGTGTGCCGAGCATCGACTGCTTCTTCGGAGTCCATCTGGGGTTACCATATCTTACCGCCAGAGGCCCAGGGAGCCTTCAACTCAGATCATCACCGCCATGGCCATGTATCGTGAGTTACGACGAGGGAGTGATGTGTACCTCTGCTATGTCCAGGACATAGAGAGAGACCCTGAGTTTAGCCCAGATGTGCCGGTAGTGTCGGAGTTTCCTGATGTATTTCCTAAGGAACTGCCGGGCATGCCGCCAGCACGAGAGGTTGAGTTTGAGATCGACTTAGTACCGGGCACTGGACCCATTGCGAAAGCACCTTATCGTATGGCTCCAGCAGAGATGACAGAGCTCAAGGAGCAGCTGAGAGACCTACTCGACAAGGGCTTCATCCGCCCTAGTGTGTCACCATGGGGAGCGCCAGTCCTCTTCGTGAAGAAGAAGGACGGTAGCCTCCGCCTGTGTATGATTATCGGGAGCTGAATGCTGTTACGGTGAAAAACCGTTACCCCTTACCACGCATCGACGATCTATTTGATCAGCTTAGGGGAGCATCAGTATTCTCCAAGATAGACTTACGTTCCGGATACCATCAGATTGCCATCCGTGACAGTGATATCGAGAAGACAGCTTTCAGAACGAGGTATGGGCATTATGAGTTCACAGTTATGCCATTTGGCTTATCGAATGCACCAGCCAAGTTCATGGACTTAATGAACCGCTTGTTCCAAGATCAGTTGGACAAGTCAGTGGTAGTCTTCATCGATGACATTCTTGTGTATTCTAAATCTAGAGGTGAGCACGAAAGCCACCTGAGAGATGTGTTACAAACTCTGAGGAGAAACCAGTTGTATGCAAATTTTCGAAATGTGAATTTTGGTTGAACCAAGTATCTTTCCTTGGACATGTGATTTCTGATGCCGGGATCGCTGTTGATCCGGCAAAGATAGATGCAGTGCGCACCTGGCCTAGGCCGAAGACAGTCACTGATATCAGGAGCTTCCTCGGTCTGGCAGGATATTATAGGAGGTTTGTGAAGGACTTCTCCAGTATCTCGAAGCCGATGACTTCCTTAATGAAGAAGGATGCACCATTCGAGTGGACAGTTGACTGTGAGAGTTCTTTCGCGAGTCTCAAGGATGCTCTGACATCTGCACCAGTCCTGACTATACCAGACGGTCCAGATGGTTTTGAGGTCTACTGCGACGCATCAGGCAGAGGTATGGGTTGTGTATTGATGCAACACGGGAAGGTCGTAGCTTACGCCTCCCGTCAGCTGAAAAAGCATGAGGAGAACTACCCTACCCACGACTTGGAACTGGGTGCCATTGTCTTCGCATTGAAGATATGGCGACATTATTTGTATGGGGTGAGTGTGACAATCTATTCTGATCATAAAAGCTTAAAGTACTTGTTCACTCAGAAAGAGTTGAACATGAGGCAAAGAAGGTGGGTTGAGTTTCTGAATGACTATGATATTAATCTGCAATACAAAGAGGGTAAGGCAAATGTGGTAGCTGACGCGCTGAGTCGCCGAGCACACTCTCTCCATTCGCTAGTCTCTTATACTGGCTTGGTTGAAGAGGTGCGGAGTGCTCAGATGACGGATCAGTACATGCTGGAGATCCGGCAGAAGCTTATTGACGGCACATTCGAGGGTCAGAAGTACGACTTCAGACTCCATGATGATGACCTGATTAGGCTGAATGGCCGCTTGTGTATACCTAGGGGTAGCACTGAGTTGAAAGAGCGCATATTGAGTGAATCCCATTGTTCTACTACTTCGATTCACCCCGGAGCTTCAAAGATATAAAGGTATAAAAAGGTATTTTTGGTGGACTGGAATGAAGAAAGATGTTAGTGATTATGTATTGAGGTGTCTCACTTGCCAGAAGGTTAAGTTTGAGCACCGACGGCCTGGTGGTATGGTACAGCCAATGCCAGTGCCTGAGTGGAAGTTCCATGATATCTCCATGGACTTTGTAGTAGGGCTTCCGCCTACAAGGGGAGGTCTGAATATGATATGGGTGATAGTTGACCGACTGACCAAGGTGGCCCGATTCATTCCGATGAAGGACACTTGGAAAGTGGCAAGATTGGCAGAACTGTTTGATAAAGAAATTGTAAGACATCATGGTGTACCGAAAACGATTGTATCTGACAGAGACACCAGATTCTTATCCAGATATTGGAAGTCCACACGAGAGGCATTGGGTACTGAATTGAAATTGAGTACAGCGTTTCACCCACAGACCGATGGTCAGAGTGAGCGCACCATTCAGACACTTGAGGATATGCTACGTGCTTGTGCACTTGACTTTCAGACCAGCTGGATTGATAAGTTACATCTGATCGAGTTTAGTTACAACAACAGTTATCATGCTTCGATCAAGATGTCTCCCTTCCAGGCCTTGTACGGTAGACCATGCCGCACGCCATTATGCTGGGATGAGTCGAGTGAGACGGTCATTATAGGACCAGAGTATCTTGAGCAAGTTCAGGCAGAAGTTCGCCAGATCAGGGCTAATATGAAAGCAGCTCAGGATAGGCAGAAGTCGTACGCAGATGTGCGCCGACGTGACCTGGAGTTCGCCGTGGGCGATCAGGTATTTCTGAGAGTGTCCCCCATGAAGGGAGTGTTTCGTTTTGGCCAGAAAGGCAAGTTGAGCCCAAAGTATGTGGGGCCTTATGTTGTGACGGAGCGGATCGGCCCGGTAGCCTATAGACTAGACCTACCCGCCGAGCTGGGCAAGGTACATGATGTATTTCATGTGTCCCAGTTGAAGAAGTATATGTCTCATCCGTCTCATGTGCTTCAGCCTGAAAGGCTAACTTTAGAGCCGACCATGCGATCAGTGGAGACTCCGGTACGGATTCTGGATGCTAAGACTCGAGACACTCGCCATAAGTCTGTGAGACTGGTGAAGGTTCTCTGGTCTAACCAGGACGTTGAGGAGGCCACTTGGGAGCTGGAAGATAAGATGAAGGCGAAGTACCCGTCATTGTTTACTTCTTAGTCTTATGTGTATAGGGTACGGGGCGTACCCCTTTTAAGGGGGGTAGAGCCGTTTCGGTTATGTGTGTACGACGTGTATTTGAATACATCGTCTATGTTATGTTGTTATGTTACAGACCGTTGTGTCTGAATGTTGTGGATAATGTTGTATGGACCTTGTGTCCAATGTTATGTTATGTTGTATGGACTGGAGTCCAATGTTATGTAAGTGTGTTGCAGTAAATATGGAAGTATTGTTTATAAGTGTTCCCCGTTCTAATATTTAGGATATGTGGAAGTATGAACTTTGAGGACAAAGTTCTTTTAAGGGGGGTAGATTGAAATACCCCAAACCTTAATATATTGTTTAAACACTTAAATATGGTGTATTAAGACTAAAAAGAGTCTTAGAAACATTAGTAAACAAATTTGAACAAAAGGAAACACAAAATGTGCTTTAAAGTCAATAAGAGCTAAAATGTGCTCTAAGCTTGGGATAAACTTGAGTAAGACCTAATGAGCTTACCAAGACCTCATTTATATACTAATGAACATATTAAACCAATTACCAAAGAAAACCAAGCTTGAAAACAAGTTAAAACACAAAATGTGCTTTAAGAGTCTTAAAGCACATTTTTGAAAAATTGTCTTGTAAATGAGTTTTGAATGGCTAATGTCCATCATTACTCTTAAATATATATGTGTACTATATAGTATCACATTTGGGTGGCTATATTAGTGGGAAATCAAAAATTTCACTTCTATGTGCCTTGTATAGGTGAATAGTACTTTTATAAGCTAGTTTATAACATATGTTGTATTAAGTAATTAAATTGACAAACAAAGACTAAAATGCCCTTATACTAATAAAGGGGGCCGGTTTTTATAAGTGTGGTGACTCACCACTCTCTAGTTAAGGTATAAGTAATTAAAGCAACTAAGTAAAACTACTTTTTACTTTATAACATAAATATCTTCTAAAAGCAACTTCTATCTTCATTCTCATTCTTTCTTCATTCCCACGGTTTGCAATACCTCTCTTCTTCCTTCTTCCTTGTTCTCTCTCGGTAATACCACTACACCATGGAAGTTCCAACTTTGACCACTTGTTAAACCTAGCTCACTTGTCCAAATCAAAAACAAATACCACCAATCTCTTCCTCTCATCAAGCTCTTCATTCCTATCTTCCCAAACTCAAGACTCCATTTCGGTGCCAAGGTGTTCCACCATTGAAGGAGCTTGAGCTTATATTTTGACATATTATTACTCTCCTTTGCTTCTAGGTAAGGAATCTCAAACAAAAATCAAGTTTCCTCCTTGTTTTTGTCATGTCCGAAAATACACATTGATATAGCTCATTGTGTGACCTTGTTCTAGCTTCATTTCAACTCTTCATGGACTAGGTGGAGTCCTCTCTTGTTGTATATCCAAACTCTCTTCAAAGAACAAGGTAAAACAACTACATTAATGTTTTTGAAACAATGTAAAACTAGGGTTTACAATGAGATGGAGCTTATAGCTTGAATACTCATTTCAATGTTTGTATGTTGTTTAGAGCTTGTCAAAGAATCAAGTACTCTATTGGTTTTCTAAAGGAAACAAGAAAGAAGTTATTTTGCAAAAGAGGTAAATCTACTAACCTAATGTTATTTTAATGCCTTAGGAGAAATGAGCTTATAAATGCTTATTAAACTACCTAAAGAGCCAATGGGAATGACTTAGTAAAGTATTCTCAAGAGCTTAGTAAAAGGCATATGTGTTGTTGAGTGTATTTGCAGGTTAAAGGCAAATATATTGTGGAAATTCAGTGTTTATGATTTGTGCATTTTAAGGGCCTAAGAGCCATGTCATTTAAGGGCCTAAGTGCCATGCAATTTAAATTGTGCACTATATTGTGATGTAGTGCCTTGTGAGTGAAGTTTGTGTATAATAAGTGCTTGATGGATTTTTAGTGTTCTTGGTTGTTTGTTGGTAAAAAACAATGTGTTTTGGGTTAGTAATGTTCTAGGAGAACCTATGTCAAAATTTGGGTAACAAATGTGAAGTTCTAAGTGTTAAAATGAGTTAGATAAGTTAAGGAGTATTTAAAATGGTTAAGTGTTGTTCTTGTGCAAGAGACATGCATTAAGGTGATTTAGGATGTAATAAGGGCTTAGGCATGAGCTTGAGATTTTAGTATGTACCAAAGTCATTTTGGGACTTAGTAAAGACTTAGGCAAACTTTGGTAAACTAAGGAGAATGTATGAACTTGAGAAGGGATTTGAAGTAATGAAATAAGGAGTTAGTAGTGAGAGATGATGCTTGGGAGATGATGTTAAAACAAAGAGAAAGCATTTTGGGATAGTAGTTACCATAGGTGAGAAACACCATCTAGGGAACCTAGTGAAATAACATAAGTGTTAAGGAATTTTTACAAGGAAATAAGTAAGGGCTTAAGGAGTTAGAAAATGAGTTTCATGGATGTTGTATGTGGATATAAAGTTACCAAATGTTGCTAGGAAGCATTAGGAGGCCTTAGGAGAAGTTTGGTAAAAATTGGCAAAGTTTGGGTAAGCTTAGGAGGCGACCGACCCAGGGGCCGACCCAGTTTTGGGTCGGTCGAGCCTCTGTAAATGTTAGAAAATGTTCGGAGATGGTCCGACCCAAAAGGGTGGGTCGGACATGGGTCGTCGAGCCTCTGTAAATGTTAGAAAAATGTTTCGCACATGGACCGACCCAGAAGGTTGGGTCGGACATGGGTCGGTCAAGGTAAGGTTTTCAGACCCGAAAACCACACTGGAAGGGTCCGACCCAGTTGTGGGTCGGACGGTGGGTCGGTCGGACCAAAACTTGTAAAAAAAAAAAAACAGAAAAGAATGTGACTTATGTAGTTAACCCTAGGGTGTATAATGAAGGTAACCTAGGGTAAGGTAGGCATTAAAACATGTCATACAATCATGTTAAATACTTAGTAAGTTTTGAGTTAAATAAATAATTAACCGACATTACTAATGTGTTTAGGATTCTCGCAAGGTGGAAATCAGTCGAGGCAAGGACCAAGGTATGGTTTCTTGCAGTCTGTTGTCTAGCGTTTACACCGGTTTGTGTGTTGTATGTTTTTCTGTGTGTTTACAACGTTATAAGATTTAAACATGTAATGAGTTTACAGTTGTTCATACTATTGTTATGTGTTGTTGTGACTCAATTTCCTTGTGTGTGTCTAACATGTCTTACCAACTATTGTGTGTTGGTCGTTAAGTTCCACTATGAACTTCTAACAAGTGTTAACTGGAAGTGAGGAATCCGGTTGTCCGGTCATGCATGTAAGTTAAGAGTAGATATCTGAATCAGATTCGACTCTTATGTTGTTAAGATTGTTCACCTTAATTTGGCGTTCGATCTCCCGCTAGCTTCTTCCAAAGCTTACCTATTTGACTTATGACGGTTTATGGGAACCTGTGTTTGTGTGGTGGTGTTCGGTCACTAAATCCGAACCATCTGTGACTTAAGTTACTCGTTCGTCTAACAGAACGGTAATGAGGTTTTTAACGAGCTTGACATGAGAGTGAATCACTCTCTAGGCTCTTATTTATACCCTTGTGGTTTTTATCGTGGAGTGAAAATCCACTGTGTATGTGTTGTTGGGCTATGCACCATTGATGCCATGCTCCATGTTATGTTATGATATGTATATAATTGAATGCCATGTTATAATGACAAGTAGCTGCGCGTATCCCGGTAGCCGATGGGCTGCGCGTTAGCCATACCAGCCAAGGGTTGCTGACCCCCTCGGGGGATCCATATTTCTTATACTGCAGGATGAGGATCGAAGAAGCGGAGTGGCTTTAGATCCTAGGATGTAATCCCTTTTTTGTTTACTTTTGGATGTTGGCCCGGGATGCGCCTGTGCTCCTGCGGCGTTATATACTTTGGTTGTTGCGTATACAGTGTTATTATGCAGTGAAGGATGTTTGTAAACACTCGGTATTGTATATAATGTATTTATGGATTAGTTTTATGCTCGGGAGTCTGATCATCAGACCGGTACAATTGTATTTATTCTGCCTTGTCAACCACGTGGGTGGTTGACGGCGTTGTAGCACCGAAGCGTTAGTTACTGTTAGTTGATTATTCCGCTGCGATTTCATTTAGTCATGTGCGTATTAGGGGTGTTACAGTAGAGCAAGTTCGCCAGTTAGGGATCCGAAATTAGAGGCGCAGAGCAAGTTCGCCAGTCGGTGAGCAAATATATAATAAAAGAAAGTCTATTTCGGCGGTTGTTACTAACAACCACCGAAATAGACTAAAATTTAAGCGGCCTTTTGAAAATTTTGGAAAAAAATCCCAGGAAATGACCTATTTCGGCGGTTGTGGATAAACCGCCGAAATAGGGCTCCGAGGTTTTTGTAGTCTGGAAAAAGACACCTATTTCGGCGGTTCCTAGCTAGGAACCGCCGAAATAGGTGTCCTCGGAGCCCTATTTCGGCGGTTTTATCTACAACCGCCGAAATAGGGGCGCCGAAATAGGCGTTTTTTGTACTAGTGGAAAGACAAAGGATCATTTGAAAGGAATGAAAGATTTAATTGAGTTGGGCATACGCACAGAGCTTGGCCTGTAAGAACGTGGAAAAGGCACATTCTTGCCTCCTGCCTGTCACACTCTGTCTAAAGAAGAGACACATAGTCTATGCAGTACCCTTTACAATATCAAGGTGCCTTCAGGATACTCCTCAAACATGAGAAGCCTAGTGTCCATGACAGATTTGAAATTAGTAGGAATGAAATCTCACGATTATCTTGTCCTACTTCAAGAATTTTCGCCAATTGCATAGCGTGGGATCTTGCCGGATGCTGTCAGACACACAATCACAAATGTCAGTGTCTTCCGCAAATCCATTTCGTCTAAGGTTCTTGATGTGGACACTACTAAACTACAAAAGGATCTTATAATGACATTGTGCCAGCTGGAGATGTATTTTCCTACCTCGTTCTTCGACATAATGATACATCTCCTCGTGCATCTTGTTAGAGATATTCTGATGTGTGGTCCTTTGCCTTCGATACATGTATCCGTTTGAAAGTACATGGGTGTCCTGAAGAAGAAAATGAAGAACTGTCGTCACCCAGAAGGCAGTATTATAGAGGGCACTGTCATAGAGGAAGTTGTAGACTTCTGCACCAATTACCTAGAAGGTGTCGATACCATTGGACTTCCACATTCTAAAGTCCCTGACACGTGGGACCGGAAAAGGGCCTTTAATCACGATTTTAAACCGTAATTAAAGATGTCTCCGTCTTAGGTGGCGCCCGCATTGACTACAGTCCAGAACCATAATTATACACGGTTTTGGACCGTAATTTAAGGGTTCCGTTCCACCAGTGTGAAATAATATATTATAAATTAAAGATTAATTATTTTTGATCAAATTTTAATATTAATAAGATATAAAAATATTAAAAATTAAGTATTTTAATTTACAGTAAAGTTAATAATATCATAGAATGACAAAACTAATGTCAATTAGTCAAATTATTTTCTTATATATAACTAAACAAGTTAGGTTTGAGTTTAATATATGCGGATTTGAGTTTCAAATTTGGACATGATTTATTAATTGGGTTGGACGGGTCACCCCGTTTAATAAACAAATCATATGGAAGGATGAACATGGAAGAAAATGTAAGAGGATGGAAGAAAATGGGTGTTTTACCTTGTTTTTGTCCTTCCACCATTAATGGATAAGCTTGGAGTTCATGGTTGGAGCTAGAAGATGAAGAAAGGGAGGAATGAGTAGCTTGTTATGCAAGGGAGGAAGAGAGTGAGGTCTGACCATGAGTGATGGGAGAAAAGGATTAGGAATGGGTAATAGAGATAAGAAAGTCTTATAATAGATAGCTAGTTGTACTTGTAGTTTTCTTTATGTCTAAAATTGCTTTTGTTTTATTTGTCGTCTCCTAATATGCAGTACGTAAGTGAAAGAGGGAGGATGAATGCCAGCCGGAAGTGAGTAAGGAAAAAGGAAGAAAGAATGGGTATTAGTACAAACAAAATTCTTATTTTATGCTTTAGGTGTACTTGTTTACTTTTACAATTTGATTTATCAAAATTTTCCCTCTCTTTTCTCTTTGATTGTTAGCTGGCTATAACATGTATGGAGGGAGATTTTAAACTTTTCAAGGCTTAATATTGTGACATTAATAATGTGTAAAATGAGCTTGTTATAAGTGTTAGGTGGTAACATGTGTTATTTTTGTTTAATTGAATATATTAAGTGATTGTCGTATTTATAATTTAATTTGACTATATAAAATATTTTAAATAATCTTATCACTTTATTTGTGATATTATCTCATATATTAATATGTTACATGTAGTATTAATTTTAGGAGTTGATTTCTCCTTAATAATGTTCTCTCTTTGTTTAGAGATTTTTATGTATGATTTAGTGTCCATCTTGGACAATACATTTTTATAATAATATTCCATAACGAATGTTGATCATTAGATGGATCATTACTGATTGTTTCCTTTTATTTAAATTAATTCCTTGTTAATTAAGGCAATTAATGTTTGGGGTATTTCACATCAGGAATGTCGAGGAGTCCCACCCATTGATCCTTTACCATAACACACCCAAAAAAAAGTATGATACATGGTATCAATCTTTGAACAGGAACAACATAGGGGGGAACCTCCTAGTCTTTTAGCAAGATTATCCAAGTAGGGAACAATATTCTTCATGAACTTCCACTAAACAGTTTGACTCTCGGACTACATCGAAGGGAATTAATTCTCCTAATGAGCATAGAAGGACTAGAACTAGAAGAAGCGTTGATAGTCAAAGAGACAGTCTGATGTGTGAGGTAGACAGACTTGACTGTAAGAATACCATCCTTTATGAAGTGCCAGATCCAACTATCTCTAACTTGGTTAGAAATACTGATTTTCTTGATCTCATCTATGTCTATATCCCACAACTGTTGTCTCATTAAATCCACATTCCACTCATTTTTGTCATGTATGATAAACTGATTAATTGTACAGTTATCAGAGCCAGTAGGTCTAGGAGTGAAGGGTTTGAATGAGAAAGGTCTAGGAATCCAAGGGTCCTCCCACATGAGATTGTCTTTTCCATTCCCTATCTTCTTCCTAATTCCTTTTTAATAACTCCAAACTAGAGACAATAGAATTCCATATAGGACTGCTTTATTTTCTTTTCCTTGCTTGAATCAGATCTACCTAAGGATAGTAAATACCTTTTAGAGTCTTGGAGACTAAGGTATTCGGGTCTATCAATAGGAACTAGGCCTGCTTAGATAGCAAAGCCTTGTTAAAGGACTCTTCTTATTTGAATCCCACACCTCCCAAATCCTTACTCTTGCAGACTTCCTCCCACTTAACCTAGTGCATACTTCCTTTGTCCAAATTTCCTCTCCACTAGATTGAGTACAAACAAGTGTTGATTTTATCAATTATTCCTTTAGGAAGTAGGAAAAGAGACATAGGAAATGCTGGAATTGACTAAAGCACGCTAGACACCAGAACTAATATTCCAGCTTGGGACATTGGTTTACCCCAACTGGCCACTCTCTTCTTGATAAAATCCATAATGTAGTTGAAAATTTGAATCCTATTTCTACCCATACCACTTGGGAGACCAAGGTATTTCTGAAAAGAAACTGTCTCACCAAAGCCTAGGATATTACAGATTTGTGTTTGCTTTGGGGATTCAACTTTTTACTAAAAACAATTTTAGATTTTTGACTGTTGATGACATGGCTTGAGGAAGCAAGGAAGGACTTGAGAGAATCTTTAAGGAAGAGGGCATTTTTAATTGAACACTTACCACAAACTAAGATATCAATGGCAAAGGCCAAATGATTAATGTTAGGGCCAGAAACTGACAGTTTGATACCTTGAAGCTTGCCTAATGATTCTGCTATGTTTAGATAGCTTGAGAGAGATTCTTGTGCTAGGATAAAAAGATAAGGGGATAGAGGGTCCCCTTTTGTAATTCCCCTAGTAGGATTAAAGAACTCTCTAGGAACACCATTGACAAGCACATAGCAATTAGATGAAGTAAAACAGTTAATCATTGGTCTGAGCCAAACCTCTGGGAAACCCATGGATATATGGACATCTTTAATGAAATTCCACTCCTGTTTATCGTATGCCTTACTCAAATTCAGTTCAAGAGCAAAATTACCATTTTTGATAGCCTTACTCTTAGCAAGGTTATGCATTATTTCCCTTGAGGTGATGATATTATCTGTGATTAGCCTCCCTCTAACAAAGCCTGACTGATTAGGGGAAATGATCTTAGGAAGGAAATCTCTAATTCTGTTGGCTAGAACTTTAGACACAATTTTATAGACAAAAATGCATAGAGAAATTGGTCTAAAGTCTGAAATGTTAACCGCCCCTTTGATTTTAGGAATTAAAGTAATGTAAAACTGATTCATCAAATCAGAGAAAGGATGACCTTGCAGTATAGAGAGGACAATAGCTACCACTTGCTCACCCACCACACTTTAGAGAGACTTGAAGAAGTTGCCATTAAAGCCATTTGGGCCTGGTGATTTATCTCCACTTAAATCTTTCATTGCAGCAACGATTTCTTGAGCTGTATAAGGGGATTGAAGAGAAGAAATATGGGCACCTATCAACCTTCCTCTAATTGCTTCCAAAACACTTTCATTTGTAACTGTATTGTTAGATTGAAACAGCTTCCAAAAGTACTGATGAGCAATCTGTTCAATACTATTCCAGTTATACTGCATCACTTGATTTATAAGCCCAAAGATATAATTCATTCTCCTTCTAGTAGTAGCTCTATCATGATAAAATCTCGTATTCATGTCCCCTTCTTTCACCCATTGAATATTAGCTCTCTGTTTCCACCAGTCTACTAGCTTAAAAGAAAGAAGCTCAATTTCTACCAAAACTCTTTTTCTGTTGCTGATCGCCCACGAAGACTCAAGGCTTGGTTTAGGGCAAACATTTCTTCTTTCTTTCTTTTTTAAAATTTTCCACTTGATCTTGTTGAAGGAATAACCTTTCCACCTCACTAATACATTAGCACAATCAGAGATCTTCTGATCAAGATTATTATCAGTAGACTCCTAGACCTTTGAAATTATTCTGTAACACTTTTCTTCCTTTAACCAGGACAATTTCAAACCTAAAAATGTGTCTTTTTTTCCACTGATAAATGTTGAGTTTCTAAATGAGCATGTTTTTGGGGTGTATTTAGTATGTTTTATCAACACTTTTCATGCTCATTTCTTCACTCTAGCTAGTTTTCCTCTAGTTTTGTGTTTTATTATTGTTTTACACAATTATTGCTGAAACATGAGGAATAAAATATCTAAAAATAAAGTAGATGAAGAGAAAAATGCGTGGGCGCAAACGAATCCAAAATCAGAGCTAGAACGAAGAAGATACAACATTTTGAAGTTAGCTTGACCACAGGACCGACCCATAGTGGGTCGGTCGGATGATTCCAGAGGCCAGAAATGCTTGTTCCAGGGGCCAAACTTTCTTCTGGACCTGACCAACCCTAGGACCAAGCCAGCATGGGTCGGTTGGACTTAAAAACACGATCTTGGCCTCTAAAAGTGCTTCTGGACTCGACCGACCCACGAGACTGACCCAGGGTGTGTCGGTCAGTCGCAAATTTTGCCCAAATCTGTCTTTTTAAAATCAGAAAAAAGAGAGAGGGAGAGGCTACACAGAACAGAAAAATGACGGGAAAAGAAGAGAAAAGAGGGAAGAAGAATAAAGAAAGGAAAAAAGAAGAAGAAGAAGAAGAATAAGAAGAAGAAAAGGAGGAGAAAGCTCACCTCCACTGAAACTCTTCTTCAACCTCACATGGCTAGTTCTTCTCCCTTTTCTCATTTTTGTTCTTTAATGGTTGTGTAGTTTCCTTGTAGCTTGGGATGGGGATTTTTCTTCAAAATCCCTAAAACCTCCATTGTTGAATCTTGAACTTATTTTTATGCTTTATTTTAGTCCTTATGCTTAATAAAGATAATTATTGGGTATTTATGGCTTCTAAACTTATTGCTCATGATTTGGGGATTTGTTTAGGGTTTTGCTCAATTTATCATCTATGTGTTAAATTGGTTGGTTTGGCCTGCCGATTAGTTTAGCATTATTGTGGGATTCTGTCAAAATGATATTCTAAGATAGAAACCTAAACCGTTGGGGACTAGAACAGTGTACTCTAATTCAATGATTTTGATATTAGACTACACTGTAACTTAGTGGAACTTGAGCTTAGTGATGTCGATTGACCCAGGGCTTAGCTGATTGAGAAGTTTCGGTTAAATTGGTTAGGATTAGTAGGCCTATATTAGGTTGCTAATTAATTAAGTGTTCCCGTTGTTTAGCTATGAGTTCGAGGTTCGACAATCGGTAGTAAAAGGAGGACGGGTTCAAATATCCATCCCGGGCTACACCTATCTTAGATTAGTTAGTTTAGTGTTTGTTGCTTTTCTTTATTTCTTCAATTACAACCCAAAATCCCCAATTTAGATTTATACACTTTTATTTATCTTCTTGCACATTTACTAAGCTTATAATTAACTAGATAGTTATGAAGTCTCTGTGGATACGACCTTGTTGTACTACAATGATTGGGTTCACTGCCCATAATTAGCAAGATAGTTTAATCATTATTTTACACAACAAGTTTTTGGCGCCGTTACCGGGGACTTTGGTCCAATTATCTGGTTAATTATCTTTTTATTTTTCGCGAATATTTTTCATTTCCTTATTTGCTCTTTTGTGTATATTTTTTTTCTTTTCTTTACAGGAACTTAATTCTGATGGACGGTCATTATGATCAAGCAGGAGGGTGGTATGGCCATTCCTTATTTGCTCTTTTGTGTACGATGGTACAACCTATGATTGGGATGTTGACTGTCAAGGGTGTGGTCATTACCATTTGTGGCCTCCTTGTGAGGACCTTATCACTGGATTAGAGGCTCATGTGGAGGACCGATTATTTACTGCCAATTCAAACCCCACCGGACAAGACATCAACCAACGGATCATGTGCCTAGAGAATGGAGGAGACCACGAGAGTGCTCATTGTTCTGTGATCACGGCAAGGGTAGATTCACCCACTCTGGAGGATCTCATCGCTAGAATGAACACCATCGACATGGACCAGCTCATTACACTAGCTAGAAAGGAAAAACAACCAGAGAATGAAATGGTTCATGAGAAGGAGCATCAGACTGAGGAAGCAGACCTCGACATGAACCAACTGAAGCTCAATGCCGAATTGGTAGAGATAAACGTGATGATGGAAGGCCTACTAAACCTCGCATCACGGCAACCAGAGAGCGAAATGGTTCATAAATTGGATCACCTTGCTGAGAACTTGAGTTTCCTTCTATCTCTCCCTTTGTTTGAACCTGAGCAAATGTCATTCAACCATCTTCTTGAGCTTGAAGACAAGTCATCAGAGGACAGCTTCCACCTTGACTTCATGGAGTCTCCTGCATCTGAAGTCCACTACCGTTATTTCCCTCCTTCTCCGTGCTCTACCAAGAAGATGAGGATGCTTACACCCTCAACCCTGAGAAGGAGGAGCCATCGCCTCCCTCCGAGTCATCAAAGGAGAGTGATTCCATCGACTTTAAGGAGCCAACTCCCCCTAAAGTTGATTTCCATCAAGGTTCTTCCCATGAGCCTCACCAAGAAGTTGAGGACATTTACATCCTCAAATTTGAGGAGGAGCCATCAAACTTTGATCTTCACCTGGAGGATCAAGGCCTTCCCCACCTATGCACCAATGAAGTAGGGTGGAAACTCAAAGTTCACCCGCTAAGTGTGAAGGCCACTTTCCCCTTTGATCCCGGACTAGAGATAGAAGACAAAGTTTGCCCCAGAGTTCTCCCTGCACCGCTCATTGAAGATAAGGATATCTCAATCCTTAATTTTGAAGAGGAGGCTCCACCAATATTTGATCCTCGCACCAAGGATCAACAACCTCAGCACTTCCACCTGAAGAAAGATCGGTGGAGCTTGCACTTCTACATTCTAAGTGTTGAGGTAATATTTCCTTTTGATCCGGGTCATTTTTCAATGATTCATGCCGCCTCACCCACCCGTTGAAGCCAATTTCAACGTTCATATTCGATCCCGGATAACTTCAAGGTGGTACGGTCTAGCCAAAGACCTTAAAATGGAAACTTCCCGGGAGGCAACCCGGATAATTTTCTTTCATTTACATTAATGTTAATTTGTCAAGTTTTCCTTTGATTATGTTTTCGCTAACTTTTAACCTCGTTTGTAGTTGGTTACTTCTAGTGTTTTATGTAGGTGCAACATAATGTTCACACCGCAATCAAGCTACACTAATTGAGGCTAAAACTCAAGTGTGGGGGAATTCCTTCAATGCAAGCAAAAACAATCCCAGGGGAGTACTAGTTTCTTTAAATTTTGTGTCTCTCACTTCTCCTTCATTTTGATTCTAATGCATTCTTCTGTTGGGGATTGCTTCTGTGTTATAATGCTTGCTTATGCCCCATGTGTTTTCTCTTTGTCTGCTTCCTGCAAAGGTCTTCTGAAACCTTCCCCGGTTTGTCTAGTGAACAATGAGGACATGGTTCAAATTAAGTATGGGGGAGTGACCTTTTCAGTGAATAGTGTGCTTAAATGCTTAATCTCTCTGCTTATCTTACGGTTTTCCCAAATAAAAAACTTGAACCCTTGTGTTGTGAGTTGTTCTCATTAAGAACAAATACTGTTATGAATTATGGGATAAATGCTCAAATTTTTCTTTTTGATTGCTTTTGAGGAGCATTTTTCATGCAGGGTGACCAAATGATCTTGAATGGTTGGATTTTTATTGCTTAGGGGTTCTTTCTGTCTTCACCCTTAGGGATTTCTAAGGGGTGCTTCTTTGTAAAAATCCTTCAAGGGACTTATGAGACGTCATTGGTAATCAACAATGAGAGTTGAGTGTTCTTAAATGCAAAGGCTTGATTCCAAAATTTTATCTTCTCATCTCTTATGCAAAAGTGAAACAAATGCATAAATCTATTTTTCCTTTTCTTTTCTTCTCAATTCCCATTCTTGAGAGAAGTTGGTCATGGTAAAAGTTCTCCAAGTCACCTAATCTTTAGAACTTTGAAGCACTTCGGATCATACCCCGAAACTCTAAATTTTGTTTTACGCTAAGCACACCCATGCCACTACTAAGAGATGGTTCACAATCCTCAAAGGTTTTAATCACTTTTTGCTTCTTCTCTTATCCTATAATTCATGTTAGTATTTGTTAGTCTTGAGCATTCCCTACTTGCTTGGGGGCTTGGATTTGCTTGAGGACAAGAAAAAAGGTAAGTGAGGGGGTTTGTTGAGTTTCTAAATGAGCATGTTTTAGGGGTGTATTTAGTATGTTTTATCAACACTTTTCATGCTCATATCTTCACTCTAGCTAGTTTTCCTCTAGTTTTGTTTTTTATTAGTGTTTTACACAATTATTTCTGAAACAGGAGGAATAACATAGCTAAAAATAAAGTAGACGAAGAGACAAACGCGTGGGAGCAAACGAATCCAAAATCGGGGCAAGAACGAAGAAGATACAACATTTTGAAGTTAACTTGCCCACAGGACCGACCCACTATGGGTCGGTCGGATGATTCCAGAGGCTAGAAATGCTCGTTCCAGGGGCCGAACTTGCTTCTAGACCTGACCTACCCTAGGACAGAGCCAGGATGGGTCGGTCGGACTTAAAAACACAATTTTTGGCCTCCGAAAGTGCTTCTGGACTCGACCAAACCAACAAGACTGACCTAGGGTGGGTCGGTCGGTGTCACAGATTTTGTGCCCAAATCTGTCTTTTTAAAAGCAGAAAAAAAGGAGAAAGAGGAGAGGCTACACGGAACAGAAAACGACGGGGAAAAAAAGAGAAAAGAGAGAAGAAGAAGAATAAGAAAGGAAAGGAAGAAGAAGAAAATGAGGAGAGAGCTCACCTCCATTAAAGCTCTTCTCCAACCCACATGGATATTGTTTCTCCCTTTTCTCATTTTTGTTCTTTAATGGTTGTGTAGTTTCCTTGTGGCTTGGGTTGGGGATTTTGCTTCAAAATCCCTAAAACCTCATTGTTGAATCTTGAACTTATTTCTATGCTTTATTTTAGCCTTTGTGATTAATGAAGATAATTATTGAGTGTTTATGGCTTCTAAACTTATTACTCATGATTTGGGGATTTGTTTAGGGTTTTGCTCAATTTGTCATCTATGTGTTAAATTGGTTGGTTTGGCCTATCGATTAGTTTAGCATTATTGCGGGATTCAGTCAAAATAATATTCTGAGATAGAAACCTAAACCATTGGGGACTAGAACAGTGTACTCTAATTCAATGATTTTGATATTAGACTACACTACAATTTAGTGGAACTTGAGCTTAGTGTTGTCAATTGACCCGAGGCTTAGCTGATTGAGAAGTTTGGTTAAATTGGTTAGGATTAGTAGGCCTAGATTAGGTTGCTAATTAATTAAGTTTTCCCGTTGTTTAGCTATGATTTCGAGGTTCGACAATCGGTAGTAAAAGGAGGACAAGTTTAAATATCTATCCCGGGCTACGCCTATCATAGATTAGTTGGTTTAGTGTTTGTTGCTTTCTTTATTTCTTTAGTTACAACCTAAAAACCCAAAATCCCCAATTTACATTTATGCACTTTTATTTATCTTCTTGCACATTTACTAAGCTTATAATTAACTAGATAGTTACGAAATCTCTGTGGATACGACCTTGTTGTACTTACATGATTGGGTTCACTGCCTATAGTTAGCAAGATAGTTTGATCATTATTTTACACAACAATAACCAAAGAAGTGAAGAATGATAGGTCTATAATCTGACTTTTCCCATTGTAAATGTTTAACTGAAATGCTAGGAAACTTAGAAAGAGCTTTATCACATTACAAGACTCTATCCAGACGACTGACAGACTGTTTACCATCTGATTGCATATAAGTGAAGGTTCCCAACTCTCCAAAGAAGCCCGCATCTGATAAATTGCAATCTTGCACTACTTCCCTGAAACTTTTCATGTAACTCTCACTTCTGCTTCTACCACCTGTTTTTTCAGAATTCCACATTATTGGTTGAAGTCACCAGTAATCACCCACGGAAAAGAAACATGTTGCCTGAGTACCTTCAAGAGATTCCAAGACAAGTACTTCATCTGTCGGTCGGGCCAACCATAGAACCCAGTGAAATGAAAGAACAAACCACTAGGGAAACCAACCTGCGCAACTATGTGGTGTTTAGAACTATTTCCATAGGAGTGCTAACCCTCCACTTCTATCAACACTTGGAGAAGAGAACAGTTCATACCCTTGAAACCTTTTACTAATATTCAACATTTCTTCAACGGACCTATGAGTTTCCATTAGATAAATCATATCTGGTGCTTTAGATTTGATAAGATCCGCACTCAAATAACTGCCTGATGGATGCCGAACCCTCGGCAGTTAAAACTAAGGCACGTCATTTCTCCTGCCAACCTTGCTTCTTAGCAAAGTCTGCCTGAGACTGAGTCCAAGCTTCCTCTTGAGAGTCCTTAGTCTTCTCTTCTGTAGTAGAAGATATGACCACTGGAGACTTAAGATTCCCACTTTTCCTCTTTTTGATTTTCAACATTAACTTCTTTTCTTTCTTTTCTTCTTTGAAAGCTACTCCTTTGCCTTCCCTTTGAAGGAAGTTCTTGACTGATAAACTGATCTCGCAATAACCTGTTTTCACTTTTCCTTTTGAATATGCCTCTCTCATGATCCGAGCAATCGGAATATCAAGATCTTCTTGAGAGCAAGGATTTACGTTGGGTTTCTTAGATTTCTGAGCACTAAACTGCTCTAGGGCAGAAGCCCAGTCAAAGGCCTGATAAAATTCCCTCTTGTTTTCCACTTCAGTAGGCTTTTGTAGGGGTTCAAAACCTGGGGGAACCTTAGGACTTCTAAGGTTAACATTCTCTAGATGATCATCATCAGTTAGAGCATTGATAAAACCTCTATCAAAAGTTTCCTGAACTCCTTCCTACTCCCTTAACTCAATAAAATCCACCTCTGTCTCATTCAAAAGATGAGAGGTTTTAGGAGCGACATCAGGAACCGTGTCTCCTAGACCCTTATCTAAGAAGTTAATATCTCCACCTTGCCCTAATCCTTCCTCATCTTCTGTTAAACAATTCAGAAAACCTTCTGAGTAAGCTTGTTGTTAACCAATATTGTCTGCTGGTAACTCTAAGATCTTTATTCCTTTTTCTGAACCATTGCTTTCCAGGAATTCTAAGAGTATTATTCATCAAAAAATCTTCAGAAAGAGCTGCGATTGAACCTGCATATTCTGCTCCCAGCCAAGCCCCATATCTCTCAGCATCATCTTTATTAACTTTTTTCATCCCACATCCTACTAACATATGATCTATTCTTCCGCATCTTAAACAGAAATGAGGAATTTTTTCGTAGGAAATCCTACAACACCTATCTTTGATATCATCATTAATCAGCAAAACTCTACAGAGAGGTTATGTAGCAAACTTAGTCCGAAATGTGTTTAGTACACACCATGACACTTAAAACCAACTAATAATTTATATATTTTTATCTATATGTTGGAGAAATATGTGACTACTTCTACCACTTAGGCAGTGTACCTATTGTTTTGCGGAATAGTGGAATTGTGGGGTTGTCGAACTCTTGGGGACCTTGCTGTGGTTTAACTGATACTGTAAATTAACTGAGAATTCTAATTAGACTATTGAATAGAAACTTATCACTTTTTTAGGGAAATTGTGGTTTAGAACTTAACTTAAACAAAACAGTAAAAAGAACAATTAATCAAAACAGAATAATAATAGCGGTTTATAAAACTCTTTTGTTTTTAGGAAGCACCCTGGGTTGTTCTGCTCACCTATTTTATCCAATTATATTACTATAAACTTCTACCGTTTTAGCAATAAACTCAGAAATTTTAATTAGTTCGTTGGTCGGTCCTTGTACAATAAACCCTGATTAATTTAAATAATAAGCTGCAATCCTTGCCCAAGTTATTATAAATTAATCGCTTTATTAAAAATTCCTGTTGGAGACGGATTAACCTATAGGCGAAACTCGCTTCTAGTCATTAACCCGTTTTGACTTCTTCTGTCTAGAACCTTGTCTCAGCATCGCATTTTAACAAGAGGACTACAAATATCACTTTAATAATTGGCCTGAATATTAAAGCGCATTAAGGATGAGAATCAAAGTATTGCTTGAACAGATTATAGTAGAAAATATACGTAACACGATTGTATAAAACAGGCTTGCTTCCCAACTCGGGAGGCTAATTTATTACTCACACATAATTATAAAAACAAACATCGTAAGTACGACAGACATTAAAACATAGTAGATTTAAGAAAAGGAAGAACTCTCTGCATTCGCACTAGCTTATTCGGTGATGGCAAATGATGAAAATGAAGTGGCGATGTGGATGTATGGAGATGAGATGTATGATTTTTGGAGAGAAAATGATGATTTTGTGGAGGAAAAATGGCATAAGTTTGGGGGTGGAATGAGATATGGATTAATGGAGGGTTGTAGGTGTATTTATAGAGAAATATAGGTAAAAGGGGGAGGTAAGGCGGTGGAATTACCGTGTGAAGAGATAATGTTATTATCTCTTCACACTGCTGCTGTTACGCTCTGTACGCTGGCAAGATCGACATGTCCGGACCACTGTCCGGACCAGACTGGTCCGGACATGTCGATTTTCTGATCGGGTGCGCTGGCGCATTTTGGTCTGGACCACTCATTCGGACACTGGTCCAGACCAAACTTCAATTGCCTCTAAAATATTCGTTTTAGCTCCGATTTGATCCCCGTTTGCGCCTACGCGTTCGTCTCTTCGTGTACTTTGCTCCTAGCTTGGTATTCCTCATGTTTAACCAATAAATTTGTGAGATAACCAATAAAACATAAACTAGAGGAAAAACATACGATAAGTGAGTAATATTATCCTGAAAGTATGTAAGTACAAGGTAAATTAAACCCTTAAATGTCTATGTATTTCTCACTTATCGAACTCCCCCATACTTATCTTTTGCTTGTCCTCAAGCAAATCTTTTTGACATAATGTTTAAACAAGTTAAACAGACAATAATCAAATAAGGAGAGCACAGAAGATGTTATGCCCCAGTTTTTTTTTTATTTCCTTTCTGATTCGCAAAGGGAGTTTGTGCTATTTTGTAATCTTATATTAGATTGTCTATGACATTCTTTCTAATGTTAATATGTTAGCTTGAGGAAGGAGGGTTACAATTGTCTTCTTCCTTGTTGTTATTTATTAATTCCATAGGAGAGAGATTTATTAAACTATTTTATTCCCTCTCTCTCTCTTATTCTAATTCACGTTCAATTATTCCCCTTCCTTCATCTCTCTCTCATTGACGGTTCTCTCGACAGTTTCATCGCTCTCAAACCCTCATCCCTTTGCTCATCCTCTTCTTCAATTTCTTTCAATTGAAATCGCTGGAGGTCTATAGATGGAATTGTGTTCGTCCGTCGGTCGTCAATCAGGTTGGATTGTAGATTGGTTCTCTTCTCCATTAAGGCTTCCTCTTCTCTTTTCTAATTCTGATTTTGTATTTTGGGAGCGGTTCAATTCGAGGGATTATCATTTGACTGGAGATTCGGGAAGGCGATTCGTAGAGTCCGCAGAGATGGCTTAGCTACGGATGTGAGGTAGGTGGTGAATGGATTCAGTTGTGTGCGTTCACCCACGGGGGTTTTGGTTCCGTTGTTTTCCGTATATGTTTGTGTGGTTTCTGATTTGTGGTAATTTTGTGTGTGTTCCGGATTTGCGTTTTGATGTGTTACAACCCCGTGGGATTTGTATTTGTTTTGCGTATTTTGATATGTAAGTATACTTTGACAATGGTGAATCTACCTCTATGGTTCCCTTCTGCTTTGTGAACTTTGAGTGTTTCTGATTTGAGAGTTCGGATTGTTTAATCGCCCTATGTTTGGTGATCGATCTCTGTCTGATTTGTCTTGGTTTTGACCTTTTAAAACTGCCATGATTATGGTTTAAAGACTTTGGTTTCGCACTGCATTTTTTGACATTGTTTTGAGGACTCTGTTCGCATCTGATTTCGTTCTGGAAATTGAACTTTTCGGCGCGTCCGAACTTCCGTCCGAACTTGGAAGTTCGGACACGCTCTGTTGCGTCTGGATTTTCTGAGAGTTTCACTGTGTCCGAACTTCCGTCCAAACTTGGAAGTTCGGACACACCTCGTTTTGCGCCTCTGATTTTCTCTTCGACATGTGTCCGAACTTTGAAGCTCGGACACATGTTCGGACTTCCCTCGAGTTGTTTTCCGAAGACGTCCGAACATCCGTCCGAACTTGGATGTTCGGACACCTTGAAATTTTCTGCGGATTTGAGTTTGACTTGCGTCCGAACTTCGACGTCCGGACACAAGTTCGAACTGCTCACTGTCTTGACCATAACTTGTTCGTTTAAGCTCCATTTTGAGTGTCGTTTGCAGCGTTGGTTTCTCCTTCAGAGTACCATCTGTTTTCATGTGTTTTAGTATGTGTTTAAGTGTTTTCTGATTTTAAGGTCTCCGTTAATCTTTTGAACTCTATTTTGCTCTGAAAATGTGATTCAACCTCTGATTTCAGCTTGCTTTCGTATTTACTAGTCGGGTTACGACTTCTGTCTTGCTAAGGCTTTCCGTTGGCAAGTTTCTGCTCTGATTTCGTTAAGCTTCTGCTTTCTGTTATGATCTGACAGGACTTCTGTCCTGTTCTGTATAAAGCTTTGGTCTGTTCTGAAAGCTTCTGTTTTGGGACCTAGTCTTCTCTGTGTCTGAACCTTTGGATGGCTGGTCTCACTGTCTCGTAGCGCGCTATGTAGGATATCCTTCTGCTTCACGGGTGATGTTCCCCGTTCTGTTCACAGGTGTTCAACCTGTTCTGTTTACGAGTGAGGTTTCCTCGTTCTGTTCATGGGTTGTTACTCGTTCTGTCTGTATGCTTTGAATGCTAGTGTCCCATTTCTGTTTGGATTCCGTTCTGCTGTTTTGACAGACTGCTGTGTGCTTTCTGTCCTCTGGATACCTCTGTTTGTTTTGTACTGCTTCCGCCTGCTCTATCTATTTACAAACTCAGATAGGCTGTTGTGTGCTTCCTGTCTGTTGAGGATTTCTGATTTGTAAAGTGCTCTACTTCGTCTGCTCTATCTGTATTTGATTTGGGACGGTCTGCTGTGTGCTTACTGTCTTTTTGCTAAGTTTCTGATTATGTTTAAGCTTCTGATTTTGCTAAGCTTCTGATTAAGTTTAAGCTTTTGAGTTGCTAAGCTTCTGTTTTCGTCGAGCTTTCAGTTTCAGCTTACCTTATGCTATTAAGTGTATGTTTTGACCACCGTTTAGCTCCTTGTGTTTTAGACTTCTGTCTATTTGAAAGACTTCCGCTTTATCTCTGATTTTGCTCTGGCTAAGCGCTTTTGTATATGTATAAATATGTATGTTCAGTATCTGTTTTGAGCATGCTCAGCTGATGAAGTTTATCACCTGCTGAGCAATAGTTTTGCTCACCCCTATCTCCGTCTGATTTGCAGGTTTTAGTTCACGCTTGGAGATTCAGTTTCTACTTTTGTCTTGGCTTTTGAGCTCTGTATTTCAGTTTGTTTGGCCATGGTGCCCAGTTGTAATTAGATTGTACATTGTATTTCAGGCTGGCTTCCGCCTGTGTATTGTAAAGATGTGTTGTAATTGTTTATTTGATCAATATATGAGTTTCAGTTCTGTTTTGGGGTTTCGATAGTGTAGCCTTGCGTGTCTTAGGTAATAAGTGCGTGGCGTGTAACGGTCTCTCAACTAGGGTGGTTTTGGGGTCGTTACATTTAATGGTATCAGAGCTCGGTTTGGCTTTCGTTGGGATTTGTTGGGTGTCTGCATGTCTACGCTTCCGTGTCTTGCCTGCTATCTGCTATGCGCTATATGTTGCGTGATTTTGATTGTTATCTTGTGTTTTTTTGTGTCTGCTATGTGGTGGTCCCCCATCAGAGTGGCGCAGCGGAAGCGTAGTGTTTGTTTGCATGTGCTTGTGTGTTCTAAGAGTGAGTCTGAGAGTGTCGGGTCATTTGGGAAAGGATGACCAAATGTGAGTTCTTGTTTGACAGAGTTGTGTGCTTCAGTTGTGAGCTTGTGTTACGTGCTTGTGTTGTACGTTCTGTGTTGTGTTCTGGTGGGAGTTCGCGAGTATGTTGGTCCTTTAGGTAAGGACACCTCTGAGAGTTCTTGTGCCTTTTGGCTGAGTGTTAGTAATCTTCTGTTTCACCTCTTCAATCAGTGAGTCATTTAACAAGTTCTGAGTGTTAGCTCTGTGAGGTGTGGACTTCTGAGATGTGTAAGCATTTCCTTCTGTGCTTTTAGGCCGAATCCCCAAAATATTCTGCTATGTGCTAGATTTGTGAGGTGCAAGCTTATAAGATATGTGAGTGTTGTTCCTATTCCTTCAAGCTTAGAGTTTGTAATATTTTGCTTTGCTCATTCTTTTAGTGAATCAGCTAGTGAGGTTCGTGTGTTAGCTCGTATAAGTAGAGCTTCTGAGATATGTTAGTGTTCTTTATATGTCTTTGTGCTAAGCCTTTAGTGATCATCTGTTGTATCTTTCTGTCGGCGCGTCAGTCAGTGTATTATGGTGTGAGCTTGTGAGTGTGCTTGGTCCTTGGGTTAGGACGACTTCTGAGAGTTCCTGTGCCTTTGGGCTGAGAGTTACTGATCTTCTGTTCCGCCTCCTCTATCAGGAAATCAACCAGTACACTTGAGTGTTAGCTCTTCGAGGTTAGAGCTTCTGAAATGAGTGAGTGTTCTTCTGTGCCTTTGTGCTGAGCCTTTAGTGATCATCTACTTTGTTTCCTCTGTCAGCGAGTTAACCAGTGTATTCTGAGTGTTAGCTTTGTGAGTGTTCCCTTCTGTGCCTCAAAGCTATGTGTTAGTAATCTTCTGTTTCTCCTTCTGTCAGTCAATCAGCAGTAAGTCCTGAGTGTTGGCCTTGTGAGTGTTCATTGTTTTCTGGCACTAGAAGTGCATTGTTCACATTCTGGTTTCGTCAAATTTCGAGGACGAAATTCTTTTTAAGGGGGGTATATTGTTATGCCCCAGTTTTTTTTTTAATTCCTTTCTGATTCGCAAAGGGAGTTTGTGCTATTTTGTAATCTTATATTAGATTGTCTATGACATTCTTTCTAATGTTAATATGTTAGCTTGAGGAAGGAGGGTTACAATTGTCTTCTTCCTTGTTGTTATTTATTAATTCCATAGGAGAGAGATTTATTAAACTATTTTATTCCCTTTCTCTCTCTCTCTTATTCTAATTCACGTTCAATTATTCCCCTTCCTTCATCTCTCTCTCTCATTGACGGTTCTCTCGACAGTTTCATCGCTCTCAAACCCTCATCCCTTTGCTCATCCTCTTCTTCAATTTCTTTCAATTGAAATCGCTGGAGGTCTAGATGATGGAATTGTGTTCGTCCGTCGGTCGTCAATCAGGTTGGATTGTAGATTGGTTCTCTTCTCCATTAAGGCTTCCTCTTCTCTTTTCTAATTCTGATTTTGTATTTGGGAGCGGTTCAATTCGAGGGATTATCATTTGACTGGAGATTCGGGAAGGCGATTCGTAGAGTCCGCAGAGATGGCTTAGCTACGGATGTGAGGTAGTGGTGAAGATGATTCAGTTGTGTGCGTTCACCCACGGGGGTTTTGGTTCCGTTGTTTTCCGTATATGTTTGTGTGGTTTCTGATTTGTGGTAATTTTGTGTGTGTTCCGGATTTGCGTTTTGATGTGTTACAACCCCGTGGGATTTGTATTTGTTTTGCGTATTTTGATATGTAAGTATACTTTGACAATGGTGAATCTACCTCTATGGTTCCCTTCTGTTTTGTGAACTTTGAGTGTTTCTGATTTGAGAGTTCGGATTGTTTAATCGCCCTATGTTTGGTGATCGATCTCTGTCTGATTTGTCTTGGTTTTGCCCTTCTAAAACTACCATGATTATGGTTTAAAGACTTTGGTTTCGCACTGCATTTCTTGACATTGTTTTGAGGACTCTGTTCGCATCTGATTTCGTTCTGGAAATTGAACTTTTCGGCGCGTCCGAACTTGGAAGTTCGGACACGCTCTGTTGCATCTGGATTTTCTGAGAGTTTCACTGTGTCCGAACTTCCGTCCGAACTTGGAAGTTCGGACACACCTCGTTTTGCGCCTCTGATTTTCTCTTCGACATGTGTCCGACCTTTGAAGCTCGGACACATGTTCGGACTTCCCTCGAGTTGTATTCCGAAGACGTCCGAACATCCGTCCGAACTTGGATGTTCGGACACCTTGAAATTTTCTGCAGATTTGAGTTCGACTTGCGTCCGAACTTCGACGTCTGGACACAAGTTCGGACTGCTCACTGTCTTGACCATAACTTGTTCGTTTAAGCTCCGTTTTGAGTGCCGTTTGCGGCGTTGGTTTCTCCTTCTGAGTACCATCTATTTTCATGTGTTTTAGTATGTGTTTAAGTGATTTCTGATTTTAAGGTCTCCGTTAATCTTTTGAACTTTGTTTTGCTCTGAAAATGTGATTCAACCTCTGATTTCAGCTTGCTTTCGTATTTACTAGTCGGGTTACGACTTCTGTCTTGCTAAGGCTTTCCGTTGGCAAGTTTCTGCTCTGATTTCGTTAAGCTTCTGCTTTCTGTTATGATCTGACAGGACTTCTGTCCTGTTCTGTATAAAGCTTTGGTCTGTTCTGAAAGCTTCTGTTTTGGGACCTAGTCTTCTCTGTGTCTGAACCTTTGGATGGCTGGTCTCGCTGTCTCGTAGCGCGCTATGTAGGATATCCTTCTGCTTCACGGGTGATATTCCCCGTTCTGTTCACAGGTGTTCAACCTGTTCTGTTTACGAGTGAGGTTTCCTCGTTCTGTTCACGGGTTGTTACTCGTTCTGTCTGTATGCTTTGAATGCTAGTGTCCCATTTCTGTTTGGATTCCGTTCTGCTGTTTTGACAGACTGCTGTGTGCTTTCTGTCCTCTGGATACCTCTGTTTGTTTTGTACTGCTTCCGCCTGCTCTATCTATTTACAAACTCAGATAGGCTGCTGTGTGCTTCCTGTCTGTTGAGGATTTCTGATTTGTAAAGTGCTCTACTTCGTCTGCTCTATCTGTATTTGATTTGGGACGGTCTGCTGTGTGCTTACTGTCTTTTTGCTAAGTTTCTGATTATGTTTAAGCTTCTGATTTTGCTAAGCTTCTGATTAAGTTTAAGCTTTTGAGTTTCTAAGCTTCTGTTTTCGTCGAGCTTTCAGTTTCAGCTTACCTTATGCTATTAAGTGTATGTTTTGACCACCGCTTAGCTCCTTGTGTTTTAGACTTCTGTCTATTTGAAAGACTTCCGCTTTATCTCTGATTTTGCTCTGGCTAAGCGCTTTTGTATATGTATAAATGTGTATGTTCAGTATCTGTTTTGAGCATGCTCAGCTGATGAAGTTTATCACCTGCTGAGCAATAGTTTTGCTCGCCCCTATCTCCGTCTGATTTGCAGGTTTTAGTTCACGCTTGGAGATTCAGTTTCTACTTTTGTCTTGGCTTTTGAGCTCTGTATTTCAGTTTGTTTGGCCATGGTGCCCAGTTGTAATTAGATTGTACATTGTATTTCAGGTTGGCTTCCACCTGTGTATTGTAAAGATGTGTTGTAATTGTTTATTTGATCAATATATGAGTTTCAGTTCTGTTTTGGGGTTTCGATAGTGTAGCCTTGCGTGTCTTAGGTAATAAGTGCGCGGCGTGTAACGGTCTCTCAACCAGGGTGGTTTTGGGGTCGTTACAGAAGAGGTAATTGCCAAACTTTTCAGATTTTAAATGGGTACTAAGAACAGTAAGTTTCTTAAATATATATTTCTCCGTTTCTGAAAATTACCCTGAAATCCTTGAAAAGAAAGAGAAGCAGTACTATGAGAATTCTGCTTTTAACCTTGAGCTAATGCACCATTTTCTTTCACATTTCCTTGAACGACAAGGGGCATGAAGTAAAATCTTATTCCATTGTACCTTTCAATGCCACATACTCATGATCCATAATGAAGAAGTTTTTATCATTTAGGTGCAGAATGCATAGATACTTCAATTTGAAGTTCATTTTCTTTTACCTCAGACTTTTCTCTCCACCCTTGTAGCGCTTTGGGTCTACTATCCCAGATACCGAGTACCTTAGGTAGCCGGGTGATGAAGCACCCCTAAAAACTTAATAACCGAGTGGACGAGGCCTGTTTAGGATCAGAATATGCCTGTCTGGATCAGAGGAGTACCTTGCCTGTGTTTTTTCCACCATTTCTTTCCAAATCAAATCCAGGCTCAAAGTCAAAACAAAATTCAAATGATAATTTCCTCAAAATTTTAGCATTGAGTAAGGAGCAGAGTGGTAAAAAAAGTTTTTTGTACCCTTTAAACCTGTTAATACCGGCATTACTCCCTCTATGGCTCCTTCTTTGATTATTAATCACTTAACAAATTTAAACACAGTGTCGAAAAGAGACAAACTTAAGAGCAAGCTTTTGATTATTATCTCTCCCC
Source organism: Limonium bicolor (assembly GCA_023374045.1). Classification (NCBI taxonomy): domain Eukaryota; kingdom Viridiplantae; phylum Streptophyta; class Magnoliopsida; order Caryophyllales; family Plumbaginaceae; genus Limonium; species Limonium bicolor. The sequence continues at coordinate 293,410,141 of CM041781.1, read as the reverse complement.
CACACTTGAACTAAAGCAATGCCCTCATTGCATAGAAAATATTTAAAGAACAGGGCATGCAAACAACCTGGGTAATGATCACAAAACATGGCAATAGGAAAGATTAAAAATTTAAAGGCAGGGTATGAATAGTGTACCCCAGAATTTTGCAAAGTATGTAGTGTAGCTCCCCCATACTTGAGTTCAGCTATATAAATGTGCAAGATGTTCCTGTAATAAATATTCTAAACAGCCAGAAGAACTCAAGTTAATTCTCCTCGTTCTCTCTCCTCTCTCTTTTTTTTATTTCACTATTTTTTTCATAAAATAGGATACAGAATATAAGCACAATACAGATTAAAAAGATAGATAGGGTGCCTCCTACCAAGCTGCCCATCTTTATGGTCTTTGGCTAGACCGTACCTGAGTGTTTTAAGGTGTGACTGGATCTTTGAGAAGAAGCGCAGAAGCCTCTTCGTGTCGAACGTGGTTCCCAGAAATAATTTTATTCGAGCTCCATTTACTTTAAACGATCCTCCTTTCTTATTGTCCAATTCCACAGCTCCATAAGGAGAGGTGGATATGATTTTAAATGGTCCAGACCAGAAGGATTTTAACACCTGGGAAGAACTTAAGTCTGGAATTATAAAGAAGGACCTGATCCTGCTTTGAATTCTCGCTTGGCAATCATCTTATCGCCAACGCTTGGTCTTCTCCTTATAAATCACTGCATTCTCATAAGAGTCGTTCCTAAGTTCTTCCAGCTCAGTCAATTGGAACTTCCTTTTTTCACCGGCTTGTTGTAGATCAAGTTTAACACTTTCAGAGCCCAATAAGATTTATGCTCTAATTCCACTGGCAAGTGGCATGCCTTTCCAAAAACTAGTTTGTAGGGAGACACGCCAATAGGTGTTTTGAAGGCGGTACGGTATGCCCAGAGCGCATCATCCAATTTAATGGACCAATCCTTTTGAGAAGAGCTCACCGTCTTCTGCAGAATCCATTTTAGCTCTCTATTGTTATCTCTGCCTGACCATTCGTTTGAGGATGGTATGGTAGAGCAACCTTATGTCGGACTCCATATTTCTTCAGGAGAGCATCAAACTGGCGATTGTAGAAGTGAGATCCACCATCGCTGATTATTGCTCTAGGAACACCGAATCGAGTGAAAATGTTTTTCTTTATAAACTTCATCACAACTTTACCATCATTAGTAGAGCAAGCAAGGGCTTCCGCCCATTTAGAGACATAATCGACTGCTACTAAGATGTATAAATTTCCACAAGAATTTGGGAAGGGTCCCATAAAATCAATCCCCCAAACATCAAATAATTCAACCTCCAGCATATTATTCAAGGGTAGTTCATTGCGGCGAGAAATGTTACCTTGCCTTTGACACCGATCACAAGTAGACACAAAAGCATGACAGTCTTTGTGAAGGGTGTTCCAATAGAAACCGGATTCAAGTACCTTAGCAGCTGTACGGGTTGCACCGTGATGTCCGCCGGTTTCTCTAGAATGGCAATGGAGAAGGATATTTCTGATCTCCGTCTGTGGGACACATCTTCTTATAATACCATCTGCACAGATTTTGAAAAGAAATGGATCATCCCATAAATAATGTTTGACAATCGAAAAGAACCTTTTTCGCTGCTGATATGTCATATCAGCTGGGATGATCTTCGTAGCCAGATAATTGGCAATATCGGCAAACCAAGGGTCTCCTGCCGTTTGGATTGTGAATACTGCCTCGTCGGGAAAAACTCATTGATGGGTCTTTCGTCTTCTGGTCCCTCCATCCTTGACAACTGGTCAGCCACGACATTCTGGATACCTCTCTTATCTCTTATCTCTATGTCGAATTCTTGTAAGAGAAGTATCCATCTTATCAACCTGGGTTTTGCATCTGCTTTGGCAAATAAATACTTGAGGGCAGAATGGTCAGTATGAATAATAACCTTACTACCCAATAAATATGGACGGAATTTATCCAAAGCAAAGACGACTGCCAGCAATTCTTTTTCGGTGGTGGCGTAATTTTTCTGAGCGTCGTTTAAAGTGCGACTAGCATAATAAATGACTCTCAGAACTTTATCCAATTTTTGGCACAAAACAGCACCCACCGCATAATCACTGGCGTCACACATGATTTCAAAAGGTTGGGACCAGTCGGTGATACCACAATAGGAGCAGAAACAAGTTTTTCTTTTAACAAATTAAAAGCTGCTAAACATTCATCAGAAAATTGAAATTTAGCATCTTTTGTCAGCAAAGTACAGAGAGGCTTAGAAATCTTGGAAAAGTTTTTAATGAATCTTCTGTAAAAACCAGCATGTCCAAGAAAACTTCGAATACCTCTTACAGTAGTAGGAGGTGGGAGTTTTTCTATTACCTCAATTTTAGCGTGATCCACCTCAATACCTTTTGAAGACATTATGTCCTAACACAATCCCTTCTCGAACCATGAAGTGACATCTCCCATTCAGGACTAGATTTGTGTCTTCACACCTGGTCAAAATAAGATCGAGATTCTCCAGGCAAGTTTCAAATGTTGAACCAAAGACAGAGAAGTCATCCATAAAGACTTCTATACATTTTTCAATGTAGTCAGAAAAAATAGCCATCATGCACCGTTGAAAAGTAGCTGGGGCATTACATAATCCGAATTGCATTCTTTTATAAGCATTGTTCCATAAGGACAGGTAAAAGTAGTTTTATCCTGATCTTCTGGAGCAATTGGGATCTGAAAGTATCCTGAATAGCCATCTAGAAAACAATAGTAATCCTGACCTGCTAACCTTTCCAGCATTTGGTCAATAAAGGGCAGGGGAAAATGATCCTTACGTGTGGCAGTATTCAATTTCCTGTAGTCAGTACAAACCCTCCAACCAGTAGTAGTGCGTTGAGGAATCAACTCACCCTTTTTGTTAGGAACTACAGTTATTCCTCCCTTTTTTGGAACCACCTGTACTGGGCTTACCCACTTGCTATCTGAAATTGGATAAATAATGAAATACCCCTAACCTTAAAAACTTAATTAAATGATCTATTAATGATCTAAGATGATTAATAAACATCTAAATATCATTGGGGAACAATCTAAAAGATCACAACAAGGCAAAACATGCTTTAAGATCGGTAAAGCCAAAAATGTGCTTTAAGACACCATAAAGATTGTATGACCTCAAATAGGATCCAAAGTGGATTCCTAAGTATTTTAATGAAGTAAGAACACAACAAAACTATTTTCAAAGAAAACTAAGCTCAGAAACACCCTGTGACACAAAATGTGCTCAAAACTCCTTAAAGCACGTTTTTGTGTATGAGCTCTAAGATAATGACTTTGTCATTTTAAAGACTGGAGTATATCATTTAAATTTATATGACATGATAGACTATTTTATAAAGTCTAAATCCAAGTTTGAAAATAAAAATCAAAAATGACATTTATTTGTGAATAGTACTAAATAGTGCATTTTTCAAGCACATTGACCAAGTTTGGTCAATGGTCAATTAATTGACCATTCTTATCTACTGTTTTCGGCAGGCAAGGAGGAGGGAGACAGCACACACAGTATTAAGTACAAATATCTACTTAAGTGATGAATCACCTAGTTACTATTCCTTTTTTTTACATTTTAACCATTTAAACACTTTCCTCTATTCTTTTGCTCTTGTCCCATTCTATCCGAGCTCTTACCTCTTCCAAACTCTCTCAAGCTGTGTTCTGAGTAAGGAAGACAGTTCAATCTCTTAAGCACCTAAGGTAATGGTTTAAGGCATATTTTAGCTCTTTTCTTCATCTTTTCCTTACCTACACTTGGAGCTCGTGATTTATCAATTCCTATGGCTCATTCTCAGTGTTTTAAGGTTAGAACAAGCACCAATCTCAGCTGATGCAAGTATAGGGACCAAGGTTGTTCAAATTTGCATTTTAAGGTAAAAACATACCTTAAGCTTCTCCTTTCTTCATGCGGTTTTCTTTCTGATTTTTGTGAGTTTATACACTCATAATCTTCATATTTACACGTTCAATCAGTTGGTTAACCATTTGGAGCAAGGGTGGCCGAAATCTAAAGGAAATACCCTTCTTTAAGGCATTTTTCCAAGGTAAAACCTATTACCATAGCAGCTTGTTGCTGTCTAGCTATTTCCTATGTTGATATGGTGAATTTAACACCATTTGGTGTGTTTTATTCAGGCCGAAATTCCTTGGAAGTTCCCTTGCATTTTTAAGGTGATTTTTGCCTTAAATCTTACATTAATTGTTCTTTACGGTTAAGCTCAAGCTTGGAGTATAACCATATCTTATTTTGGTGTATTAAACATGTCTAAATGATGTGGTGAATTTTCCTTCAAGCTGCCGAGTTGTTACAAGGAGAAATCAAGGTATAAACACCTTAAAACTTATGATTTTATGAATTCTTAGCATATATATTTATTATGCCGAGAGTGGAGTTAATTATAAGGGTTATTTTAACCTAAGTATGGAAAAAATGACTAAGATAAATTAAGCTAGTCATTTAAGTGATTTATTTAACATAATGGTCAAATTATGACATTATGTGGAAATATAATTAAGCTACAGCAAGGCCGTGAGATAATGTTATATTTTGAGCAATTTATGTGTAATTTTATGTTATTAAGCAAAGTTGTAATAAGGCCATGTCATTAGGCCATTTTATTTAAGTTTAAAAGCTTAATTAATTTATTTATGCACTTACTATTAAGTAAGGGGTCAAGGCCGTAAATAAATAAACATAAGAGGGCTGTAGGTGAATATAGCTGAAAATTGGATTTAAAATGTATTTAAATAAAAATTATAAGATTTTATAAAGTTTTGGGGTGAAATTGTAAATATTGGAAAGTTTGGGGTAATCTATGTAATTACCGAGAAAGTGGGGTCAAAATGATGTTTGGAAGTCAAACATTGACCAAGCAAAAGACTTTGACCAGATTTGATGATTTAAAATTTAATTATCAAATTATACTAAGTTATGTATTAAATTGTAAAAATTACAAACATATGGTATATTTGAGATTACCGAAAGTTTAGGGTATAAATGGTATTTTATACACCTATGGGTTATTAGGAATTTTTAGGAATTTACTTGGTTAAATTTGGAGTTAATATGGATTATATAAGTATAATATATGATATTTTATATCATTGTTACATATAGGTAACATATATGGTGGAAACCGTAAATATTGAAAATATAAGGTTAGGAATGATGTTATAACCTTTTGGTATAGTTTGGTAATTTTTGGAGTTATATATAAGGTTTTACAAAGATATATGTATAATATATAGTTTTAATGAATTAGAAAACTATGTATTATAAATTGGGTTAGATTTGTGATTTATGGAAGTTTAGTGGTTTATAGTAAAGCCGAGAATATAAGGGGCTATTTGGTAATATAACAATTTACAACTATAGGTTATAATTGTTTTAATGACATAAATGTCATAATATATGTTATATAACTAAAATATAACATTAATTAATTATGTGGTGGATTTTGTAAATATTTAAGAACATAGGTGCTGTTCGGAATATTAACATTTTTAAATGAAATTTATAATATGGTTTTCAGTGTTATAAGAGTTATAACATTTATAATAAGAGGTATTCATTAAAAAGAATGAATATATATTATAAGACTTACCATATAATAAATAGTTCCATAATACATGTATATAAATAAATATATGTTATGGAGTGGAAAATATAATATGGTTCAATAACCATATATCATCATAATTAAAATGATATAAGTTAAAGAGAAAAGAATTACAAACATTAGATATGGAAGTTCTAATGTTAGGAGTATTCATGGAATAATAAGGATGTATATAGTTCAAAAGTATTTTTTTTACAGATGAATTATCCTACATTAAACTTGGAAAAACTAACCTTAGGAAAATATATACTAAGGTAAAATGTATAATATATGATTAAGGATTATACATGCGAATATAGAAACAAACTATATAATATACAAGGGTATATTGAACTACATGCGATAAACAGGTTCAAACTTTAAGTATATTAAATATACGAGTCACAACTACGCATGTATATGACGTTTTTCCAAATCCTGAGTTAAACTGAAAACCCGACAAAGTTATCAATTGGCAACGGGGAATAAACCAGGGTGGATTAGTAACGGTACGGGGTGCCGTAGTGTACTGTTATTAAGAGATGCTGATGCATAGTGTGATGCATATTAATAGATTGATAGAGGCGTCTCGAGGATCGCCAGAGAATTTAGCTGATTCATACTCCACGGTCTTATAATCCCGGTGCACGGTATGTTATTTATGTGGCTTGATTGTCTCTGAGGATTTCCTCAGTTCAGACATTGTGTGAAAATCTGTGATAAGATTGAATGTTGCTTGTGTGAATTAATATGCTTGAGTTGCGTATTAATGCTGCTTTACTATAGCTACTATTGTACGATAACAGTACCGTTCGTATATATGAACATATTATAAAACGAACTAGCGGCAACGATGCTATAAAGAGAAGGAATATGAAAGAGATCTTTTATTGAATATCGAATGAGCATCGGTATCTACTGTATATAAGTGTAGTCTAATCTATACAGGGGGAGAGTATTTATAATAGTGCTTAGTGCAGCGGAAACATAAGCGCATGGAAAATTACATATATTGCCTATATACACACTAAAAGGAAAAAGTACATAAGTGACACCTATGTACAAACTAATGTGCAGAAAACATAAAACTGTATGAGACTATATTATATCCTAACACTCCCCTCAAGATTAGACTCATCTATATGAGTGTGATCTTGTAGTAAAAACAAACCAATGTCTTTTAGTATTTCTCTGTATTTCTTGCCAGGTAGGGTTTTCGTCAAGAAATCTGCTCTCTGATGTGGAGATGGAACATGGTGGACTGATATTAAACCTTGTTCTATCATCTGCCTGACATAGTGAATGTCAACTTCTATATGCTTCGTTCTTTGATGAGCCACTGGATTTTTAGCTATGTGTATAGCTGACCTGTTATCACATTTAAGAGGTATAGGAACAATATCATGTATACCAAGCTGATGAATTAACCTGCTTAGCCATGCCAGCTCGGTTGTTACAACCTTCATAGCTCTATACTCAGCCTCTGCAGAGGAGAGTGATATGCAACCCTGTTTCTTGGATTTCCAAGATATGGGAGATCCACCAATAAAAATATAATAGCCTGAAATAGATTTCTTGTGATAGGGCAGCTGGCCCAATCACTGTCACAGTATGCAGTAAGAGAGAAATCAGGTTTATTTTGAGCAGTATACCATAGTTTAGTGTACCTTTTATATACTTTAAAGTGTGAAGGGCAGCAGACATATGTATATCAGTGGGTTTTTGAAGAAATTGGCTTAGCAGTTGAGCAGTAAAAGCAAGATCAGGTCTTGTATGAGTAAGGAAGTTTATTTTACCAACTAAGCTTCTATAATCTGTTGGATTATCCAACAGCTTACCTTTGTCGGTTTTGAGTTTGACACCTAACTGCAGAGGTGCGGCAGTGTGTTTTGAACTGAACACATCGTAATCATGTAGGAGATCCAAACAGAATTTTCTTTGGGATATTATAAGCCCTTTATCATGATGGAGGAATTCCATTCCAAGAAAATAATTCAGCTCACCTAAATCTTTGATGCAGAACTTGGTATGTAGTTGATGTTTGACCATGCGTATTTCATCCATGTCATTTCCAGTAAGCAAAACATCATCCACATAAACAGCTAGGAAAGTGCATTTGATATTGTTGAACTTATAAAACAGAGAGTGATCATGTTGGGACTGAGTGTATCCAATGTATGTGAGAAAATCACTAAGCTTGGCAAACCATTGCCTTGAGGCTTGCTTAAGCCCATATAAAGATTTTCTCAGTTTACATGCATTGTAATTGTTGTCAGTTTTTAAACCTTTTGGCAATTGCATATAGATATCTTCATTGAGATCACCATGAATAAAGGCATTGTTTACATCGAGCTGATGTAAATGCCATCCTTTCTTCACTGATATAGCAATTAAGGTTCTAATTGTAGTCATACGGACAACAGGAGAAAATGTTTCTGTATAATCTAAACCAAAATGCTGGTTGAATCCCTTAGCCACAAGTCTTGCCTTGTATCTTTCTATGGAACCATCAGCTTTCAGTTTAATTTTGTAGATCCATATGCATCCTATTGCCTTTTTATTTTTTGGAAGCTTGACTAAGTCTCAAGTATGGTTCTGGATTAGGGCTGTGAGTTCCTTATCCATGGCTTCAGTCCACTCTTCACTGAGACAAGCTTGCTCATAATTTTTGGGTTCTTGGGTTTGAAAGATTCTGTTTATGTTGTTTTTATTTTTGATGGAAGAGAAAGAAAAGGATAAAGTAGGAATCTCGTCTGTCAAAGAGAATATATCAGGTGGGTTGTGTATCTGTTGCTGTTGTTTGTGTCTGTGGATCCTGCTGGATATGAGTTCAGAAAAGGGGTCTTGGTTATAGACGGTGGAGTAAACCTGATAATCTTGGAAACGGGTAGGCAATTGTTTTGTCCTAGTAGATCTTCTCAAAGGCTGGTCTGCACACTCAGTTTCTGATATATCTGTTTGGACTGGAATATCAATGGGATGAGTGTCAATAGGTGGTTCAAGATTGGTATTGGTGCTGTCATGGGGATTTTGATCTATAGTATCATGTATCTGGTTCTGCTGAGGTGTATCATGTATGAAATTGTTGTGGAGGTTGGGAAGAAGGTATGCCTCATCTGTATAATCACTTCTTTGGAATGGTATTTCTGTGTGATAATCAGGAGAACAAAGAGTTTTGTTTTTCTGAAATGGAAATGTTGTTTCATGAAAAACTACATCACGGGATATTACTATCTTGGAATCAGATAACCTCAGTAATTTATGCCCTTTCTGATTATCAGCTGGGCCAAGGTAAACACAAGGAGTGGATTTGGGATTGTACTTTCCTTGGGATTGACCCAAGTTTAACACATAACATAGGCATCCAAACACTTTGGAAAAACTGTAATCTGGTTGTTTGTTGTAGAGAGCCTCATTTGGAGTTTTGCCTTCAAGAGAGGTGCTAGGAAGTCTATTTATTATGTGGGTAGCATACAGAATTGATTCCCCCCAATATTCAATAGGAAGGTGTGATTCAAAAAATATAGCACGAGATGTCTCCATTAGATAACGATGTTGAAATACCCAAACCTTGGTATGTTGTTTAAACATTAAATAATAAATTATTAAGACTAAAAAGAGTCTTAGAAACATTAGTAAACAATTTAATGAATAGTAAATACAATTAATTGCCTAGAAGGCAATAAGTACAAATATGCTCTAAACCTGGGATAGTCTTGATTAAGACTTAATAAACTTACCAAGACTTTACTTATATATTAATGAGTCTATTAAATCAATTACCAAAGAAAACCGAGCTTGAAAACAAGTTAAAACACAAAATGTGCTTAAAGGAGTCATAAAGCACGTTTTTGAAAAATTGTCTTGTAAATGAGTTTTGAATGGCTAAATGTCCATCATTACTCTTTAATTAATATGTGTACTATTTAGTATCACATTTGGAAGTTAAATTAATGGGGAAGTAAGAATTGCGTTTCTACGTGTCTTGTTTTAGTGAATAGTAACTAAAATAAGCTAGTTTGTAACTTATGTCAATATAAGTAATTTAATTGATCAATAATGACTAAGTAACCCCTTATATTTAGATGGGGGCCGGTTTGCATGTGGTGAGACGTCACCTTGCTGTGATTGAACAAATAAGTGAGCAAATCAGTGAGTATTGAAAAAGCACTATTTGCTTTATGTATTAAATATCCCCAAAAAGCAAATTCTATCTTCATTTCTCCTTTCCTCCTTCATTTCACACGGCTGCATCCTCTCTTCTATCTTCTTCTTCCTTCTCCATCGGATATGCTACAGCTCCAGCACCATCTTCAAGCTTTGACCACATGTAACTCCTAGCTCCATGGTCCAAATTCAATTTCGAGACCACCGTTCTTCTAGTTGGAGCAAGCTCTTCAACTTAGTCCTTTCAAATCTTCGAGAGCTCCATTTTGGTGCCAAGAGGAATCTCTATGGAAGGAGCTTGAGTTCATCTTTTCACGTATTATTGTTCTCCTTTGCTTCAAGGTAAGGAAACTCAAAAAAAATGGTGTTTCCTCCCTGTTTAATGTTAAGCAAAAATAGCTTAAAATTCCTTTGGAAAATGAACGTACGTTGTGTATTGAAACTACCTAAAGAGCCAATGGTAATGACTTAGAAAAATGTTCTCAAAAGACTAGTAAAGGACATACGTATTGCTGTTTGTTTTTGCAGGTGAAAGGCAAATATATTGTGGGAAATTCAGTGTTTAAGATTATGCATTTTAAGAGCCTAAGTGCTATGCAATTTAAATTGCACTATGTTGTTATGTGGTGTATATTTGGTGAAGTTTTGAGTATAAGAGTGTACGTAAAATCATTTGGGAAGCTATACTTTGATGGGTGTAAAACTAACGCAGCAGGACATGAAAAAATGCGAGTACGTCAATCAGTAGTTGGTCCGGGACTGGGTGTGAATGCATCCCGGACCATATATCAAAAATTACCGTGAGTTGTACACAGATTTAGGTCCGGGACTTGGGTCTTATGCAAGGACCCGGACCAACCCCTTGAATGTCCGAGAGATTTTTGAATGGTCCGGGACTTAGGACCTGGGTGAAGTCCCGGACCACCCCATTTTAAAAGCCGAGAGTACATTAGCATATGGTCCGGGTCTTGGAGGGGACAAGGTCCCGGACCATGTAAAACTTGGTTTTAAGGTATGAAAATGATGCCTAATGATGGGGATTGATGGATAATGATGTTATAAGGTTGTATAAGACATGTTAGGTGAGTTGTAATGACAATTTGGTGGTGAAAAGTTAAGGTAAAATGGAAGAGTAAAACAAGTTAAAATGCAAAGGTATTTAACTAGCTAACGGAGTTAACTATAGTCATTCGACGTTACACAAACATGTTACCCCAATGTTAATGAAGGTAACTTTAATGTACCAGTTGTTCGAGAATTGTTCGAGGAACCTAAATGGACATGGTAGAGTGGACTCCGGCGACAGGTATGGTTTTCTTGCAACCTGTGTCCTACCGGATTACACCGGCTTGTATGCCAATGTGTTTTTCTGTGTGTTTGCCACCTTGTAAGATAAAACATGAAATGAGTTTATAGTAATTCATTTATGTGGCGAATCTGGCCTCCGATACCGTTTAACCTCAAATGAGTGTTAAACCTTAACTAACTAGAACTAGGAACACATGAGAGATCGGTATTCGGTGTTAACGACCCAAACCTTGGGAACGTTCTAACCACGGCTATGCGTGAGTTAGTTGTGTATGGTTATTGTTTGTAGGTGTGTGAACCTCCCTTACATGCTTAACACGGTTGTGATACCGAATGGTGTGTGGATGTGATAGGTTCCATAATGGAGCCTTAACTACTTAACTATAAGTATATGTGTACTAATGGGGGGTGAGGAGTCCGGTCATGTTCCGGCCACGCGTGTGATGGACGGGAGTCGATGTCATACCCGGTTCGACTCTCTTGGTGTATGTTAGGTTGTTTACTCATTGGGTTTCCAATCTTCCCTTTAGCTTAGCCAAAGCTATGTTACTGACTCACGTCGGTTTTCTGGGGCATACAATGGTTGTTCGGTGTGCTAGGTTTACTGTACCCGACGCACCTTAGTGTTAAGTTATCTGTTCATTTAAAGAAACGGTAGCAAGTTATGGAACGAGCTTATCATGAGTTTGGCAACATTCTCTAGGCTCTAAAGTGAACTAATTATGGTTGGGTTGGTTCCTTAAGAGAACCGTACCCGTTGTATTATGTGTTATGGATGTATTGCAATTCCTATTCGGTGTGAAGTTATATGTGGTAAATTGTGGATATGTGGATTATGGTTATGAATTCAGGTTTATAATAAGAAGCGTTTAAGGATAACCCGATTAATGGGTAAATGTCGTCTGTTAAGGAAGTAACTCCATTAAGAGGAGAGCCACTCTAGGGTTAAAGGAAACAATGTTGATTTGTTATGTGTGGATGTATGGATGTGTTGGATGTTTGTTGAGCCCTATAGCTGGGCGTATGCATTGTGTTGTGTGTTTATGGTTTACATGCAGGATTTAAATATAATCAACAGCATGCTAGACGACAATTAGTTGTGCGTGGCCCGGTAGCATGCGGGCTGCGGGATTACCATACCAGCAAAGGTGCTGAGCCCCTTGGGGGCCACCCTTTTCTCCTTTTTCTATTTCAGGTACAAGGAGCTGGAAGCCGTTCGAGAGTAGGACGGGGTAGATGTTTTACGGGTAGCCTTTAATGGTATGTATGTAGGCGTAGTAAGACCGAATTGTTATCGGCATTGGTGTAAATACTCGGTACAGTGGATGTATGATGTTGTTGTTAATGGAAGTGTATTGTGTAGTTGCTCGGGAGTCTAGTCCATCAGACCGATACAATGTATATGTATTAGCCTTGTTAGCCACGTGGGTGGTTAACGGCGTGTAACACCATTGGGTTATGTAATGTAATGAGTTGAGTTTCCGCTGCAGTTGGTTATGTGTACGGAAGGAGTTGGGGTGTTACAAAAAGTGGTATCAGAGCGAAGTATCGCTCTGATGACTGAATTACCGAGCTAGGAAGTACCGAGTTAAGATTTTAGTACTTTGGGTTAAGGGTTGAGTGATAGCGTGAGAGATACGCTAGTTAGGAACTACCAGAATACTGGAAACCTATTATATCCATCCCGCCCTCCACAACCCCTATTTTATGACTTGGGAAGGAACGCCAGAGAGATGAAAGCCCTCTCTTACCCGGGAAGACCCGGTCTGGCTGTTATTAACTATCTTGTAAGTATGGGGAACCTGTCATACGGTAGATTCTGAAAATTAGAAATCCCGGAGACGGTTCCCAGGTGAACAACTGTAACCGCACTTGATAGCAAAGAATGGAGAATCTGGTGTAAGGAAGAATGAAATTTCCGGCAACCTGGGTCGACGTGCCGAGCAGTCGAAAACTACCAGCTTGCAACAGGCAAGAAGTGAAATAATGAAACCCGAGACGAGAGTCTACGGGATGGCAATGTTAGGTGATGGCACCAACGGTATACCAACCGACAAAGGAACTACAACGTAGTACCCAAACAAGAGACAAGTCTCAGTAACCACGACAAATGCGTGGAATGGGCTACGAAGAGATACAATAATAAGTAAAAAGGGGTCTCCCAGAAGGGGAAACACCCTAGTAAATGTTTATTAGAGGAGGACAATGAGAAGTTGTGCAGGAGATTAGTTACCAATTCGAGTATCCAAGTAAGGGCCCAGGCCACTGAATACGGTGCAGACAAAACAGTACCGCAGCCGGTACATGTTGAACCGACAGCCAGTTAACAGGGCGCACTTGCCGTGGCAAGTGCAGCTATAACAGGGCTGTTCAAAGAAAACAATTGACAACTACAAACTACTTAGTACAGTACCCAGAAAATAAATGTGATCATCGTAACCGTGGAAGGCTTAACAGCCTAACCTTTGTAAATGGGAATATACCAGTCAGCAAGAAGCTAGACTTGGTTAAGGCAAGAAGGTGTTGTGAAACCAGGAGAATTTTTCTTTCAAACTCAGATTTATTTCAAACTCTTTTCTTTCAAAACCAAATTCTCTTTTAAACCAGTACTCCTTTTACCCTTCTTTCAAACCAGATTACCTTTGAATAACCGGACGGAAACCGGTGAACCCGAGGGTAGCAACCCGACGGTATGGATGGAGTTCAGAATAATATAACGATGGATAAACCTTCCCTGGAATGAGTTCGGGAAGCACGGAATGTATATTGTCAGAGGACAATATAAGGGAGTTGACAACAGAATACTTCACCTAGGCGTGTGACGGACACTACGAGTGTACCAACTGCGTTGTGGGACGACCGCACTCCGATAGGAGCATGTGGGCCTAACAGACCTACTTATGGGTTAGTCGGGTAAGTAGTAATGTATCAGTATGATACCCCATATATGTATACGAGAAGAGTCCGAAACACGGGAAGTAGTCGACTCCATACTACGGTCAGCAGTAAAAGTCAAGTAAGAGCTAAGGATTACCACGAATGGTCGAAGTGAAGGAACCCAGTTGAGAAGACTAAAGGAATTGGTAAATTCGTCCAAGAGAATGTGTAGAGTCAAGAAGTGCGAAGAGCACGGATGGTTATGCAAAGACATCACGTATGTCTTAGGAAGTTGAAGGAATGAGACATGGTAGCTGGAACGAATACCCAGCTAAGGAAGTAAGAAGGCATAGTCTACTGAATGTACTCATAAGTGAAAGTTAAATGTAATGGCATACCTTAGTAACACCCAGGAGTAATCCTTGAAGGGTGTTTGGGATCAAACATTGTTGGATGGGGCAATGTAACAGAAACGTAAGAAGGGAACCCACTTAACAGTAGGACCCTAAGTTGCCAAAGAGACAACTTGGAAGGAATCGAGATGTGACGACCTTGTTAAACCATGTAATGTCGTACAGAAAGGTAAATGTGTGGTAATAGCCTTTAGTGAGCAGAGCTCGAGGCAGTGGCTTATAAGCCACAAGCAAGATAGGTCATGTAATTGAATCAATTATAGAAGTTTATGTTGTACAGGAAAATAAAGCGGAGAACGAACCACTGCTTAAAGAGTGGGGATACCTCTAGATATGGTGAAACCGCGAGAGCGGTAGATGTGTGGATCAAGTTTAGGAAATATGTGGAGGATGGACCATGTTGTTATTACCCCAGGATGATTTGAATAAAATAATACGAAAGAAAGTGTTTGTAACAGTGGTGTAGACAGGAAGAGTACTAAGTCTGGTAGCAACCACCATAGGTGTGTGATGTTAAATGTGTAGCGAACAACGCTTAAGAAAATAAAGGCTCGAGAAATAGTGTATGCAGAAATCAGCCAAACAGGTGGCCGAATATAATAACGGATGCAGTGTAAGTTGATGTTGTATAATGAAAGAGGATACGGTGTGTACTAAGCGACCGTTGTATAAATATTATTAAGGGATGGTATGACAATTAAGCAGAGTTGTGAGTTAAACCCAGTGGAGATACAACAGTAAGTTATAACGAATAAGCTGGACAGTAAGCCAGTAGCCGGTATTATGAGATAAGAATCTCAGTAAAACACAGTGTGAATTCCTATTGCAATCGCATGAGAGATTTACGCCAAGAGTTACGCCTCTGCACTCTGTAGACTGAGTGTTTTGGTATTGCGTTTGCGCAATAACGATCGAGTGGGATAGCTAGGATTTGGAAGATGATAATTGTGGAAGGCGAACAAAGAGAATTATAACACTATAAGACCGAGGCATATGAAATGCAAGGTCATATCAATGAAATGATACTGGTACAGAACTAAATATGGAAGCAGGACTGGCAATAAGTGACTACAGTAGCACTAAGTATCAAATATCGGTATGAAATATACCTCAGGTGTAGGGAATAACTGAGAGAGCACTACATCAGGTAGTAGCTCAACCTCAACCGGCAGTAAGTCGAAAGGAATTGAGGCAATAATTGAGAAATACATAGCAGTATACACTGTAAATTGTCATGGAGGTAGAGGAAAGGTTTGTAACTCACCGAATTCGCTCACGGTAAGAGATACCACGCTCGGTTGAGAAACCATGGTTACCAGTATAAAGATAATAATTGGAGATGTACAATACAGTATGAATAACGAATGGACAGGCCAGAATCGAAACTGGTTACGAGTTAAGAAAACTACAATGAGAATCCTTGGTTTAGGAACTAAACCGTTAATATGGTCAAGATCCTTTAACGGACCGCGTGGAAGTTAAAACGCTTCACGACGGTAGAACATTTTTAACCCTATGTTCATTGGTTGATTACGCGGGCGTAATCCCTTTTAAGGGGGGTAGAGCGTAAAACCGCTTAGTGTGTTTTACCGTACAAGTGTACGTGAACCATGTTGTGCATAGCACAAAAATAAATTGTTATGATGGTTGGCATGATTAATAATTTGTTATGGTGGTTGGCATGGTTAAATGGTGGTAATTGCGCACAGAAGATGCGAAATACTATTGTGGTAGGTGTGACTACCTTGGTAATGGTTGTGGGTAAGTACAAGTACTAAGGAGTAAATAAACTCCTGGGGAACTAAAGCCCCAATGGTGTGTGTTCGCATAATACCAAATGTAACACGATGTATTGTATTTTGATTAAAAACATGTATATATATATAGTGTGGTGATTTATGAAGGGTATGAAACTGGCATGGAACCTAGTAAGTATTAGATTCCTTAGGTAACTTGAGTAAAAGCGAATGGAGGTAATTGATAGACTAAGTTCTATCCCTTGGAGATGTAATGATTATGACTAGAAGGATCAAAAGGTAGAATATGGAATATGCTTGAATTAATTGTTGGTTGAAAATGAAGTGGGAGGTGAAACTTGGTTATCATGAGATCAAGGGGAGCCGAACACAAATTGGAGTGGAAGGATAGTTCAACACTGATGCTGATCACATCAGGGTTGGATGACTCTTGAAGCTCCCTATAAGTGGTCACAAATAACACCATTAAGAAAGGATGCAAAGAGCATAAGTTGGACTTGGAGTTGTATTGAATTTTCAAAAGGGTTTTCAATAGGTATTTCCAAAACAGTGGATTGATATTTGAATAAAGGATTCTCCTGTTTACTAACCTGGTAAAGGATATTTTTGTAGTACTTGCTCACGAGCTGAGGACGTATGAGCCTTTGTCTTCGGACCGGTGACATGAGAAGTACATATGTTAACAATTAAGTGAATGTTTTGATCTCCCAAAGGAACGGGGACCAGCAGGTGTCCATCGCGACCGGGTTCTGCGGGGATCACAGTGTATGTACTCAACGTGGGACTCGAGCCCATGAAGAGATGGAAAAGGTATTTCTATTTGTTATACGTTCTAAGGCATGTTGTGTGGTATGTGTAATAAATGTTACTTTGACCATGAGTCTTGATGTGGTTCAGTTCTCAATTGATTATGTTACTTGGGCCTATGAGTCCAAAGGTGGTCATGTTACCCAGACCTGAGAGTTTGAGGGTTGTTATGTGAGTACAATACTATTAAGGTACCCGGACCATTGAGTCCGAGGTAATCATGTGAGAATGATACGTTATGGATGGATGTGTATGTGAACCCGGACCTTCAAGTCCGAGGTTGTGGTGTAAGGTGTGTTGGTTATGGAAGTGTTTTATTATATAAGTAATTCCCGTATTCTAAACCAATGATATGTGGGAAGTGCGAACTTCGGGGATGAAGTTCTTTTAAGGGGGGTAGACTGAAATACCCCAAACCTTGGTATGTTGTTTAAACGTTAAATAATAAATTATTAAGACTAAAAAGAGTCTTAGTAATATTGGTAAACAATTTAAAAGATAAGTAAATACAGTTAAATGCCTTAAAGGCAATAAAGGGCGAAATATGCTCTAAACTTGGGATGGTCTTGATTAAGACTTAATAAACTTACCAAGACCTTACTTATTTATTAATGAGCCTATTAAATCAATTACCAAAGAAAACCGAGCTTGAAAACAAGTTAAAACACAAAATGTGCTTAAAGGAGTCATAAAGCACGTTTTTGAAAAATTGTCTTGTAAATGAGTTTTGAATGGCTAAATGTCCATCATTACTCTTTAATTAATATGTGTACTATTTAGTATCACATTTGGAAGTTTAAATTAATGGGGAAGTAAGAATTGCGTTTCTACGTGTCTTGTTTTAGTGAATAGTAACTAAAATAAGCTAGTTTGTAACTTATGTCAATATAAGTAATTTAATTGATCAATAATGACTAAGTAACCCCTTATATTTAGATGGGGGCCGGTTTGCATGTGGTGAGACGTCACCTTGCTGTGATTGAACAAATAAGTGAGCAAATCAGTAAGTAATGAAAAAACACTATTTGCTTTATGTATTAAATATCCCCAAAAGCAAATCCTATCTTCATTTCTCCTTTCCTCCTTCATTTCACACGGCTGCATCCTCTCTTCTATCTTCTTCTTCCTTTTCCATCGGATATGCTACAGCTCCAGCACCATCTTCAAGCTTTGACCACATGTAACTCCTAGCTCCATGGTCCAAATTCAATTTCGAGACCACCGTTCTTCTAGTTGGAGCAAGCTCTTCAACTTAGTCCTTTCAAATCTTCAAGAGCTCCACTTTGGTGCCAAGAGGAATCTCCATGGAAGGAGCTTGAGTTCATCTTTTTACGTAGTATTGTTCTCCTTTGCTCAAGGTAAGGAACTCAAAGAAAAATGGTGTTTCCTCCCTGTTTAATGTAAGCAAAATAGCTTAAAATTCCTTTGGAAAATGACGTACGTTGTGTATTGAAACTACCTAAAGAGCCAATGGTAATGACTTAGAAAATGTTCTCAAAAGACTAGTAAAGGGCATACGTATTGCTGTTTGTATTTGCAGGTGAAAGACAATATATTGTGGAAATTCAGTGTTTAAGATTTATGCATTTTAAGAGCCTAAGTGCTATGCAATTAAATTGTACACTATGTTGTTATGGTGTATATTTTGGTGAAGTTTTGAGTATAAGAGTGTACGTAAAATCATTTGGGAAGCTATACTTATGATGGGTGTAAAGAGCTTAAGCAGCAGGACATGAAAAAATGGGAGTACGTCAATCCAGTAGCTTTGGTCCGGGACTTGGGGTGTGAATGACATCCCGGACCATATATCAAAATTACCGTGAGTTGTACACAGATTTGGGTCCGGGACTTGGGTCTTATGCAAGGACCCGGACCAACCCCCTTGAATTGTCCGAGAGAATTTTCCTAGAATGGTCCGGGACTTAGGACCTGGGTGAAGTCCCGGACCACCCCATTTTAAAAGCCGAGAGTACACTTAGCATATGGTCCGGGTCTTAGGATGGAGACAAGGTCCCGGACCAATGTAAAACTTGGTTTTAAGGTATGAAAATGATGCCTAATGATGGGGATGATGGATAATGATGTTATAAGGTTGTATAAGACATGTTCGAGTTGTAGCGACAATTTGGTGGGTGAAAAGTTAAGGTAAATGGAAGAGTAAAACAAGTTTAAAATGCAAAGGTATTTAACTAGCTAACGGAGTTAACTATATCATTCGACGTTACACAAACATGGTTACCCCAATGTTAATGAAGGTAACTTTAATGTACCAGTTGTTCGAGAATTGTTCGAGAACCTAAATGGACATGGTAGAGTGGACTCCGGCGACAGGTATGGTTTTCTTGCAACCTGTGTCCTACCGGATTACACCGGCTTGTATGCCAATGGTGTTTTTCTGTGTGTTTGCCACCTTGTAAGATAAAACATGAAATGAGTTTATAGTAATTCATTTATGTGGCGAATCTGGTCACCGATACCGTTTAACCTCAAATAAGTGTTAAACCTTAGCTAACTAAAACTAGGAACACATGAGAAATCGGTATACGGAGTTAACGACCCAAACCTTGGGAACGTTCTAACCACGGCTATGCATGAGTTAGTTGTGTATGGTTATTGTTTGTAGGTGTGTGAACCTCCCTTACATGCTTGACACGGTTGTGATACCGAATGGTGTGTGGATGTGATAGGTTCCATAATGGAGCCTTAACTACTTAACTATAAGTATATGTGTACTAATGGGGGGTGAGGAGTCCGGTCATGTTCCGGCCACGCGTGTGATGGACGGGAGTCGATGTCATACCCGGTTCGACTCTCTTGGTGTATGTTAGGTTTTTACTCATTGGGTTTCCAATCTTCCCTTTAGCTTAGCCAAAGCTATGTTACTGACTCACGTCGGTTTTCTGGGCATACAATGGTTGTTCGGTGTGCTAGGTTTACTGTACCCGACGCACCTTAGTGTTAAGTTATCTGTTCATTTAAAGAAACGGTAGCAAGTTATGGAACGAGCTTATCATGAGTTTGGCAACATTCTCTAGGCTCTAAAGTGAACTAATTATGGTTGGGTTGGTTCCTTAAGAGAACCGTACCCGTTGTATATGTGTTATGGATGTATTGCAATTCCTATTCGGTGTGAAGTTATATGTGGTAAATTGTGGATATGTGGATTATGGTTATGAATTCAGGTTTATAATAAGAAGCGTTTAAGGATAACCCGATTAATGGGTAAATGTCGTCTGTTAAGGAAGTAACTCCATTAAGAGGAGAGCCACTCTAGGGTTAAAGGAAACAATGTTGATTTGTTATGTGTGGATGTATGGATGTGTTGGATGTTTGTTGAGCCCTATAGCTGGGCGTATGCATTGTGTTGTGTGTTTATGGTTTACATGCAGGATTTAAATATAATCAACAGCATGCTAAGACGACAATTAGTTGTGCGTGGCCCGGTAGCATGCGGGCTGCGGGATTACCATACCAGCAAAGGTGCTGAGCCCCTTGGGGGCCACCCTTTTCCTCCTTTTTCTGTTTCAGGTACAAGGAGCTGGAAGCCGTTCGAGAGTAAACGGGGTAAGAGATGTTATTACGTGGGTAGCCATTTAAATGGCGTATGCAATGTAGGCGTAGTAAGACCGAAATTGTTATCGGCATTAGTTGTAAATACTCGGTACAGTTGATGTATATGTAGAATACATCGGTATATTGTAAGTATGTAACGGAGTTATGATTGTTGTAATTACATATGTACACTTGATTATATGAAGTGTTGTTAATGGAAGTGGTTGTTTGTGTAGTGCTCGGGAGTCTGTCATCAGACCGATACAATGTATATGTATTAGCCTTGTTAGCCACGTGTGGTTAACGGCGTGTAACACCATTGGGTTATGTAATGTAATGAGTTGAGAATTCCGCTGCAGTTTGATGTTATGTGACGGAAGGAGTTGGGGTGTTACAGATGTTTCTTTCTACAATCCCATTCTGTTGTGGAGAATGTGGGCAAGAAGTTTGATGGATAATCCCTATACTATTGAAAAAGGTTTTTCCCTCATTAGAAGATCCTAACTCAAAGGCATTATCGGATCCTATTATTTTAATTTTCTTGCTGTATTGTCTTTCAATCATGACAATAAAGTATTTAATGAACTGGAATGCCTCTGATTTATTATTGAGAAGTTTAACCCATAAGGCTCTCAATTTATCATCAACCAAACTTAAAAAATACCTTTTGTTGTCATAGGTGGGATTTCTAAAGGGCCCACAAATGTCTATGTGAACTAAGTCAAAAACATTTTGGCTGCAGGTTAAAGATCTGTGAAAGGAAGTCTATGGGCTTTTGCTTTGTGACAAGAATCACAAACAAAAGGATTAGGTATATCCTTTTTGTCAAAAAATTTCAGTTTCATGAGTTTGTCTAAAGGACAATGTCCTAGTCTATTGTGCCACAAACATGCTTTATTAATCTTTCCAGACAACTGATTTATACAACTAGTTTGTTCTGGATTCAGAAAAATCTCATTAACAGCAGCAGTAGTGTTTACATCAGAAGCAACATTCTCATCAACATTCAGTCTTAAAATCTAAAACATACAACCATGATGAAGTATTCCAAACATTATATTTGTCCTAGTATCAAGGTCCTGCAAAACACATTTATCATGCAGAATGAGTGCACAAGCCTTAAATTGTTTTAACAGTTGTCTGATTGAGAGAAGATTGAATTTGAAAGCACTGACATGTAACACAGAATTTACTATCAGGTTATTTCCTAAATCAACACTGACTATTCCTTCAATAAGGCCAGTGTGACCATCTGGCATAACAACTTCATAAGAGCAAGTTCTATAATCATTCATGAAAAAATTCTTGTTACCACATACATGGTCAGTTGCTCCAGTATCTAAAATCCATAATTTTTCTAGTTGTATGCCAGATAAAGAAGTGTTACTTCGTTTTGTATTATTATTGATTAAGGGTTTAGAATTACCTGCGAACTGACGTTGGTAGTCAGTTCCTTCTTCTCCACTCCTGATTTGTCATTTCTTAAGTAAGAAGTCAAACACATCTGTTGATTGTTGGTGGAAACTGCTCCTTGATTCTTCAAATAAGTGACCAGGGCCTTGAGTTGCGAATCTGACATTCCTGGCACTTGCTGATTGTCGGTCTCCCAGTAGTTATTCTAGGTTGATTGTTGATGATTCCAGAAAAGGCAGTCCTTTCCTTGCTTTGGGTGTGTTTCCAGTTACTGGGAAAATTACCGGTTGCCCAGTAGCAAGTTTCGACTGTGTGCCCTTGCTTCTTGCAGTGAGAGCACTTCCCCTTCCTTTATCATTCTTATCTCCTTTGTTATCGTTAGCTTGAGGAAAGCGATTTGTGGTTGAATTCGCAAAAACTACTGAATCATCATCATTTTTTCGGTTTCTCTATGCCGATCTATGCCCTTCTTCTTCTCTGAGCACCGAGTATGCTTGATCCATGGATGGTAAGGGTTTCATCAGGAGTAGACTACTACGTATTGCCTTGTATGAATCACAAACCCATCAGAAACTCCAGGAGCCTTGATTCTCTTGAATCTTGCATATCGCTTCAGCAGACCCACAAGAACATAGTGGTATGTCGATTAATTCCCGCTCCTCGTTCCATATCTTGACATACTTCGTATAATATTCGTTAATTGTTGAAGTTCCTTGTTCTAATCTTTGTGCTTCCTGCCGAAGAGCATACAATCGGGTGCCGGAGGAACTGTCGAACCTCTTATGGAGATTAGCCCAAATTTCTGCCGCGGTTTTGATATACATCACAGACTCTCTGATTGAATCATCTAGAGCAGTAAAAAGCCACCCAATAACCATTCCATTGGTACGATCCCAAACGCGTTGCAGTGCTGGATTATAATCGGATCTTTTGGTTTTCCCGGTAACAAAACCTAATTTGCTCTTCGAGACCAAGCCAACGGTGAAAGAACGCTTCCATTTCGCAAACCCAGTCCATTAAATTGTAGGCAAGAACTATACCTGGGTTGTCTGATGGATGCGTGTATAGTTCTTCCTCTTCGGGTGTTAATTTGGAGAAGCCGCCGCTGGAGCTTGAATCGTCGATGTCGAATGTGGTCTTGCCTTTCTGCTTCTTTGCGTTTTCTTGAGCATTCTCATCATCATCTTTCGGTGGGTCTTCTTTCTCAGACATGGTGAAGAACCCAGTCGAGAATCAAAGAAAGTTGCTGTAGTGTTTTGGTATTAGGTCAAGCTACGACACTTCCAGGGTAAGCTCTAGTACCATGTGAAAGTATAGAGAGAAGGAATATGAAAAGAGATCTTTTATTGAATATCGAATGAGCATCGGTATCTACTGTATATAAGTGTAGTCTAATCTATACAGGGGGAGAGTATTTATAATAGTATAGTGCAGCGGAAACATAAGCGCATGGAAAATTACATATATTGCCTATATACACACTAAAAGGACAAAAAGGAAAAAGTACATAGTGACACCTATGTACAAACTAATGTGCAGAAAACATAAAACTTTATGAGACTATATTATATCCTAACACTTATATGTGTAATATAAGGAACGTAAGTAAAGCGTTGTAGCATTAGGATAATACGATACATATAATATCTGAGACTTATATACGGAGCATTAGGCTCTTTAACGCCGCTCTCGTATCTAACACTGGATCCCGAGTCGACATACTCAGGATTAGACTAACGACCTTAGTCTGCTGTGTCAGGAAAAATAGTAAAACGATGCGATGGTATAGATAAGTTTATCAAGAGGATGTGGCTCTTGCTGTGAACTGTGATCAATTAACGATACCAGGATACCGTGTGGTAACCGTAAGTATCTGGATAAATTTCCAATGTACTACAGATGGTTCATAGGTCGGAGACTCTACCGCTGGAGTGGCTATTGCCGTGGGTGACCCGCCATAGGAGATGGGTAACTTAGAGACACGTCGTTCTAACGAGACGTCGTCATTAGGCATGACTGAACAATTACGAACGACTATACTAGCTCGTACATTAGGCGAACATTATTTGGGCTTGTACGCCAAAGATGGGAAATTATACTTGTTTATAATTCTCGTTGTTTCGCCTGGTTGCTCAGTGGTTATGCCTTGTAATTATGCGTGGTATGTTGGTGGATTTGTTGAACGAGCCATTGTGCTCATATTGTGTGTTGTGAACTGGTTGAGTCGAGTCGAGTACTCATGTGTAGATTATGGTGGATTGTTTGGTCGAGTGAGTCGCCGTACTCAATTATGAACTATCAAGTGTTTGTTGGAATGGAGTCTCTGTACTCATATAAGCGTTGTACGCTTTCAGTGGTTTATTACGATGCGATGTGTGAAGTCGGGGGCTTGTTTGTTATTTGAGTTTACTGCAATATATACTGTTGCTTTACAGTTTTAACATTAAACTACTTGCATGAAAATGAGAATTGCATGCTCTCGACCAATTAACTGAGGTTCTGAGGGGGCATGACAGTCATGTAGTAACATACTCAGCAGGGGCTGATTCCATACCCAAACAACCATTTTTGCAGGTATGCAGCTTCCGGTGTCGACAAAGAGAGGGACACGCTGGGTAGTTTAATTATAGTTGTTTTAATATGCACTGTTGCATTTTGATACGGAATTAGAAACGTGTATAGGATTGGGATACTTAGAACGCTCACTATGAATGTATTTATATTGGTTTGGGAAGGTTAGATCTATCTCTTTGTGTCACTATGGGAAATTGTTTCGTATTTAAGAATATATCAGTAAGCTCGTTATTACTCGTATGGACGAGTGAGAACGGTGACACCAGTAGTTAAATTGTTGAGATTACCGCTGCGATTACAATGTTAAGTTAGATGATTAGGAGCCGATTAGAGTAGGGGTGTTACAAATAATGCCAGCGTCAAGTAGTTTTATTACCTCTTTCTTGACCACCTCTTTTAGAATGGGGTTGAGACGCCTCAGTGGTTGTGCCAATGCCCTGAAATCATCTTCCATATAAATTCGATGAGAGCACAAATATGGGCTTATTCCTTTGATATCCGCTATCGACCAACCGATAGCGGTCGTATGATTGCGTAGCACCCTTAAAAGGTTCTTCTCCTGCACATCTGATAATTTAGATGAGATAATAACTGGTAGATCAGATGGCTCTTTTAGAAAAGCGTATTTTAAATGAGGGGGAAGAGGTTTCATTTCGACTGTAGGTGCTTTTTCGATGGATGGCTTTGGTCTGTCTGCGTTTCTTCTACTGGCTCGAATCTTTGTTGGTAGGAACGGAAATATGGCTTATGCTTGTTAACTCTTCAGCCATGAGAGCAATGTCAGGATTTTCATCATCAGCTTCACAAGATGCCATGAGACATCTTTCCAAAATCGTTTCTTCATCTTTGCTGAGGAACATCTCCTGTACTAAAGAGTCAATAGTGTCTATAGAAAAACAGATTTGTGTATCAGAAGGACGCTTCATGTTCCGGGTCATGTCAAAAACTACCTGTTCATCATGAAGTCTCAAAATTATTTTACCTCCTTCAACATCAATTAAAGTTCTTGCAGTTCTCATAAAAGGTCTACCTAGGATTAGTGGAACATCTTTATCTTCCTCAATGTCAATAACAATGAAATCAGCAGGGAAAATAAATTTGCCAATAGAAACCACTAAATCTTCAACTTTTCCTTTGGGGTGAATTATGGAACGATCAGCTAGTTGTAGCTGCACAGGAGTAGGAGAGCATTGACCTATACCTAATTTCTTAAAGATAGATAAAGGCATTAAGTTAATACTGGATCCTAAATCGCATAACCCGTTACCACAATTTATGTCTTCTATTGCGCAGGGAATGATGGGAAGACCTGGATCTCCCAATTTCGGTGGTAGCTTCTTTAAAAGTACTGCAGAAACTCTTTCGGTTAATTTCACCGTGTCATTTTCCTGTAAAGATCGCCTGTTAGACAAAATATCTTTCATAAATTTTGCATAAATAGGCATTTGTGTTAAGGCATCAGAAAAGGAATATTAATAGTTAATTTCTTAAAAATGTTAAGAAATTTTCCAAATTGGTCATCTAAATTCTTTTTCTTAATCTATCAGGAAATGGAATTGGAATATCATATGAAACCTGGGATGCAGGAGACTCCTTCTCCTTGGGAATTGTTACTTCTTCTTTGTCAGATTGAGGATTTCTTTGTTCGTCAGATTTCTTCTCAACTTCAGGGACATCGGATACCAGCTCTTTTCCGCTTCTTAGGGTTATCGCTTTTGCATGCTCCCTTGGATTTGGATCAGTCTGGCTAGGGAGTGACCCTGTTGGTCTTTGAGCTAGTTGTTGTGAAATCTGACCTATCTGTCTTTCTAAATTTTTGGTTATGGTAGCCTGATCAGCAACTTTAGCTTCTATCTCATCAAATTTTGAATTTGTTGCCTGACTTGCTTTAAAAGCTGGTTCATCATGCTTTTAGTTCGCCCATATCTCCCTGTGAGTTGGTTGGCTGCTCCTGTTGTCGGTTGTATTGCGGTTGTCGGTTTTGGTTGAATCCTTGGTTGCTTGTCTGTGGATCATAATTCCTCCATGGTTGTTGATTGCTCCTCCAATTGTTTTGATTGTATGAGTTTTGATAAGGATTCCCTAGTCTGTTGTTGATCAAATTTACCTCTTCAAGGGTCCTGTTGCAACCTGAACCATCGCAATCTGAGGTTTCATGAGCTCCTCCACAGTTTTCGCAACAGGGAGTCAGATATGGGGAAGTGGCCACTGCCTTCACAACTTTTTGTTGTGGTTGACTCAGCGTTAGTTCTCACAACTTTCGTGAGGGCAGCTAGTTGAGCAGATACATGGTCCTGCGGGGAATACTGTACATACGGTTTCTCTTGGCTTCACCTCTTCCTTGTTTTACACCATTGTCTGGTGCTGGCGGTCATCGTATCCAGTAGTTCAACTGCTTCCTCTCCGATCAATTTCATAAAATTTCCTCCAGACGAGGAACTTAGCAATAATTTATTAGAATCATTTAAACCTCTAAAGAAGGATAACACAAGTTCCTGGCTACTCATACCGTGGTGTGGACATAATATCTGTAGTTCTTTGAATCTATCCCACGAATCATAAAGAGACTCGCCGTTCTTGGTAGAAGTTGGTGATCTCAGTAATTTTTTCTCGTCTTGGACGGGGGATAGTATTTCGCAAGAAATTTGTTGCTAATTCGGGCCCAGGTGTGGATACTGCTGGGTTGTAAACTTCTCAGCCACCTGGAGGCGCCATCTTTCAAAGAATAGGGGAACAATTGCAGACGGATGCGCTCGTTTAGATTTCCTGTTTTATTGAAAGTGTTATAGAAATCAAGAAATGCAGATATATGGTGTGGAGCATCATCTGAATTCAGCCCGCTGTATTGTCCCTGATGGTAGAGTGTGGTGATGAAACTCGTTTTGAATTGCCAGGCATCTAGTTCAGCCTGTGTAACTTGAGGAAGGACAATAGCGGAGGGCCTCCCTTCGACTGATGGTTGCTGGTACTCGCAGAGAGTTTGTCGATTTGTCATCTCTATTCGTTGTTGTCGTCTTTCTCTGTGGAGAAATCTCTCGATCTCAGGTTCAAAATTATTCTGAGGGCTACCTGCAGATCGAGTTCGACACATATATAGAAATAAAATATAGTTTGAAAAATGGAGAAAAACTAAAGAAAATAGAAGCAAAAATTGAAAAGTAAAGATAAATTACAGAAAATTAAATAACGAAATTAGAAAGAAATATGGACGGGGAATTTAAACAAAATAAAAAGAAGCACTTAATAAAACAAAGAACTACTTTTTTTAGAGTAAATAAAACGAAAATAAATAAGCAAAAAGGAATAAAAAAAATGCAGTTTAACTAAAAACTAAAATAAAGAAAAAGGACAAAATTAAATTGCAGGAATTTAAATGACAATGGAATTTAAATGATATTAATTTAAAGAACTGAATTTAAATGACAATTAATTTTAGAGAACTGAAATTTAAATGACAGAATTTAAATGTCAGTAATTAGATTACAGAATTTAAATGACAGAAATTTAAATGTTAGGAATTAGTATACTAGAAATTAGATGACAAGAAATTAAATGACAGAAAATTTAAATGTTAAGAGTTAGTGTACAGAAAATTAAAAGACAGAAAATTAAATGTTAGAAATTAGTTGACAGAATTTAAATTACGGAATTTAAATGTTAGAAATTAGTTGACAGAATTTAAATTACGGAATTAAATGTTAGAAGTTAGTTGACAGAATTTAAATGTTAGAAGTTAGAGTACTGGAAATTTAAATGTTAGAAGTTAGATTGCTGACATTTAAATGACAATGGAATCTTAAATGACTGGAAATAAATGACTGAAATTTAAATGTTAGATTACTGAAATTTAAATGTTAGATTGCTGAAATTTAAATGTTAGAAAGATTAAATAACAACAAAAATAATAGAAATAAAAAATTAAAGAGCAGTAAAAGCTAAACAGAAAACTCAAAAATTAAAAACTATCAATTAACCGTGCCGGAGGTCCCCGACAACGGCGCCAAAAACTTGTTGGAGAAATATGTGACTACTTCTACCACTTAGGCAGTGTACCTATCGTTTTGCGGAATAGTGGAATTGTGGGGTTGTCGAACTCTTTGGGGACCTTACTGTGGTTTTTTAACTGATAGTGTAAATTAACTGAGAATTCTAATTAGACTATTGAATAGAAACTTATCACTTTTTTAGGGAAATTGTGGTTTAGAACTTAACTTAAACAAAACAGTAAAAAGAACAATTAATCAAAACAGAATAATAATAGCGGTTTATAAAACTCTTTTGTTTTAGGAAGCACCCTGGGTTGTTCTGCTCACCTATTTTATCCAATTATATTACTATAAACTTCTACCATTTTAGCAATAAACTCAGGAATTTTAATTAGTTCGTTGACCGGTCCTTGTACAATAAACCCTGATTAATTTAAATAACAAGTTGCAATCCTTGCCCAAGTTATTATAAATTAATCGCTTTATTAACAATTCGTGTTGGAGACAGATTAACCTATAGGCGAAACTCGCTTCTAGTCATTAACCCGTTTTGACTTCTTCTGTCTAGAACCTTGTCTCAGCATCGCATTTTAACAAGAGGACTACAAATATCACTTTAATAATTGGCCTGAATATTAAAGCGCATTAAGGACGAGAATCAAAATATTGTTTGAACAGATTATAGTAGAAAATATACGTAACACGATTGTATAAAATAGGCTTGCTTCCCAACTCGGGAGGCTAAGTTATTACTCACACATAATTATAAAAACAAACATCGTAAGTACGACAGACATTAAAACAGAGTAGATTTAAGAAAAGGAAGAACTCTCTGCATTCGCACGGGCTTATTCGGTGATGGCAAATGATGAAAATGAAGTGGCGATGTGGATGTATGGAGATGAGATGTATGATTTTTGGAGAGAAAATGATGATTTTGTGGAGGAAAAATGGCATAAGTTTGGGGGTGGAATGAGATATGGATTAATGGAGGGTTGTAGGTGTATTTATAGAGAAATATAGGTAAAAGGGGAGGTAAGGCGGTGGAATTACCGTGTGAAGAGATAATGTTATTATCTCTTCACATGCTGCTGTTACGCTCTGTACGCTGGCAAGATCGACATGTCCGGACCAGACTGGTCCGGACATGTCGATTTTCTGATCGGGTGCGCTGGCGCATTTTGGTCCGGACCACTCATTCGGACACTGGTCCGGACCAAACTTCAATTGCCTCTAAAATATTCGTTTTAGCTCCGATTTGATCCCCGTTTGCGCCTACGCATTTGTCTCTTCGTGTACTTTGCTCCTAGCTTGGTTTTCCTCATGTTTAACCAATAAATTTGTGAGATAACTAATAAAACATAAACTAGAGGAAAAACATACGATAAGTGAGTAATATTATCCTGAAAGTGAGTAAGTACAAGGTAAATTAAACCCTTAAATGTCTATGTATTTCTCACTTATCACTATATAAATGTGTTTAAGGTTATGTTTAATTCTTTTATTAATCTAACCCCTAGGGGTATTTCAGGAAACTCTGTCAAAATTTATGCAGCAAACTAAGTGTCTTAGGTGTGTTTTGTTGGTAGAAATGACCTAGGAAGGACTAGGTGTTTTAGAGTTCAAATGGGGTAAAACTTGGAGTGTTAATAATGTAATTAATAATAATAATAATAATAATAATAATAATGTATTAGTTGTGAAACAATTGGGTGAGTGACAGTTGTGAGTAAAATCTACATTCTTGAACCTAGGAGCCTAAATGCAAGTTCTAGGAGAATTACGAGTGGGAAAGTGTGTAAATTAACTAAGAATGAGTTAGGAATAAAGTAAATGAATTAAGAAGGTTTAGAGTGTCAAATTAGTGTTAAAACATGCTAGAATATATGTGGGAAGATTGGGAAAGAATTGGGCAAAGAAAGGAAGTTAGAACAAAAATTGAAAATGTCAAAATTGTCAAAATGTAGCAGGATCCGGGACTTAGGTCCAGGAACAAGTCCCGAACCACCCTTAAATTCCTACCGAAACTGCACTCTTGAACTGGTCCAAGACTTGGGTCTGGTATAAAGACCCGGACCGGTCCTGGAAAACGTCCGAAAGTTTCTTCACCATGTGGTCCGGGACTAAAGTCCCTTGTAAAGTCCCTGACCATTCAAAAACAATCCCCCGAGAATTCACACAGTAGCTGGTCTGGGATTAAGTCCCTTGAAAAGTCCCGGACCACTCAAAAAAATCACCCGAGAGTTTGCCTAAGTGTTGGTCCGCGAGTTAGGACCCGAACAAGGTCCCGGACCAACACCAGAATTGCACCGTAAGCTCAAAAATGGAATTTTAAGATGGGGAATTGTTTGGTATTGCTATTATAAGATTGTTAGAAGTTGTTTAATGATATGTAATGGTCATTAGAGGTGTAAACAAGCTTAAGAAATAATGAGAAGTAAGTAACTTATGTGAATGAGTTTGAATTACAGTGAGTTAGTAATGGTAAATCGAGAAACATTAAAGATGAAATGAGTTAGGTTAATTATAGAGAATTAACCGCCCAATTCTGTGAATGTTATAGGATTCGAATAGTTGGACTCCGAAGGAGAGTCGGCGATCAAAGAACGACAGTGAACGATATGATTTTCTCATGCCCTGTATGCTAACGATGTTTCCTCGATTTGTGTGTTTGTGTGTTTATATGTAATCACCTAATCAAGATAAATGCATGAATATGATTTATTGCATTTCCTTATGTCTTGTGATTTATTATCCATTGATTGAGTTGTGGCTAACCTATGAAGTTAATTTGTAATTCATGAAAGACATAATTGTTGGATGAAGAACTTAACTGCTTAGATGTACAAGTGTGCTAACCATAACTTATTGATTATGGACTTCTCACTAACTCCCGAACTTGTGACTTTTCTAACCTTGAGAAATTGAGTAACTGGGGGAGTGTGAGAAGCCCGATATAGAATCGGCCACGTGTGAGAATGAGGAGGCAAGAGAGATTGTTTTCTGAATTCTGGCCTAACCTTCCCACCATGGTCCAGACCCGTATGGGCGCAACCCAGGGAAGTAAGCCAACCTAAAGCTTGGTGGTGAGATAGTCTTGTCTCTGCCCGGAGGTCAACCGACTTGACTTAATAATTATTCAAGAGAAGGATAATCGGTAAAGTAAAGATCTTGACTAGTGTGAGTCATATGATCTAGAGTAAAAGAGTTAAGAACATCCGATTAACCCGGATGAGGAATTAACTAAAGAGATGAGGCTAGAACTTGAGAGGAGAATCTCAAGGCCTCGGAGACTGATGAATGGATGACTTGTGAATTGTTTCCATTGCATGTGTTATGCTCCATGTATGAGTGTTGCTTTTGCATGATTATGATGTTGTTCATATTAGCATGTATGCTTGAATTAAAATGAACTCCATATATGATAAGTGTGAAATATGCATGGTTTTAGGGGTTTTAAATCTTAAATTGAAGATATTCCACACTTATCTTATGTTTTCTTTTGGTTTCTTGTTCAATGAGAATTGATACCTTTTTACGTCAAATGCAGAGAAAAGCCAAGAAAACAGTAGATTAACTCATGAGGGTGATGATGCAACAAACGGGGATCAAATCAGAGTCAAAACGAAGATTTTAGAAGGTTTTGAAGGTGTGTTCGAGCTTGTGTCCAAACATCTATGTTCGGACACAAGTCGAGAGTTTGAGTGTTGTATCTGATGAAGTGTCCGAACTTCTATCCGAACTTTGAAGTTCGGACACTGTTCAAGACTCACTACGAAGAAGTCAAAACTCCGCTCCACGTTACATGTCCGAAATTGTGTCCGAACATTGAAGTTCGGACACAAGTCGAGACTTTTGAAATCGAAGCCGGATCCGCGCTCCAAAACAAGTGTCCGAACATTGAAGTTCGGACCAATGTTCGGACGCGGCTAATTTGTCAACAGAAGTGTCGCATTTTGAAGGGAAAAGTGGGGGAAATGTTTATAAAAGTGACCTAATCAGTGAAGGAAAGATATCACGACTCTTGCTACATTACTCTGGACGGGAAACAACGCTCTTCATCGAATCAAGTTCTCAAACTCTCCATCATCAGCACCAACATCCCCGGTTCCATTTAATTACACAAATCACCATTACCGTCGAGGAGAATCGTCAGAAGTGAGTCAACCATCGTCTTCAACCTTGCACCAGTAGTCTTTGAATCTGGATTACAAACGAATTTAGGAGTTTTTCTTTCTCATGATGAATTCTCTTCCAATTGTATTTATTTGTTTCGTTGATATGTCTGGCTAGTAAGGATTGCTCTGGGGGAGGATTTTTCGTAATGGATACGAATTAGCTAGTTTCTCTACAATTTGAATATGAGATTGTATCGGATTAATTTTAGATTAATGTTAATCATTCATCTTCTCTATTGATATCATGAGTTTTTAGAGTTGTTTTGCTAATTTTGTTATGATCAGATCAAGTGATTAACAAGAAGTTCGAATTAATCTGAAGATTTGTGGAAAAAATTAATCGGATAGATAATTCTCTCCCTGCAAATGCTAATAATTCTTCGCACTGAATCCATCTATATGTGTTTTGTCCGTTTCTAGATTAGAATGGCATGTTCTGATAGGTGAGCTCTTTAATGAACTAGGATTTAGCATTGAAGAGAATAAAAAGAATTGGCCAATCCAAATCTCATAAGAAAATTGTAGAAATTACTAACTACATCCAGTAAAGAGCAACCCAAACCCAGAGTTCCATTCATTTGATCAAACTTATCATTTCTTTTCATTAATTGCTTATTTTATTTCACTTTAGCAAAATCCTTCTCAAAAACAACAAACACCCAATTGATTTCCAGTTTTCTTAGGAGTATACTTATTCCTTTCAAGTCTCGTGGATTCGATACCTGGTTACTTAATTTCCTATACTATAGTGACCAGGATTTTTGCAACCCGACAGGCTTTTTGATTATTATTTTCTAGGTTTAATTTCATATTTTTTAGTATATCATTTACCCTGTTGCAATGTATGTGACCAAGTAGTCAGCGTACCCCCATTAGCACGCGGGGTATGCGAATTTTATGTCAGCAAGTTGTACTGAGCCCCTTTGGGGCACCATTTTTATTTCAAGTACCCGAGATGGTTGATGGTCGATGTGAGAGACCGGACTGTTATACTTTTGGTAGTTAAAATTATTTTGAATGGTGTACCGAGTTGTACACGGGCTGAAGCCCCTTTTTGAGTAGCCGGTGTACTACGTTGTACACTCTTTTGTAATTTGGAAGCCCCTTCTGCAATTGGTAAACTGTTTGTGCTAAAGCCTGAATATGCCTTTTATTACAATTGGGCCCGATATATTTGGGCTAAGACTATGGGCTGTCTATTAAACTAGAGGTGGCAATTTCAACACGACTTGTTTGACCAACACGACCCCGATATGAAGTTAGCAGGTTTGGGTTTTAAAATTTGACACGATTAAATAAACGGGTCAACTCGAACACGACTCGATTAGTAACTGTGTCGGGTTTGGTTTAGCATGAGTAACCGCTAACCGTTTATCAATAAGTCAAATAATTTTTTTTTTTATTTTCTTATATATAACTAAACAAGTTAGGTTTAAGTTTAATATATGCGGATTTGAGTTTTAAATTTTGACATAATTAATTAATTGGTTGGACGGATACCCGTTTAATAAATAAATCAACCCGTTTAATAAATGGGTTGGGTTGAGTTTCATTTTTGAACATGATTAATTAATTGGATCGGAACGGGTCAACTCGTTTAATAAACGGGTCGAGTTTGAATTTAACTCCACCCCTATATTAAATAGTTCTTTTAACATATAAAGAAGTCGGCCATAATGAGAGAATCCTGAGATCTGGTCGACATTTTTATTTTGTTTTGAAATAGTGTGGGTGAAATATGTATTGTTATTAGATTGACTATTATTGCAGTAGTGAGAATACTATTTGTCTATTAGAATATTATGAAAGACTTAATTTTTGTCGTAATGAGAATACTACTAAAATACTCTGGAATCCAAATCTGGTAACAATAGATTAGAACATCATGCATTCGACCCATCTGGACTGAAAAACCATCTTTCAAGGACAGAGAAATTTGTCGGGTCATACGGGACTTTCTTTGGGTAAAAGACAAAGTTGAGATTGTTTATATAAAAACAGATGAGTAGTAAGAAAACATAATCAAGAAGCTAATTACAAAGCACTGGTATCTAGGGAAGCGGAAATTTTTTTTATACAGCAACTAAATTCTCGCAATTATACTGAAAATTCGTATTTATAAATTAACATATTTTTTGGAGGCAAGCAGCAGATGGCTTGGGAGTGCAGTATGGTTAAGATGAGATGAGATGATCTAGTCCATTTTGATGATGCATCGAAGGCCCTCCCCCTTGAGCATGAGATCAAATGCCTTGTTGATCTCAGAAAAGGACACCTCGTGCGTAATGAACTTTTCCAGCTCGAGTTCCTTGTTCAGGTACTTCTCCACGAGTGGGGGAATGTCAGTACGAGGTTTGTAGTGGCCATAAAAGGTTCCTTTGAGAGTCCTCTCGTTCAAGAAGTTCACTGGATGAGTTTTGAAAGCATCATCCTTATTTGGGACACCAACCAGGACACAAACGCCCCAACCCTAACATTTATCATCACAGGTTGAATTAAATTAAACAATCAATCTTGATTTTCTGAAGCACTGTAATGTATGTGTAAGGAGTAGAATTAAATTTAGGAGTAAGTTCAAGTTGTCACTTCTTACATCGTGGACACATTCGAAAGCAGAGATCATTGCTTGAATGCTGCCAGTACACTCCACGCTCCTATCTACTCCTCCATCAGTCATCTCTGCAATCACCTACCCAACCCAACAAACATAAACCAAAGCATCCTCAGTTTGTTGTTACCAGTAAGTATAGTATAAGGAGAGAGGTAGAAATCAAACTCAGTATACATGCTGCACGGGTTTGTCATGATCTTTAGGGTTCACAAATTCATTAACTCCAAACTTCTTGGCTGCCACAATATGAAAAAACATACAACATGAGCTTGAAGCTATGGGTAGGTTAATGTATCAGAATCAAAACCCCAACAACGCTTTTATGTACCTGCTTCAAATCTAGCTGGGTTCAGATCAACTCCAATAATCCTTGAAGCCCCAGCAACCCTTGCCCCTTCAGCTGCCTATTATAATCATTCCCAAACCAAGTAGTAGTCACCAACACAGATCATGCATATCCAGAACCGAAATGCATTGACAATTCAAAATTTACCAAATAGGAAAGTTACTCAATCAATACTCACAGCCAACCCCACAGCACCCAACCCAAATACAGCAACATTTGATCCCTTCACGGGTTTTGCAACATTCATCATGGCACCAAATCCTTCAAGCAAAATTCCAAAACACTAATTCAGGATAAACCCATCAGCTGATAGCTAGCTTTCCAGGTTCAAGGTGCATATATCGAGAAAAAAAAACAAAGAAGTAAAAATCCACTTACCAGTAGCAAATCCACAGCTAACAACACACACTTTGTCCAGAGGTGCTTTCGGGTTAATCTTAGCAACAGACCCTACGTGCGTAACTGTATACTCGCTGAAAGTTGACGTCCCAAGGAAATGGTGGATGGGCTGTCCCTTTATAGAGAACCTTGATTTCCCATCACTGAGCATAGTAACTCTTTCAGTGTTGATCCTCAGCAGGTCGCACATGTTGCTCTCAGCCGATTTGCAGTGCCGGCATTCCCTGCATTCTCCCGTGAATATGGGTAACACATGGTCTCCTGGCTTCAAATCTGTTACACCTTCACCAACACTCTCAACTATTCTGCTCTCACAAATTCACAAGTAGCAGCATACAAACTTCAATCAGAGATTATGACATCAGCAATAATGTCTGTTACTTACTTATACCACCAAGGAACAAAAACAATATATTTTGGATCTACACACTCACCCTCCTGCTTCGTGGCCCAAAATGCGAGGGAACAATGGTGTTTGTCCCTACAAAGAAACATGGGATATCAAGTTACTAATTGGTTAAGTGGCATATATGCTGCGTCAAACAGGGCATTAGCTTTATACGTACCTTGGCTTCCCAGAAGTACACATCAGTATGGCAGAGGGAAGTGAAGAGAATCTTTATACGGACTTCATTCTTTTGTGGAGGAGCCACTTCCACTTCCTCAATCACCAAAGGCTTTCCAGCTTCCCAAGCTACAGCAGCTGCGCCAGTCATTCAATTCATTTCCAAATTAGTCACAGCTTGGGCATTTGTCAGTGAGCATTTTTCATTCATACAGGTTTGATTTGTCTTTTATCAGATTTCAGCGGCCGTGATTCAATTCATTTTCAAATTGGTCACAGTTTAAAAAGGATAGCCGCGTAGTGGCAAAGAAATTTCAGGTCCATGTAAGATTAATTACTACTGTTTTCATATCCTCGGATGATGGCCTTAGAGATCAAGAAAAGAGTACGGATTGGTTCATCGATCTAACAAGTAACAGCAGTAACCCACAATCCGAGAAACTAAAATTTTGGAGGAATGATGATGGGTTAGTAATCTGATCAAGGGTCTTGAATTATATATTACCAAACCCAGGATAGTAAACACGACTCGATATAACATCACTTCACTGCTTCACGCGTCTACCGGAATGGGTAGTATGATGATAAGCACGTAAAACAGAGCAAGAACACTTTCGGACATTCAATGCGGTAGACCTAATTGAATATTGCTAAACGTGCTAAAATTCTAGGACATTCAAATGTATAAACAGGAGTCAGTGATCAGTACGGAAATAAACCTAGAGCAGGACAGGGGCAACAAAATAATTAAGAAAGAGACGTTTACCTTTGCATTTGATTACTTGTCCCGCCATGTTCGCCATCGTCTTCTTCTTCTGTTTCTTTCTTCTTCTTCTGCTTCTTTCCACTCTGATCTCTCGCAGTACTTTTTACGCTTGTATCTGTTTCTCTGTCGTAACTGTACCCACGCACCCCTACTTATAGTAATAATATAAGTTAGAAAACCTGTCGAAGCCCACTGGGTCCACTACCCCAGAATGTCTACTTATTTTAAGATAAAGGAAAGTAGAGAGGATCGAATCACTATGGGCTGTTTTTGAAAATAAGAAAGCCTCGGCCAGTATCAGCACCCGCGGTAATGAACACGTGGAAGTGTCATGTGGTTTCCGATTCTCTTTCCAGTGGGTAATACCGTGGTTTCTCTTAAACTATTGTCTCGTCATAGTTTTGTGTCCAAACCTATATATATTTTCCTTTTCTTTTTTCTTAACGACACTAATATAATATATGGCCGTCACAATCTGTGCTGCTGTTATATCCAAAGCAACCGGTTTCTCCCAATTGCCGGATTTTATAGTTATTTAGTCGGAATTTTAAAATTTGCACTTTTTATTATACATATTTTATGTCAACTTAATTATTTCAAGATAGTATGAGATATAAATCATAGGAACTGATTAAAATTTAGGCTTCAAAGTCGAACAAAAGAAAATTTAATTAAAAAACACTTAGGGTCCGCTTGATAAGAGAGAATGAGAATTATTGGGAACGAGAATCGAATGAATAGGAATGGGTATGGGAATAGAGAGAATGAGAATGGTTTAGTGAATTTCCATTCCCTTGTCAATGATAAACAAATTACACTGTCATTCCAATGCTTGGTAGGTTATACACATAATTGGATAAATTTGTTAATTCAATAATTATGATAATATTTTATTGGTACTTTAAATAAAAATATTAAGAAAATTAAATAATATGAAGCATTTACGTCAAGTATAAATTATTCTTTCATATAAAAATAAATCTTAACATTATGATCATCATTGAAATGTTTGTAACAAAATAAAAAAACATAAATTAGTGGGTACACTGTCATAAAAATTAAGTTAAGACCACTTATTTTCTAGAAACTCACTTGAAGCCTAAAGAGAGAGCAAACAATATTGTCTTATGGATTAGACATGATTTGTTGTTTGGCATACTCGATCTTCATCTCATCATCCTTGTTGTGAAAAACAAATCCATCTTTGCATCATCTTCGAGATCAATAATGAAATACCCCAAACCTAGCTATGGTAATTAAATGTTAAACTAAGATATAATAAGGCTAAAACATGTCTTAGAAACATTAGTAAACATTTTAAACCATAGAAAACACCATAAAGACAATTTAAGCAAAAACATGCTCTAGACTTGGTGTAAACTTGAGTAGGACCCAATATCATTCTTATACCTTATTAACATGCTAATGGACATGTTAAATCAATTACGAAAGAAAACCAAGCTCAAAAACAAGTTAAAAATAAATTGTGCTTTAAGGAGTCTTAAAGCACATTTTTGAAAAATTGTCTTAGAAAGGGGTTTTGAGTGGCTAAATGACCAAGATTATACCTTAATCAACATGTGTAGTACTTAGTATCACATTAGGAAGCCTAAATCAATGAGAAACCAAAAATTTCACAAATTTGTGCACTAATTGTGAATAGTGACCAAATAGTGCCCAAATAAGCCTTAAGTCAACTTTAATTAGTCAATGGTCAAATTAAGTCCATAAATATCTAGAGAATGAAGGGGGGCTGGTTTCTTAAGGGGTGAGTCACCACCTTGTGCCAGCATAATTGGAAAAGAAGAGGGAAGGAAAGAAGAAACTATTTAAGGGGTGAGTCACCACCTTGTGCCAAGCCCTCGTGGCTTGGTGGTAGAGGAGTGGTGTCCTCGAACCAAAGATCCTGGGTTCAAAACCTATCCCACTTATCAAAAAAAAAGAAGAACTATTGACCTTTTACAAATATATCACCTTACCTCTCTCCTCTCTCTCTTCTCTTTTCATTCCTTTCCTTCCCCCACCGGTTTCTTCTTCATCCTCCCAAAGAGAATACGTACATGCTACAGCACTCCATACCTCTCCATTTTATTTTGCTTGCTAAATCCAAGTCCAAGCTCCAAATCCAAAACTAAGATCATATTTGTGCTAGTTAGACCAAGGCCTTCAATTCCTTCTTTTTAAAACTTCAAAGGCTTAAGTTTGATTCCATGAAGAAACTCCATTGAAGGGGGAAAAGCTCATATTCTAGAACCATATTACTCTCCTTTGATTCAAGGTAAGAAAGGTTAAAGAAAAATCAAGTTCCCTCCATTTTGGTTCATTACAGAAAATGACTTCTCATGGAGTCTTGTTTTACTCCTTGAATTAGCTTTGTTTCAATCTTCAAAAGGCAAGTGGAGGTATTCCTTTGATTCCTTGTAAAAGTTCATTCCAAACTTTTAACGGGGGGTACACACATCTCTTAGTGAACCCCGGTGCAGGACCACACTCACCTGTGGTGTCCCACACACTATACATGAGGGGGGGTACACACATCTCTAGGGGGTTCCCTTTCTTCCTCTTTTTTTGGATCTAATGTTCGGTCTAATAGCGGGAGATGGGATACACTAAATGTACCCGAATTGGCGAAGACAATGCTCCGGCATATATGGCTCATTCACGATCATGTACTGCAAGGTACCCCTGTACCAAGAACGACCCTTGTTCTCATTCACCTTTTCGCAACCGTAGGGCAACCAATCAATCTACATTGGATCACAGGGAAACGTAAGCATCAATAATAAACAATAATGTAAATAATACAAATTGAAATTATTGTACCACTTACATTTCTTGCTGTCAGAGTATCTAGATGCTTGCGGTAGTTCTCCAGTGAATCTTTATTTTTCTGCTGGGAGGTGGACTTGACCCATCTCATAGCCCATGGTCTATCATCCCCATCACGCAAGTCAGCACTAACTGATGGTCTCAGAGTGGGGAAGTACGCATACATCCAGCACTACATAAATTTTAAAAATAATTTATGCCAACTATTAATGTGAATTCATGAAAATTTATTACACATTGTTGTACATGAAAACACTTACCTCGAGAAGGGTCAAAGAGCCAACAATGCTAGTACAGTCAGTACGAGATGCTATCCCCAACTGGCAATCACTAGTAGAAAAAACACCTTTAGTGTCGGTTATAAAACCCTTTAGGCGTCGGTTTTCAAACCGACACTCAGCAAGGTGTCACTGCAGGTTTGTATCTAAGGCGTCGGTTTTTGGAAGCGAGGCTTCAGATGTGTACTATGGTGTGGGTTTTGTTAAACCGACGCTTTAGGCTGTCTTAAACCGTAGCTTTAGACTATGCCTATGACACGGATGTAGGAGTCTGTGGTGTCGTATTCATATAAAACCAACACCTTAGACACTTCTTAGGTGTCGTCTATAATATAAAACCGACACCAGAAGTGTATTTTTAGAAAAAATAATAAAATGCTAAGGAGTCAGTCTTTTACAACCGACAACTAAGGAATTCTTTGTTTAAATTTTCATATAATAAGAGGCGCACACACTGATAATATCATTCAAATTGTACCTGGTAATAATATTCAAAATATGATACAACCTGATAAAAAATATTTACATTGATATACAAAAATTCATGAATTTACTGTCACGCAGTTTCATCCCCCCTCTATTCATGTGTGTATGTACAAGGAGAATCACCACAGCATCAAGCTGGTCTTGCTACAACAAAAACAGACAGCTGGTAATAACTACAATCCATGTCCAAGAGTCAATAATGAAGACCGGGCTAGGTGACGTCACTAAAACTCCATGTCCATCGATTGGCTGTCCATCGAACCTGGCTGCTGCTTCAATTTCTTCATTGTCATCTCCATGTCCGTTACCTCAGAGCAGCAGTGGTGGGGAATAATGAAAACAAACAGAAAATGAGAAAATGAGTTTACAAAAAGGAAACAATCTAAAACGGTGTAAAACTTAGCATACTAAAGAAGCAAAACCAGACAAAGTAAAGCTGATAATCTGAATTCGTAAACATGAATTTTTAATTATTATTTTTTTAAGCACACAATCTATCTGAGTACTAACCAATATCAATCCATGCAGATTGTATTATAAGAATGCTATAAAGAGCTCATACAACCTCAAAGGAGTGCATCCAGATTATAATCAGGAATAGATAAGGCTCACAGAGCCAACCAATAGAAAATTAAATCATGGTACTGTAACATAAAGATGAACATATCTTAGCGTGCATACACATGATCAACTTCACCATGACATGAGGACAGCTTTTAACCAATCACTAACTTAATCAGTTCTTCATCAATGGAACAGAAACAAAGTATTCATAAATTATTTTATAAGATGTACAGGAAATACTTATCAAAAAGAAGTGTGCAACCATGTGCAAATCTGCCCAAGGATCTGTTTATATGGCATTCGATTCATTATTTTAAAGAAACAGTGCAGTGCAAGTAATGGTCTAAGACCGACCATAAACTAGGCTTATCATAACTAAACTCAATCAGATTTATCTGTGTCAAACATGGGCAAAGGCTAATCTCGTTTAAATGCATGTCTGGTAGTATAAAACAGTTGCCCAATGCTTGTTCAAAACTGTTCGCAGGTATAAGCAGATGAAAGACATTATAATGCAACACACTCTGGGTTTATATCAGAAGTAAACAGGCCCTGAATAAAGCCAACCACAATCAAGTGCCATCCTGACTTTAATCAATGGCAAAAAGATAAAGAGTAGTGCAACATTAACATTTGGGTGGCAGACATGTAAATGCATTTGAAATTATCTTAACAGTGATGTTTTATTTCAAATTTCAACAACTAACTCCAAAATAAACAGTGTTTTGCTCACGCTAGAGTTTATACCCTGAAACAGATGCTAAAAATATGACCATCTATCTATGGCTGAGAAAGAATAATCATTAGTTTGAAAAATCCTTTTGTAGCAAAATGACAACGTAAACCGTATGATTTCTGTGATGTTACTGTAATGTAGCAGCAAAAGCAGTTGGAAATCCATTTTACTTAACAACAGCAAGTTGTAAGGTTTGAGATGGTAAAATTGTTGAAACCAGTTCGTGGTCAAGTTCAGAACTGAATAAATTCAAACCTGATTAGCATTCCTTTGCCAGGCAGCTAGACTTGCCTTCCATGTCCAAGGGTATTTCTCCTCGCTTCACCTCACAGCAGCTCTTGCACTTTTTCTGCTCGCTTCACCTCTTCTGAACCATTCTCTTCCGCCTCTTTGTTCAAGGGAATTTCTGTAGCAGCAATAAAGAATACAACTTAATAAAGGCATTTTGTATGGACCATTCTATTCCAAATCAATACATCCACATATACTCATTCAAGTTGATAATCACATCATTCCAAAAGACAAATTTCTACAAGGGTGGTGTACAATAATAAAGCAACAACTTAATAAAGGCATTTTGGATGGAAAGCATGATCTGTAGCTTTACTCACCATCTTGTTCCTGGCAAAAAAATAAAAGAAAAGAAAGACATTCATATGCATTAGATGGTAGTGATGAAGAAGTAAAAGAGAGAGAGAGAGAGAGAGAGAGAGAGAGAGAGAGAATTCATCCATTGAATAGCACTATATAAAAACAATTAGCTTAAGCACAAAATCAATGAAAACAAGCAATCAAGTTACCCATGCAGAAGAGAACAAAACAGAAAAATAAATGTCAAAACAATAAACAACTAAGACAGTAGAA
This sequence comes from Limonium bicolor, assembly GCA_023374045.1. Lineage (NCBI taxonomy): Eukaryota > Viridiplantae > Streptophyta > Magnoliopsida > Caryophyllales > Plumbaginaceae > Limonium > Limonium bicolor. The sequence continues at coordinate 293,367,022 of CM041781.1, read as the reverse complement.
TTGTATACCAAAGCACTAGGAAGAGAATTATTCTTTCTTATATACATTTTTGATCAGTCAATTCAAATACACTCCAAAACCAAAGCAGAATATTAAACAAACGAGTAAACAAATCGGAACTAATTTTTAATTCAAGTTAACCTAAAGTTATCCAATAATCGAAATAAAATAATCACAATATAAATACTTTCAATTAAACAAACAACAAAGATGATTTACCTCAAAATGATAAAAAGAACTTGAATTTAGATAGAAGATAGAGAGAAGGCGAATGAAAGGCTGAGAAAGATCATGAATTTAGAGAACGAATACCTGAATGAGAAGAGGATGCGAGTCTCTTATCAATATAATAAGGGTGGAGATCTACTTTGATAAGAAGCATCGCTTGAACATCACTGTGGGTAACAACCGAGATTAAAACTTCTTAAGAGAAAAGGCTACTTATTACGTTTTTTAGATACAATCATAAGCAACTATAAAGTATAAGGTAAATGGTTACCTTAGTTTGAAATGGTGCAGGAGGAGCTGTAACAAATCAACAGCCTGATCATCCACCAATCAACCAAACAATCAACAACATAATTAGTCACACTATCAGTCATAAATGGTGCAGCAAAAAATTTGCACATATCAGAGAAGGAAAATATCATGAATCTTTTATTTTTGATCTCTAAAAATATCAATATCAGTCCTTATGGTTTAAATTGTTGCAACATAGTATACAGAACTAAAACAATTGACTTTTGTTGTTGTATGTCTTCTTCTTTTGAACAGTGACGATAGGAGTAAGATGAAGGTTTCAGAATAGTCATATATTTACTTATAAAGCGTAGCAACACATTGTTTAAATCTAGCATGACACAGCAGCATGAGTGGATAGAGAATAAGGCATTATTTTAGTGTTTCAAACCATATCAGCATAATTCAGAAGTAGTTAAATGGTTTGCTCTGTACCAACTTTTGCAGCTTTACAATCTGAAGTAAAATCGGAAGAGAATCTGTGTAACAGTCCATAATGGAGGGTTGAAAGCAAAACATGAACAGGTTATACCATGCTCCTATGGTGACACAATAGAAAGTGAAAACTGAAGCATACTTTAAAATTTTATATGAACTTACCAAAATGATGAGGATGAAAAAGGGGACAGGCTTGTAGTTTACCTATATAAGCAAGACAGAATTTGAAATACCCCAAACCTTGATATGTTGTTAAACAATTAAACTATGGTATGTAAAGGCTAAAAAGTGCCTTAGAAACATCAGTGAACAATTTAAACCACAGTAAATGCAATAAAAGCACTAAGATACAGTTTGAGCAAAAACATGCTCTAAGCTATGATTGAACTTGGTTAGGACCCAAAGAGCCTACCAAGACTTAATAACATTTAATTATGATTTTATAAGGCTAATTAAGTCCTTACGAAACCTTGGTAGACAATGAAACCAAACAAAACACAAATAAATACCTTAAAGTCAATAAGAGCAAAAATGTGCTCTAAGCTTGGGATAAATTTGTAAAAGACCTAATGGTCATACCTATACCTTATAAATATGTTAATGAACATATTAAATCAATTACCAAAGAAAACCAGCTTGAAAACAAGTTAAAACACAAAATGTGCTTTAAGAGTCTTAAAGCACGTTTTTGAAAAATTGTCTTGTAAATGAGTTTTGTATGGCTAGGTGTCCATCATTACTCTCTAATTAACATGTGTACTATATAGTATCACATTTGGAAGTCTATATCAATGGGAAATCAAAAATTTCACTTCTATGTGCCTTGTTTTTGTGAATAGTGATTTTTATAAGCTATTTTGTAACATATGTTATCATAAGTAATTAAATTGACAAATAAAGACTAAAACACCCTCATTATAATAAAGGGGGCCGTTTCTTTAGTGTGGTGACTCACACACTCACTTGTACTTTGTTAAACAAATAAAGATGACTAATATAACTACTTTTTACTTTATAAGAACAAATATCTTCTTAAAAGCAATCTTATCTCATTCTCTCTTTTCCTTCTCTTTCCTTTTCACACGGTTCCAACCTTCTCCTTCCTTCCTTCTTGCTGTTCTCTCACGGTAATACAGCACCACCACCATGGAAGTCCACCTTTGATCTCTTGTAAAATCTAGCTCACTTATCCAAATCAAAAACAAACACCACCATTCTCTTCCTCTCATCAAGCTCTTCATTTCTACCTTCTCAAAACTTCAAAAGCCCCATTTCGGTGCCATGGAGTTCCACCATTGAAGGAGCTTGAGCTTGTCTTTCCACATATTATTGATCTCCTTTGCTTCTAGGTAAGGAATCTCAAAGAAAAATCAAGTTTCCTCCATGTTTTGTGTGTGACCGAAAATACACATTGATGTAGCTCTTTGTGTGACTTTGTTCTAGCTTCATGCCAATCTCTTATGGACTAGGTGGAGTCCTCTCTTCATAGATATTCAAACCCTCTTCAAAGATCAAGGTAAAACAAGTACATTAATGTTTTTGAAACAATGTAAATCTAGGGTTTACAATGAGATGAAGCTTAAAGCTTGAATACTCATTATGTTGTTTGTACAATGTATAGAACTTGACAAGGAATCAAATACCTTACCGGTTTTATAAGGAAACGAGAAAGAAGCTTGTTGGAAAAGGGGTAAATGTACTAACCTAATGTTGTTTAATGCCTTAGGAGAAATGAGCTTATAATGCTTGTTAAAACTACCTAAAGAGCAAATGGTGAATGACCTAGTAAAGTGTTCTCAAGGAGACTAGTAAAAGAACATATGTATTGGTGTATGTATTTGCAGGTCAAAGGCATTATTTATGTGGGAAATTCAGTGTTTAAGGTTATGCAAGTTAAGGGCCTAAGAGCCATGTTATTTAAGGGCCTAAGTGCCAAGCAATTTAAGTTATGCACCATATTGTGATGTAGCTAAATGTGTTAAGTTGTGTATAAAAATGTGTTTGATGGATTTTAGGTGTTCTTGAATGGAATAAGGTAAAAACCTAAGTGTTTGGATGTGAGTATATACAAGAGAAGCTATGGCAAAATTTGGGGAAATGTGTAAGAAGTTCTAAGTGTTTTAAGTAAGTTTTGGTGAACTAGGAAGTGTTAAAGGTGAATAAATGTTTACTTGAGAAGAAAACATGTATTAAGGTGATTTAGAGTGATGCAAGGAATTAGGTATTATCTTGGAAGTTCTAGGAATTCAATGAGTGTTTTGAGAATGTATTTAAGTCTTGGAGAGTTTGTTTAAGGTTTAGGAATGTTGATGTACAAGGAAGAAGTGATGTTTAGGCAAGATGTGAAAAGGAGATTTAGTTAGTGAGAAAAGAAGTTTGAGAGATGATGTTAAGGTGCAGAGGAAACACCTTGGTATAGTGGTCATTATTGGTGAAATACCACCTAGGAATCTTAAGGAGGAAACATTCCAAATGCTAAGAATTTTGTAAGGAATTTGTGAATGATAAGATGGTTTTGGTGTGTGATTTGGAGAGTTTAGTACATGGCTAAAGGTGTGTTTGAAGTGCCCAAATGAGGTTAGGGTGTACTAGGATATATGGGGTGAAGTTTGGAGTTGAATGTGAAAAGGAAAACAAAGGTCTGGGGCAGACCGAACTTGCAAGTTCGGTCGAGCCCAGTTTACCCTGCGAGAATTGGCTTCTGGAATGGACCGACCTTGGGGACCGGACTTGCAAGGTCGGTCGGGCTTGTTTTTGTGTACGGATTAAGTTTCTGGAACCGACCGAACATGGGACCGGACTTGGCAAGTTCGGTCGGGCTTGAATTTTCAAGGGGAAGAAACTCTCGGGAATAGACCGAACATACGACCGAACTTACAAGGTCGGTCAAGTAGAAAATTTTGACGGAAATATGTTCTGGAATGGACCGAACTTGGACAAGTTCGGTCGGTAAGGTCGGTCGGACCAAAAATGTTGATTAAGGTTATAAAATGATATGTAATGATGGGGATTGATAGGTATGATGTTATAAAGTTGTTAGGACTTGTTAGGTGGGTTTTAATGACAATTAAGTGGGTGAAGAGTTGTAATAAAATGTGGAGGTAAAACAAGTTAAAAGTGTCAAGTTATTTAACTAAGTTAACGGGGAAAAGTTATAAGCATTAGACATTAAACAATCATGTTACCCCGAAGTTAATAAAAGTATATGTAATGTTATCAGTTGTTCGAGAATTGTTCGAGGAACATAAGTGGACGTGATAAAGTGGACTCCGGTGACAGGTATGGTTTTCTTGCAACCTGCGTCCTACCGGATTACACCGGCTTGTATGCCAATGTGTTTTTCTGTATGTTTGCCACGTTGTAAGATAAAACATGTAATGAGTTTACAGTAATTCATATATGTGGCGTGTTCAACTCACCCGATACCATTTAACCTCGGCTGTGTTAACCTTAGTTAACTGAGTCTAGGATCACATGAGAGTTCGGTATTCGGATTAAACGACCCGCACCATGGGGCGTTCTAACCACGGCTATGCGTGAGTTGATTATGTGATGTTGTGTAAGTGAATGTAGGGATCTCCCTTGTATGTTTAACTCAGTTCTAATACTGTATGAGTGTAGTTATGATAGACTCCATAGTGGGGTTCTAACTAATATCTAAAAGTAAGTATGTACTAACAGTAGTGAGGAATCCGGTTAGGCCGGTCGCGCGTTGTTTGGGAGAGGGTATCCTTCTTAGCCTTACCCTTCTCTTTGTTATGGTTGTTTCCCTCACGGGTTATGATCTCCCATAGCTCACTCCAAAGCTTAGCTATTCTGACTTATGATCGGTTTAGGGGGAACATGTGTTTGTGTGATGTGTTCGGGCCTCTAAACCCGAACCATCTTAACTTAAGTTACTCGTCCGACTATTAGGACGGTAATGAGTGTTGTTGTTATTGTATAACGAGCTTACCATGAGGGTGACACCATTCTCTAGGCTCACCAGTGATTTAACTATGTTTGGGTCGGTTCCTAAGAGGACCGTTCCCGTTATGTTATGTGACGTTGTTGTAAGTAAACCCTATTGTGATGTTATCATGTGCACGTGGAAACGTGAAGGGTGTTGTTATGTTTGGTTATGTGAGGAATGTTATATGTTGTAAGATATGGAGTATGTGGATCATGGATATGAATCCCAGTTTGTGAAAAGAGGCGTTTAAGGATAACCTGATTTAAGGGTAAATGTTGCCTATTAAGGAAGTAGCTCCGTTAGAGGAGGAACACTCTAGGGATAATGAATACCATGAGTGATTTATTAAGTAAGGATATATTATCCGTTTGTTGAGCCCGTTGAGGCGAAATGATTATGTGTTGTGTGTTTACAGTTGCATGCATGATTTAAAAATAATCAACCGCATGCTAAGACGACAATTAGTTGTGCGTGGCCCGGTAGCATGTGGGCTGCGGGATTACCATACCAGCAAAGGTGCTGAGCCCCTTGGGGGCCACCCTTTCTCTTCTTTTCCTATTTCAGGTACAAGGTGCTGGAAGCCGTTCGAGAGTAGGACGGGGTAGTCATTGTACAAGGGTAATTGTTTATGTTGTATATGTACAGTAGGTGTAGTAAGACCGAAATTGTTATCGGCATTAGTTATAAATACTCGGTATAGTTGGAAGGTGTATGTTGTTGTTGTGTTAATGGAAAGGGATAGTAATGTGTAGTCGCTCGGGAATTTAGCCCATCAGACCGGTACAATGTGTATGTATTAGCCTTGTTAGCCACGTGGGTGGCTAACGGCGTGTAACACCAACGAGTTAAGTAATGCGATGAGGTTGTTTTTCCGCTGCATTTTATTGTAAGTGTGTTAATGTTGGATGAGGTGTTACAAAAAGTGGTATCAGAGCGAAGTATCGCTCTGATGACTGAATTACCGAGCTTAGGAAGTACCGAGTTAGGATTTTAGTACTTTGGGTTAAGGGTTGAGTGATAGCGTGAGAGATACGCTAGCAAGGAACTACCAGTGAATACTGGAAACCTATAATATCCATCCCGCCCTCCACAACCCCTGTTTTATAACTTGGGAAACAACGCCAGAGAGATGAAAGTCCTCTCATACTCGGGAATACCCGATCTGGCTGTTATTGAATACCTCTAAGGGTACGGAGAACCTGTCATACGGTAGATCCTGAAAACTGAGAATCCCGGAGACGGTTCCCATCTAAACAATGTTAACCTCATTAAATAGCGAAGAATGAAGGATTTTGTGTATAAGAGAATAGAATTTCCGGCAACCTGGGTCGACATGCAGAGCAGTCGAGAGTAACCAGCTTGCAACGCACCGACCGTGCAACAGGCAAGAAGTGGATTAGTGAAACCCGAGACAAGTGTCTACGGAACCGCAGTTGTTAAATAATACACCAACGGTATACCAACCGAGAAGGGAACTACAACGTAGTACCCAAACAAGAGACAAGTCTCAGTAACCACGACAAATGCGTGGAACGGGCTACGAAGGGGAAACAATACTAAGTAAAAGGGAACTCCAAGAATGGGAGACACCCCAGTTGATAATTATCATATAAAGACATTGAGAAGTCACCTAGAGAAGTTATTATCAAGACAGTAAGATCAGTGAAGGCCAACAAGGCCACTGATGACCGTGCGGATAAAAACAATACCACAACCGGTATGTGTTAAACCGATAGCCAGTTAGCATGGCGCACTTGCCATAGCAAGTGCTGCTATAACAGGGCTGTTCGGGAAAGTTATAACCACTACAAGTACTTGGTAAAGTACTAGAAAGTTAAATGTGATCGTCATAACAGTGGAAGGGCCTGTTAGCCTAACCTCTGTAATTGGAAGTACACCAGTCAGCAAGAAGCTAGACTTGGTTAAGGTAAGAAGATGTTGTGAAACCATGAAAATTTTCTTCAAACTCAGATTTACTCAAACCCGTTTCTTTTCAAAACCAGATTTTCTTTCAAACCAACACTTCTTTCCAACCTTCTTTTAAACCAAACCAGTAAAACCAAGGGCAGTTGATAAAGATACAACAGTGGATAAACTTTCCCTCGATTAAGTTCGGGAAGCATGGAATGTATATTGTCACGGGACAATATAAGGGAGTTGACAACAGAATACTTCACCTAGGCGTGTGACGGACACTACGAGTGTACCAACTGAATTGTGGGACGACCGCACTCCGATAGGAGCTTGTGGGCCTGACAGACCTACTTATGGTTAGTTGGGTAAGTAGTAATGTATCAGTATGGTACCCCACATATGTATACAAGTAGAGTCCGAAACACGGGAAGTAGTCGACTCCGTACTACGGTCAGCAGTATAAGTCAAACGAGAGCTAAGGACTACCATGAATGGTTGAAGTAAAGAAACTCAGTTAAGTTAACGAAACTAAAGGAATTAGTGAATTCCTTCCAAGGAAATGTTTAAGAGTCAGGAAGTGCGAAGTGCACTGACTGTTATGTAAAGACATAGCATATGTCGTAAGGATCCTCAGGGATAAACATGTTAGCTGGAACGGAGACCCAGCCTGTCCATGGCTAAGCAGATGCCTAATGTGGACACAATAGTGTGCAATGAACGGGATGAAACTCCCAGAATGAGTACCTACACTACCAGGAAATGTTGATCTTCACAGAAGGAGATAATAAGCCAGTTAAGAACGCAAACGACGTGGCTAACTGAATGTACCAATAAGTGTGAACTAGATGTAAAGGCATAACTTAGCAACACCCAGGAGCGATCCTTGAAGGGTGTTCGCATCAACAATTGTTGCACGAAATGGCATGACAGAAACTCAAGGGTTGAAGCTAACCCCCAGTTTAGACATAAGTTGTCAGGAGACGAACTAACAATCCTAAGGGGCATTCCATGAAAGGAGACGGAATGCAACGACCTTGTCATGGAGCTCAATATAACATCCAAACCATGTAATGTTGTACAGAGAAGTACATGTGTGTGGACAGCCTACAATGAGCGCAGCTCAAGGCAAATAAGGCTTATAGGCCACAAATAAAATGTGTTATGTAAATTAGATTGATTGCAAAAGTTTATGTTATATAAGTGAATAGAGTGGAGAACGAACCACTGCACTAAGAGTGGGGATACCTCTCGATATTGTGAAACCGCTGGAGCGGTAGTTATGTGAACCAAGCTCAAGAGATATGTTAAGGATGGACGATATTATTATTGAAGGAGAGCAGTTAGTTTAGTAGTATGTGTGCATAAGTGAAGCACCGAGCTGAATAATGCCGGCTTAATGATCAATGCTCAAGGAGCATACAGTAGCCATCCAAATAAAGGACGAACCATAATGTGAATAATGTAAGTATATGTGTGGAAGTTAATGTGACAGTAAATGCCATGTAAGTTATTGTTATGCAATGAGTAAGAGCACGGTTCACAGCGGGTGACCGTTGTATCAAGTTATTGAGTAATAATGTGGCAGATAAGACCAGTTATGAGTTAAACTTAGTAGAGATGCAAGATAAGCGATGTTAAACAGACTGGGCAATAAGCCAGTGGTAGGTACTGTGTGATGAGGAACTCAGTGTGAATTCCATGGCGAATCGCATAAGGGATTTACTGTCAAGAGTTTACGCCTCTGCACTCTGTATGACTGAGTGTTTTGGTATTGCACTTACGCAGTAATGATCGAGTGGGATAGCTAGGAATTGGAAACATGTTAATTGTGGAGGAATAATGTAATAATGGCCGATGCATAGGAAATGCAAAGACATACCATGAAAGAGTACTTGTACACAACCAAATGTGGAGACATGATTAACAGTAAGTGACTACAGTAGCACTAACTGCCAAATATCGGTATGGAAGATACCCCAAATGTTGTAAATAGTTGAGAGAGCACTACACACTAGGTAGTAGCTCAATCTCAACCGACAGTAACTCGGAAGGGAACAAGTCAATCATTGTGAAATACATAGCTGTATATACAGTAAATTATTATGGAAGTGGATAGAAAGTTTATAACTCACCGAATTCGCTAACGGTAAGAGATACCACGCGTCGGTTGAGAAACCATTGTTACCAAGATGAAGGTGACAATTGGGGATGTACAATACGGTAGGAATAACAAATGGGGCAATTAAGCTCTACAGTTATTAGAGTTTCGCAGCAGAAACTAGTGAGCCAGTGATTCAAGTGTTGAATGTGCATGGTGAACATGAGTGAATGGCTAATTATTAACGCCTAGAAGCCTAACAGGCCAGAATCGAAACCAACTAAGAGTTTAAACAAACTCCAATGAGAATTCTTGGTTTAGGAACTAAACCGCCAATAAGGTTAAGATCCTCTAATCAGAATCCATTGTGTAATAGACCGCGTGGAAGTTGAAGTACTTCACGACGGCAGAACGTTTTGAACCAATGATTAAGTGATTGATTATGTGGGCGTAATCCCTTTTAAGGGGGGGTAGAGCGCAAAACCACTTAGTGTGTATTACCGTACAAGTGTACGTGATTTATGTTGTGCATAGCACAAAATAATTTGTTTTTATGAATGGTGTGTGTGTTATGTAAACATACGCATTCAGTCATGGTTTAATTGGGGTAATTGCGCACAGTAGATGCGAATACCATTGTGGTAAGTGTGTGTATTTGTTAACAATTGTGTGTGATAGTACAAGTGTGGGAGTAGAGAAACTCCCGGGGGAACAAAAACCCCGACAGTGTATAAATGTGAAACTGTGTGTTGTATTTTGATAAAATATATGTGTATATATATATTATATAGTGATTCATGAAAGGGTATGAAACCGACATAGGACCAAGTGAGAATAAGATTCCCTAGGTAACAACACTAAAGTGAATGGAAATAACTGATAGACGAAGTTCTATCCCTTGGAGATGTATGATCATGATTAGAATGATTAAAAAGATAGAAAATTGGAAATGAGTGATTTATTTGATGCTTGAAAATGAAGTGGGAGGTGGAACTTGATTTGCATGCGATCAAGGGAAGCCGAACACAAATTGGGTGGAAGGATAGTTCAACATTGATGCTGATCATATCAGGGTTGGATGACTCTTGAAGCTCCCTATAAGTGGTCACAAATAACCACGCTAAGAAAAGAAGCAAAGAGCATAAGTTGGACTTGGAGTTGTGTGTGTTTTCAAAAGGATTTTCAATTGGTACTTATAAAACGTCGATAGATACTTTACAAATTAAAGTTCTCTTACTTAACCTCGCAAGGAAATTTTAAATTTAAGTGATTGTTTTGATCTCCCAAAGGCACGGGGACGGAAGGTGTCCATCGCGACCGGGTTCTGCGGGATCACAGTGTGTATGTAAAAGATATTTTTGATTGCTATACATGCTATGACATGTTGTGTGGTATGTGTAATAAATATTATTTTGACCTTGAGTTCCTAAAGTGTATGTTGTCTAGACCTATGAGTCTAAATGTGTGGTGTTACATAGACCTATGTGTCTAAAGACTGTTATGTTATCGGGACCTATGTGTCCAAATGTTGTTATGTTACCCAAGACCAGTGAGTCAAAGGGATTGTTATGTATGTGTAAGTGTTGTTAAGATACCCGGACCATTGAGTCCGAGGTTATCATGTGAGTATGTTATGTTATGTGTGCATGTGAATGTGTTGCCCGGACCATTAAGTCCGAGGTTGTGATGAAAAGTGTGTTTGGTTATGGAAGTTTATTTCCAAGTAATCCCCGTATTCTAATCTAATGATGTGTGAAAAGTGTGAACTTCGAGGACGAAGTTCTTTAAGGGGGTGATTGAAATACCCCAAACCTTGATATGTTGTTAAACATTTAAACTATGGTATGTAAAGGCTAAAAAGTGCCTTAGAAACATCAGTGAACAATTTAAACCACAGTAAATGCAATAAAAGCACTAAGATACAGTTTGAGCAAAAACATGCTCTAAGCTATGAGTGAACTTGGTTAGGACCCAAAGAGCCTACCAAGACTTAATAACATTTAATTATGATTTATAAGGCTAATTAAGTCCTTAGGAACCTTGGTAGACAATGAAACCAAACAAAACACAAATAAATACCTTAAAGTCAATAAGAGCAAAATGTGCTCTAAGCTTGGGATAAATTTGTAAAAGACCTAATGGTCATACCTATACCTTATAATATGTTAATGAACATTTAAATCAATTACCAAGAAAACCAAGCTTGAAAACAAGTTAAACACAAAATGTGCTTTAAGAGTCTTAAAGCATGTTTTTGAAAAATTGTCTTGTAAATGAGTTTGTATGGCTAGGTGTCCATCATTACTCTTTAATTAACATGTGTACTATATAGTATCACATTTGGAAGTCTATATCAATGGGAAATCAAAAATTTCACTTCTATGTCCTTGTTTTTGTGAATAGTGATTTTTATAAGCTATTTTGTAACATATGTTTCATAAGTAATTAAATTGACAATAAAGACTAAAACACCCTCATTATAATAAAGGGGGCCGGTTTCTTTAGTGTGGTGACTCACCACTCACTTGTACTTTGTTAAACAAATAAAGATGACTAATATAACTACTTTTTACTTTATAAGAACAAATATCTTCTTAAAAGCAATCTTATCTCATTCTCTCTTTTCCTTTCTCATTTCACACCGGTTCCAACCTTCTCCTTTCCTTCCTTCTTGCTGTTCTCTCACGTAATACAGCACCACCACCATGGAAGTCCACCTTTGATCTCTTGAAAAATCTAGCTCACTTATCCAAATCAAAAACAAACACCACCATTCTCTTCCTCTCATCAAGCTCTTCATTTCTACCTTCTCAAAACTTCAAAAGCCCCATTTCGGTGCCATGGAGTTCCACCATTGAAGGAGCTTGAGCTTGTCTTTCCACATATTATTGATCTCCTTTGCTTCTAGGTAAGGAATCTCAAAGAAAAATCAAGTTTCCTCCATGTTTTGTGTGTGACCGAAAATACACATTGATGTAGCTCTTTGTGTGACTTTGTTCTAGCTTCATGCCAATCTCTTATGGACTAGGTGGAGTCCTCTCTTCATAGATATTCAAACCCTCTTCAAAGATCAAGGTAAAACAAGTACATTAATGTTTTTGAAACAATGTAAATCTAGGGTTTACAATGGATGAAGCTTAAAGCTTGAATACTCATTATGTTGTTTGTACAATGTATAGAACTTGACAAGGAATCAAATACCTTACCGGTTTTATAAGGAAACGAGAAGAAGCTTGTTGGAAAAGGGGTAATGTACTAACCTAATGTTTTAATGCCTTAGGAGAAATGAGCTTATAATGCTTGTTAAAACTACCTAAAGAGCAAATGGTGAATGACCTAGTAAAGTGTTCTCAAGGAGACTAGTAAAAGAACATATGTATTGGTGTATGTATTTGCAGGTCAAAGGCATTATTTATGTGGGAAATTCAGTGTTTAAGGTTATGCAAGTTAAGGGCCTAAGAGCCATGTTTTTAAGGGCCTAAGTGCCAAGCAATTAAGTTATGCACTATATTGTGATGTAGTGCTAAATGTGTTAAGTTGTGTATAAAAATGTGTTTGATGGATTTTAGTGTTCTTGAATGGAATAAGGTAAAAACCTAAGTGTTTGGATGTGAGTATATACAAGAGAAAGCTATGGCAAATTTGGGGAAATGTGTAAGAAGTTCTAAGTGTTTTAAGTAAGTTTTGGTGAACTAGGAAGTGTTAAAGGTGAATAATGTTTACTTGAGAAGAAAACATGTATTAAGGTGATTTAGAGTGATGCAAGGAATTAGGTATATCTTGGAAGTTCTAGGAATTCAATGAGTGTTTTGAGAATGTATTTAAGTCTTGGAGAGTTTGTTTAAGGTTTAGGAATGTTGATGTACAAGGAAGAAGTGATGTTTAGGCAAGATGTGAAAAGGAGATTTAGTTAGTGAGAAAAGAAGTTGAGAGATGATGTTAAGGTGCAGAGGAAACACCTTGGTATAGTGGTCATTATTGGTGAAATACCACCTAGGAATCTTAAGGAGGAAACATTCCAAATGCTAAGAATTTTGTAAGGAATTTGTGAATGATAAGATGGTTTTGGTGTGTGATTTGGAGAGTTTAGTACATGGCTAAAGGTGTGTTTGAAGTGCCCAAATGAGGTTAGGGTGTACTAGGATATATGGGGTGAAGTTGGATTGAATGTGAAAAGGAAAACAAGGCTGTGGGCAACCGAACTTGACCGAACTTGCAAGTTCGGTCGAGCACCAGTGTACGCCCATCCGTTTACTTCTGAAATACCTAGCCTTTGGATGCCCGACCTTGCCCTTGGTCGGTCTTGTCTGTTTTTTTTACGTGTTTTTTCTGGAACCGACCGAACATGGGACCGGACTTGGCAAGTTCGGTCGGGCTTGAATTTTCAAGGGGAAGAAACTCTCGGGAATAGACCGAACATACGACCGAACTTACAAGGTCGGTCGGAGTAGAAAATTTTGACGGAAATATGTTCTGGAATGGACCGAACTTGGACAAGTTCGGTCGGTAAGGTCGGTCGGACCAAAAATGTTGATTAAGGTTATAAAATGATATGTAATGATGGGGATTGATAGGTAATGATGTTATAAAGTTGTTAAGGACTTGTTAGGTGGGTTTTAATGACAATTAAGTGGGTGAAGAGTTGTAATAAAATGTGGAGGTAAAACAAGTTAAAAGTGTCAAGTTATTTAACTAAGTTAACGGGGAAAAGTTATAAGCATTAGACATTAAACAATCATGTTACCCCGAAGTTAATAAAAGTATATGTAATGTTATCAGTTGTTCGAGAATTGTTCGAGGAACATAAGTGGACGTGATAAAGTGGACTCCGGTGACAGGTATGGTTTTCTTGCAACCTGCGTCCTACCGGATTACACCGGCTTGTATGCCAATGTGTTTTTCTGTATGTTTGCCACGTTGTAAGATAAAACATGTAATGAGTTTACAGTAATTCATATATGTGGCGTGTCAACTCCGATACCATTTAACCTCGGCTGTGTTAACCTTAGTTAACTGAGTCTAGGATCACATGAGAGTTCGGTATTCGGATTAAACGACCCGCACCATGGGGCGTTCTAACCACGGCTATGCGTGAGTTGATTATGTGATGTTGTGTAAGTGAATGTAGGGATCTCCCTTGTATGTTTAACTCAGTTCTAATACTGTATGAGTGTAGTTATGATAGACTCCATAGTGGGGTTCTAACTAATATCTAAAAGTAAGTATGTACTAACAGTAGTGAGGAATCCGGTTAGGCCGGTCGCGCGTTGTTTGGGAGAGGGTATCCTTCTTAGCCTTACCCTTCTCTTTGTTATGGTTGTTTCCCTCACGGGTTATGATCTCCCATAGCTCACTCCAAAGCTTAGCTATTCTGACTTATGATCGGTTTAGGGGGAACATGTGTTTGTGTGATGTGTTCGGGCCTCCAAACCCGAACCATCTTAACTTAAGTTACTCGTCCGACTATTAGGACGGTAATGAGTGTTGTTGTTATTGTATAACGAGCTTACCATGAGGGTGACACCATTCTCTAGGCTCACCAGTGATTTAACTATGTTTAGGTCGGTTCCTAAGAGGACCGTTCCCGTTATGTTATGTGACGTTGTTGTAAGTAAACCCTGTTGTGATGTTATCATGTGCACGTGGAAACGTGAAGGGTGTTGTTATGTTTGGTTATGTGAGGAATGTTATATGTTGTAAGATATGAAGTATGTGGATCATGGATATGAATCCCAGTTTGTGAAAAGAGGCGTTTAAGGATAACCCGATTTAAGGGTAAATGTTGCCTATTAAGGAAGTAGCTCCGTTAGAGGAGGAACACTCTAGGGATAATGAATACCATGAGTGATTTATTAAGTAAGGATATATTATCCGTTTGTTGAGCCCGTTGAGGCGAAATGATTATGTGTTGTGTGTTTACAGTTGCATGCATGATTTAAAAATAATCAACCGCATGCTAAGACGACAATTAGTTGTGCGTGGCCCGGTAGCATGTGGGCTGCGGGATTACCATACCAGCAAAGGTGCTGAGCCCCTTGGGGGCCACCCTTTCTCTTCTTTTCCTATTTCAGGTACAAGGTGCTGGAAGCCGTTCGAGAGTAGGACGGGTAGTCATTGTACAAGGGTAATTGTTTATGTTGTATATGTACAGTAGGTGTAGTAAGACCGAAATTGTTATCGGCATTAGTTATAAATACTCGGTATAGTTGGAAGGTGTATGTTGTTGTTGTGTTAATGGAAAGGGATAGTAATGTGTAGTCGCTCGGGAATTTAGCCCATCAGACCGGTACAATGTGTATGTATTAGCCTTGTTAGCCACGTGGGTGGCTAACGGCGTGTAACACCAACGAGTTAAGTAATGCGATGATGTTGTTTTTCCGCTGCAGTTTATTGTAAGTGTGTTAATGTTGGATGGGGTGTTACAGAATTGTTCACATAGAAACCAAGTTTGTACTACCGTTGCAGAAAAGATATGAGAAATAATCCAAAACTATTAAAAATCAAGAGAACCGCACAACAGTTTGGCTGATATGACCTTTAGACTTATCAAGACATTGCTTATGTCACAATATGAAATTTTTCCTTAAACCGTGATAGTTGTAAGAAATGGCAAGACAGAAGTTAAACCATCCTTAAGCATGAATAAAAATCAATGCAACAGTGTAAATAATGCAGAATGCAACTCAAAATTCAACCATAAGTGCGAGCTTTAACTTGACAATGTAGCAGCAGCAATGCTTACATAAGGAGAAGCAACAGGCTTTTTATATATGATATCCTATGTTGATTGTCAGCCATCTCTAAATTGATTCCTAAAAGAGGAAACTGAAGCATATAATTGTCATCCTCATTCTGGTCTTAAGAAACATCCCCTTTTTTTTAAAAAAAAAGTGATGCAAGAGATACTATGCAACAGTTAAAATGTACAACGACAAAAATCAGAATCAAGCTGTTACTCATGCTCATTAGTTGCTGAAACTTAAAACTTGCAGCTTGTTTTGCAGATAAAGTTCCTACAGCTCTATCGGGATTTTGAAACTATTAGAGGCATGTAAAGACAACAATAGCAGCAATATAAAACATTAAAATAAAAGCAAGGGATTTTGTGTGTGTGTGTGTTTTTTTAATGGCCTGTCATGTTTAGGCCTATCAGCCATGTGAACTTTACGGTCGCAAAGGTAAATCACAGAAAAGTAACAGCATCTGTGTAAGCGGCAGCAGTAAAATCATGCAATTAAGGAAAAAAATTTAAACCGAGTGCAGTTTTAATTAGTAGAACGAATCTGATGATGGTAAGAATTTAGTAAAAAAGCACCTTTCTGAATGGAAGTTTCCAAAACAGATGCGGTTTCTCATAAGATTGCCTTGTTATTGACCAACTAAACAATGTATTTAAGTAAGTAACCTCATTCAAGTCACAAGTAATTAAGCCTGATTGAATTTCCAAAATAGCCAGAAAGAAATAAGAAGACATGACGTTCAAAATATAATACTTTAGGTAGCAGCTCAAAAGATTGGACGCAATGGCAGGTATTATGAGTGCAAAGACAGAAGCTAATGGAACGAATAAGCATAGAATAGTATTCATGATTTGTTAGACAATACAAGCTGTAAAACAGCTGGAAGCATTAAAGTAAAATGGTGGGTTAAAACAAATAATGGCAGTTTCCATTATATAACATGAGTCAAGTATAACTGGCGTTTAAAGCGAGGATCATGGCCGGGAGTACTTTTTTTTTAAGACAAACTCTATGATAGCGGTAAAGTCTGAACTAAAACTGCATATCATTTTAGTTTCTAAACAACAGTACGAGGTTTGACCAAAAAGTGATCTTAAACAGAAATAAAACATCTGTGAAGCAGTTCATATAGTGAGTAATGAAATAGTGTAAGTGAACAAAATATGCATTTATTATTCTATGAATTTAAAACAACTAGTAGAAATTTGAAGAGAGGGTGGTGTTTCACATTTTTGGTCATGATCAGAAGTAATTTAGATAAAGCAGGCTGTCAATACAGAGAAGTGATAATCGCAATGGTATCAAAGGTTAAAACCGAAATATACAAAGTAATGACCAAGATCAACAATATTGCCGAGAAAAAGAATCAATTCTTCAACAGTCTAAACATATCTCTCGATTAAGTGGCAATATTTAGAAGCAAAATAATATAAACAGGGAATGAGCATTTGTGTGTAAGTTTTAAATTGGGCAGTATAGCTTTAAAATAATGCATATATGAAATAGTTCTGCTAACAAGGCGGGCAAAACAGAAAATACTAGCTGAAAATTGTAAATTTGAGCACTCACAAGGTACTGTAATCAGATTGTGAATTTATGCCATTTTTGACACCTATATTTCAGTGAAAGTATCCTAACGCGTAAAAGAAGACCATCTATACTATAGGACATCAAGACAGCTTCTAATCAAGTACTAAGCGAAAATACAAAAATTAGCGGTAAAAATCTGTGATTGAATACAATTTTGAGAAGTAACCAAGATGAGTGATAACTATTTTTGACAAGGCGCATCAAAACTGAAACACAACTATTCTAGAGTAATTCATCCAGAGTATTTTAATAATCAATACTTATGGTTTTTCTATTCTGAAACTGAATTTGATCGGAAGCATAATCTGGGATATGCTCAAGAAAATGCTTAAAATAACAACAAATGGATGATCAAAAGCATTGAGATAGTGGCAATGTTTATAGTAAAGCATGAGCAGGAATGTAAGATTTGATACTCAGTACCTCAGTATACGAATCTCGCCACAGGTCCCGACTTGATGTACTACATAATTGAGAGCAATCGCCATAACTACAAAGGTGCGGACACAAGAATAGAATGAAGAGGACGTAGAGCATGTATGTCCTAATGCGAGAGAGAAAAAGGTAAGTTTGAGTGTATTACTGATTCCAGAGTGAACTATTTTTAGTTCGTCTTCAATCTTGTGTACGAGATGCAGCAGTTAGGTGAATTAGCACTGCAGAGCGTGGTCACGAGAAGAGAATGAAGAGAGTGCATAGCATGTATGTCCTAATACCAGAGAGAAGAAGGTAAGTTCAAGGAAATTACCGGTTCCAGACGAGATGCAGCAGTTCAGTGAATTAACACTGCAGAGCGCGGTCACAAGAAGATAATGAAGAGAGCGTAGAGGATGAATGTCCTAATGCAAGGGAGAAGAAGGTAAGTTCGAGGGAATTACCGGTTCTGGAGTGAAATCGGCCCGAATTCAATCTGGTCTACCATATGCAGCAAGAAGAAAATGAAGAGCGCATAGCATGGACGTCTGCTCAATCTCTGCAGAATGAAGAACGGCAAACAATCGAAATAGAAAGGGAAATGTAGGTTCAGAAAATATAATGAGGGTTTTGGATCAAAAAGAAAATATAACGAGGGTTTGGTGTCGGTTTGTAAAAAAACCGAAGCACTAGGTAAAAAAATTGATTTTTTTTAAATAAAAACAAAATTCTGAGGCGTCGGTGGTTTAGAAAACCGACACCTCGTATTAAGCTATTGTGTCACTTCTTAATAAAACCGATGCCCTAGCTAAAATATTCTACCCCGCGAACGCTCCCGCCTCAAAATTCTAATAATAATACAAAAACTTTTAGCCTATTGCTTCACTTCAATATAAAACCGACACTTTAGATTATCTATTGTCACGGCTTCTTAGAAACCGTTGCTATAGGTTCGACACTAAAGCTCTATTTTCTACTAGTGGATACAACCACACAAGAGTACCTGCTCCCCATGCGTACTTCTTTAGCTTCGTATTTTTACCCATGGAAGTGACTAACCAGAACAGTAGAGGACTTATACGTGAATGCCCCTTGTTAGCAAATATGGTAGTAGCGAGAGCATAGTAGAGCCAACCGCACGCCTCCTTCATAGGTACCCTCTGGCCGGTCGAACACCACTCTATAAGTGGACATGTCTGAATAGCACCAGTATGCCATATGAGTTCTATCATCTGGTCAACACTGTTTTAAAAATCTGACAATGTAGCCATCGTCTCCTTAAGCTCACAGTTTGACGGATTCCCCACAAGTGAATGACCAATGATTGGGATCCTCAGTATTTGCCACACATCATGAAGTGTGATCGTCATCTCTCCAAAAGGCATGTGGAAAGAATTGGTGTCCGGCTGCCACCTCTCCACAAAGGCCGAGATCAATGACATGTTGTTGTAACCCCATGTGACATCTAGCAGATGATCCAACCTTGAGTGCATAATCATATTCCTTGCCCTTTTGCAAGGAACCCCACTAAACGGCCAGTTTGTGATTATAGGGTTTCGGGGTTTAAATCCCAAAACACCCCGGTCCTAGACAATTACCACAAATTTTACACACACATGAAGAAATAATTAAATCTACTTGCCAAAGAGAAAGATAGATAGTACATACCTTAGTCATTGACCAAAGGTCAATGGCGACATGCCCCCCGAAGCTGGTGATGACACTAGTCAGTAGTAGACCACCGGGTACTGGCACTTCATTAAGCCTTCAGAAAGTGGGAATAACGTGCTCCATAGCGAGAGCAACTTCCTCATCAGTCGCGCTCTCACGGTCAGGGTCGTCCTCGTCCAGGCCCTCTTCCTCATCCGTCTCCTCAGCCTCCTCCTCATCGATGTCCATGTCAACGGCTGCTGCAACACCCGAAGGGGTCTAGGGGTCATGATAGCTACACCCAACAGAATGTGGCCTTAGATTGGGCCAGCATGAACATCCCAAAACCCTTAACAATGCATAGTCTGGACATTTCCCAAATAGTAGAGCATAGAGAGTAGAGTTCCGAATGATAGAAGATGGTGTTCTGTTAAGAAGAAGCATTGTGGTTCTGAAAGCATATGTCTAGAACTTAAGAGGCGAACCAGAGTGAGCAAGGAGAGTGAGACCTCTGTCCACAACATAACGGTTCCTTACTTTAACAGCACCATTTTGCTGGTGTAAGAGAGGACAACTAAATCTGTGAGAGATTCCATGATTTAGGAGAAGAGTTTTGAGAGGAGTAAACTCTCCTCCTCCATCAGTTTGTATGCACTTAATTTTTGAGGAGAAAAAAATTTCTGCCAAGAGTAAAAACTGATCAAACAGTAAGTAAACATCAGATTTCTGTGTCATAGGAAACAACCAAATATACTTGGAGTAGTCATCCACTATTAGTAAAAAGTAGCGAAATGCATCAACAAAATGTATATAGGCGAGTCCCCACACATCTAAAAACAAGAGATCAAAGATGGTGTGAGACTTATTTGAACTAGGAAAATAAGGAAAGGCATGATGTTTGCCTAAAATATAGGCATTACAAAAAGACAATGGACTGGAGCAAGTGAGAGGCAATTTATTTGTGGAAGTAACACTAGTGGTAGTAGATGGTGAAGGATGCCCTAGCCTTTGATGCCAAATGTCCCAAGAAGCTTTTGAACCTTGTAGCAATATGGTGTGATTAACCACAGGTGCAAGAGGTGAGGGAAAAACATATACTCCATCCCTGTAACACCCCAACCGTTAATCCTATGCTTACCGTCCAATCATCCCTTAATTCCATCAGTACGCAGCGGAAGACTACTACTTACTACGGCGGGTGATACAACGCCGCTAACCGCCCATATGGCTAGCTAGGCTATTCTACTTACAGTGACGGTCTGATGAACATAATATACCGAGCTACTATATTACTTACCAAAATACCACATACCGAATACTTACATCAATGGATCACCGAGTATTTAAGTGTATTCAATTACATCCCAATTCAAACTTCCCAAAAGAATGAGTTTCTACAAGCTACTCATCTATACCCTAATCCAATACTTCCACTATCCAAAAAGGTGTACCCCATGGTACACCGGCTAACAAAACTTACAGCCGTGTACTACTTAGTACACCAATCATAATTCATTGTTTACAATCCAGAAAGAAATCAAAAGAAACTAGCTACATCTCTTCACGGCCTTCATCCTTCTCTTGTACCTGCGTGTAGTAAAAACATCGCCCCAAGGGGCTCAGCAAAAGCTGCGCATGAACTCCGCATATACCGCGTGCTAGCTAGGGCACGCCAACTATTTGACCTCCACTAAACATGCGGTTCATTAATTTCATACATACATGCTTTACATACAACATACATACATGTACAATACATTATACAATTCAAGATAACAATACCGTGGCACACACACATACTTACCTTCACCGTGTTAGCCAAATTACGCATCCGGGTTTATCGGAATGCTTATTACTCTTTTACTCATTACATGTTACTTATTCTTGCTATACTTACTTACTTCCATTTACTTTACTTACTCATTCTTACTTACTTACTCATACTCAAGTTAAGTTGGTATGACCTCCGGCCCGGGGACTACACCGTCCCACCACCGGGATTTACTTGACTCACCAATCCGGGATGCTACCCACTTAAGGGATTTGGGCCGCGGACCAGTTTAAGAGTCAGGAATCGGATCCAACCTCTTGTGTCTCCTCATCCTCACGCGTGGCCGAAACTATATCGGACTTCTACTCATTCCAATTTAATTACCAATTTAAGTTAGATTGGTTAGCTTGTTAGGAATCAGTCAGAAGTCCAATCACAAAACATATTCGGTTACAATACGATACGTCACACATACACACACTCATATTCATCCATACATTTCATGAATTATACAAACTAAGATTTAAAGACAATATACAAAAATATACAACACTACATATTCACAAGTAAACATGGTAACTCCGATTCGTGCATTTATCTTATTTGGTGATCATTTAGCACACAACACATAAATCAGAGTAACCAAGATAGCATACGGGGTATGAGGAATTCATACCGTTCACCATTGTACTTGTACCCCAACGTTCCTCCGGTGTTCACAAATCAAATCCTATTATATACATACAATTGAATGATCAATCCAACTATCATTAACTTAACTTGATTACTCTTGCGTTTACTAATTCATACTTACTAAGTCTTTGAAGTTCTTATACTTACACATTACTTACTTACTCTTCTTTACTTTAGGTTTATTTCCTTACTTAACATTGGTATACTTACATATATGTGCATATGTATATAAGGGTATATATATATATTATTTAATTTAATTTAATTTTTTTTTGTAAGACCCGACCGACCTTACAAGTCCGGTCCCAAGGTCGGTCGAAGTCAGTAAGGGATTACGCTGGAAAATTTCAGGGCCGACCGACCTTGCAAGTCCGGTCCCAAGGTCGGTCCATTCCAGTAAGTTTTGGTTTCGAAATTCTGGAGTCGACCGACCTTGCATGTCCGGTCCCAAGGTCGGTCCATTCCAGTAAGTTTCGTTACAGGCGAATTTTAGCCCGACTGACCTTGCAAGTCCGGTCGCAAGGTCGGTCCATTCCAGTAGCTTACCAGACGGAAAAATTTTGAGTCGACCGACCTTGCAAGTCCGGTCGCAAGGTCGGTCCATTCCAGTAGGTTGCATTACGGAAAATTCTTCTGGCCGACCGACCTTGCATGTCCGGTCCCAAGGTCGGTCCATTCCAGAAGGTTTCCGTCCTTTGTAAATCTGGGCTCGACCGACCTTGCAAGTCCGGTCCCAAGGTCGGTCCGGCCCAGTATTTCAGTTTTTATTTCTGTTTTCAGCCCTCTCATTTAACCATTTCTACCCCATTGTTCCTACACTTAATCCCACCTGTTTTAGCACTAATTAAACCTCCTAATACACCTTAGTTCATTCCTTAACTCCTTACACATTTCTATACTAACTTACACACTCAATTTTCCAAGTTTCATTTCAACACTTACACTAGTTCTTCCTAGTTGTGTTTTGCTACAGATTTTAGTTCTAACTCTCTCCAACAATAGCTCCCTCTTCTAATGTCATTTCTAGAGTTCCTAATACATCACAATACATTAACTATCTCTCTCAAACTACCCTCTAACTATCTCCTTCAAAATCTGTTACAACACATATTATTCACCTAGCTTCTAGTTCACTAAGTGTTCTAATCCTAGGAAAATTTTGCCATAGTCTCCCCTATATTTTTACACTCTCACCACATTGTCTCAAACACAAATATGATCATCTCACCTGTTTATACACAATATCAATATACCCACTCTCATACACAAAAATACCTCACTAAACAACCTTAAATTCCTGCACTCAAACCTTGACTCCCATTTAGGTTTTAACAAGTTTTAAAATGTCTTTTAAGGTTTAAAACACTTGTATTCTCCTACACATTACACTACCATTACACTACCATCTTACTTTACATATTTTCATTATTAAAATCTGTTACATAAGCATTTACAAAGCTATACAAAGATGAGCATAATTACCTTGTTTCTTCTTCTAGTTTTCTTTCTCCTTCTTTCTTCTTCCTTCCTCTCTTTCTCCACCAGTTATAGCACTTCAACAATCTTACACTACAGCCCATATACATACATATTTCAATATACCAAACTAACCCTAACCATTCTTTAAAGTTTAATGTAGGTTTTAGGGTTTAGAATTTCCATTACCTTGCAAGGGTGCAGGTAATGCTTGGAATGGTTCAAGAACAATGTTTCCCACCTTCCAAGAGTGCCAAAATCGGCTGGGTACAAAAGGAGCAAACAAGGGTTTAGCTTCAAATTTCATTTTGCCCTTAAGGCTAGAAAAACAATGGAGTTTTGAGAATATTTTTACGTCAAAAGAACAAGGAGAGAGAGGTGGTTCTAATGGTGGTCTTGAAGCTCCAAATGCTCCATACCCATGGAGATGAAAGTTGCCCTTTTCGAATTTTGAAAAGATAGGAATGCTCTACTTGATGAGAGGAAGACAATGGTGTAATTTTTACAATTTTTGGAGGAGGTTCAAGGGAGTAACAAGAGGAGAGAAGTAGAGTTTTGTGTGGGTTTTCTTATTTCTCCATTGATGTCGCACGGGGGAGGAAGAAGAAAGAAAAGAGAGTGAGGGAGGAGGTGAGTACATGAGTGAGGGAGTTGTGAGGGTAGGAGAGAGAATAAAGTGAGGGTGGGGTTACTTTTATTGTTTTTGTTGTTTTGCAAATAAGAGGAGATGAGTGAGTGTGTGAGAGAGGGGGGGTAGGGGCCGGCTCACTAGCACACACACACACACTCAAACTTTTCTTTTATTTTAAGAGTGGACACATAAGTTTTGGTTATTTATGTTTCTACCCCACAACTTCCCGTTTTTGACAGTTTTTACTAGTTTCTCGTTTTATTGATTTTATTGGTTCTAAAGCTTCACTAATATTTATTAATGATTATTTAGTTGACCTAAATTGTTACGAGTCTATTTGACCCGCTTAAAGTCATGTTTCCCCGGTTGCCTCGAAAAACATGCTTTAAGGTTCGTTAGTGATTTTAATCCGTTTTAAGGATCCGTTTTCTTCGGGATTTGTTCCCTCATGATTATTTACACTTAATTAAGCTTCTAAATTGTTTATTAGCCTAATTAATCACTGTTTCTAATTACGGGGTATTTCAATCTACCCCCCTTAAGAAACTTTGCCCTCAAAGTTGCTCAAGGTTAATAGTTTAGTAAATCTACTCATTAGGCAAACCAATTGCCCTAATGTGTCTTACTACACCTATGAGGTGTTTACATCATTCCACATTGCAAACATACACAATTCACGCACAATACGAATTCACATACGCAATACATCATTTCCCATTCATGCCATCACACAATACACAATACATTACTGCAATTCACAATCCACATACATCACATTCATACACATCCATACACTACTCATTACACATACATACGTACACATACCAAATTCACTTGCACTACATGTGCCATACAAAAGTCTATTACAATAACTACACTCTATGCAATACTTACCCCGAAGCAATGCAAAAGCAAAAGGGCTCTACCCCCCTTAAAAGGGGTACGACCTATACCCGTATTACTAATTGCTAGACTCTCTAGTCTATGAACAACTGTGGGTACTTCGCCTTCATGACATCTTCCAACTCCCATGTTGCTTCTTCGACATCGTGATTAGACCATAGGACCTTCACCATTCGTATAGACTTATGGCGTAGTAAGACACATTAGGGCAATTGGTTTGCCTAATGAGTAGATTTACTAAACTATTAACCTTGTGTCTCTGGTCTTCCTATCAAGGATTCTCACTGGGGTTTCAACATATCTCATGGTCGGCTCAATAGATAAGTGCTCGGGCTCTAGGACATGAGAAGGGTCAGCAATATACTTCTTGAGTTGTGACACATGAAATACATCATGGACACGTCCCAAGTCCTCAGGTAGTGCTAACCTGTATGCTACGGATCCAACTTTTTCGGTGATAGTGTACGACCCTACAAACTTTGGGATTAGCTTGCCCTTCTGACCAAAACGGAAGACACCCTTCATAGGTGAAACGCGCAAGAACACTTGGTCGCCTATGGCGAACTCAAGGTCGCGTCGTCGCACATCCGCATAGGATTTCTATCTATCTTGGGCTGCCTTCATATTGGCTCGAATCTGCTGAACTTCAGCTTGCACTTGTTCAAGGTACTCCGGTCCTATGATGACCGCTTCACTCGACTCATCCCAACACAAGGGTGTACGGCAAGGTCTACCGTATAGGGCTTGGAAAGGCGACATCTTAATCGAAGCATGATAGCTATTATTGTAAGAAAATTCGATAAGATGAACCTTATCTAACCAACTCCCCTGAAAGTCTAAGGCACATGCCCGAAGCATGTCCTCCAGTGTCTGGATGGTCCTTTATGTCTGACCGTCGGTCTGAGGATGGAAGGCGGTACTCAGCTTCAATTCTGTACCCAGCGCTTCCCGTGTAGCTCTCCAGTATCTCGAAAGAAATCTGGTGTCGCGGTCAGATACTATGGTTTTCGGGACTCCGTGATGTTTGATAATCTCCCTGTCGAATAGCTCAGCTAGCTTCACTACCTTCCAGGTGTCCTTCATCGGTATGAATCTAGCAACCTTGGTAAGGCGATCGACTACAACCCAGATCATGTTGAGTCCTCCCCTGGCAGGTGGGAGTCCTACAACAAATCCATGGAGATATCATGAAATTTCCACTCCGGAACTGGCATAGATTGTACCATTCCGCCTGGTCTAAGATGTTCAAATTTAACCTTTTGGCATGTTAAGCATCTCAGTACAAATTCTGTCACATCCGATTTCATTCCAGACCACCAGAAGTACCTCTTCATGCCTTTGTACATCTTGGAGGCTCCTGGATGGACTGACAATGTGGAACTGTGTGACTCTCGCAGGATGCGATCCCTTAGCTCAGCATTGCTTCGGGGGACGCATAACCTGCCATTCAACCGAATCAAACCATCTTCGTGTAGCTTGAAGTCATACTTTTTCTTCTCAAATGTACCATATTTGATCTTTTGTCTGATTTCGGTTAGGTAAGGGTCGCTCAACTGAGCATCTCGCACCTCGTCAACCAAGCTAGAAGAAGCGAGTAGCGAATGGAGCGAGTGTGCTCGACGGCTCAGGGCGTCGGCTACAGCGTTTGCCTTCCCTTCCTTATACTGTAGGTCGATGTCGTAGTCAGAGAGAAACTCCATCCATCTTCTCTGTCTCAAATTCAATTCTTTCTGTGTGAATACATACTGTAAGCTCTTATGGTCGGAGTAGATGGTGATGCTTACCCCATAGAGATAGTGTCGCCATATCTTCAAGGCGAAGACAATGGCTCCTAACTCTAAATCGTGTGTCGGGTAATTCTCCTCATGCTTTTTCAGCTGGCGGGAGGCATAAGCTACAACCTTTCCATGCTGCATGAGCACGCATCCCATTCCCTTGCCTGATGCATCACAATACACCTCAAATCCCTCTATGCCCTCTGGAAGAGTAAGGATGGGCGCTGAGGTCAATGAGTCTTTTAGTTTCTGAAATGCTAACTCGCACTCGTCTGTCCATACAAACGGTGCATCTTTCTTCATCAATGTAGTCATGGGCTTAGCGACTTTCGAGAAGTCCTTTACAAATCTCCGGTAGTAACCGGCTAGACCAAGAAAGCTCCTAATGTCGGTAACAGTCTTGGGTCTAGGCCATGATCGTACAGCTTCTATCTTATACGGGTCAACTGAGATACCTGCACTCGAGATGACATGACCAAGGAATGATACCTGATCTAGCCAGAATTCGCATTTGGAGAACTTCGCATACAGCTGGTTCTCGCGCAGTGTCTCAAGCACTTTCCTCAAATGAGTTTCATGTTCCTCTGCTGATTTTGAGTATACAAGTATGTCGTCGATGAAGACAACCACTGAAGTGTCCAACTGCTCACTGAATAGACGATTCACGAGGTCCATGAATTTAGCTGGTGCATTTGACAAACCGAATGGCATCACTGTGAATTCGTAGTGGCCATATCTGGTACGGAATGCCGTTTTCTCAATGTCTTGCTCTTTGATAGCAATTTGATGATACCCAGAACGGAGGTCAATCTTGGAGAAGACTGATGCTCCTTTCAGCTGATCAAATAGGTCGTCGATGCGTGGCAATGGGTATTTATTCTTGACTGTGACCGCATTCAGCTCGCGGTAGTCAATGCAAAGTCGGAGGCTACCGTCCTTCTTCTTCACAAAGAGGACCGGTGCTCCCCAGGGTGATACGCTCGGGCGTATAAACCCATTGTCGAGTAAGTCACGTAACTGCTCTTTCAATTCAGTCATTTCCGCAGGTGCCATACGGTACGGTGCCCTAGCAATGGGACCGGTACCTGGCAAAAGAGCAATTTCAAATTCCACTGCTCTCGGTGGTGGCATGCCGGGTAGCTCCTTAGGGAATACATCAGGAAATTCGGATACGATGGGTACATCTTCACTGAACTCTGGATCTCTCTCCAGGTCTTGTACCTAACACAGATATACTTCATGGCCCTTTTTGAGCTCCCGATACATGGCCATAGCAGATATGAGTGTGGTCGAAGGCTCTCTCGGTCTCTGGCGGTAAGATACGGTAACCCCAGAAGGACTCTTGAGCAGCAAACGATGCTCGGCGCTGAGGATTCTACCCTTGTGCCGCTCCAACCAATTCATTCCGATGATTAAGTCGAATCCCAATCCATTAAACTCGATAAGGAGATGGGAAACACTTCGTTTTTGATTTCGATGGTGGCTGATTGATAGTATTGGTGCACTTTACTCGCTCGATGGAGTAACCATGAAGTTAGGCAGCTCATCCGCATCTAGCTTCAACCTCTTCACAAAAGATGGCGATATGAAAGTGTGAGAGGCGCCGGAGTCGAATAACACATTGGCATCCATGCCGTTCACTTGGAATGTTCCCGTTAAGATGGTGCCGCTTCTGCCGGCTTGTGCTTCGGTGAGGATACTCAGGTTACCTTCGGTACCGAGTCCACAACCTATTGGATTCACAATTGGATAAGTATTGATGGTGGACACAAGTGGAATTAGATCAACACTGCTCTTATTGATAAACCAACCATCATACATACTGTGTCTCTAATACACGTTACTAATAGATTACATGATACTATGAATTTAATACTTTCTAAAGGTAAGGTTCAGGCGTCCTGGCTTCAGGTGTGTGGCATTGATTATTTCCGGCGGTGCCATATTCAATTTGATCTTGTTGATCCCGTGATACAGCATTCTAGAGTTTCCACCCATGATTAGGACATCTCCTGATCTCAATACCAGTTTCTGTGCGAGGTCCACACGCTTCTGCTTGCTATACATAAAGATGGCGTCATCACCAATCAAGACTCTACGGGCACTCCTCTTTTAAGAGATTCCGCTGTCTCGTCCTTGTCTTGGTGTAACCCAAGTCGTCCTTCTTTCTCATAGAAGTTGACGATACAGAGGTCCGCTTCAAGTGCGGGGATCGGTTCATGTTCACATTGTTGTGCAAGTCCTACTGCTTGTGTGACGAGTGTCTGAAACTCTAGAGGTATTGACGGTGGCGTTGCTCCATCTTGTGTTCGTGTCTCCTGGTATGTCTTGGTATAAGGATTCCAATCCTTTCCCAAGCACATCATCTTCAGTTTCATCTTCGCTCCACCGGGGAATTCGGGTGTATAAAATCCACCTTGACCCGTTCCTAGCTCGTTGCATCGTCGGATGATTGAGATTTGCACTTCGGGTGTCAGGTATCCCCTTAATAAGATCATACCTGGTCGGATGACCTGACACTGTTCATTGGTGTAGTAGTGGTTGGTGATGTCGGTCTCTTCTTGATTCAGGTTTACCGGTATCGGATAACAGATACTAAAGCTTCCTATGGTTATAAATTTCATCTACGGTGAGTACTAGTTTCAACTACTTCTTTTCATGCTTAATACACACTTCATTTTATTCACTCATGCATTCATTCAAACAGTTACTCTACTACTTAGTCATGCTACTTCAAGGATTAAAGGTTCAGATTAATTACCTGGGCCGGACTTAGAACCGGACCCATCACGGTCTATGACATGAAGGACAGGCTGCCTCTACGGTGCACCCCTCTGAGGTCCCCGGGATCCCGGTCCCTGTGGTGCCTGCTGGGTCGGTGCATCGCCAGATGCAACCTCCTTGCCTTCCCTCTGCTTGTAGCTTTGGTAGTTCCCTTTCTGCTTGGCATTCTCTGGGCATCTGTTGGCTGTATGTCCCGGTTTCTGGCAGTTGTAGCATTTGATTTCTCTCCCATAACAGTCCTTGCCGGGATGGTCTTGGTTGCACTTCCTGCACACATAGGTGCGGCCGTCAGAGAAGGTTTTGGTGAAACCTGAGCCAGAACCTGAGGTTTAGAGGGTTAGCACATGTGTGCGTGGATATACTAGTTATGGTACTTGTAAGAATACGATTTAGGAATAGAAGTTTACCCTTAGGTGGGTGTGATCTCAGTGGCTTTGCAGCCACCGGTGCAGATGAACCAAGCTGTAGAAGCTCAACTGGTTTGCCCTGCTCAGCATGGGCACTGCTCTCACTTGGGAAGTTTTTTTGAGTTTGATGAAAGAACTTCCCTTTCTTCTTTTTCTAGCTTTTACCCTGGTTCTGCTCCTCGGCACTTGTGTTCTTATTGTTTGCCTTGCGCTTCAGCGCGGTTTCTTCATCCCGTAGTTGGCAAGTGATCTCAACGCGAGAAGCCGCGTGATAACACTCCTGAAGTTTCAGGTATTAGCCGGGATTCTTATTTAAAATAGGATAAAGAAGAGATTCACGGAATTCAAGGAATTTAAGGAATTGAAATGGTACTAAGGGTTAACCGATTTTTACCTGAAGGGAGGTAAATCTAGTGTAGCCCATACCGTTCCGAAGGCGATGGCTCAGACCGCCATAGAAGCGATCGACCAACACCTGGCCGGTGTACCCAAGGTCGGGTAGAAGACGGAGAATAGAAGTGAAGGTTCTGTAGTACTCATCCACAGACATCTTGTCTGTCATCTTCAAGGCATCCAGCTCTAGCCTTTTCTTAGTCTTTACATGTTCCGGATAGTACTTGGATCGGAGGAGAGATGTGAAAGACTCCCAATCAAAGGTGGGGTCGTTGACGTGCTCATGCTTGATTAGTTTCCACCAATCCATGGCTGCGTCTTTCAAGTAGTAGGCTGCTACCCTAACTCGAACTCCAGCAGGAGCTTCGAGGGTTTCAAAGGCTGTCTCCATCTCGGAGATGTAGGCCTCAAGCTTAGCCGGATCACTCTCGCCCCTAAAGCAAGGAGGGCGGAGTTCCGCTACAGCTTTTACCCAGTTAGCTTCTCTGGGTGGAGGGGGAGGGATTGGCCCCGCTTGAGTTTGCTGGTTTTGCTGGTTCTGTTGCATAGCTTGGATTACTTGTGGTAGCATCTGTGCTACCGTGGCAGCGACGATTTCCGCTATCGTCTGCGTGTCGGGTCCGTCATTGCCCCCTCCTCTAGGGCAACCTGGACCTCTTCCTAACATCTAAACATTTAGCAGTTACATTAGGCTCCGCAGATATGACTCAAAGGTCTTAGAATTTAAACAAGGTATCGTTCCTAAGAACGTCAAGGGTATCCATTGTTAACAACGGTAGTTCCTAGTTAGGTTCCTAAGTATCCGTCTTAAGACGGTTGAAATCCTAACTCGGTAATCCCCTATGCTCGGTAACTAAGGACATCAGAGCGTTACTACGCTTTGATACTACTTTTTGTAACACCCCAACCGTTAATCCTATGCTTACCGTCCAATCATCCCTTAATTCCATTAGTACGCAGCGGAAGACTACTACTTACTACGGCGGGTGATACAACGCCGCTAACCGCCCATACGGCTAGCTAGGCTATTCTACTTACAGTGACGGTCTGATGAACATAATATACCGAGCTACTATATTACTTACCAAAATACCACATACCGAATACTTACATCAATGGATCACCGAGTATTTAAGTGTATTCAATTACATCCCAATTCAAACTTCCCAAAAGAATGAGTTTCTATAAGCTACTCATCTATACCCCAATCCAATACTTCCACTATCCAAAAAGCTGTACCCCATGGTACACCGGCTAACAAAACTTACAGCCGTGTACTACATAGTACACCAATCATAATTCATTGTTTACAATCCAGAAATAAATCAAAAGAAACTAGCTACATCTCTTCACGGCCTTCATCCTTCTCTTGTACCTGCGTGTAGTAAAAACATCGCCCCAAGGGGCTCAGCAAAAGCTGCGCATGAACTCCGCATATACCGCGTACTAGCTAGGGCACGCCGACTATTTGACCTCCACTAAACATGCGGTTCATTAATTTCATACATACATGCTTTACATACAACATACATACATGTACAATACATTATACAATTCAAGATAACAATACCGTGGCACACACACATACTTACCTTCACCGTGTTAGCCAAATTACGCATCCGGGTTAATCGGAATGCTTATTACTCTTTTACTCATTACATGTTACTTATTATTGCTATACTTACTTACTTCCATTTACTTTACTTACTCATTCTTACTTACTTACTCATACTCAAGTTAAGTCGGTATGACCTCCGGCCCGGGGACTACACCGTCCCACCACCGGGATTTACTTGACTCACCAATCCGGGATGCTACCCACTTAAGGGATTTGGGCCGCGGACCAGTTTAAGAGTCAGGAATCGGATCCAACCTCTTGTGTCTCCTCATCCTCACGCGTGGCCGAAACTATATCAGACTTCTACTCATTCCAATTTAATTACCAATTTAAGTTAGATTGGTTAGCTTGTTAGGAATCAGTCAGAAGTCCAATCACAAAACATATTCGGTCACAATACGATACGTCACACATACACACACTCATATTCATCCATACATTTCATGAATTATACAAACTAAGATTTAAAGACAATATACAACACTACATATTCACAAGTAAACATGGTAACTCCGATTCGTGCATTTATCTTATTTGGTGATCAATTAGCACACAACACACAAATCAGAGTAACCAAGATAGCATACGGGGCATGAGGCATTCATACCGTTCACCGTTGTACTTGTACCCCAACGTTCCTCCGGTGTTCACAAATCAAATCCTATTATATACATACAATTGAATGATCAATCCAACTATCATTAACTTAACTTGATTACTCTTGCGTTTACTAATTCATACTTACTAAGTCTTTGAAGTTCTTATACTTACACATTACTTACTTACACTTCTTTACTTTAGGTTTATTTCCTTACTTAACATTGGTATACTTACATATATGTACATATGTATATAAGGGTATACATATATATATTATTTAATTTAATTAATTTTTTTTTGTAAGACCCGACCGACCTTACAAGTCCGGTCCCAAGGTCGGTCGAAGTCAGTAAGGGATTACGCTGGAAAATTTCAGGGCCGACCGACCTTGCAAGTCCGGTCCCAAGGTCGGTCCATTCCAGTAAGTTTTGGTTTCGAAATTCTGGAGTCGACCGACCTTGCATGTCCGGTCCCAAGGGCGATCCATTCCAGTAAGTTTCGTTACAGGCGAATTTTAGCCCGACCGACCTTGCAAGTCCGGTCGCAAGGTCGGTCCATTCCAGTAGCTTACCAGACGGAAACATTTTGAGTCGACCGACCTTGCAAGTCCGGTCGCAAGGTCGGTCCATTCCAGTAGGTTGCATTACGGAAAATTCTTCTGGCCGACCGACCTTGCATGTCCGGTCCCAAGGTCGGTCCATTCCAGAAGGTTTCCGTCCTTTGTAAATCTGGGCTCGACCGACCTTGCAAGTCCGGTCCCAAGATCGGTCCGGCCCAGTATTTCAGTTTTTATTTCTGTTTTCAGCCCTCTCCTTTAACCATTTCTTCCCCATTGTTCCTACACTTAATCCCACATGTTTTAGCACTAATTAAACCTCCTAATACACCTTAGTTCATTCCTTAACTCCTTACACATTTCTATACTAACTTACACACTCAATTTTCCAAGTTTCATTTCAACACTTACACTAGTTCTTCCTAGTTGTGTTTTGCTACAGATTTTAGTTCTAACTCTCTCCAACAATAGCTCCCTCTTCTAATGTCATTTCTTGAGTTCCTAATACATCACAATACATTAACTATCTCTCTCAAACTACCCTCTAACTATCTCCTTCAAAATCTGTTACAACACATATTATTCACCTAGCTTCTAGTTCACTAAGTGTTCTAATCCTAGGCAAATTTTGCCATAGTCTCCCCTATATTTTTACACTCTCACCACATTGTCTCAAACACAAATATGATCATCTCACCTGTTTATACACAATATCAATATACCCACTCTCATACACAAAAATACCTCACTAAACAACCTTAAATTCCTGCACTCAAACCTTGACTCCCATTTAGGTTTTAACAAGTTTTAAAATGTCTTTTAAGGTTTAAAACACTTGTATTCTCCTACACATTACACTACCATTACACTACCATCTTACTTTACATATTTTCATTATTAAAATCTGTTACATAAGCATTTACAAAGCTATACAAAGATGAGCATAATTACCTTGTTTCTTCTTCTAGTTTTCTTTCTCCTTCTTTCTTCTTCCTTCCTCTCTTTCTCCACCAGTTATAGCACTTCAACAATCTTACACTACAGCCCATATACATAAACATTTCAATATACCAAACTAACCCTAACCATTCTTTAAAGTTTAATGTAGGTTTTAGGGTTTAGAATTTCCATTACCTTGCAAGGGTGTAGGTAATGCTTGGAATGGTTCAAGAACAATGTTTCCCACCTTCCAAGAGTGCCAAAATCGGCTGGGTACAAAAGGAGCAAACAAGGGTTTAGCTTCAAATTTCGTTTTGCCCTTAAGGCTAGAAAAACAATGGAGTTTTGAGAATATTTTTACGTCAAAAGAACAAGGAGAGAGAGGTGGTTCTAATGGTGGTCTTGAAGCTCCAAATGCTCCATACCCATGGAGATGAAAGTTGCCCTTTTCGAATTTTGAAAAGATAGGAATGCTCTACTTGGTGAGAGGAAGACAATGGTGTAATTTTTACAATTTTTGGAGGAGGTTCAAGGGAGTAACAAGAGGAGAGAAGTAGAGTTTTGTGTGGGTTTGCTTATTTCTCCATTGATGTCGCATGGGGGAGGAAGAAGAAAGAAAAGAGAGTGAGGGAGGAGGTGAGTACGTGAGTGAGGGAGGTGTGAGGGTAGGAGAGAGAATAAAGTGAGGGTGGGGTTACTTTTATTGTTTTTGTTGTTTTGCAAATAAGAGGAGGTGAGTGAGTGTGTGAGAGAGGGGGGGTAGGGGCCGGCTCACTAGCACACACACACACACACTCAAACTTTTCTTTTATTTTAAGAGTAGACACATAAGTTTTGGTTATTTATGTTTCTACCCCATAACTTCCCGTTTTTGACAGTTTTTACTAGTTTCTCGTTTTATTGATTTTATTGGTTCTAAAGCTTCACTAATATTTATTAATGATTATTTAGTTGACCTAAATTGTTACGAGTCTATTTGACCCGCTTAAAGTCACGTTTCCCCGGTTGCCTCGAAAAACGTGCTTTAAGGTTCGTTAGTGATTTTAATCCGTTTTAAGGATCCGTTTTCTTCGGGATTTGTTCCCTCATGATTATTTACACTTAATTAAGCTTCTAAATTGTTTATTAGCCAAATTAATCACTGTTATGAGTTAGTCGGGTAAGTGGTAACGTATCAATAAGATACTCCATGTATGTATACAAGTAGAGTGCGGAACACGAGAAGTAGTCGACTCCATACTACGGACCATAAGGTAAGTTCAAACCACGTACAGTTGGACACCTCGAATGATCAAAGAACTTAGGGAAGCTTACCGAGCTAAAGGAGAAGAACCCAGTAAGGTAACTATAGGATCAGGTGCTAACTCAAACCAACCAAAGTTGTGAGTCTAAGAGTTGGTTTGACTCAATCAGTCTTTGTGAGTGAGAAACACTCTATGATGTAGAGGCACTTAATCAAATTGATTAAACTAAGGGTGCGGAAGACTTCAAAGTAATTGAAACAAAATGATGCTAGAAAGATAGAAGGACTCTGTGGAACTCAGTAAGATACACAAATAAGCTATTTCATTTCCTGGTCAAATAAAACAACTTACAAATGCCCACTAAGTAGAAGGGATCTACTTAGCGGTTTTTCACTCACTCACCCAATACACTTTCTGATCAGATCAATGGTAAGCGTAGCGAAACTAGGATCTTCCTAGGCAGAGTCTATTTAAATGCACTAACTAATTGGGTACGTATTTTCTCTCTCTGGATTACAATGGTTTCCTCTTTCTCTCTCTCTAAGCTCTGGAATATTTCTCAATAAATGCACACTTGAAACTAGGTATTACATAACCTATTTATACGAGCATTACAACCGGCAGGTCGAGGGAGTTAGTTCCACAAATACCGGATCTAACTTAGTGGGCAACGTCCAACGTCTTTAAGTGGTCTTCTTACTTGGGCCGCGAACTTCGGGTGTGATGGGAGGACTTTATGACCGTTGAGGCGTTGAAGCATTCCCGAGTTAACTCCTTATTATTCGCAACGGCACGGGAGAGTCTGTGAGGTCTCTTTAGTTGCATGGACTCCATTGAAGTGGCTCGCTCTTTGTGTCTGACTAAGGATGATTGACTCTGTCGAGGTGATTGGCTATCTCTGCAACACTCTGATGTCCCAACAGTAACGAACCTAAGGATGTAACGTTAAAGGTGCGAGAAGCACAAAGTATTAAGTATAGACATTGAATATGTCTTAGGAATCTTGAAGGAAACACACGATAACTGGAATTAATACCCAGCGTAAACAATATGGCGAATGCCCAATCCCCACGGCTACGGTAAACATTATACCTCACTATAGATATATCGAACCCGGCCAAGAATGTAAGAAGGTAAAGGAAAAAGTATCAGTGGTCTACCCAAGAACGGGGACGATACAACCTAAAACGGATAGTTCAAAATATACATAACCGCGGATTAAGAAACTGAACATACCCTAAAGTACCAGCCAAATGTATTGGCATTTGCAACACCCCATCTCAATCCAAATGTGGTTTCGCAACTAACAGCATATTATACATGTCACAGCGGAATTCAATACACCCCAGGACCTTGCCACGGTCTGACTGACAGAATATACCGAACAATAGTACATACAAATCTTAACCAATACATATCCTTCTTACAATCCCCTCACAACCTATACATCTTACTAACTCAAATTGCATACGAGTGTACATGCACAACTCAGGCCACACTTAACCGTAACACGTCCACCCCATCTTACTCTCGTGACGGCCGCCTTCTACGTTCACCTGTGTAGTAAAAACAGCCCCCAAAGGGGGTCAGCACGAATGCTGGTACGTCCTCTCATGGCCCCCAAGCTAACGTGGCTACGGACTAATTGTCGATAGCATGGAGGTTGATTAGATGCACAACAAATAGAAAGTGCAATAAACAACAAACCAATTATGAACAATCAAAGTTCAAACACAATGAACGACTTAAATGCGTTCCCTTAATTAGTGAGTCAATTATTTCACTCCTTAAGTTACATTTCCTCTTAATCTTAGTCCATCCTTATCTTACCTCAATCTTAGTCTTATCTTAGTCTTAGAAAACAACCATCCTTTAAAAAGGAATGGATGTAGCTTATCTCAGTCTTATAATACCAACCATCCTTTAAATAGGAATGGTTGCAACTTATCTCAACCTTATCTTAATCTTAGAATACAAACCACTCTTTAAATAGAAATGATTGTATCTTATCACAATGTTTATTTTTCGGGTCAAAAGCGACCCTAGCCAATGAGCTATTAACTCCACTGGTTGAATAAACAACTTATCTTATAATTTAGGATTTAGGTGATCCTACCGCCATCTTAATGCCACCTACCTTGGACTGTATGTCCAATGTAGCTGAGCCGGCAACCGACCATAGCAACAAGTCCGAAGACAAGTCCTTAGCGGAAGTCGGATCTGCTTTAGATACCGACCCCCTTATTCCTTAGCATGCATGACCGGAGTCAGTCCCGGGTTCCCACTCCCCCCTTAAGTTCCGTAGTAGAAGTCCAAGACAATGTTGTTGATTAAACCTCTTTCGGTTATTAACAAACAATATTAGGGAGCGTTCCTTAGTCTCACTCAATTCCTTACTAAACGTTGGTTAGTAAGTTCTCACGGTAGTTGTATTAGTATTCAACATCACACCAACATACATTAAACTAATATCCCGGTTGCATGCTTTCTTGGTGTGAGCACACATAAACAAATAGCACACAAGCCGAGGGACACCTCGTTAGCAAGCAGGTCCAAGAAGGTACCGTCACCGTTGGTCGCTCGGTTGCTTACTCTCTTCCGGAGTCCAAATACTCAAGCCCTAAAACATTCATTCAGTTTTAGGTTGTTAATCACTTAACTTAATTCAACTTATTTAACCCATAATGATTCCCCACCTAACACCTCTTAAGTTTTACAACTTATTCTTACAACCTAAACTTAAACTTTTAAGTTTATACTTAACTTAATCCCTTAGGTCTTTATACCTCTAATCATCAATGCCCTCTTAATGGGTACCATTTATACCTCTAAACTTTCTTAGGGTTTCTTTCTTTTTTTTTACAACTTAAGGGTCGACCGACCCTACCGACCGACCTTACCCAAGGTCGGTCCATTCCAGAACTTATCGTCGTTTGAAAATTTTACCCCGACCGACCTTGCAAGTCCGGTCCCCAAGGTCGGTCCATTCCCGAGAGTTTTCCCCGTTGAAAATTTAAGCCCGACCGACCTTGTCAAGGTCTGTCCCAAGTTTGGTCGGTTCCAGAGACCAATCCCCATACAAAATTTTAGACATGACCGACCTTGTAAGTCCGTCCCCAAGGTCGGTCTGCTCCAGACCTTTGTTTTTAGATTCCCATTTGACTCCAAACTTCTCCACAAGTTCCCCCATGTGTCCTAATACCTTTTAGGTACTTAAACTCACCTTTAAACATCCACTAAAAACTCCTTAGCTACTTTCTCAATTCTTACTAGGAATTCGTAACACTTGTTTACACCTCTTAAGGTCTTTACATCATCTAAAACCATTACCATTCAATCCCCCATCATTAGAAGCCAAAACAATTGTTTTTTCTTTTTCTCTACACTGGACCGCCTCTTTGGGGCGGTCCCCAGGGGCGGTCCCAACCAGAAGCTAATTTCCTGCACGATTTGCCTGGACCTCCCCACAGGGGCGGTCCACGGCAGAACCTATCTTCCAAAGTGCTTTTCTCCTCATTTTGAACTCCAAATTCACCCCAATCTTTTCCCACTCATTCCAAAATCTTTCCACATGTATCCTACATGTTTAAACACCTTAAAACATGTACTAAACCTTCCTCAAAAATCACCGAACTTGACACTCAATTTCTTACAAAATTCTTACACTTAACACTTGATTCCTTACACTTCCCTCTTGTGACTTTGTCAAAGACCTCAACTAATCATTATGTTTCTTCACCACCATCTTAACTACTCTCAAGCATCATTTTGCTCACCCATTTCTTTACTCAAACTTCTCAAAGCCATATATCTAGCACATGCTTACATCCTTATAAGTCATTATACCTTATTGTTTTTCCTTCAAACTTTGTACAAGTTTCCTAGCTTCCTTAACCATGGTTTTGGTGCATAAAACTCACCATTATAACCCCTAGTCCCT
Source organism: Limonium bicolor (assembly GCA_023374045.1). Taxonomy (NCBI): domain Eukaryota; kingdom Viridiplantae; phylum Streptophyta; class Magnoliopsida; order Caryophyllales; family Plumbaginaceae; genus Limonium; species Limonium bicolor. The sequence continues at coordinate 293,327,977 of CM041781.1, read as the reverse complement.
CTTATACATTCCTAGGTCTTCCTAGTACTCAAGGACTCCATAGTTCATCCATTTTCACCAAAACAACCCTTAGTGATTACTAAAACATTCCTTAGTCATAAAATCTCCTTAGAACACCTTAAACACTTAGTTTCCTACTCAAATTTTGCCATAGTTTCTCTAGTATATTATCATGCCCAAATGCATTGTTTTCCTCATTCAACCATCTCACACACATCAAGTCCTTTCTCATCATATTTTCTCATACAAATCAACTCATTCATAATAAACTCAATATAGTGCAATAATCTTAAATTGCATAGCACTAAGGCTCTAAATGACATGGCTCTTAGGCCCTTAAATGACATGGCTCTTAGGCCCTTAAATGACATGAATTTAAATACTGAATTTCCCACATGTAATAGCTTTCAACCTGCAAATACACCCATCAATCTCATAGTAGTTATAATGCTCTTAAAATCCACCTTAGACTTATCTTATTAACTCATTCCCATTGGCTCCTTAGTCACAAGTTCATAAGCTTGTTTAAGTTCTTTTTCTTAGGTTACATAACCCATTACACAATGTATGCTTTAAGCTACATTAGTACTCATCTAAATACCACCCCTTAAAACTTAAACCACCATTAGGTAAGCAATTTACCTTGTTTCTCAAGCTCCTCTTAACTTCCTCCTTAGGGATTTTCTTGAATGAATCTCGGCCAAGGGCTTTAATCCTCTTGCCAATGTTCTAATCCACATTCAAATAATCTAATGAGTACTAAGCATCATGCCTAAACTCATGGAATCCAATCTTAGGTTAAAAATGTGTTTTAAGGTCTTAAAAATAATATTTTACCTTGAAGTCTTAAGGTAGGCTTGGATATGAATCAAGAAGGACCTCCTCTAGCCCTTGGAGAATAGAAAACAAGCTATAACAAGGCATAAAAATGAATCCCCATGAGTATAAATTTTCGGTAATGGAGAAGAATGGTGGAAACCTAGTTTTTCTTACATATTCTTTACCTTAAGAGAATGGAGAAGATGTTGTACCATCCAAGCTTATTTTTCCCCCTTCAATGGATATTTCCCATGGCTCCAAAATGAAGCTTTTCCAATTTTTTAAAGATAGAAAGCTAGAGCTTGAGCTAACTAAGAGATATATGTGTTTAGTTTTTGATTTGGAGCTAAAATGAGCAAGTTATGGACATTTGAAGATGGAGCAAGAATGGAGCTGCTTGGAACGGTTTTATAGGATGAAGAAGGTGAAGAAAACCGTGGGATAAGAAGAGAAATGAAGAAGAGAGGAGAGAGGTAAGCTAAAGTAAAGATTTTTGTCTTTTAAAGTAAATAGTACTATTCTCTCTTTTCTTCTTCTTTTCCTTTAGTTTCTTAGCCATGTGGTGACTCCCCACATCAAAGACCGGCCACCCCCTTATAATCAAGATATTTATGGTCTTGGTTGACCAACTAATTGACTTATGTTGACTAAAACTTAAACTAGTCACTATTTGGCACTATTCACAAATTAGTGCACATATTTGTGAAATATTTTGGTTTCCCATTGATTTAGACTTCCTAATGTGATAGTAATTAGCACACATGTTGATTAAGATGTAATCATGGGCATTTAGCCACTCAAAACTCATTTCTAAGACAATTTCTCAAAAAGGTGCTTTAAGGAGTCTTAAAGCACATTTTGTGTTTAAGCTTGTTTTTGAGCTTGGTTTTCTTTGGTAATTGAGTTAACATATCCATTAGCATGTTAATAAAGTCTTATAATGGTATTTGGGTGCTAATCAAAGTCACTCCAAGCTTAGAGCACATTTTTGCCCAAATTGCCCTTAAGGCATTTTCTTGTGTTTTCCTTGGTTTAAATTGTCTACCAACCTCTCTAAGGCATATTTTAGCCTTACTACATCATATATTGATGTTTACTTAACATACTTAGGTTTGGGGTATTTCAATCTACCCCCCTTAAAAGAACTTTGTCCCCAAAGTTCCCATGCACCTTATCTTATTAGAATACATGTCTTACCTCATTCCATAGATCATATAGATCATACTTATGTATACTTAAACTCATTGGATCATTAGATCCGCCATATGCTTATGCTTAAATATCACACAACATGCTTAAGCATGTATAGCACTCAAAATTCTCTTTGTTTCTTTTGATGATTAAAACAATCACATAATTTTCCAACGTATTCTCCCATGTCACCGGTCCGTAGACAATAGCTCATTCGTCCTGGTCACCATGGGCCAGAATACAAAATAATCTGCTCTCCCCATGTCACCGGTCCGAAGACAAAGGCTCGTGCGTCCTCGACTTCATGGGCGAGACTCAGTAAAAAGGTAATCCTTTTTACGAGGTCATGTGAGGAATAATTCCTCTAATTAAAAATACAATCAACTCCAATTTCATTTTATCCTAATGCCTCTATCCTTAGTGTGATTTAATTGTGACCACTGGTAGGGAGTTTCAGGAATCATCCAACCCTGATGTGATCAGCATCAGTGTAGAACTATCCTTCCACCCCAATTTGTGTTTGGTTTCCCTTGATCCCTAGAAAATCAAGTTCCACCTCCCACGTCATTTTCAAAAATCCAAATAATTCACTCATGCCCAATTTTCTATCTTTTTAGTTCTTCTAATCATAATCAATACATCTCCAAAGTGTGGACTCAGTCCATCAAACATCCCCGATTCATCTCTTAGTAATTACCTCAAGACTTAAATTCCTACTAAGTTTATATCAGTCTCATACCAACTCTTACCATCTTATATTTCATAGCATTACTATTTCCTATCTTATACTCATATCAGCTAATATCTCACAGTGTTATCTTATTTTTGTCTCACACATACTTTTATATCGACTCATATCTCATATATTCCTTAAGTCTCCTTAATCCTCTTCCTTAATTCTCTTAACTTGTACTCACACCGGAGTTAACAAGATAGGTACTTAATATGTATGGTATTCACATCTTCTGTGTGCAATAACCATGATTTATCTCAAAATGTTTATGTAAAACATATTCTCAAATTCTTTTGTGTTATGCACACCGTAGTTTATGTAACATACGCTAAGCGGTTTTCGCTCTACCCCCCTTAAAATGGATTACGCCCACGTAATCAACACCATATCATTCTTGAACATAGGTTCAAGATGTCTAATTCTTACTAAGCATTCTAGCTTCTATGTCATCTATCTCACTTATAATTCGATCAGGAAAAATTTTCGCCGAAATACTATATGTCAAAAAAAATTACTTGTGGTGGCTTTTTTTCAAAAAAATTACGCGGATGTGCCAAAACGGGTCATATAAACCGCATCAGCCTGATCCTGCTTACCGTAAACCGCATCAAGTTAATGCAATTACCGGCTAATTATGTCATAAACCGCACCGGACGAACGCGTCTTTGCCAAAAGATGGACTGGGGCGATGCGGTTTATGACACCCTGGGGCGATCTACAACTCGCGCGTCGGCACGATCCTGGCCGTGCAAATGGTGCGATCTCCGCCGTCCACGTCCCGAGATTCTCTCGATTTCTGGGTGTGTTTCTCCGCATCATCCGCAAATAAACCGCACTGGGGTGGTGCGGTTATTAACACCCTAAAAAACCTGTATATAAACGCATCCTCCTCATGCTACTTCACACACTTTTCACCCAATTTCTCTAAACTCACTCACTTCTCCCTCTACGAAATTGGAAAGGTTCGTTTCTTTTTTTTCAATTTTAATTAGTAATTTTTGTATTTAATAACTTGTTCTAATCTTTAAGTTTTAGCATATTTGTTTTGTGAAATTAATGGACTGATTTTTTGTAATTAATTTTAATGTGTAGGAATCTTCCTAATTACTTCTTCTAATCCCATCCAAAATCTTTGAGGTTAGTATGTTGCTCTCTAATTTTAATTCCTCACTTTTATACTAGATACTTGTAATGTTGGTAGTTTTAGTTGTTTAATTAGTATTTAAATTCGTAATTAATTAATGCATCAGTTTTATTACTTGTTTTTAACTTAAAATGGTGCATAAATTAGTCAAATAATTAAGTATGTATTATCATCTTGTAGGAGAAAATTAATATTGGTAGTTTTAGATGTTTAATTATTATTTTAATTCGTAATTAAATAATGCATTAATTTTATAACTTGTTTTCAACTTAAAATGATGCTTAAATTAGTCAAATAATTAAGTATGTATTATTATGTTATTGTAGAAAATTAATCTTTGTAGTTTTAGATGTTTAATTATTATTTTAATTCGTAATTAATTAATCAATTAATTTTATAACTTGTTATCAATTAAAAATGATGCTTAAATTAGTCAAATAATTAAGTAGGTATTATTATGTTATAGGAGAAGATTAATATTGGTAATTTTAGATGTTTAATTTATTTTAATTTCAAATTAATTTATACATTAATTTTATAACTTGTTTTCAACTTAAAATGATGCTTATAGTCAAATAATTAAGTATGTATTATTATGTTATTGTAGAAAATTAATCTTTGTAGTTTTAGAAGTTTAATTATTATTTTAATTCGTAATTAATTAATCCATTAATTTTATAACTTGTTTTCAACTTAAAATGATGCTTAAATTAGTCAAATAATTAAGTAGGTATTATTATGTTATTGTAGAAAATTAATCTTTGTAGTTTTAGCTGTTTAATTATTATTTTAATTCGTAATTAATTAATCCATTAATTTTATAACTTTTTTTCAACTTAAAATGATGCTTAAATTAGTCAAATATTTAAGTAGGTATTATTATGTTATAGGAGAAGATTAATCTTGGTAGTTTTAGATGTTTAATTATTATTTTAATTCGTAATAAATTTATGCATTAATTTTATAACTTGTTTTCAACTTAAAATGATGCTTAAATTAGTCAAATAATTAAGTATGTATTATTATGTTATTGTAGAAATTTAATCTTTGTAGTTTTAGGTGTTAAATTATTACTTTAATTCGTAATTAATTAATCAATTAACTTTATAACTTGTTTTCAACTTAAAATGATGCTTAAATTAGTCAAATAATTAAGTATGTATTATTATGTTATTGTAGAAAATTAATCTTTGTAGTTTTAGATGTTTAATTATTATTTTAATTCATAATTAATTAATCCATTAATTTTATAACTTTTTTCAACTTAAAATGATGCTTAAATTAGTCAAATATTTAAGTAGGTATTATTCTGTTATAGGAGAAGATTAATCTTGGTAGTTTTAGATGTTTAATTATTATTTTAATTCGTAATAAATTTGCATTAATTTATAACTTGTTTCAACTTAAAATGATGCTTAAATTAGTCAAATAATTAAGTATTATTATTATGTTATTGTAGAAATTTAATCTTTGTAGTTTTAGGTGTTAACTTATTACTTTAATTCGTAATTAATTAATCTTTATTTTATAACTTTTTTCAACTTAAAATGATGCTTAACTTAGTCAAATAATTAAGTATGTATTATTAGTTTTGTAGAAAATTAATCTTGTAGTTTTAGATGTTTTTATTATTTTAATCGTAATTAAATTAATCCATTAATTTTATAACTTGTTTTCAACTTAAAATGATGGTTAATTAGTCAATTTTAAGTAGGCATTATTATGTTATAGGAGAAGATTAATATTGGTAGTTTTAGATGTTTAATTATTATTTTAATTCGTAATAATTTCTGCATTAATTTTATAACTTGTTTTCAACTTAAATGATGCTTAAATTTGTCAAATAATTAAGTAGGTATTATTATGTTCTTGGAAAAGTTGTTTAGAATGTGTAAGTTATTTTTCATTCATTCCAAAAATGTTTAATTTGTAAAAAATATTTGCACATGCAGTTAATTCTGTAACTTATTTTTTAATAAGTGCCTGTGGTTTATTGTCTACTGAATGAAATTTTGCTTGTGCAGATGGCCTTCCAGAGAGAAGTTGCTGGTGTGGGGCCAGATGATGCAAGTCTGTTCACATACCAGAGTACCCATATTTCTTCAGCACTTTTTTCAGATGACCCGGTAAGTAAAGAGCACATGAAACCTCACCGTAATACATTTTATGTTTTTTACTGAAGTTATGATCATCATTTATTTTATTGTCGTGCAATCCAGGTCATGAGAAATAGAAAATATACCGAAAGGAAACTACGTTCCAGGAATGTTGATGTGGACCCTCCACATTTGGCTTGCATAGTTACATCCGAGATGCTGGTTTTATTGGATCATCCTTTTAGAAGTTAAAGCAGATAATTCTAGTTAGTGCATTAGTTAGAGATGGAGGCCTGAAACTCACACCTTCATGCTACCATTTGGTGAGGCAACCATTATTTGGAGGATGTCCATCGTTTGCTTGGGCTGAGGTTGATGGGGATGTGGTGATTGCACCTATGAACCTTCCTATGACTGATTTATGTTTGGAACTACTGGGGAAGAAACCAGAGGAGAGCGCGATTAGGGGTCACAAGATCTCCTTGTCATGGTTGGAAAAGAATTTTGAAGTGCCTAAAAAGTTTTATGATAGCTTCTTCAGAGAGCCAGATGTGGTGCATCAACGGTACGCCGTTGCATTCCTTATGAGGCTAATAGGTGGAGTGTTGATACCTACCCAGGACAGTCGCATGATGGACTGTGGATACCTGGAGTTGTTGAGAGACTTTGACGAAGCAGGTCAATTAAGCTGGGGTTCTACAGTGTTGGCACACACGTACCGTGGTCTGTGCAATGCTACCCAGTTCGACACTCCTTACATCGTTGGGGCGACGAAGTTAATAACATTGTGGGCGTATTCTCGAATTCCCACATTCTTTCCAGAGCGCATTAAGGGGCTTTCTGATGCACAGATATATGGGGAAAGGTAAGGCGTGTTGTCAGCTAGTTACTTATACATTACATTTCTGTACATGCTCAATTTTCTTTAACATGTGCAGGTGGGACAGTCCACATGTGCCCCCGTTTTCTTTACGAGATGCTCGTAACATACTTGATTCGATTCCAGTCCCACCCACAAACGAACAGGTATATTTGTATTTCAATAATAGATAATGTTGTTCTTTATGTCATCACTTGTTAATTAATTTCAAAACTTATTATGACAGTGGGTCTGGCAGCCGTACGATGACACTTCTGTGGACGAGGGTGCCATGGTTGTTCCTTTATTTTGAATAACATCATAGAGGGTCATCAGCCGGACCGGGTTATGAGACAATTCGGCCGTGATCAACCGATACCTGCAGCACCACTAGACTGTGACCGGCTACATAGCCAAAAGCGTACAGGTAGAGTTGAAGCAAATTGGTCTACGATTAATGCGGTATACATAGAGTTGTGGAATGACAGAGAACATAGGCGGATAAACTTGGAAGGATTTCCTCCTGCTGTTCAACTGACTACACGCTCTGAGTACATGATATGGTATCAACAAAATAGCTTACGATGGTATACTCGAGAAGCACGTCGACAGTCCATATTGGTATGCATTTACAAAATATTACTGTTTTCAATAGTATATAATGGTAGTGCAGTACATTTGCTTACATATTTACTTTACGACTTTGTATCTTCTACAACAGGCTGATGGATTAGACCAGCTGCGACATTATGGACATGATGCTGATGTAGGAGCTTATGCCGAATATCTCTCCCAACAATCAGGGACAATGTATCACCAACGGTACAGACATGTCCAGCCTCAAGTTGATCATCATGCACCCCCTGCGTTCAATGTCTACCAACCGCCCTTCTCATTGAATGACAACCCCAGCAGAAGATCTTCACGTCGACGACCAAAGAGTGAGTTGCGTCGACCGCCACATGCAGAACCTGAGATTGAGGCTGCACCCATTATCTTTCAATCTAGCTGGACATATCCTCCTCAACCATCTTATCCGGCTAGCCAGCAACATGACCAGTATGATTACGATCCATGGTATCGTGCCCCTCCAACTGAGCAGTCAAGTATGTGGGGATCATCATTCGGCGGCCAGCAACTAGCTCAGTGGGGTTATCAGACCAGCACACACGATCACTCAGTTGCCCAGACATCCACCCAAGGTTGAGGGGGAGGTGAAGCGGGCACCCTGGATCAATATGGTGTTCAAACAAGTACCCAAGATCAGTGGGATCAACAGGGTGGTTCAAGTCAGTGGGATCTTCAGATTGGTGGTCAGCCAAGTCAGACGAGTCAGTGGGTAGTTCAAAATCCACAAGCTAGATGGGATCAACCACAGTGGAGTTCTTATTCAAGTTCGTACGTTGATCCCACACCACCATCCATCACACCATACGGTGAAGGGTCTTCAAGAGGGGTAGCCGCAAATGTAGCGACTACACAAGCTGAAAGGTCGGCACACATGAGTGCTAGCTTTGTAAATCTTAATGTGTTTGATGATGAAGATGAAGACGAAGCACTTCGGACTTCCATGGACGCATATGTTCAGTCCAACCCGGTTACTCCTCCACCTCAGACTTCCACGTTTGACATGACTTTGAGGGGACCGAACTCAATGAACCCTCCACAGCGTTATACACCGAGTGAGTACGAACAACCAAGGAGAGGAGGTGCAGGTGGAAGAGGACGAAGGGGTAGAAGAGATAGAGGTGGTGCTGCTTGATACTACTATGCATTGTTATTTTTACGTTTGTCTGACACATTTGGAGCTTGTAATGGATATTGGAATTTTTATTGATATGTTATGTAACAAATCTCGCCATGTCTCGTTATGAATCTTGCATGTTACGTAATGGTAGTTATATGTTCATGTGATTCGAAGTACTATTCGTACAAAATTGGGAGGACAACGTGAATCATTTGGTAGTCCAAACTTTAAGCGCAACGTAGCACCGTAGTCCAGTTTTTTAATATGCAGTTTTCGCGTTTGTTAGGGACTTTGACTATTTCTTTGAATGGGTTGCTGCTGTCCGTTGGCCACCGTTTTTTGCCACAATGAAATGTGTACGTACTACAACATTCATACAAAATTTGGAGCACAACGTGAATCATTTGGTAGTCCAAACTGTAGGCGCAAAGTAGCACCGTAGCGCAATTTTTTAATACGCCGTTTTTGCCTTTGTTAGGAACTTTGACAATTTTTTTGAATAGGTTGCTGCTGTCCGTTGGCCACCATTTTTTGCCACAATGAAATGTGTACGCGCTACTATATTCGTACAAAATTGGGAGGACAACGTGAATCATTTGGTAGTCCAAACTTTAAGCGCAACGTAGCACCGTAGTCCAGTTTTTTAATATGCAGTTTTCGCGTTTGTTAGGGACTTTGACTATTTTTTTGAATGGGTTGCTGCTGTCCGTTTGCCACCATTTTTTGCCACAATGAAATGTGTACATACTACTACATTCATACAAAATTTGGAGCACAACGTGAATCATTTGGTAGTCCAAACTGTAGGCGCAAAGTAGCACCGTAGCGTAATTTTTTAATACGCAGTTTTCGCCTTTGTTAGGAACTTTGACTATTTTTTTGAATAGGTTGCTGCTGTCCGTTGGCCACCATTTTTTGCCACAATGAAATGTGTACGTGCTACTATATTCGTACAAAATTGGGAGGACAACGTGAATCATTTGGTAGTCCAAACTTTAAGCGCAACGTAGCACCGTAGTCCAGTTTTTTAATATGCAGTTTTCGCGTTTGTTAGGGACTTTGACTATTTTTTTGAATGGGTTGCTGCTGTCCGTTGCCACCATTTTTTTCCACAATGAAATGTGTAGGTACTACTACATTCATACAAAATTTGGAGCACAACGTGAATCATTTGGTAGTCCAAACTGTAGGCGCAAAGTAGCACCGTAGCGCAATTTTTTAATACGCAGTTTTCGCCTTTGTTAGGAAATTTGACAATTTTTTTGAATAGGTTGCTGCTGTCCGTTGGCCACCATTTTTTTCCACAATGAAATGTGTACGTGCTACTATATTCGTACAAAATTGGGAGGACAACGTGAATCATTTGGTAGTCCAAACTTTAAGCGCAACGTAGCACCGTAGTCCAGTTTTTTAATATGCAGTTTTCGCGTTTGTTAGGGACTTTGACTATTTTTTTGAATGGGTTGCTGCTGTCCGTTGGCCACCATTTTTTTCCACAATGAAATGTGTATGTACTACTACATTCATACAAAATTTGGAGCACAACGTGAATCATTTGGTAGTCCAAACTGTAGGCGCAAAGTAGCACCGTAGCGCAATTTTTTAATACGCAGTTTTCGCCTTTGTTAGGAACTTTGACAATTTTTTTGAATAGGTTGCTGCTGTCCGTTGGCCACCATTTTTTGCCACAATGAAATGTGTACGTACTACTACATTCATACAAAATTTGGAGCACAACGTGAATCATTTGGTAGTCCAAACTGTAGGCGCAAAGTAGCACCGTAGCGCAATTTTTAATACGCAGTTTTCGCCTTTGTTAGGAACTTTGACAATTTTTTTGAATAGGTTGCTGCTGTCCGTTGGCCACCATTTTTTGCCACAATGAAATGTGTACGTACTACTACATTCATACAAAATTTGGAGCACAACGTGAATCATTTGGTAGTCCAAACTGTAGGCGCAAAGTAGCACCGTAGCGCAATTTTTTAATACGCAGTTTTCGCCTTTGTTAGGAACTTTGACAATTTTTTGAATAGGTTGCTGCTGTACGTTGGCCACCATTTTTTGCCACAATGAAATGTGTACGTGCTACTATATTCGTACAAAATTGGGAGGACAACGTGAATCATTTGGTAGTCCAAACTTTGGCCACCATTTTTTGCCACAATGAAATGTGTACGTGCTACTATATTCGTACAAAATTGGGAGGACAACGTGAATCATTTGGTAGTCCAAACTTTAAGCGCAATGTAGCACCGTAGTCCAGTTTTTTAATATGCAGTTTTCACGTTTGTTAGGGACTTTGACTATTTTTTTGAATTGGGTTGCTGCTGTCCGTTGGCCACCATTTTTTACCATAATGAAATGTGTACGTACTACTACATTCATACAAAATTTGGAGCACAACGTGAATCACAATAATAAAACCAAGACGGTCCCCAAATAGCTTAATAATCAACAGTCCAAACTATACGCGCAAACTCGCGCATTTATTGAATGATTAGAACATCCACATACAGTGTTACAATAAATTACATGTTATTCCAACGACATCCGTCATCATGTCATTATTGTGTGAAAATGACACATTATAACCGGTAAAAACATAGATTAAAACAAACACCGTCACAAATAGCGATCACCACATAGCTTAATAATCATCATTCTCGTATGGTTCATATTCGATCATAAGATCAACGAAAGATGCTTCATCTGAACCCCGATAAAGTTTACTAACATGTCACGCACATCACGATCGTCACGGATAAGCATTTTGCACCAGAATGGCATCGGGTGGTGTACATCATCCTCCTGTAGATAATGAGACTGACACGATAATATTGGAAGCCATCGAACAGCGCGTCTTCGATGAACGATTTGAGTTGCTCGAATGACATGGTATTTGGTATATTTGGGAGGTCAAACTCAATCGTTCTTCCTTCAGTCGTGGGTACCATGCAAAAACCATCTGCCGCATAGCTTGGTTCGTAATGCAAAAAAAGCCGTGATGGAAGGGTGTCCATACTCAACAGGATGAGAGGTATGTCCTTTATTCGATGGTATGATGATTGTCCTTGATAGTTGAGGTTATGTAATGAGGAAAATGGGAGAGATGCTTTTATAGCAAGTAGAGTGAGGCACGAGTATAAGATGCTTTATCCAAGGAAATCCAAGAAATCTCATGCCTGCCCGGATCACCGTTGAATTAGCTGCTAAGATATTCTAGCCGTTGGAGTAGCACCGCCTGATACTTCGGTTTTGCAACACCATACTCCAGTCGATGTTGTCCTTGTTAGGGATGTCTGGGGCAGCATGGATGGTCCTTTCATCTCACTTCACAAACAAGTCATCACTTTCGTTATCGAGAATCTAGGGACACGAGACGGGTTATCATTGTGACATTCGCCGTTGAACTAGTCATTTTCGTAGCCGTTTAACTAGCCGTTGAAGTAACAGTTGAGTCCACCTTTTAACTTACCGTTTAAGTAGCCGTTGAATTAACCTTTTAAATAGCCGTTTACGTAGCCGTTGAACTAGCCGTTGAGATAGCCGTTTAACTAGCCGTTTAAGTATCCGTTCAACTATCCTTTTTAGTAACCGTTTCTCTAGCATTATAAAACAGGGTATTGGTTACCACCCCATTCGTTCCACACAACATTATACAAAATCTTTGTAGCCCGATAGTGAATTTATCATATCTTACAACAAACTGTCTTAGGAAAAATGAAAAGGAGTTTCCCTTCAGTTTGCACGTTAACTATGCAGCTACTTTCGGTCGTCATGGTGCGTAGTTTGATCGAAGGATGGGGCACAGACGCATAGAATAAATATGCCGTATCCTAATAATCTTCGTGATCTCATCGACGAGTCATCCGTGCTCTGCAGTCTATCCTAGGCAGAATAAACATAGCAACAATGGTGTATCTGGGTTGGAGGGCGACTACGAGTGGAATTTTATACACGTACGCAATGATGCATCTGTCAACGATGATGGAACTACATGGAGTACAATGACTTCATGGCACATATTCCACTACTAGTTATCTACGATCCTATTGAACCCGACGACGATGATTTCCAGATGCAAGAGTCAATGTACGAGATGCGGCGTAACATAATAGCACAACAACTTGACAGACAGAGGTCAGGGAACAATTAGGTTTCACGTATTGTGTAACAACAATTTGAATCAAATGGAATAATTTTTTTTGTACAACAGTGTGTGGTGATGCGCTGCTCCACGTACAATAGATTAATATTCCCCCTCATCCAATCACTTTACCACTTGTTGAAGCATTAGATGCATATGATGGCAGACAGGATTAATCGGATAAGATTTCCCCTGTCCCCCAATGGATTTAATTTTATTCTCACGTATACGTACTCCCTTACCCTATGCATATAAATACAACAAGCGTTTTACTTTCACTTACACAGATAACTACCCACATTCGTTGTCATTACTATATTGCATAAGTTATCCATATCTCTTACTGAACTTCATCGTCGCATTTCATCAATGGAGATCCCTTGCACAATCTTGCTTGATGTTGAGCCAATCACCAACGATTCAGGTTTGTATTTTGCCAGAACATATTCCACTGAGCATTCGATTTGGATATCGAAATGGATATTACGTTCGACGAGTTTACAATGTTGTAGGACTAGGTTGAAAGAGCGTTACGGTTACAATTGTGTCCTTGAATCGATACTTCATCGATTACTGCTGTGCTCCCAGCCACGCCCTGTATGGGGGCCATTACAAAAAGCATGATGTTGACGTTCAAACGATGATTGAACGGTTCGTTTATAATCAACAATTTTATACTCGATTAGAATTCTATGTGGTGTATGCATTTAGGGAAGTTACCCCACCACCACGCGATAATTTTGCGAGCGTATCCTTGATAGAAGAGTATAATGAAGATTACGGTTCAGATGAGAGCGAACAGGAAGGTTAATATGTTGGTGGATGATGCATATCTCGTCCATTATAAGGCATCAACAGAAGTGATATGTGGATACTCCTATGATATGTGTTATTGTTTAAAAAAGCACGTATGAGAAGATGAATAAGTATTTGTATTTCGTTATGTAATAAAACAGTGATGGATGTCATTGAATCGCTATATGTATTTGGAATATTTCATAAGCATATAAATGGTATATCAAATCAATCTTTAGTCCTTGCTTATTTAACAAATGCAAATGTAAAGATAATTCATTACAACAGAGAAAGTGGTTGCTTAAAAATGCGTTTAAATTGTTCATGGTATCTTATTCCATCATATCATTAAATTTTTAAGCATCTGTACCATATCTAGGAATATAATCCTTATCATATAAGAATATAATCCATATCTAGGAATAGTTAAGCATCTGTACCATATTCTAAAGCATCTGTTATATTTCCTAACCTTCCCCAGTCCAAACCGAAATGGTTTTCATCTATAAATATCTCAATACGGTTCACTTTTCAACACAAACACACAACTGCAGTATTGCCCTACGCTGGAAAAATGTTTATTCCTTGCGAGTTATATCTGCATTACATCCCGTGCGTGGATGATGATGGTTCAACTTTGAACCTACTGAGCACTCAACAACACGCCCACTAACCATATCCTTGCTTCGACTTCAACTATTTCAAGTACCTGGTTGAATGTTGCTTAGATTGTGGTCAACAAAGGTTCACCGCCACACTCATTGTATACCGAAGAATGGTTTCTCCTTACCCAACACCCTCTTGGAGTCAGATGGTTATTGCGAATGAGGAAGACTATCGTATCATGCTCGACAACTACATGAGGAACCACCGATACATGGGTAAGGTTGAACTTCTTGTGGAGTATGAACCCGAGGTTGACGATTAATCGTGACGGATGAATAAAAAAACAAGACGATTGTTCGCATTATGTGTAATTGTGATGAAGGATAGAATAAAAGTAAGCGATTGTTCGCTTTATGTTTATCTTTATAGTATTATGTTGCTCCTGCTAGTCAGGTTGTGCCTTAAGCAAGCACCAAAAAAAAGTATGAATAAAAGGTCCTCACGAAGGCGTGTTGTTTTTATATTATTTTAACGCACATAACATGTGTCTTCTTAAATTTAGGTTCAAACCAGCAGTTCATTCATACAGAAGTTTCAAACAAACACTTCCTATTATTAGGACAAAACAAAAGCATTCATCCATAACGTAGACTTTTATGCTCAAAGAGCTAGCACGTATTGAAAAAAACTAAGTTACTTGCTGAACAAACAAGAAGATTAATTTCCAACTAGTTGTAACCACGGTTCGGGCAGTTTCTCCTGGTGTGCCCCGGTTGTAGACAATGACGGCAGCGTCTGCGTTCTGTAGTTGTGTCATCGTTTTCATCCATTTCATTCCGAATTCGTGAATACCTTGGTCGCCCCCGTATAGTTCGTATCGCATCTGGATGTGGAACTACTTTTGCATCTGTATACGGTGGCCAGTTGGTCGTTGCCAAGTGGACGAAAAGGTTGACCACCATAAGCTTCAATCATTGTCTCAAGCCTATAAACACGATGCACGTAATTGTCCCACAGTAACCCTGTTCTGCAACATACAGCCATGACATGAGAACATGGGTATTTGAATGCTTGCCACTCACCACATTCACAAGTCATGTCGCTGAAATCGACTTTGTAATTTCCCTTGTTTCTTCTCAAAGCCACAGATCCAAAATCCTCAACCTCGTATACTTGCTGTACTTCATCAAAAACCCTAACATTGTGACTGTTTGATAGTCTTCGATTTTCCTCAATCTTGGTTGTGGCGTCTGTGTACAATGACGCTCCAGCGATGCGTTGACCGTTGTATGTAGCAAGATTATCATTGAAATATGTGACGAGCTTGTGCAGTGTGCTATTGACAATAGCACTAATAGGCAGTAGACGAACACTTTTCAGTACACCGTTGATGCACTCGACCAAATTTGTAGTCATGTGGCCCCATCTCCTGCCGTCGTCATATGCTCTTGACCACTTATCAAATGGAAGATCATGGAAGAATCGTTCAATACCAGGGACCTGAGATAAAGATGATTGTACCTTCTTTGAACGTGATGCCTCCTAAACTCATAAGCTAAAACAACAAGATATATCATTAATAAGAGATGTTATGGACAAGTTTGATAATGAAGCATCACAATGTATACAAGTTCATACCTGTGTTAATAAGATACTTCTTCATTTTTTTGTTGTGAAACCTTGTCTGGAAGTTCGATGCAACGTGTCGTGCGGATGAGTAGTAGTGATGAGCCATGGGGGGTTTCCAATATGGATCTGATTCGACGATGCTTATGATAGCTGGGGCACGATCCGTAATTATTGACACGTCCGCTCTTTGACCTATCACATGGAGTCGCACCTTGTCGAGAAAGAATTTCCAACTAGCTAAGTCTTCAGACTCAACAATAGCGAACGCAATAGGTATGACTTTGTTGTTACCATCTTGCGCCGCCGCTATCAGAAGCTTGCCTTTGAACTTACCGTATAAATGTGTACCATCTATCTGCAACATGGGTTTGAAGTGTCTGAATGCAGAAATGCACGGACCGAACGCCCAGAAACACCGTTGGAATTGTTTCACTTGGGTTGTTTGTGTGTCATCCTCGAAAGACCTGACTGTCTTTAGAGCAACAACGGAACCTGGTATGAAATGTTTGATGGCCATGAATAACCTTGGTAGCTGATTATAAGACTCAACCCAATCTCCATAGATTTTTCCGGTCGCTTCACATCTTGCCAACCATGCTTTTCTGTATGAAATTGTTCTGTTGTACTGTCCACGAATCTGCTCAATGACATCTAGAACACTCATACCTGGGTTACGACTAATATGGGGAAGAAGAGCTTCAGCAATGAAATGGTAGTTCATCTGCCGATGATCTTGTCCATCATCTGCAGGAGCACAACTATGGGTAGTGAGTCTCGTAATTTTCCATTCGCTCTCACCATTCAACAACGCGCCCCTTAAGTAAAATGGACATTCGTCATGTTTAACACATTGGACAACGTATGCTTTCCTTGAGTTTTGACAACACTGATATCCATATTTTTGCGAATGTGATACTCCTTGACAGCGGTTACTAGACTGTCTTTATCGTCGAACTCTTGGCCTACAACGAACTCTTCTACAGGATTCCAGTTTGGGACACCGCGACGATCCACATCTGATTGCATTGCGTTGATGGCATCCCATTCCACGTGATGATAAAATGAAGCATCTGGCATATGCTGACTAGTTTCGCCATCTACTTCTGGTCCGTGAAGAAATTCTTCTGGAATGAGTTCAACTTCATCATCTGATGTAACATCTTCATCATCTGCAGGCTCATACTCGCCGTCGTCATCGTCATCATCACCATCAATTTCTATATGAATGTCCTGCACTGAGAGATGTCCAAACAGCTTAAGTTACAAAGCATTTCCTGAAACATCTTCATCAGTTTCTAGTACAAGTGCTGTAAACTTAAAAGGCTCCCTGCTGAACACTGCCGATATGTCATCCTCGAAACAGAAAATCCAAACTTCAATTGACGGATGGCCCTGTGACAGAATACTTTAACATTTGGATGGTGAAATCGTCAGCTACACGAAGATAAAAGGTTTTGGTGTCTTCATTGCCTTGGAAGTAGAGACTTCCTTGTTCCATGGATATAGTTCGGCATTAACAAAAAATGGTACAAGGGAATGCCATTCTTTCAAGCAAAATTAAAGCCAGACGAGTAACGTAGTTTATATCTGCACAAACAAACAATATTTAAAATTTAAGCAAGAAAAATATAAACGATAAACTAAATGCAAAAAAAATATATTGAATTGTAAGAGCAAGTCTGAACATTTTTAGCTAACACCCAATTTACAAGATGTAAATATAATAATAAATTTAACAAAACAAATGTAGTAAACTTACAAAATATTAATTACGAATTTAATTAATATATCAACAACTAAAATATTTGAAAAATATGTTTAAACCATTACGAACAAATCTACATATATTGTACCTACCTTATACACCTATTTTGGTAAACAAGTTGTTATAAATTATTAACAATAATAAATGATGAATTACACCATTTTAAGTTAAAAACAAGTTATGAAGTAATGTATTAATTAATTATGAAATAAAACACTAATTAAACGACTAAAGCTACCATAATTAATTTTTTTCCTATAACATAAAAAAACGTACTTAATTATTTGACTAAATTATACACCATTTTAAGTTAAGAACAAGTTATGATATTTATGCATTAATTAATTATGAATTACATTACTAATTAAACAACTAAAACTATCAAGATTAATTTTTTCCTATAACATAATAATACCTACTTAATTATGTGACTAATTTATGCACAATTTTAAGTTGAAAACAATTTATAAAATTAATGCATTAATTAATTACAAATTAAAATACTAATTAAACAACTAAAAATACCAAGATTAATTTTCTCCAATAACATAATAATACCTACTTAATTATTTTACTAATTTATGGACCATTTTAAGTTAAAAACAAGTTATAAAATTAATGCATTAATTAATTACGAATTTAAATCCTTATTAAGCAAATAAAACTTACAAAAAAGTAATGTAAACCATTAATAAGATGTCTACATATTATTTTAACTTACATCAAATTTAAAGAATAATAAGTTATACGGTAATGACGTAGTTAATTATGAATTTAATCATAAGTAATTAGATAACTACTTAAATATATATATATATCAAAACCTAATAAACAAAGACATTTACTATACAAATAAATGAAAAATAAAAATTAAAAATAACCATACTAACCTCATAAGCTTCGGAGCATTTGTCATTGTTGAAGGGGATTTTTTTTGGTGTTTGTGATTGATGGAATGAGCTTGGCTGAGTTTGGTTTTTATAGGGATTTTCGGCAGTCATAAACCGCACTGGGGCGATGCGGTTTATATGCAAGATTGTGGATAATCTTATCCGACAAAATCGCGGAAATCGCGGAGTACGAACGGCTCATATTCATTCCGTGTTTGCAAATAAATCGCATCGCCCCAGTCCATCTTTTGGCAAAGACGCGTTCGTCCGGTGCGGTTTATGACATAATTAGCCGGTAAATGCATTAACTTGATGCGGTTTACGGTAAGCAGGATCAGGCTGATGCGGTTTATATGACCCGTTTTGGCACATCTGCGTAATTTTTTTGAAAAAAAGCCACCGCAAGTAATTTTTTTTGACATATAGTATTTCAGCGAAAATTTTCCTTCGATCAGAGGGTCATAACTATGGTAATGGCTTAGTCTCTGCATCGAGGATTCTCATGGTACTTATACCATTTCTTAACTTAGTTTGGTCTAATCTCAAAGGTAGTGGTCTGCTAGCTTCAGCTGCGTGACTCTGATAATCTTAGGCTTAACTGCCTTTCTAATCGTTCATAGTATTGTATATCGTTCTGCCTCCTAACAGTTTAGGAATATTGGTCTCTCAGTGGACACGTGTTATCTTTTTATATACACGGCCTTAATGAGTTGTAACTTGTCTATCCATTCTCCTTGAAGATCTTATGTTCGTACTCTTAGTGTTTTCTCGAATGTCTAAATTGTTCTCTCCAACTGACCTTTGGTCTGAGGATGACCCTTAATTTGAAACTACTGTTTAGTGCTTATTGCGCTTTATAGTCTTATCCTTAACACTTTAAGACATGTCCAATGTCTATGCTTAACAGTCCGTGCTCTTCGCACTTCATAGTCCTTAATTATTTGTTCTCTGATTCCTTTGTGTTGTTGGTTCATCTGAATTCTTCTCTTCGACTGTTTGCGGTAGTAGTTGCTCTTGTCTGATCTTGCGTCGTTGTCCGTGGTACGGAGTCGACTACTTCCCGTGTTCCTTACACCACTCGTCTACATGCATGGGGTACCTTACTGGTACATTACTACTTACCCAACTAACTCATAAATGAGCGTGTTAGGCCTGCAAGCCCCTATGAGGTGCAGTCGTCCCACGTCTCGTTTTAGTAAACTCATAGTGTTCGTCACACGTTTAGCTATTGCTAATTATGAAGTATTCTGTTGTCGATCTCCTCTTCATCGTTCCATGATAACATTTATTGTTCTTCTTGAACTTAATCAAGGGAAATTTATTTACTGTGTTCTTAAGTATGGTATGCTCTAATTCTTTCTGTTTCCCGTACTGATTCGGTCTCTTAGTAACTGAGGTCTCTTTCCATAGAGCCTCTTATCTTCTTTCTCATTTTTGTTCTACTAGGAATGCACTTCCAGTTCCTTAAGGAATGGGTAGTGTGCTTCCTGTGAAATCTTACCTAACCAGGTCCAGACTACTGACATCAATGCACAGTTCGTCTACCATCTTATTTTCTTACTTATATCGGACTTAGCTTATAAATTTAATTGCCTCAGTGTCAATATTTGACGGCTTATACATAACGGTCGCTTTACCGCGCACCATGACTTAATCCCCTTATATAAATATTGTACTCACGACCACTACTACCGTGGTAGCTAGCCTTTACCATGTTGCCCATTGATGGTGCAACTACTTACTCATTTACTCTAACATCTTATCTTATATTCAATCCCTTCTTGGTGTAAACACACTGGGAGTTCTCTAATTTCGGTGTTTGGCGGTTGTCATACCGTGCTGTAAAATGGTTATATCCTAATACGAAGGTGTTCTGCTTCAATCTCAGGTTCATAAGTAGGCTAATTTTTTTTTCTCACATTCTTTCATCCTTTATGATGTTATCTACCATGTAATTTTACCGGTTACTGAAGAAGTCATCCGTTTACTCACAAGCTCTTCTGAGCGTTGGTCACTTGACGTGCCATTCTGTGCACTCACCATGTTTATCTCTGTGATTACTGATTCTTAAATCTGGGTGTTGGATATGAGGTTTGTCTCTGCAGCCTTTCTTATTACTCAAGTGTATCTGGTATGTTCTAAGGTAATTTCAAGGTTTACAGTTTCCATTCTCTAACAAACGTATTATTTCTCTAATAAGTGAAAGCCCTTTTAAGGGGTTTATTCCCACTCTTGGCCTCACAACAAGGAGAGGTATCCGCACCCTAAAAGGCATGGGTCGTTCTCCGCCCCTGCCAATGTACTATCTCATTATTCTCATTGGTGCCTTTTCCTGGCAATATTTTCCACATTATAAGTTATAGGTTTGGTAACCGTTCATATCTATGAATTGTAGTTCCTTCGTGGCTTAAATAAGCTCTCTTACAACTTACTGCGCCTCGGGCTCTGATGTGGTTAACATCCTTGGCTCGTAGGCTCTTAGCTTAATGCCTCAGTCCATTACTTGTACTCTTATTCATCTGTAGGTCATCCTTATAGGTTTTTGTTTCTTTGAACATTATCCACCGTTAGGTTACATAATGAATGTAGTATCGGGTTTCATGGTAAGTTGCTGCATCATGCTTCCTGCTATGGAAGTTTATTCAGGTGATCAGAGGTTACTTAGTGTCCTCGAAAATACTGTCATTTTACTAGACTTATGTCTTTTAGCAATCAAGGTTAGGTTCGCATTAGGCGTTTGCCTTACGGTGTCCAAGTTGGATATCATCCTGTCATCTTATACTTCCATCTCAACGCTTCGTTCAACTTCCGTTGACTACGCCACCCGTTGATGATCAATCATACTTGGGTGTTAATGAGTTAGACGAACAGTATTAACTGTCATTCATCAGTTTGTCAGGCTCGACCATGCCCGCCCTGTGGGGGTAGTCCTCTGAGCTTTTCTTTTCCAGGGTTGTACGTCTTTAATCCTTAGTAGGTTATAGCTTATGTTCATTTCTTTTATCCTTGTTTTCTGGGCTTTCCAACTTCTTCATTGAAGAATGCTTATTACTGGTATTCTCAGTGATCAATCTGGGAGTCTTATCCCATTCTTGTTGAATGTTTTTATGTCGGCGGTCTCCATTGTATTCCGTAATGCATTCCTTGTACGTTATCACTTACGTAGTGTTTTGCTCGCATTACTAAGCGATCTCTTATGTTTTCCTCTCGGGGTTTAGGTTTGATGTTCTTACCACACTGTCGGTTGTTGTTGTAGTATAATGTACCGTTGCTAATATTTATATCGTTTAGTATTCTGTCCAAGTTCTGCTCCCTGCTGACTGGTGTATCCACTCTTCTCATCATGGTCAAGTCAGGCCCTTCCAAGGTCTCATTCTCCCGTTCTTATAGATTTACAATCCGGTATTAGTGTGTACTACAATTATAGAGTTCAGTTATCTCGCCATGATGGCTTTCCGTGTAGCTTAACCGTGGTAGCACTTTCTATGGCAAGTGCGCCATGCAAGATGAGCTTCCGGTACCGTGTGCGTTGGTAGTGGTACTTCCACCTAGTTTCTATATCTTTGGTAGTCCTCGGGACTCCTTCGACGTTCTCTTATTTAGGATAACTAGCCATCCGGTAGTTTCCTGGTTGTTTTGACAGTACTGTCATTTGTCAGGGTGTTCCTCTTTTTGAGGGAACCCCTCGTTACTTACTTATGTCTTAATCCTCGCTCCCGTCTTCATGTATTTTGTCATGATTACTAAATAATGGTTCTCCCTTTGGCACTACATCGTAGTCCTATTCCGGTATACAGTAGTACACGTTCTTATTGTCGCCTGCGCTATGTCGGTCAGGTTTGTAACCTTTCCCATTGTATGGGATTTGATGTTCCCGTTTCTAACTGGTCTTTCCAGTAATCTTAACCCTCGAGATTTATATTATCCCACTGCTATGCTCATTCACCACTGTCCGGTACACATGTCACTTATCTTTTCTTAACCATTGCACTTATAGTGCTTTTCTTACCATTGGTATGGCGGGTTATTTCGACTGCGTAGCATGTCGACCCATGTTGCCGGTAATTACTGTTCTCTTATTGGTAGAATTTCGTTGGCAGTGCCTGTTTCACTTTTGCGCTCCAATTAAAACGTTCAAGTTCTCATAAACTGTTGTTCAACAAGATGTTTCTCGTATTGCTTACTGTTAGCTAACTGCCATATCGGGTTTTTCCCGAGTAAGAGAAGGCTTTCTTCTCTCTGGCGTTTGTTCCATGTATTCAAGGTTAGGGATGTGGAGGGCGGGTCTAGGTACTGTGGATATCCGGTAAACACCGGGAAGTCCAGACTAACGCACCTCTCACTCTATCACTCACCCTTAACCCATAACTCAAACTCAACCTCAGTATTCTCCTAAGTTCGGTAATTCTTGTCTTCAGAGCGTAACTACGCTCTGATACCACTTTTTGTAACACCCCATCTCAATCCAAATGTGGTTTCGCAACTTAACAGCATATATATACATGTCACAGCGGAATTCAATACACCCCAGGACCTTGCCACGGTCTGACTGGCAGAATATACCGAACAATAGTACATACAAATCTTAACCAATACATATCCTTCTTACAATCCCCTCACAACCTATACATCTTACTAACTCAAATTGCCATACGAGTGTACATGCACAACTCGTAGGCCACACTTAACCCGTAACACGTCCACCCCATCTTACTCTCGTGACGGCCGCCTTCTGACGTTCACCTGTGTAGTAAAAACAGCCCCCAAAGGGGGTCAGCACGAATGCTGGTACGATCCTCTCATGGCCCCCAAGCTAACGTGGCTACGACGACTAATTGTCGATAGCATGGAGGTTGATTAGATGCACAACATAATAGAAAGTGCAATAAACAACAAACCAATTATGAACAATCAAAGTTCAAACATAATGAACGACTTAAATGCGTTCCCTTAATTAGTGAGTCAATTATTTCACTCCTTAAGTTACATTTCCTCTTAATCTTAGTCCATCCTTATCTTACCTCAATCTTAGTTTTAGAAAACAACCATCCTTTAAAAAGGAATGGATGTAGCTTATCTCAGTCTTATAATACCAACCATCCTTTAAATAGGAATGGTTGCAACTTATCTCATCCTTATCTCAATCTTAGAATACAAACCACTCTTTAAATAGAAATGATTGTATCTTATCACAATGTTTATTTTTGTCAGGTCAAAAGCGACCCTAGCCAATGAGCTATTAACTCCACTGGTTGAATAAACAACTTATCTTATAATTTAGGATTTAGGTGATCCTACCGCACCATCTTAATGCCACCTACCTTGGACTGTATGTCCAATGTAGCTGAGCCGGCAACCGACCCTAGGCAACAAGTCCGAAGACAAGTCCTTAAGCGGAAGTCGGATCTGCTTTAGATACCGACCCCCTTATTCCTTAGCATGCATGACCGGAGTCAGTCCCGGGTTCCTCACTCCCCCCTTAAGTTCCAGTTAGTAGAAGTCTCAAGACAATGTTTGTTGATTAAACCTCTTTCGGTTATTAACAAACTAATATTAGGGAGCGTTCCTTAGTCTCACTCAATTCCTTACTAAACGTTGGTTAGTAAGTTCTCACGGTAAGTGGTGTTAGTATTCAAACATCACACAACAATACATTAAACATAATATCCTGGTTGCATGCTTTATCTTGTTTAGTGAGCACACATAAACAAATAGCACACAAGCCGAGGGACACCTCGTTAGCAAGCAGGTCACAAGAAGAACTGTACCGTTCACCGTTGGTCGCTCGGTTGCTTACTCTCTTCCGGAGTCCAAATACTCAAGCCCTAAAACATTCATTCAGTTTTAGGTTGTTAATCACTTAACTTAATTCAACTTATTTAACTTACTTAACCCATAATGATTCCCCACCTAACACCTCTTAAGTTTTACAACTTATTCTTACAACCTAAACTTAAACTTTTAAGTTTATACTTAACTTAATCCCTTAGGTCTTTATACCTCTAATCATCAATGCCCTCTTAATGGGGTACCATTTATACCTCTAAACTTTCTTAGGGTTTCTTTCTTTTTTTTTTACAACTTAAGGGTCGACCGACCCTACCGACCGACCTTACCCAAGGTCGGTCCATTCCAGAACTTATCGCCGTTTGAAAATTTTACCCCGGCCGACCTTGCAAGTCCGGTCCCCAAGGTCGGTCCATTCCCGAGAGTTTTCCCCGTTGAAAATTTAAGCCCGACCGACCTTGTCAAGGTCGGTCCCAAGTTCGGTCGGTTCCAGAGACCAATCCCCGTACAAAATTTTAGACATGACCGACCTTGTAAGTCCGGTCCCCAAGGTCGGTCTGCTCCAGACCTTTGTTTTTAGATTCCCATTTGACTCCAAACTTCTCCACAAGTTCCCCCATGTGTCCTAATACCTTTTAGGCACTTAAACTCACCTTTAAACATCCACTAAAAACTCCTTAGCTACTTTCTCAATTCTTACTAGGAATTCGTAACACTTGTTTACACCTCTTAAGGCCTTTACATCATCTAAAACCATTACCATTCAATCCCCCATCATTAGAAGCCAAAACAAATTTTTTTCTTTTTCTTTGCACTGGACCGCCCCTCTGGGGCGGTCCCCAGGGTGGTCCCAACTAGAAGGTAATTTCCTGCACGATTTGCCTGGACCTCCCACAGGGGCGGTCCCTAGGGGCGGTCCACAGCAGAACCTATCTTCCAAAGTGCTTTTCTCCTCATTTTGAACTCCAAATTCACCCCAATCATTTCCCACTCATTCTACAATCTTTCCACATGTATCCTACATGTTTAAACACCTTAAAGCATGTACTAAACCTTCCTCAAAAATCACCGAACTTGACACTCAATTTCTTACAAAATTCTTACACTTAACACTTGATTCCTTACACTTCCCTCTTGTGACTTTGTCTAAGACCTCAACTAATCATTATGTTTCTTCACCACCATCTTAACTACTCCTCAAGCATCATTTTGCACACCCATTTGCTTTACTCAAACTTCTCAAAGCCATATATATCTAGCACATGCTTACATCCTTATAAGTCATTATACCTTATTTTTTTCCTTCAAACTTTGTACAAGTTTCCTAGCTTCCTTAACCATGGTTGTGGTGCATAAAACTCACCATTATAACCCCTAGTCCCTCTTATACATTCCTAGGTCTTCCTAGTACTCAAGGACTCCATAGTTCATCCATTTTCGCCAAAACAACCCTTAGTGATTACTAGAACATTCCTTAGTCATAAAATCTCCTTAGAACACCTTAAACACTTAGTTTCCTACTCAAATTTCACTTCATAGTTTCTCTAGTATATTATCATGCCAAATGCATTGTTTTCCTCATTCAACCATCTCACACACATCAAGTCCTTTCTCATCATATTTTCTCACACAAATCAACTCATTCGTAATAAACTCAATATAGTGCAATAATCTAAATTAAATTGCATAGCACTAAGGCTCTTAAATGACATGGCTCTTAGGCCCTTAAATGACATGGCTCTTAGGCCCTTAAATGACATGAATTTAAACACTGAATTTCCCACATGTAATAGCTTTCAACCTGCAAATACACCCATCAATCTCATAGTAGTTATAATGCTCTTAAAATCCACCTTAGACTTATCTTATTAACTCATTCCCATTGGCTCCTTAGTCACAAGTTCATAAGCTTGTTTAAGTTCTTTTTCTTAGGTTACATAACCCATTACACAATGTATGCTTTAAGCTACATTAGTACTCATCTAAATACCACCCCTTAAAACTTAAACCACCATTAGGTAAGCAATTTACCTTGTTTCTCAAGCTCCTCTTAACTTCCTCCTTAGGGATTTTCTTGAATGAATCGCGGCCAAGGGCTTTAATCCTCCTTGCTAATGTTCTAATCCACATTCAAATAATCTAATGAGTACTAAGCATCATGCCTAAACTCATGGAATCCAATCTTAGGTTAAAAATGTGTTTTAAGGTCTTAAAATGAATATTTTACCTTGAAGTCTTAAGGTAGGCTTGGATATGAATAAGAAGGACCTCCTCTATCCCTTGGAGAATAGAAAACAAGCTAGAACAAGGCATAAAAATGAAGCCCCATGAGTATAAATTTTTGGTAATGGAGAAGAATGGTGGAAACCTAGTTTTTCTTACATATTCTTTACCTTAAGAGAATGGAGAAGCTATTGCACCCTCCAAGCTTATTTTTCCCCTTCAATGGAGATTTCCCATGGCTCCAAAATGAAGCTTTTCCAATTTTGTAAAGATAGAAAGCTAGAGCTTGAGCTAACTAAGAGATATATGTGTTTAGTTTTTGATTTGGAGCTAAAATGAGCAAGTTATGGACATTTGAAGATGGAGCAAGAATGGAGCTGCTTGGAACGGTTTGAGAGGATGAAGAAGGTGAAGAAAACCGTGGGATAAGAAGAGAAATGAAGAAGAGAGGAGAGAGGTAAGCTAAAGTAAAGATTTTTGTCTTTTAAAGCAAATAGTACTATTCTCTCTTTTCTTCTTTCTTTTTCTTTAGTGCTTAGTCATGTGGTGACTCCCCACATCAAAGACCGGCCACCCCCTTATAATCAAGATATTTATGGTCTTGGTTGACCAACTAATTGACTTATGTTGACTAAAACTTAAACTAGTCACTATTTGGCACTATTCACAAATTAGTGCACATATTTGTGAAATGTTTTGGTTTCCCATTGATTTAGACTTCATAATGTGATAGTAATTAGCACACATGTTGATTAAGATGTAATCATGGGAATTTAGCCACTCAAAACTCATTTCTAAGACAATTTCTCAAAAAGGTGCTTTAAGGAGTCTTAAAGCACATTTTGTGTTTAAGCTTGTTTTTGAGCTTGGTTTTCTTTGGTAATTGATTTAAATATCCATTAGCATGTTAATAAAGTCTTATAATGGTATTTGGGTGCTAATCAAAGTCACTCCAAGCTTAGAGCACATTTTTGCCCAAATTGCCCTTAAGGCATTTTCTTGTGTTTTCCTTTGTTTTAAATTGTCTACCAACCTCTCTAAGGCATATTTTAGCCTTACTACATCATATATGATGTTTACTTAACATACTTAGGTTTGGGGTATTTTAGCATTACATAGCAACACCCAGGAGCAATCCGTGAAGGGTGCCTGAGTCAACAGTAGTTGAACGAGATATCGTGTGAGAACATTAGTTAAGTGACACTCGGGTAGTGTATTAGAGAACATCCTCGGTAGAACCCGAAGGTCCACTTAACAAGGAACCCTAAATTGCCAAAGAGCAAAATTAATGTCGAGATACTAAAAATAAAGCCTTCCATATACGGAAGTGTGGTGAGACAACCATATCAAAGAGCCCAGAAATACCTCCAAACCATTTAATGGCATACGGAGAAGAAGAAACCTGTATAAACAGCCCGCATAGAGCATGACGAGGCAATGTGGCTTGTAAGCCGGTAAACCAACTACCATTCGTAGATTTAAACGTTGCAAAACCTATGCATAAAGGCATAAGAGGAATCGTGGAGAACGAACCTCTACCTTACAGTGGAGATACCCCTCATTATTGTGGGGCCTAGGGAGCGGCAATTGCGTGAATCCCCCAGAGAAAGGCTACCACCTAAGTATGTAGTGTGAAACCGCTAAAGCGGTGTAATGAAACTTGAGCATGTGTTTATTGCCAAGGAGTAATTGGAACAGGAATAGTATTTTAGAAAGGTTTTGATAGCAATGGTCGGAACCGAGAGAGTAATCGGATGAGTAGTAAACACAGTACGTGTGCGATACAAATTGCAGAGTAAGTAGTGCGCAAACGCGCAGAGAGACTAAAAGAGTAGTGTATTTTGTTGAGCCAAGTGAATGGCAAGCCATAGTGTGAATGGCGCGAACACCTGAGCAGAAGCTAAAGTAGTAGCGGATGCCATGAAAATGAGTAAGAACATGGTACGCAGCAAGCGGCCATTGTAAGAGTATAACTAGATAATGTTATGGAGTAGATGAATAAGGATGGTAGACAGATCGGACAACAAGGAAACAATGTTCATTCCTATTGCGATCACATAAGAGATTTACTGCCAAGGGTTTACACCTCTGCACTATGTAGGACTAAGTGTTTTGGTATTGCGCTTGTGCAGTAATGTTCTAGTGGGATAGCTAGGAAGATGAGATATGTCAATCGTGGTAAATCTTTCCTTTCGCCAACGAACCTGGCACAAGCCTGTTGAAAAAAATCTAGACAAATGAATGTGGGCCCATAACCCACAGGCCTTAGGACCGGTGCATGGTAAATGCAGGGTGGTATGAATGAAGAAATTCTTGTACAGAAACAAGTAAACAACATAATTCAGAAGCCATTATTAAACGAGGAAGCACTACATACTAAGTAGTAGCTTGACCTCAACCGACAATAAGTCGGAACGAGTAAGTGAATAATCACAAAGGTATACGATGCTATACGAAATATTTCCAGAGAACTGGAGAGAAAATCTACAACTCATCGAATTCGCATACGGTAAGAGGTACCACACGACGATTGAGAAACCTTTATTCCCAAGACAAAAAGGGATAAAAAGGAAGTGGATAACACATTGAGAATATAAAAGGGCGAATTAAGCTCTAGTTATCAGGTCGTGCAGCAGAAGCTAGTGGGCCGTAATTCAAAGGTTAAGTATACCTGGAAAATGTAAGTAATTGGCTAATCATAAATGCCTTGAAGCCTTAGAGGCTAGAACCGAAGCCGGTTATGAGTTAATTAACCGCATCGAAGCTAAAACACTTCATGATGCCCGAATTAGTGAACCAATGTTCAGTGATAACATATGGTCGATTACGCGGGCGTAACCCCTTTTAAGGGGGGTAGGGCAAGAAACCGCTTAGAGTGTGTTTTACGTATAGGTGCGTAAACTACTATGCGCATAACACAAAAGAAATGGTTTTAATGATTGGAACTCATGTTACATAAACATGTATACCCATTCATTGTGTAATTTTGGTTATTGCGCATGAGAGATGCAAGTAACGAGTATGTAATATTTATGAAAAGGGGAGTAGAGAAACTCCTAGGGAGTGAGAATCCCTATAGTATATGTCTATTGAGATTAGACATGAGTTGTGATTGTGAGATGAGAATCGGTACGAAACCGATGTGTAACCTAGTAGGAAGTGAGTTTCCCTAGGTGATTTTAATTGAGAATGATTGATGGAGTGAGTTCCATCCTTTGGAGTTGTATGTTGTATGTTTTAAATTGAGTAACAATTTGAGAAAATGAACCCATGAGTTGCTTAGGTAAAGTAAGCAAAGTAAATTGAGAATAATGGATGACCTAAGTTCTAGGAAGTAGAGATAAATTAAAATGGATTGTTTTATGAATATGACTAGAAAGAGTAAAAGATAGAAAACAAAAATGTTTGACTATCTGATTGTTTGAAAATGATGTGGGAGGTGGAATTTGATCTGCTAGCGATCAAGGGAAACCGAACACAAATTGAGGTGGAAGGATAGTTCAACACTGATGCTGATCACATCAGGGTTGGATGATTCTTGAAGCTCCCTATAAGTGGTCACAAGTAATCACGCTAAGAAAAAAGTTACAGCTACCATAAACCGGATTTGGAGTTGTGAGATGTTTTAAAAAGAATTTTCAAACAGAATTTGAAAAAGGATTTTCCTTCGAGCATGAAGGCGAAAAGTAGTTTTGAAACCATTGCACCGTACGTGCGGCGGTCCTAAGTGACCTGTTGGGGCGGTGGCAGTGTGTGATTTTTCCAAAGGCAGCGGGACGGGGAGAGTACCCTGAGAATGTCCTGTGTTGAGTGAGTCAACCAGAGTGCCTGAGGATATGTATATGTGTAACATTTTGATTAGAACCGAAGGGACCATGGGCCAGAGAGAGTAAGTGCTCATTTGTCATGAAACGACCGTGATCCAGAAAGCGTAAGTGTTCAACGTGACCGGTACCTGAGGGATCAGTAGTGTATTACTCAATATGGATTCGAGGACTGTAGTGCCTTCTTGTCTTGGGACCGATTCCATAGAGAGAATACAAAAAGTATTTTTGATTGCTATACATGCTGTGATATGTGTGTGGTATGTGTAGTGTGTATGGAGACAGACCTGTGAGTCTGTAGGGTCGTATAGAGATTACGACCTTGGCATAGAGTATCTATGTGTGTAACGATATTAGATTCACCAACTTTGAGGGCAAAGTTCTTTAAGGGCGGTAGATTTTAATACCCCGGACTTAAAAATGGTGATTTAATTATTCTAATATGATTATTAAGGCCTAATGGTGCCTAGAGAGTGTTAGTGGTAAAGAGAATAAAACCAAAGAAAAGAGAAAAATGAGTAAACGCGAAAAACTGCTAAAACGCGCATTAAATGAGTATAGAGGTATGTGACCTCGGTTAGGGTCCGAGATGGATTCCTAAGGCTTAAATATGCCTAATTAGTATGTGGGATGATTCCCGAAGAAACGGATCCAAATAATGGATTAAAACGCTAATGGAGTTTTTAAAGCACGTTTTTTCGAGAGAACCCGAAAACGTGACTTTGAGTGGCCAAATAGACCCGTAAAAATTATGTTTGACTATATAACTATAATAAGTATTAATGGAAGCTTAATAACCATTAAAAATTAAAGAAACGAGAAAAATCCGAAAAACGGGCCCGGTTAGTGAATAGTGTCAAACCGGGTAAAATAACGAGCGTTTTCTGTAAAAGACGGAAAACGCTCCAGTTAAGTAGTATGTGGGGGCCGGTTTTAATGGGTTAATCAGCCTCTCACTCACCCTCTCACCTATATAGGAAAGAAGAAAGAAAAGTCAAAAAAGCAAAAAGGTATTAAAGTACCTTTCTTTTTCTCTTTCCTCTCATTTCCCTCCTCTCTCTCCTCCCTTCTTCCTTTCTTCCAATGTGAGCACTCCCCACCTCCCTCATTCTGGTTATTTGAGCTGCTCCAACAACATCAATGGCAGCCTCCCTTTCTCTCCATGCTCAAGCCATGTTAGAGCTCCAAATGAAAAACTGAACACATATTCTTCTTCCCTCTTCAAGCTCTACACTTCCCTCTTTTCGAAATCTCAAATGAAGGAGTTTGACCTCCATGGGTTTTGGGCATTTGAAGAGTAAACTACACCATTTGGAGCTTGGAGTCTTCTCTTTCAAACAAGGTAAAAGTTTCAAGAGAAAAGCTCATTTTCTCCATTCTCTAGTGTTGGCCGATTTTGCCCTTCTTAATACCTTGTTTCTTCCTTGTTGAGCATCTATTCAAACCTCCAATGGTTGATTGGAGCTCCTCCTTTGATTCTTGGCAAAATCAATTCTAGGGTTCCAAAGGTAATGTCCAAATTTTATGCCTTAAGCCATCTTCTTGAGTTCATGAATGATTTTCTCAAACTAGGAGAAACTAATTAGTACTCATTGTGTCCATTGGTACGTTGGTCTAGAGAATTGGGCAAGAGAATTGCCTTGACCGATTTTGGTGTGAAGAGAAGTGAAAGAGGAGAAAGGAAAAAGGAAAAGGAAAGGCTTGTGAAGATAAGGTAAATAAATCTACCTTGGAGCCTAACTTAATGCTTTTGAAATTTGGGATGGGAAGTAATTAAATGAACCCTATAATTGTGTTAAATATGCACTTGGTGATAGTTGGGAGTATATTGAGTTAATGCTTGATTTGGGAGCTATGTACTTGATGAATTATGCACTATGATGCTTAATGAGATTTTGCTTGAGTAATGAGGAAATGTTGTGTGTGCTGATAGAACCCTTGTGGTTTTGATAGTTTTAGGTTGAATTAAATGAGGTTGTGAGCTTTGGGCAATGTTAGAAAAGTAGTCGGACTATGGCGAAATTCCGGTAGAAATCTAAGTGATTTTAGTGATGTTTTGAGTGAAGTATAACCTAGGGTTAGCTAGGTATGAATGGAGATTGATATGGGTTAGCAAACCACTTTGGGAATGCTTGTTCAAGGATAGGAGATTGTGCATAAATCTGTAGCAAAGAGGAGTGGTTTAAGTGCCTTGGGAGTTTTAGAAAACAATGAGGATTTAAGGTTTTAAGATTTAGGCATGAACCTTGGTGTGAGTAGTGCATTGTCTTGGAGGATTTGGAATGGTCAAATGGAGTGAGAAAAAAATGCAACTTGCCAAGGATAAAAATCTGTGGCACAAATGTGCAAAGTGTAACAGAGAGAATGGAATTTGTAGAATTTGAGCAAGTATTTGCGTAAGAAATAAATCTATGTTTTGAAAATGTTTAGAGCATGTTTTAAGGTGTTTAAACATATAGAAAACATGAGGAATGATTAGAGGTGAATTAGGGGTTGAAAATTGGGAAAAAAAACTAAATTTTGATAGTTTCAGGGGCGGTCCGGGTTTGCAAATCAGTACACAAACCCGGACCATAGCAAAAATGCACCAGAAAGCCATCCCCGGGGGTGGTCCGGGTTTGTAGACCAGTACACAAACCCAGACCACATGAAAATGTAGGCAGAAACTGAAAACCGTGTCTGGTCCAGGTTTGTAACCCCGGACACAAACCCGGACCAGTGTAAAAAGTTGCCAGAATGTGTTTTTAAGTGTCCAAATGATGGGGAAGTGAATGGTAATGGTTTTAGATGATGTTTAGGACTTGTTTGGTGACCTAAGAAGGTCTTTTAAGTGTAAACAAGTTTGAGAAGTGAATGAGAAAGTTGTGAGTTTAAGAACACCTGAACAAACTAAGGAACAACGGGATAACGGGGTTAAGTACGGGAGTATTAGTTTTACATACCGTAACACCTTAATCTTAACAAAAACATTTGAATGTTATTAGTGGAAAAAGTGTAAACCGAGGAACGAGAGGTCACACGATAAAGCTAACCCCGGTGAAAGGTATAATTTTCTCATGCCCCGTATGCTAACCATGTTACGTTGATTTGTGTGTTTGTGTGCCGGCTTAATCAAGACTAAAGCATGAAAATGATCCACTGCTTGATTATGTATGTCTTGTTGTATATTGTATGAGCTAACATACTTGAATGCCGGTGAGGTCTAACTTAGTGTATAGACCGACTCATAGATGAGTGACGATTGGCTAGAGACTCGTAGATTGGGTCGTATCATAAAATACGAAAACGTGCAAACACACACACTATATCGATTTAAGAATAACGATATTGTAAACTTATGAACCCACTAGCATGTGAGGGAGTCGTAGGGGTTTGTAAACACCCGATAATGGTTAGAAGACCAAATTAAAACAAACCACGAGATAAATAAATGTGGGAAGGTACACGAACCTCCATCTCGAGGATTGTAGATAGTTCAAAGATGTGAACTTGTAAGAAAAGTAAATGTAACACCCTGGATTTTACCTCAAAAGATAGCTTATAAGAATACAAATCTTACGGCGCAAACGGGATCGAAAACGGACTTCAAACGAGTCCTAAAAGTTCAAAGTAGAGTTGATCCGAACTTGTGTCCGGACATAGATGTTCGGACACAAGTCGAGAGTTAGAAAACTGGAAAGCGACAAGGTCCGAACTTGTGTCCGGACTTCGAAGTTCGGACACAAGTCGAGTTTCAAAACTTCGGAAAATCCCTTACGTGGTCCGAACATTGGTCCGGACTTGCAAGTTCGGATACAGGTCGAGACTTGGAAGCTGGACCCGTCCTCGCATGCTGTCCGAACTTGATGCTCGGACAGATGTTCGGACACAGCCAAACGATGAAAACCTTTGAAATCTTTCGGGGCCTGTCCGAACATTGATGTCCGGACGGACGTTCGGACAGGTCCTTAAGTGCAGTTCCCAAAAAACATATGTAAATCATAACAACAATATGAGAAACACTTAAATGGATAAAGTCATTAATAAGTACCTCAGTACAAACTCAAACTTCATAAAGCCGATTCATAAACTGCCAATCTATTAGTAAATACTCAAATAAACATAACCTAAAACAACAGCGGATTTCAAAACATCCAGGGCATTACCGCCACACCCAATCCCCATGGATGCTCAGGCTAATGAACTAAACAAACATCAAGAACAAAGGTTAACTCAATTTATGCGGAAACCAAAAGAAACATTCAGTGTGTAAACCTTGGAAAACAACACCACATCTCTTAACATTGTAATTCAAAATATCGCCTTAAGAATTCATAGTTCCTAAACTATGTGATTCGCCGTCCCGATCCCCACACTTAGTCATCCATACCTGCGATCATAAAACATAGGCAAAAACACATAAAGGATCGCACAAATCAGAAAAACTGAGTAAAGACTATCTCAATCTGTAAAATACGTTTTAGAACTCATTTGCCATTTAACAATCAGAGAGGAATAATTTGGTGAACATCAGACAAACTTCTAGATTCCAAAACATCGTTTAGAATCACAGTAGGGAGCTTTCAGCAGGAGATCACCACGATACCAAACACGGGGTCACCTATGGGACCCCAAATAACAGGACAGTCACCTATGGGACCGTCAAACAACCACCTCACCCTAAGTCCTTAAGTGTGCACACCCCCTATGAGATAGCAGTAACATAGAGTAGATCAGAGGGCTTAACTGCAACAATGTGTGCAGCGCAAATAATAATAACCATGGGGAGCACCTATGGGCTCCCAATCAATAGATACAAACCCATGAAAGACTCCCAAAATCCAGAACCAAAATCCATAGCACAATCCATTTCCTCAATTCCAAAACGTGGGAACAATCCCCAATTTCCAAAACACAACCGAGAACCCATTAAAGCACAGCGAACCTTTTCCAATTGTTTTACAAAACATCAGTCAAACAATCATTAAGCATAGAATTTACCTGGATCAACCAAAACCCTCAAGAGCCCAACTGCTCCAGACTATCGATAGCGTTCGTCGATGTAATCGGCGTCTAGGAATTCAAAACCAACAATCAGGAATCACTGAACAACGCGTAAAATAATTACACAACCTAGTTAGAACACATTACCCCACAATTCACTAACTGGCACCAGAGAATTAATTAGACCTCGACGGAACTAGTGTGGAATCACCAAGAGTTGAAGAAGAGAGCGTGAGATTTGTGTAGAGTGCAAGTGCAGGAACGGTGTATTGAGGATGAAGAAGAATGAGAGAAACTGATGTTTTAAATAGAACTATAATTGTAAAGCAAGGAATAATATTATTAATTCAGTAATTAAAAAGTCCATGTTTTAGGAGAGAAGATATTAAATATCAAAAGGGAATTTACCATTGCAAATATTTAAAAGGTATAGAACTTATAATTAAATTAATGAATCAACAATTTGAAATAGAAGAATGTGGTTAACCGTTGTAACAAGATAAGGATGAGAGATAAAATATCTAGGAAGTTAATTAATAAACATTCACTTGGAAGGAAGTAATTTAGAAATAAATAGATATATATTGCAAAAGGTTTCAAAGTTCAACAGAAGGGAAAACAATCACGTTAAAAGGATCAATCAAAATGCTAGAAATGTATTTGTTAAGAGAAGAATGAGGAGAGTTAATACATATTATATTAGTATTCAATTAGGATTTGAACTCTTGAAATCAAATTACTACCAGGAGAAAGCCAAATTGAATTTGAACCCTAAGTATTTAAAATTAATAAGTTTGGAAGGAAAATTCTAGAATGGTGCTTTAAAGCTCCAATAACAAAATGAGGTTAGAAGGATAACGTAGTATTTAAATAGTATAATATCCAAAATGTATCTAAGTCCAATAAGGCCAATAATACAAATCAAAAAATTGTAAACACTTTAAAGAGAAGGATTAATTTAGGAATAGATGTCGTTTAATTCTCTGGGCCACCCTAATACTAACCTCAGTTGCATTAATCAAACTATATGCTATCTCATTCCTAACTAGCAATTCCCGAGTATTTCATCTCATCCCCCTTAAAAAAAGCTTCGCCCTCGAAGCTAAAACTTATCCATACGGTGAAAAACTGCTAAACGAAGTACTGACTTGAGTGGTTCACTTGTCGAAGAGCTGTAGGTACTTCTTCCTCATCTCCTCCTCTACCTCCCACGTAGCCTCTTCGGTTCCATGATTAGACCATAAGACTTTGACCATACGGATGGACTTTGATCGTGTCTCCCTAGTCTTAGTGTCCATTACTCTAATGGGATACTCCTCATAGGATAAATTCTGCTCTAGCTCAGGACCTCTGGTTGCAGTACATGCAAAGGGTCGGGAATGTACCTCTTCAACTGGGACACATGGAACACGTTGTGAACTTTCTCTAGCTCACTCGGGAGTGCAAGGCGGTACGCCACCTCTCCAATCCTCTCTAAGATCTCGTAGGGTCCAACGAATTTGGGGCTGAGCTTCCTCTTCTTCCCGAACCTGGTTATCCCTCTCACAGGAGATACCTTTAGGAAGACTCGATCTCCCACCTCAAACTCTATCGGTCTGCGCTTGAGGTCGGCATAGGACTTCTGCCGGTCCTGAGCTGCCTTCATTCGACTCTGGATCACCCGAACTTGCTCCATAGTCTCCTCAATCAACTGAGGTCCCAAAACAACAGTCTCACTAATGTCGCTCCAGCATAACGGTGTCCTGCACTTCCTCCTATACAGGGCCTCGTAGGGAGCCATCTTGATGCTGGTATGGTAACTGTTGTTGTAAGAAAATTCCACCAAGTGCAGCATATCTGCCCATGAACCCTGGAAGTCCATCGCACATGCTCGAAGCATGTCCTCCAAGGTCTGGATGGTCCTCTCATTCTGGCCATCGGTAGCTGGATGAAATGCAGAGCTCAACTTCAGCTTGGTGCCCATCGCCTTCTGAAATTGCTGCCAGAAATGGGCTAAGAACCTCGAGTCTCTGTCTGATATAATGGTCTTAGGTACCCCCGTGGTATCTCACCACGTTCTTGATGTAAGCATCCACCAATTGACTCATGGACCACGTCTTCTTCATAGGTATGAATCGTACAGACTTAGTGAGTCGGTCCACTATCACCCAAATCTGATCGACTCCTCCTCTCGCCAGTGGTAAACCCATCACGAAGTCCATGGAGATGGAGTCCCACTTCCACTTTGGGACCTCCAGCGGCTGCAGTAAACCTCTCATCCTCTTGTGTTCGAATTTGACCTTCTGACAGGTAAGGCACTTCGACACAAACTCTGCCACTTCCCGCTTCATCTTAGGCCACCAGCACATCTTCTTCAAGTCCTTATACAATTTATCACCACCAGGGTGAACCGAATAGGGAGTATTATGGGCCTCCCTCATCAAGCTCTCCTTTACATCCGCACACTCCTGGGGCACACACCATCTGCCTCTGAATCTCAAGCTGCCATCATTGTGGATCTCAAAGCCCTCTGCTTAACCTTCCTTCATCTTTTCCCGGATCCGCTCTAACTTTACATCTCCAGTCTGTTCTTTGAGTATCTCTCCATAGATGTCGGAAAAGACACTCATGTGGTACAACCTCACTTCCTGCTCTACGCCTCCAGACTCCATCACCTCCAGGTTCAGTTTCTAAAAGTCACAAACTAGTTCGTCTAGAAGAACCCACATCGAATTCACAGAATGGCTCTTCTTCCTGCTCAGCGCATCAGCCACCAAATTGGACTTCCCTTCATGATACAAAATCTCCAAGTCATAATCCTTGATTAATTTCAGCCATCTCCTCTGCCTCATATTAAGTTCCTTCTGAGTGAAGATGTACTTGAGGCTCTTGTGGTCGGTGTAGATCTTGCAGGAGACACCGTAGAGGTAGTGCCTCCAGATCTTAAGGGCGAAGACTACCGCTGCAAGCTCTAAGTCGTGCATCGGGTATCGGGTCTCATACTCCTTCAATTGTCTCGATGCGTAGGCTATGAATTTCCCGTGCTACATCAGGACACACCCCAGACCATACTTAGAAGCGTCGCTGAAAACCTCGAATCCGTTTGTCCCTGAGGGCAAGGTTAACACTGGGGTTGTGGTCAACCTATCCTTCAACATCTGGAACGCCTTCTCACAATCATCGTCCCACTGAAACTTGGTTACCTTCTTCATGGGCTTGTGAGGGGTCTAGCTATCTTTGAGAAATCCCTCACAAATCTCCTATAGTATCCTACTAAACCTAGGAAGCTATGAATCTCTGTCAGATTGCTCGGTCTTGGCCATTCTTTCACCGCTTGGATCTTGGCCGGATCCACTGAGATTCCCTTCTTGGTAACAATGTGGCCCAGGATTGCCACACGGTCCAACCAAAAGTCGCATTTGGACAGCTTGGCGTAAAGCTGCTGCTCTCTCAGGATTTGCAGGACTGATCTCAGGTGCTCCTCGTGCTCTTCCTCATCCTTGGAGTAGATGAGGATATCATCAATAAATACCACCACAAACCGGTCTAAATAGGGATTAAAGATCCAGTTCATGAGGTCCATGAAGACTGCCGGTGCGTTCGTCAATCCAAAGGGCATCACCAGGAACTCGAAGTGCCCATATCTGGTCTTGAAAGCAGTCTTCGGGATGTCCTTCTCTGCAACACGTAGCTGGTGGTATCCCGACCTCAGGTCTATCTTGGAGAAGACTCCTGCACCCTAAAGCTGGTCGAAAAGGTCACCGATTCTGGGCGAGGGATACCGGTTTTTTCATAGTGATCTGATTCAACTCCCGGTAGTCTATGCACAGCCTCATGCTCCCATCCTTCTTCTTTACGAACAAGACAGGAGCTCCCCAAGGCGATACACTCGGGCGGATGTATCCCTTCTCCAAGAGGTCCTCCAACTGAACCTTCAGTTCCTTCACCTCTGATGGCGCCATACGATATGGGGCCTTGGAAATAGGCGCTGCTCCTGGCACGAGGTCGACACTGAACTCCACCTCCCTATCTGGCGGCATACCAGGAATCTCATCTGGAAAGACGTCAGAGAATTCATTCACCACTCGAATCTCTTCTAATGGGCTTGGCTCTCGGCTCAGGTCTTGGACATGGCAAAGGTATGCCTGTTGTCCCTTCCTCACTTGGGAGAGGATCGACATGGCTGAGACTATCTTTACTCCTGGTTTCTTCTCCACGCTACTGTAGGAGACTCTTTGGCCCGATGGTCCTCTCAGGATGATCTTGTGCTCTCCACAATTGATCTTCCCCTTATACTTGCTTAGCCAGTCCATCCCCAAAATGATATCGAAGTCGGGGAGGACGAACTGGATCAGGTCAGTTACAAAAGTTTCCCGTTTATGTCTACCCCCACATGATTACAAGAGATAACTCACCCTGAGGGTATAGATACCGCTATGGTAGGAGACTTACAAGTTTCTAGACCTAGTTTCTTAACAAAATTCTCAGAAATAACGAGTACGAAGCTCCAGTATCAAACAAAACGCGGGCAAAAGTACCATGAACAGAAAAGGTACCTGCTAACACCTCTGTTTCGGCCTCCGCCTCGGCCCGGCTCATAACATTGATCCTCCCAGGAGCTCGACCGTTGTCTCGGTTCTCCCCTTGACCTCTGTTGCCCCATTTCCACCCCCGCCATTACCACGCTGGGGCGCATCCCCGCGCTGGTTCTGGCCCTGGTGCTGATCTCTGCCTCGAGGCTGGGAGTCTGCTGGTCTGTAGGCTCGATCTCCGCCATTACCATGCTGGGGCGCATCCCCGCGCTGGTTCTGGCCCTGGTGCTGATCTCTGCCTCGAGGCTGGGAGTCTGCTGGTCTGTAGGCTCGATCTCCGCCATTCCCCCTCTGCTGAGCACCTCCCTGAGGGCTCTGGAAGCACTCAAAAGCTCTGTGGCCCTTCCTGCCACACCGTAAGCACACCACTAGGTTCCCTTCACAGACTTTCCTCGGGTGGTCCTTGTGGCATCTCCTGCAATGGAAGTGTCGGTCTCGCCCGGTCTCTCCCCTCTGAACCTGCCCCTGGGGTCTATCATTCCTCCTCTAGTCATTTCTCTGGTTCCCATCGTACCTCCTCCTATCATCTGAGTTAGGCCTCCACCTTTTCTCTTGGTTGGGCCTCTGATGTCGGTCATCTCGACTCCGGGACTCCTTCCCGTCCTCCATCTTCCTCTTTTGGCCCGCTTGGTCCTCCCTCCTCTTCTGCTGCACCCTATACAGGTAAGCAGCCTTTCCATAGGCGTCATGGAGAGTAGGTATCGTCAGTACACTCAAGGCCTCCTGGAGACTACAGTTGAGGCCCCCCACAAATCTCTGCACTTTCGATGCCTCGTCAGGGACCATCGTCGGCGCGAACCTCGCCAGTTCTAGGAACTTGGAGTGGTACTCCTTCACACTCCGGGCCTACTGCTTGAGCTCAGAGAACTCCAGGTATTTTCGCATCCGGACATGCTCGGGGTAGAATCGCCTTCGCATGGCCTCCTTCAATGCCTCCCATCCAAAATCAGGTCCCGCCAGAAGAGCGTCCTTGTTGGCAGACCACCAGATGTCCGCCTCGCTCTTGAAGTAATAAACAGCGGCATTGAGTCTCCTGTCAGCAGGGCAGTTGACTGCCTCAAAGATTTTATCAAATTCTCGCAGCCAATCCTCCAACAGTACTGGGTCCTCCTCCCCCTTGAATGCAGTCGGCTTCAGGTGGGCAATCCTCTTCGTGTAATCTTCTGGCACATTGTCTCGCTGGGCTTGGCGTTGCACAATCTGGCCCAGGTTCAAGGCAAGTTCCTGGAGTTGTCTCATTGGGTCGTTGGCTGCCATGATAGTCCTTCTGCTTCGACTTCTGGTGTTGTAGGAGAAATTCAGTCGGTCTGCCAGTCTACTCTACTCAAGCTGGACTCCTGATTATGAGTCACGAATTCAAGGAATTTAAATTCCTACAAATATTCCTCCTAAGTTCTACTACGTTCATACTACCCAATCCTCGGGTAAACAATTCAAATATATATATATATATACAAGTATATGTACCATCATATAA
Organism: Limonium bicolor; assembly: GCA_023374045.1. Taxonomy (NCBI): domain Eukaryota; kingdom Viridiplantae; phylum Streptophyta; class Magnoliopsida; order Caryophyllales; family Plumbaginaceae; genus Limonium; species Limonium bicolor. The sequence goes on along the minus strand of CM041781.1, from coordinate 293,286,688 downwards.
TACACACATATGTGCAACCAGTAAGTAATATTCCCTATATGATCTTCAAACACCACACAGAGGTGTCCAACATAACTCAGCAGAACACAATATAACATATAATTCAACATAACTTTCCCAAACGGCTTATCCCGAATTTTTTAATCCAGTTTACTCAAGTTTTATCTTATTTCGAAAACACAAGCTCTGATACCACCTTGTAACACCCTAGATTTTTCCTCAAAAGATAGCTTATAAAAATTAAAATCTAACGGCACAAACGGGATCGAAAACGGACTTCAAACGAGTCCTAAAAGTGCAAAGTAGAGTTGGTCCGAACTTGTGTCCGGACATAGATGTTCGGACACAAGTCGAGAGTTAGAAAACTGGAAAGCGACAAGGTCCGAACTTGTGTCCGGACTTCGAAGTTCGGACACAAGTCGAGTTTCAAAACTTCGGAAAATCCCTTACGTGGTCCGAACATTGGTCCGGACATGCAAGTTCGAACACAGGTCGACACTTGCAAGCTGGACCCGTCCTCGCATGCTGTCTGAACTTGATGCTCGGACAGATGTTCGGACACAGCCAAACGATGAAAACCTTTGAAATCTTTGGGGCTGTCCGGACATTGATGTCCGGACGGACGTTCGGACAGGTCCTTAAGTGCAGTTCCTAACACGTAAACAGAAACCAAAAACCACCAAAAACACATATGTAAATCATAACAACAATATGAGATACACTTAAATGGATAAATTCATTAATAAGTACCTCAGTACAAACTCAAACTTCATAAAGCCGATTCATAAACTGCCAATAATTACTATTAGTAAATACTCAAATAAACATAACCTTAAAACAACAGCAGATTCAAAACATCCAGGGCATTACCGCCATACCCAATCCCCATGGGTACTCAGGCTAATGAACTAAACAAACATCAAGAACAAAGGTTAACTCAATTTATGCGGAAACAAAAAGAAACATTCAGTGTGTAAAACCTTGGAAAACAACACCACATCTCTAACATTGTAATTCAAAATATCGCCTTAAGAATTCATAGTTCCTTAACTATGTGATTCACCGTCCCGATCCCCACACTATTCATCCATACCTGCGATCATAAAACATAGACAAAAACACAGAAAGGATCGCACAAATCAGAAAAACTGAGTAAGACTATCTCAATCTGTAAAATACGTTTTAGAACTCATTTGCCATTTAACAATCAGAGAGGAATAATTTGGTGAACATCAGACGAACTTCTAGAATCCAAAACACCATTTAGAATCAAAGTAGGGAGCTTTCAGCAGGAGATCACCACGATACCAAACATGGGGTCACCTATGGGACCCCAAACAACAGGACAGTCACCTATGGGACCGTCAAACAACCACCTCACCCTAAGTCCTTAAGTGTGCACACCCCCTATGAGACAGCAGTAACATAGAGTAGATCAGAGGGCATAACTGCAACAATGTGTGCATCGTAAATAATAATAACCATGGGGAGCACCTATGGGCTCCCAATCAATAGAATACAACCTGTGAAAGACTCCCAAAATCCAGAACCAAAATCCACAGCACAATCCATTTCCTCAATTCCAAAACGTGGGAACACTCCCCAATTTCCAAAACACAACCGAGAACCCATTAAAGCATAGCGAAACCTTTTCCAATTGTTTTACAAAACATCAGTCAAACAATCATTGAGCATAGAATTTTCCTGGATCAACCAAAACCCTCAAGAGCCCAACTGCTCCGGACTATCGATAGCGTTCGTCGATGTAATCGGCGTCTAGGAATTCAAAACCAACAATCAGGAATCGCTGAACAACACGTAAAATAATTACACAACCTAGTTAGAACACATTACCCCACAATTCACTAACTGGCACCAGAGAATTAATTAGACCTCGACGAACTAGCGTGGAATCACCAAGAGTTGAAGAAGAGAGCGTGAGATTTTGTGTAGAGTGCAAGTGCAGGAACAGTGTATTGAGGATGAAGAAGAATGAGAAAACTGATGTTTTAAATAGAACAATAATTGTAAAGCAAGGAATAATATTATTAATTCAGTAATTAAAAGTCCATGTTTAAGGAGAGAAGATATTAAATATCAAAAGGGAATTTACCATTGCAAATATTTAAAAGGTATAGAACTTATAATTAAATTAATGAATCAACAATTTGAAATAGAAGAACGTGGTTAACCGTTGTAACAAGATAAGGATGAGAGATAAAATATCTAGGAAGTTAATTAATAAACATTCACTTTGAAGGAAGTAATTTAGAAATAAATAGATATATATTGCAAAAGGTTTCAAAGTTCAACAGAAGGGAAAACAATCACGTTAAAAGGATCAATCAAAATGCGAGTAATGTATTTGTTAAGAGAAGAATGAGGAGAGTTAATACATATTATATTAAGTAGTCAATTAGGATTTGAACTCTTGAAATCAAATTACTACCAGAGAAAGCCAAATGAATTTGAACCCTAAGTATTTAAAATTAATAAGTTTGGAAGGAAAATTCTAGAATGGTGCTTTAAAGCTCCAATAACAAAATGAGGTTAGGAGGATAACGTAGTATTTAAATAGTATAATATCCGAAATGTATCTAAAGTCCATTAAGGCCAACACGTTACAAATAATTGTAAACACTTTAAAGAGAAGGATTAATTTAGGAATAGATGTCGTTTAATTCTCTGGGCCACACTAATACTAACCTCAGTCACATTACTCAAACTATATGCTATCTCATTCCTAACTGGCAATTCCGGGTATTTCAGTAAAGGAGACCTAAGGGACCATTTAACTCCCTTGAGAAATGGTCGACCTCCTATATGAGGATTACACCCGGTATGAGAAAATAACCGAAAGCATAAGTATACGGAAGTTCGGGGCAACCCTTAAACTTAAGAATACCCAAACTTAAGAAAAGTTCCCAAAGTCATTGGAAACATCGAGAGGGATGCTTCTAGACTAATATACATAATTATATTATAACTCCGAGAGGAGTGTATGGGAATGTGAGAAGTCCGAGAGTAGTCGGACCCATGAGAAGGTAGTAGGAACTAAGAGAGAGTTCCGGGAGCTAGTTGAACCTTCCCACCATGCTAGACCCAGAGTAGGGTCGAAACCGGGGAAGTAAGACTATGCTCGAGAGCCATGAGTTTTGGCCTAAGAAAGTATTAAGAGAGACAAGCTGTAACACCCCTACTACGCACTCAACAATAATTGAAATCGCAGCGGAAATAACAACTAAATATTAACTAAACGATTCGGTGCTACAACACCGTTAACCACCCACGTGGTTAACAAGGAAGAATAAATACAAGCGTACCGGTCTGATGATCAGACTTCCGAGCATTAGGTACTAACATCCATATACATAACCAACATACCGAGTATTTAGCAACATCCATCACTGTAAACTGTACACATAAACTCCACTGTCAACTGTCAACGACCGTCACTGTAATACAAACGGTACCAAAATATATCGCCACGGGAGCACAGGCGCATCCCGGGCTCAACATCCAAAAATAACCAAAAGTATTTCTACAACCTAGAATCTATAGCCATTCCGCTTCCTCGATCCTCATCCTGCAATATCAATATGGAGCCCCCGAGGGGGTCAGCAACCCTTGGCTGGTATGGTTAACGCGCAGCCCATCGGCTACCGGGATACGCGCAACTAATTGTCATGATGACATGGCATTTATTTTAAACATACAACCTATATATCATAACAAGAGTATTGCATAACAACATCACACATAACATACAAGAACGAATCCTGTTAGGAAGCGAACTACACGATTAGATCACATGGAGAGCCTAGAGAATGTTGCCAAACTCATGCCAAGCTCGTTACATAACTCGTTACCGTCCTGTTAAATTGAACGAATAACTTAACACACAGGTGCGTCGGATATAGTGATCCAAGCACACCGAACAAAACATAGTATGCCCCTGTGGCCCGACGTGAGTCAGTAAAATAGCCTTGGTTAAGCTAAAGGGAAGGTTGAAAACCAAAATGGAAAACAACCATAACATACAAAGAGAATCGAACCGGTTATGACATCGACTCCCATACTCACACGCGTGGCCGGAACTACCGGACTCCTCACTCCCTAGTTAGCACTTGTTAGAAGTTCAACGTCGAACTCAACAAACAATCACATACAAGTGGTTAAGTCTTGTTAGACACACACAAGGGAAATGAGTCACACTTAACAACATAGTAATATTAACAACTGTAAACTCATTACATGACTTAATTCTTACAAGGTCATAAACACGCAGAAAAACAAACAACACACAAGCCGGTGTAAACCGGTAGGCAACAGACTGCAAGAAAACCATACCTTGGTCCTTGCTTCGACTGGTTTCCACCGTTGGAGAATCCTATACACATTTAGTAATGTCGGTTAATTAACGCACTAGTTCGTTGTTAACTTATTACTTCATATAACTAGTTATTTTATTTCCACACTTGTTATAACTTTTCATTTTTTTTTAAATTGTCATTATAACACACCAAACATGTCCTAAACAAACTTATAACATCATTACTAACTAATCCCCATCATTAGACATCATTATTTAACCTTAAAGTAAGTTTTTTAAGTGGTCCGGGACTTGATCCTCATCTTAAGTCCCGGACCTAGTCTCTGTAAAACTCTCGGGTTGTTTTTATGGGGTGGTCCGGGACTTCATACAGGTCCTAGGTCCCGGACCAATGTAGGCAAATTCTCTCGGGGGTAAAACAGGGGGTGGTCCGGGTCTTTGTACAAAACCTAAGTTCCGGACCACAATGCCTCAGAAACTCTCGGCCTCTTTTAGTGCATGGTCCGGGACATTACCCAAGACCTAAGTCCCGGACCACTGCTACAAATTTGCATTTTTAACATTTTCTAAGTCTTGTTGCAATGGTTCTTCTTACCCATTATATGTATAGACTTCCCAAATGATCTTAGGTATATTCTAATGCCAAAATATCATCTTAAACACACCTAGTTCCTTGTCTAACTTGTTACTCAATTTTCTCATAAAATTCACCACACTTATAACATTTCTTATAAGGTTTCTAAATGTGTTTTCTCACCTATGATAACCACTATCCCAAAATGCTTTCTCCTCACCATAACATCATCTCCCAAACATCTTTTCTTACCAACCTAAACTCCAATTGATGTCTAAGTCCTTTTTGTTTCCTAGAACACCTAAGACATTATTTCTTCTCTATTAAAACACCTAGACACTTCTAACACTTCCTAGTTCACCAAATCTTATTTAAACACTTAGAACTTCTTGTACATTACCTAAATTTTGACATGAACTCTCCTAGAACATTACTAAGCCAAAACACATTATTTTCACCATTAAACATTCAAGAACACTAAAATCCATCAAGAACATTCTTGTACACAAAACTTCACTCATTTAACACTACATCACCATATAGTGCATAATTTAAATTGCTTGGCACTTAGGCCCTTAAATAGCATGGCTCTTAGGCCCTTAAGATGCATAAACCATAAACACTGAATTTCCCACATTATATTTGCCTTTGACCTGCAAATACACCCAACAATACATATGCCTTTTAATAAACCCTTGAGAGTATTTTTCTAAGTCATTTACCATTAGCTCCTTAAGTAGTTTTAATAAGCAATATAAGCTCATTTCTCCTAAGACATTAAACTACATTAGGTTAGCATATTTACCTCTTTTCCTCACAAACTTCTTTCTTGTTTCCTTGATTAAAATCGGTAAGGATGTTTGATTGCTCGTCAACTTCTAAACAATATACAAGCAATGTAATGAGTATTCAAGCTTTATGCCTCATCTCATTGTAAACCCTAGATACATATATTGTCTTAGAATATTTAGATGATTGTTTTACCTTGGATATGAAAGAGAGTTTGGATATGTAGCAAGAGAGGACTCCACCAAGCCCTTGGAAGATTCAAATGAAGCTAGAACAAGCAAGGTAAAGGCACCATTAATGGTGTTTTTCGGACAACATAAAAACATGGAGGAAATGTTATTTTTCTTTGAGTTTCCTTACCTAGAAGCAAAGGAGAACAATAATATGTCAAAAATGAGCTCAAGCTCCTCCCATGGAGATTCCTCTTGGCACCAAAATGGAGCTCTTGGAATTTTGAGAAGACAAGGTTGAAGAGCTTGATGAGACTAAGAGAATGGTGGTCTTAGTTTTTGATTTGGTAAAGAGAGCTAGGAGATATAAGAGGTCAAAGATGTAGAATGGTGTGAGAGCTGTTGCAAACCGATGGAGAGAGGAAGAAGATGAAGTTGGAGACGGTGGGAATGCAAGAGAAATGAGAGAATGAGTTTGAAGTTTGCTTTTGGAAGATATTAAGTAGTAAAGCAAATAGTAACTTGCTTTATCATTTGTTATTTACTTGTTAACTTGCAAGGTGGTGACTCACCTCATAAAAACCGGCCCCCATTAGTTACCTAGGGGTGTTTTAGTCTTTGTTGACCACTTAACTTACTTATATAGACTTATGTTATAAACTAGCTTATTTTAGTTACTATTCATAAAACAAGGCACATATTTGTGAAATTTTTGATTTTCCATTGATTTAGACTTCCTAATGTGATACTAAGTAGTACACATGTTAATTAAAGAGTAATGATGGACATTTAGCCATTCAAAACTCATTTACAAGACAATTTTTCAAAAATGTGCTTTAAGACTCCTTAAAGCACATTTTGTGTTTTTAACTTGTTTTCAAGCTTGGTTTTCTTTGGTAATTGGTTTAATATGTTCATTAATATATAAATAAGTCTTGGTAAGCTCATTAGGTCTTAACCAAGCTTATCCCAAGCTTAGAGCACATTGTGGCCCTTATTGACTTTAAGGTATTTATTTATGTTTTCTAAGGTTTAAATTGTTTACTAATGTTTCTAAGACACTTTTTAGTCTTATTATACCATATTTTAATGTTTAAACAACATACTAAGGTTTGGGGTATTTCACAAGCGTGATGTAGGAGACCTGTAGTGTCTCGAGAACTACAAGAGCTTGAGTAGTAGTAACCCAAGAGAATGGGTAAGTATAAGAATGAGTAACCCAAGAGAATGGGTGAGAATTAGAATAAGTAACCCGAGAGAGTGTGTAACACCCCAACCCGAAACTCCACAACCTGTACGATGATAGCTCCCAAAGATAACTAGAAATGCAGCGGAAAATATATACATAACAATGGGTGGTGCTACAACGCCGCTAGTCACCCATGTGACTAACAAGGCTAACTTCAATACAACTTACAAATGATGTGGTCTGAGCGATGAATACAAACCTCTTAAAACAAAAGTCAATAGTAAAAATACAGTACTGTAAATTGATGCCGGTAATAATAATCCCTATCTTAATTCTACCCCACCTACACTCGGTCGGGTAATCTCTTCATTCTTCAGGTAACTGGAATTGTTTAGTCATGAAACAACTCAGCAAATAATTTGCCGGTATGAAAAACGTGCAGCCCACAAGCTACTGGGCCACACCAACTACTTTGTCAAATACATGCAAGTCATTTTTGTAAAGCTGTAAATAAGCATCATAACATAATCATAACAAGCATCCATACAAGGATAACAATATCACACAAAACAAGACTTCAGAAGGTCAAGTTAGATGTTCTGGAGTAGCTTGATAGTAGTCAGATCCTCACAATGGGACTAACATGTATATAAGAGAACCTCACAGCAGTTGAGGTATAGTGACCTCGTTAAACTCCATCTTCATAGAGTAAATTGGTCGGGTATGATAAACCCTTAGACGAGATGGGACTCTCGTACGAGTAGGTGGGTAATGAGTCCCTCAGAATTACGTAGTTAACTCCTGTACTTAAAAGAGGTGGGTAATGAGTCCCTCAGAAGCTAACGTAGTTAACTCCTGTACTTAAAATGTTCCGGTACGCTCCCGGTGAGTGGACAAAGTCCGCACCTGAAATCCCAAACTTAGATATGGTGTTTAAATGATAAACTAAGATATAAGGAGGCTAAATAATGCCTTAGAAACATTAAGAAACATTTCTAATCAAAGAAATATAAGGAAACACCAAAAAGAGCAGTTTAAGCAAACGTGCTCTAAGTTTGGAGAGACATGGGAGAGTACCCAAATATTGTTCTAAGACCTTAGTAATATCCTAATGGTCATTTTAAGTCAATTACCAAAGAAAACCAAGCTTGAAAACAAGTTAAAACACAAAATGTGCTTTAAGGAGTCTTAAAGCACGTTTTGAAAAATTGTCTTGTAAATGTGTTTTGAATGGCTAAATGTCCATCATTACTCTTTAATTAATATGTGTACTATATAGTATCACATTTGGAGGTCTATATCAATGGGAAATCAAAAATTTCACAACAATGTGCCTTGTTTTTGATGAATAGCGAATTAATTAAGCTAGTTTATAACATAAGTCTATGTAAGTGAGACATTTGGTCAACAAAGACTAAACTACCCTCATTCATTAAAGGGGGCCGTTTTTTAAGTGTGACTCACCACACTTATCTAGCTAAGTAAAGAGAAAGCAAAAATAAGTAAGTTATAAAGTAAAAACACTATTCACCTTTTAAGATAAATATCACATTTACTTACTTCTCTCCTCACTTCTTCATTCTCCCTTGTTCACACGGTTTCCTTGCTCTCTTTCTCTTCTCCATTCACGTAGAGCTCACCTCCATGAAAGCTCCATCTTCCCTTGGCCACATCTTGCTCATTTTAGCTCCAAATCCAAAACAAAATACATACTCTTCTTAGTTAGCTCAAGCTCCTCCTTTCTATCTTTTCAAAACTCCAAGAGCTTCATTTTGGTGCCAAGTCAAACCACCATTAGAGGAGGAAATTCAAGTTTGGAGACTCCATTGGCATCTCCATTCTCTTAAGGTAAAGAAAGTGTAAGAAAATCTAGGTTTCCACCATTTTCTTCACATGACCGAAAATATATACTCATGGGACTCCATGTTTATGCCTTGTTCTAGCTTGTTCTACTCTTCAAAGGAGAGAGGAGGTCCTTCTTGCTTCACATCCAAGTTTGTCTTGAGAAACCAAGGTAAAACAATCACATTAATACCTTAAAACATATTTTTAAACCTAGGGTTTGTTCCTTAGGGTTAATGTGTTATCTAGTACTCATTGGAGTCATTGGATATTGGTTAGAACATTGGCAAGGAGAATCACATTGGTGACCGAGATTGAACAAAGAAAACCTAAGGAGAAAAGCTTTTAAGCTTGTGAGAAAACAAGGTAAATTACTTACCTTAAGGTGTGTTTTGTTGTTTAAGGAAATGAGATGTGGGTATATGATGAGTTTAGTGTAGAGTTTATATTGGGAAGGTGCTATAAAACCTAGGAGAAACAATGACTATACTTGTGAACTTGTGACTAAGGAGCAAATGAGAAAAGAGATAGTTTAAGAATATAAAGGTGAAGTACAAGAAGCATTTTATTTCAATGGGAGCCTTGTTGAGTGTATTCGCAGGTTGAAGGCAAATATATGTGGAAATTCAGTGGTTAAGATTATTGTCATTTAAGGGCCTAAGTGCCAAGCATTTTAAGTTTAAGCACTATATGATGATGTGGTGTGGTTTTGGTGTAAATTGGGTGTTAAGTTGTTGTGGTGAGAATTTGGGTGATGTTGGTTGTTTGTTGGAGAAAAACCATGTGTTAGGAGGTACTATATACTAGAGAACCCATGGCAAAATTTAAAGGAGAGTTTAAGTGTTTGAGATATCCTAAGGGAATTTAATGACTAAGGAAGTACTAGGAATGTTCTATAGGTTGTCTTGATGAAAAAGGGTGAAGTTAAGGTGTTTTAATGATTTATAATGACTTAGGTATCACCATGGAAGATTTAGGAATCAAGAGAATGTATTTGAGTATTTAGGACTTAGGCAAATGTTGGTGCACAACTAGGAAGGAAATAATGTGATGATGATGGAAGTTTAAACTTGTTAAGGAACTTTAAGTAAATGCTTAAAAGAGTTTTAGATAGTGAGAGATGCTTGGGAGATGATGTTATAGTGGTGAAGAAAACATTTGGCATAGTGGTTACATTAGGTATGAACCACCACCTAGAAACCTAGAGGAAAACATTACAAGTGTTAGCATTATTACAAGGAAAAATGCACAATGACTAAGGTGAATCTTGGTGGATAATTTACGGTATTTAAGGAGGGCTTAAGGTGTATTTGAGGTGCCCAAATGAGGTTATAACATATTAGAATATATGAGGAGAAGTTTGGAGTTGAAAAAGGATTTAGAAACAAGTTTCTGGAGCCGACCGACCTTAGGACCGGACTTGCAAGGTCGGTCGGGCTCTGTTACACTACCGGAAAATGTTTCTGGAATCGACCGGACTTGGGGACCGGACTTACAAGTCCGGTCGGGCTTGTGTTTTGTGAGGGAATTAGTTTCTGGAATAGACCGGACATGGGACCGGACTTGTCAAGTCCGGTCGGGCTTAAAATTTTGTACGGTAATAAGTCTCTGGAATCGACCGGACATAGGACCGGACTTGTAAGTCCGGTCGGGGTAGAATTTTCCAACGGTAAAGGTTACTGGAATGGACCGGACTTGGCAAGTCCGGTCGGTAAGTCCGGTCGAGCCTAAAAACAAAAAAAAAAGAGAAATTTTAATTTCTAAGGGAGTTAATTGGTATTAGGGTATGCCATTAAAGGGTAATAATGATTAGGACCCTAAGAACTTAAGGAATTAAGTTAAGCTTAAGTATAAGTTTTAATGTTAAAGTTAAGTTTGTAAGCTAAGTGATAAAGACTTGAGAGGTTATTGAATGGAAGTCCTTAGGGACTAAGTGAGTTAAGTAAGGTGCAAAATAACTAATAACCTAAAAATGAATGAATGTTTCAGGTTTGTGAATTGGGACCCCGAAGAAGGTTAAACAAACAACGATCGACGGTGAACGGTACAATCCTTCTTGTGACCTGCTTGCTAACGAGGTGTCCCTCGGCTTGTGTGCTATCTGTTTAATTGTTATGACTAAAACAAGATAAAGCATGCAACCGGCTATATTGTTCTCGTTGTGATTGTGTTATATTTACACTAACCCGCGAGACTTGAGATTGTTACTAACCAAGTTTAGTACTTACTGAGTTAAGAATAAGAGTTAAGTTTGATGATTGTTGGTTAATGCCCGTTAAGGCTTAGCTAGCACATGGTGTTTAAGATGTCTACTAACTGGAACTTGAGTGAGGAAACCCGGGACCGATCTCCGGTCATGCATGCTAAGGAAAAAGGGGGACGGTATCTGAATCAGATCCGCCCTCCGCTTAAGGACTTGTCTTCGGACTTGTAGCCTAGGCCGGTTGCCGGCTCAGCTACGCTGGACTCCCGTCCAGAGTAGGTGGCATTAAGATGGTGCGGTGGGATCACCTAAATCCCAGGTTCGAATTAAGCTACACCAATCCCTTCCAGGAAAGGTTTGTATGCTGAGATTAAGATTGAGATTGAGATTAAGATTAAGGTAAGGTAAGGAACTGAGATTAAGGAAATGAGGACTAAGGAGGGGTTACTAACCCACTTGTTAAGGGAACGCTTGAGACGTTCATTGGTTGTGAACTATATATGTTCATCTGTGGTTGTTGTTATTGCACATCATATTATGCTTGTGTATGTAATCAATTTCCATGCTATCGACAATTAGTCGTCGTAGCCCCGTTAGTTTGGGGGCCATGAGAGGGTGTACCAGCATTCGTGCTGACCCCCTCGGGGGCTATTTTTACACTTGCAGGTAAGAGCCCATGAGGACGCACTACGAGAGTAGGAGCGGTTAGACTTAGGTTGGGACTTTTATTTTGAGTTCGGGTTGCGCCTGTGCTCCCGACTGTTTATATTAAACTGATGTAAGTTGGGATTATGTTTAAGATACTAGCACTCGGTTGATTGTGGTATTACGAATGTTGATGTTTAAGTTGGATAAGTGTTTTTGGATAAGTATTGTAAGTATATAAGCCGGTATATTCTAACGATCAGACCGTGGCAAGGTCCAGGTGTTGTATATTTCCGCTGCGACGTTTTCGATTAAGTGTTCAGATTGCGATAACCACGATAGGCTTTGGATGGGGTGTTACAGCACCCAAAACTCTCGTCGCGACGTAAATTGAATAGGAGACGACCTGAGACAGGTACAGCTCCTGTAGCATGCATGGCCAGATCCAACTGGGCTCCTCGTTCTCATAGTATAGAACTGGTAGGTGTCACTCAAGGATGTTAATCAAGCACACAATGTGAATTGTCAATTATCACGCTTAGGATAACGATGTCTGTTATAAAGTGAAGTCAGTGAGAAACTTGAGTACAAGTTCACGGTATAGGGAAAACGCAGGTATTTAATCCACTGGTAATGTAGTGTTGTATGCGTGGAACATACACGTTACAGTTAGTAACATCACGCACATAGAATAACACAACAGTGCACAAGAGTAATACAACATTTTACATACAATTATCTTGGTCGTTATTTCAAACAACAGATAGCACACAAGCCGATGTAATCCGGTAGAAAGCAGACTGCAAGAATTCCATACCGTTCACCGTAGACTGTACTCGAATAAATTCTCGATCAACGTCCTGGTTACACAAGGTCCTATAGTTGAATTAACTGAGACTGTTATTGCATGTTACTCCCGTATAAGATTTTTAACGTCGTAAAGTGATTACGTAATTCCCTCGTCATTTTATGTGAGGTTGATTCACCGTAGTTATTATTCTTTCACTTCTTAACCTTACTTATAATTAAGAATTATATACCTTAAATCTTGTGGTCTTTATTTATAAGACTAATGTTGCATGATAGTATACTTTGATTTATTTCAATGAACTACATTCTCTTAATTTATTTAATTTCCCTTGAATATATTTATATATAGATGTACATGTACGTATTCACAAGTATTATTCATACGACATGTTGTATTGTCCAAACGACCATAACAACTTATAATTTCGTCAATGACATTCATTGGTCACGTTTTATTTAGTCCTCCTCATGACTTATATTAATTTACTATAATTCCAAATGTTCATTTCCTTTTGATTTATTTTGAAAGCCTTAAATGTATATATTTTATACTCATGTAATATTTATAATACATGATTATAATTGTGTAAGTAATATTTCAACTTTACATCCTTAATAATACGTATAATTTATGCATGGGTCAAGTTTGTCCTTATAACTTTTATTAATTACAAACTATCCTCAAATGTATTATTCCCTTACAAATAAATTACTTGTACTTATACATATAGTTTTTAATTTCATAAATCTTAAATCATAATTTTCTTTTCTTTTTTCCATCAAATATCATATAGGACATAATAACCTTTTTGATTCCAATAACACCCTTATACTTCGGTTATTACAATATAACCCCAAAATTTTAAAACTGTACATTACATCCAAAATACATTATATTACATAGTGTTTTCTTTGCTTAATTACTTAATTCAACAAAATCACCACTATAAATTTGGTAACTATAATTTTGGACACCTCAATTTTATAAATTACCAAATGGCCACATGTATTTTCGGTCTTTACCAATATTTTCCTTCAATACTTTTAACCCCAAAACTTTATAATAGTTACATAATAACTTATAAACTATAGTTTAATATTTAATTTCTCCTAAATTTCCTGAAATGGGGCATATATAATTTCTAAAATTACAATTCAACCCTGAATAATTTTGTCTTTCTCATATAACTCTTAAAATTACTATTCACCCCAAAACTTATAAATTGTTATTTAAACCTTAAACCTTATTTATTCACGCAAAATTCGTATCTAACTCCTACATATGTTATATCCTAAAATAATGCCAAAAATACATATAACTCTCGACTCTTACTATATGTACCTGACCGAACTCTCCCCTCAAAATTTACAATTTAGCCACAACTTAATAAACTATTCCATTAAACACTAATAATTATTTTTAACTTACCCAAAATTCATAATATAAGTTTATATACATATGTAGCTCATTAAAACCTATTTTTCACCAATAGGTCTCGGCCACAATTATATGATACCATATAGTTTCCAAAACTTGATTTATATATTCATAATAATATACTTAAATACATATGAGCCATATATCTCATGTAAAAAATTATTGTAATGGCCTTAGACATTTTTTAGCTCACAATGGAGCAAATTCTTCCTAGATAAATCGACCAGGTAGTATACTTACCATATATTATTTATTTGTGACATAAAACTATATCTTATGGTAATAACTTTAGCTTAAGAGTTATAATTATTTTCCTTGGTAAATAACCTACTAATTTGGCTTTAATTTATTGGGAGTGTACACAATTTTAGTACACAATTATGAGCTTAAACAAAGCTTTAAAACGTAGTAGTTTAATATTGAAAACTCACTCTTAATCAAGGATAATTAAATACTTGAACTCCACTTGAATTTCCCAAGCTTCCTTCTCAATGGAAATTGATGTTTCCAATTTCGGTTTCTCATGCATGAAAGGAGGGGTTTAGGAGTTAGATCTTAACAAAGATCTTAAGTGATTTATAAGGTTTCCAAGGAATTTACCTTAGGTGATTTTAAATACCCAAACCTTGATAGGTGGTTTAAATAGCAAACATGTTAGATAAAGGCTAAAAAAGTAGTGCCTTAGAAACATCAGTGGGACAATTTAAAATATAGTATAGTTGCAATAAAGCACTAAGACACATTATGATCAAAAACATGCTTTAAGCTATGAGGAACTTGGTTAGGACCCAAAGACCTACCAAGACTTAAATACATTTAATATGATTTTTTTAAGGCTAATTTAAGTCCTTAGGAAACTTTGTTAGACAATGAAACCAAACAAAAACAAATAATACCTTAAAGTCAATAAGAGCAAAAATGTGCTCTAAGCTAGTTGGGATAAATTTGTAAAAGACCTAATGGTCATACCTATACCTTATAATATGTTAAGGAACATATTAAATCAATTACCAAAGAAACCAAGCTTGAAAACAAGTTAAACACAAAATGTGCTTTAAGGAGTCTTAAAGCACGTTTTTGAAAAATTGTCTTGTAAATGAGTTTGAATGGCTAAATGTCCATCATTACTCTTTAATTAACATGTGTACTATATAGTAATCACATTTGGGTGGCCATATTAGTGGGAAATCAAAAATTTCACTTTTATGTGCCTTAGTTTGTGAATAGTAACTTTTATAATCTAGTTTGTAACATAGTTTTGTTATAAGTAATTAAATTGGTCAACAAAGACCATTATACCCTCCTAGGCATATGGGGGCCGGTTTTTCATGGTGTGTAGTCACACATGTAAAAGAAATCAAATAAGTAAAGTTAGCTTAAAGTAAAGTACTATTTGCTTTATAAGTTACAAATATCTTCAAAAAGCAAAGGTTATCTTCATTCTCCCATTCCTCTCATTCTTCCTTCATTTCCCACGGGGTCTTCTCTTCCTCCTCTCTTCCATCGGTTTCCAACAGCCCACACTCATTCTTCATCTTCTTTCACTTGTAACTTGTGATTCCCTTGGCCAAATCAAATTCCAAGACATATTTGTCTTAGTTAGGTCAGCTCTACACTTCCTCTTTTAAATCTTCAAGAACTCAATTTGTGCCTGGAGATTCACCATTGAAGGAGCTTGAGCCCATCTTTTCACATATTCTTGTTCTCCTTTTGCTTCAAGGTAAGGAAACTCAAAGAAAAATCACGTTTCCTTCATGTTTTGTGTTGTCCGAAAATTCACTCACCATGGTGTATTTATCTTGCTTGTTTTAGCTACATTTGAATCTTCCAAGGGCTAGGAGGAGTCCTCTCTTGATACTTGTTCAAGTTCTCTTCCAATTCCAAGGTAAAACAATTACCTTAATGTTGTTAAAACAATATTGTAACTAGGGTTTACAATGAAGATGAAGCATATGCTTGAATACTCATTCTATTGTTTGTATAATGTTTAATAGTTGAAAAGGAACCAAATGCATTACCGGTTTTTACAAGAATCAAGAAAGAAAATTTGTGAGGAAAGAGGTTAAACAAGCTATCCTCAATGTGTTTTAAAATGCCTTAGGATAAATGAGCTTATTTGCTTGATAAAATACCTAAGGAGCAAATGGTGAATGACCTAGTAAGTGTTCTCAAGAGACTAGTAAAAGAACATATGTATTGGTGTATGTATTTGCAGGTCAAAGGCATACTTATGTGGGAAATTCAGTGTTTTTATGGTTTATGTATTTAAGGGCCTAAGAGCCATGTTATTTAAGGGGCCTAAGTGCCAAGCAATTTAAGTTATGCACTATATTGTGATTTAGTGCTTAAGTTGAAGTTTGTGTATAAAAATGTGTTTGATGGATTTTAGGTGTTTTGAATGGAATAAGGTGAAAACCTAAGTGTTTGGATGTGAGTATATCAAGAGAAGCTATGGCCAAATTTGGGAAAAATGTGTGAGAAGTCTAAGTGTTCAAGTGGTTTTGGTGAACTAGGAAGTGTTATAAGGTGAATAAATGTTTGCTTGTGAAGAAAACATGTGTTAAGGTGATTTAGAGTGATCAGGATTTAGGTGTTATCTGGAAGTTCTAGGAATTCATGTGTGTTTTTGAGAGTGTATTGAAAAGTTCCTTGAGAAGTTGTTTAAGGGTTGGGTGATGTTGATGAATAAGGAGAATAATGTTGAAGTAAGGTTTTGAAGAAGAATTCAAGGCGTGTAAACAAGGAGATTTAGTTAGAAAGAAAAGGAATTGAGAGATGATGTTAAGGTTAGAGGAAACACCTTGGTGTGGTGGTCATTATTGGTGAACTACCACTTTGAAATCTTAAGGAGAAAACATCCTAAGTGCTAGGAATTTTATAAGAAACTGTGAATGATAAGATGGTTTTTGGGAGTGATTTTAAAGAGTTTAGCACATGGCTAAAGGTGTGTTTGAAGTGCCCAAATGAGGTAGGGGTACTATGGTTTTATATGGTGAATTTGGAGTTTGAATGTGAAAAGGAAAACAAAGGTCTGGGGCAGACCGAACTTGCGACCGGACTTTGCAATTCGGTCGAGCCCAGTTTACCCTGCGAGAAATTGGTTTCTGGAAAAGGCCCGACCTTGGGGACCGGACTTGCAAGGTCGGTCCGTGCTTGTATTTTGTGTGATCGGATTTAAGTTTCTGGAACCGACCGAACATAGGACCGGACTTGGCAAGTTCGGTCGGGCTAAATTTTCAAAGGGGAAGAAAGTCCTCGGGAATAGACCGAACACATTGCGACCGAACTTACAAGGTCGGTCCGGAGGAGAAATTTTGACGGAAATGTGTTTCTGGAATGGGACCGAACTTGGACAATTTCGGTCGGAAGGTCGGTCGGACCAAA
Source organism: Limonium bicolor (assembly GCA_023374045.1). NCBI lineage: Eukaryota > Viridiplantae > Streptophyta > Magnoliopsida > Caryophyllales > Plumbaginaceae > Limonium > Limonium bicolor. The sequence continues at coordinate 293,269,311 of CM041781.1, read as the reverse complement.
AATGTTGTTTATGGTTTAAAATGATATGTAATGATGGGATTGATAGGTAATGATGTTATAAGGTTTTATGGACATGTTAGGTTGATTTTAAATGGCAATTAAGTGGGTGAAAGTTGTATCAAAATGTAAAAGTTAAAAACAAGTTAAAATGTAAAGTTATGTAACTAAGTTAACGGGGAAAGTTAAGCATTAGACATGAAATAATCAAGCAAAACCCCGATGTTAATAAAACACATGTGATGTTAACAGTTGTTCGAGAATTCTCGAGGAACATAATGGACGTGGTAAAGTTGGACTCCGGTTACAGGTATGGTTTTCTGCAACCCTGTGTCCTACCGGATTACACCGGCTTTATGCCAATGTGTTTTTTCTGTATGTTTGCCACGTTATGAGATAAAATCATGAAACGAGTTTTACAGTCGTTATTGTTTATTGTATGTTTACGTGCCGATACCGGTAACCTCGAATGCGCTTGAAGGGGCTATTTGACCACCATTAGGTAAACGTAGGAGAACGGTATCCGTAAACAACGTTTCCGACTTAAGGAACGTTCTATAACACGGCTATGCGTGAGTTGCTATGTGATGTTTGTGTGTGATGTTCGTATGTGAATATATGACTCTCTCTTCCCTTGTGTATGTCTAATAAGACTTACCCAATGTTTGTGAATGTTTAATAAAGTTCAAAGTTGAACTTCTAACAATGCTAACAGGGGAGTGAGGAGTCCGGTCTGTTCCGGCCACGCGGTGAGTATGGGGGTCGTTGTCATAGCAGGTTCGATCCTCTCTGTATGTTATGGTTTGTCTTCCAATTTGGTTCCACCTTCCCTTTAGCTTAACCAAGGCTATTACTGACTCACGTCGGGCCACAGGGGCATACTATTGTTATTTTTGTTTCGGTGTGCTTGGATCACTATATCCGAGACACCTTGTGTTAAGTTAACCGTCTCATTTAACAAAACGGTACGAGTTATGTAACGGCTTATCATGAGACTGGCAACAATCTCTGGCTCACCAGTGTGTTAGTGATGTTTGGGGTCGGTTCCTGAGAGGACCATTCCCGTTATGTTATGTATCTTTGTTGTGATGCAATATCTATTGCGGTGTTATGTTTTGCACATGGAAACGTGCAAAGTGTTGTTAAGTGTTTGTTATGTAGTGTATGTTATATTGTTGTAAATGTGAAGTGTGTGGATCAGGAATGATTCCCATTTGTGGGTACGAGGCGTTTAAGGGTAACCCGAATTAAGGGTATGTGTCGTCTATTAAGGAATAACTCCATCAGAGGAGGAAACACTCTAGGATGATGTATACCATGAGTGACTCATTAAGTAAGGATATATTATCCGTTTGTTGAGCCCGTTGAGCGAATGTTATGAGATGTGTGTTCGTTGTTACATGTAATGATTTAAATATAATCAACCGCATGCTAAGACGACAAGTAGTGTGCGTGCCCGTAGCATGTGGGCTGCGGATTACCACCCGCAAAGGTGCTGAGCCCCTTGGGGGCCACCTTTCTCTTCTTTCTTATTTCAAGGTAGAAGTGCTGGAAGCCGTTCGAGAGTAGGACGGGTAGTCGTCGTACATGGGTAAACATTTAAGTGTAATATTACAGTAGGTGTAGTAAGACCGAAATTTGGTCGGCATCAGTTTATTATACTCGGTTATAGTTGTGGAAATGTATGTTGTTTTGTCGTTAATGGAAAGGGATAATATGTATAGTTGCTCGGGAATTTAGCCCATCAGACCGGTCATTGTATGGATTAGCCTTGTTAGCCCGTGGGTGGCTAACGGCGTGTACACCAACAAGTTAAGTAATGTGATGAGGTTGTTCTTCCGCTGCAGTTTGTTGTAAGTATGTTTGGATGGGGTGTTACAAAAAAGTGTATCAGAGCGAAGTATCGCTCTGATGACTGAATTACCGAGCTTAGGAAGTACCGAGTTAGGATTTAAGTACTTTGGGTTAAGGGTTGAGTGGATAGGTGAGAGGTACGCTAGATAGGAATTACCATGTTACTGGAAACCTACAATATCCATCCCACCCTCCACAATCCCTGTGTTGATAACTTGGGAAAAACGCCAGAGAGATGGAAGTCCTCTCTTACTCGGGAATATACCGATCTGGCTGTTATTATATACCTTTAGGTACGGAGAACCTGTCATACGGTAGATCCGAAAACTGGGAATCCCGGAGACGGTCTCCATCTGGACAATGTTAACCACGCATTTAATAGCGAAGAATGAAGAATCTTGTGTATAGAAAAATAGAATTTCCGGCAACCTGGGTCGACATGCAAGCAGTCGAGAGTAACCAGCTTGCAACCACCGACCGTGCAACAGGCAGAAAGTGGATTAGTGAAACCCGAGGACGAAGTGTTCTACGGAACCACAGTTGTTAAGTGATACACCAACGGTATACCAACCGCTAAAGAACTACAACGTAGTACCCAAAAGAGACAAGTCTCAGCAAACCACGACCAAATACGTGGAACGGGCTACGGAGAGAATATAATACTAAGAAAAAGGGGTCTCCCAGAGTGGGAACACCCTAGTTAATGATTATCATATGAAGACGGTGAGAAGTTGAAGTTTACCCAGAAGAGTTTATTATCAAAGACAGTAAGATCAGTGAGGGCCAACGAGGCCACTGATGAACAGTATGGGTAAAAACAATACCATAACCAAGTAGTGTTTAAACCGATGCCAGTTAGCATGGCGCACTTGCCATAACAATTGCTGCTATAACAGGGCTGTTCGAGAAATTTATAACCACTACAAGTACTTAGTAAAGTACCATGAAGTTAAAAAGGATCATTATGACCATGGAAGGGCTTGATAGCCTAACCTCTGTAACTGTAAGTGCACCAGTCAGCAAGAAGCTAGACTTGGTTAAGGTAAGAAGATGTTGTGAAACCATGAAAATTTTTCTTTCAACCCGGATTTATACAAACCCTTTTCTTTTCAAAACCAAATTTTCTTTCAAACCAACACTTCTTTCCAACCTTCTTTTAAACCAAACCAGTAAGACCAAGGACAGTTGACAAGGATACAACAATGGATAAACTTTCCCTCGATTAAGTTCGGGAAGCAAGGAATGAATATTGTCACGGGACAATATAAGGGAGTTGACAACAGAATACTTCACCTAGGCGTGTGACGGACACTACGAGTGTACCAACTGTGTTGTGGGACGACCGCACTCCGATAGGAGCATGTGGGCCCGACAGACCTACTTATAGGTTAGTTGGGTAAGTAGTAATGTATCAGTATGATACCCCATATATGTATACGAGTGGAGTCCGAAACACGGGAAGTAGTCGACTCCATCTACGGTCAGCAGTATAAAACAAACAAGAGCTAAGGATTACCAAGAAATAGTTGAAGCTAAGGAACTCAGTTAAGTTAGCAAGACAAAAAGGGATCAGTAAATTCCTCTCAAGGAAATGTTTAAGAGTTAGGAGGTGCGAAATGCACTAACTGAATGTAAAGATATCGGATATGACTTAAGATCCTCAGGGATAGACATGATAGCTGGAATGGTGACCCAGCCTGCACATGGCAAGCAGATGCTTAATGTGGACACATTAATGTGCAATGAACGGGATGAAACTCCCAGAATGAGTACCTACACTACCAGGAAATGTTGATCTTCACAAAAGGAGATAATAAGCCATTTAAGAACGCGAACGGCGTGGCTAACTCAATATATCAATAAGTGTGAACTAAAATAAAGGCATAACATAACAACACCCAGGAGCAATCCTTGAGGGGTGTTCGCATCAAAAATTGTTGAATGAAATGCATGACAGAAACACAAGGGTTGAAACTAACACCCAGTTTAGACATAAATTGTCAGGAGACGGACTGACAAACCTAAGGGGCATCCCATGAAAGGAAACGGAATGCAACGACCTTGTCATGGAGCTCAATATAATATCCAAACCATGTAATGTTGTACAGAGAAGTACATGTGTGTGGACAACCTACAATGAGCGGAGCTCAAGGCAGTAAGGCTTATAAGCCACAAATAAATGTTATGAAAAATAGATTGACTGCAAAAGTTTATGTAATATAAGTGAATAGAGTGGGAAACGAACCACTGCATTAAGAGTGGGGATACCTCTCGATGTTGTGAAACCGCAGAAGCGGTAGTTATGCGGATCAAGTTCAAGAAATATTTAAGGATGGACGATGTTATTATTGAAAGAGAGCAATTGGCTTAGTAGTATGTGTATAAAGGGAAACACCGAGCTGAATAATGCCGGCTTGTGACTGGAATGATCGATGCTCATCCAAATGAGGGATGAACCATAATGTGAATAATGTAAGTTTATGTGTGGAAGTTGAGGTGACAGTAGATACGATATAAGCTGATGTTATACAGGGAGTAAGAGCACGGTGCGCAACAAGCGACCGTTGTATAAATGTTGTTAAACGATAATGTAACAAATAAGACCAGTTATGAGTTAAACTCAATGGAGATGCAAGATAAGTGATGTTAAACAAACTGAGCAATAAGCCAGTGGTAGGTACTGTGTGATGAGGAACTCAGTGTGAATTCCATGGCGAATCGCATAAGGGATTTACTGTCAAGAGTTTACGCCTCTGCACTCTGTATGACTGAGTGTTTTGGTATTGCACTTGCGCAGTAATGATCGAATGAGATAGCTAGGAATTGGAAACATGTTGATTGTGGACAAATAATGTTATAATGGCCGATGCATAGGAAATGCAAGGCCGCACCAATAAAAAGTACTTGTACAAAACCAAACGTGGAGATATGATTAAAAGTAAGTGACTACAGTAGCACTAGCTGCCAAATATCGGTATGGAATATACCACAAAGGTTGTAAATAGCTGAGAGAGCACTACACACTAGGTAGTAGCTCAAACTCAACCGACAGTAAGTCGGAAGGAAACAAGTCAATCATTGTGAAATACATAGTTGTATACGCAGTAAATTCTTATGGAAGTAGATAGAAAGTTTATAACTCACCGAATTCGCTAACGGTAAGAGATACCACGCGTCGGTTGAGAAACCATTGTTACCAAGATGAAGGTGACAATTGGGGATGTACAATACAGTAAGAATAACAAAAAGGGAGCAATTAAGCTCTACAGTTATTAGAGTTTCACAGCAGAAACTAGTGAGCCAGGGATCAAGTGTTGAATGTACATGGTGAACATGAGTGAATGGCTAATTATTAACGCCTAAAAGCCTCACAGGCCAGGACCGAAACCGGTTATGAGTTATAACTCCAATGCAAATTCTTGGTTTAGGGACTAAACCGCCAATATGGTTAAGATCCTCTAATCAGAATCCATTGTGTAATAGACCGCGTGGAAGTTAAAACACTTCACGACGGCAGAACATTTAAGCCAATGTGTAGTGAATGATTACGTGGGCGTAATCCCTTTTAAGGGGGGTAGAGCGCAAAACCACTTAGTGTATATTACCGTACAAGTGTACGGAGTGTATGTGATTTATATTGTGCATAGCACAAAATTATATTATTGTTTTGATGATTGGTGTGTGTGTTACGTAAACATACACATTCATTCATGGTTTAATTGTGGTAATTGCGCACAGAAGATGCGAATACCATTGTGATAAGTGTGTGTGTTGTTAACAGTTGTGTGTGATAGTACAAGTGTGGGGAGTAGAGAAACTCTCGGGGGAACAAAAGCCCCGACAGTGTATAAATGTAAAACCAGGTGTTGTATTTTGATAAAATATATGTGTATATATATATATATATATACTTTATAGTGATGCATGAAAGGGCATGATACCGACATAGAACCTAGTGAGAATAAGATTCCCTAGGCAACAGGATTAAAAGTGAATGGAGGTAACTGATAGACGGAGTTCTATCCTTTGGAGATGTTGTGATCATGACTAGAATGATTCAAAAGATAGAAAATTGGAAATGAGTGATTTACTTGATGCTTGAAAATGAAGTGGGGGTGGAACTTGATTTGCATGCGATCAAGGGAAGCCGAACACAAATTGGGGTGGAAGGATAGTTCAACACTGATGCTGATCACATCAGGGTTGGATGACTCTTGAAACTCCCTATAAGTGGTCACAAATAACCACGCTAATAAAAGAAGCAAAGAGCTTAAGTTGGACTTGGAGTTGTGTGTTTTTCAAAAGGATTTTCAATTGGTATTTATAAAACGTTGATGGATACTTTACATAATTAAAGTTTTCTTACTTGACCTCACAAGGAAATTTTAAACTTAAGTGATTGTTTTGATCTCCCAAGGACACGGGGACGGAAGGTGTCCATCGCGACCGGGTTCTGCGGGATCACAGTGTATATCAAGGATATTTTTGATTGCTATACATGCTCTGACATGTTGTGTGGTATGTGTAATGAATGTTGTTTCGACTTGGATTTCCTAAAAGTGTATGCTATTGAGACCTATGAGTCTAAATGTGTAGTGTTACATAGACCTAAGTGTTTGAAGACTGTTATGTTATGGGGACCTATGTGTCCAAATGTTGTGATGTTACCCGAGACCAGTGAGTCCAAGGGGTTGTTATGTATGTGTAAGTGTTGTTAAGATACCCGGACCATAGAGTCCGAGGTTACCATGTGGATATGTTATGTTATGTGTGGATGTGAATGTGTTGCCCGGACCATTAAGTCCGAGGTTGTGATGTAAAGTGTGTTTGGTTATGGAAGTTTATTTCCAAGTGATTCCTGTGTTCAAATCTAATGATGTGTGGAAAGTGTGAACTTCGAGGACGAAGTTCTTTTAAGGGGGGTAGATTGAAATACCCCAAACCTTGATAGGTGGTTTAAATAGCAAACCATGTTATATAAAGGCTAAAAGTGCCTTAGAAACATCAGTGGACAATTTAAAATATAGTATAGTGCAATAAAGCACTAAGACACAGTATGAGCAAAAACATGCTTTAAGCTATGAGTGAACTTGGTTAGGACCCAAAGAGCCTACCAAGACTTAATAACATTTAATTATGATTTTTTTAAGGCTAATTAAGTCCTTAGGAAACTTTGTTAGACAATGAAACCAAACAAAACACAAATAAATACCTTAAAGTCAATAAGAGCAAAAATGTGCTCTAAGCTTGGGATAAATTTGTAAAAGACCTAATGGTCATACCTATACCTTATAAATATGTTAAGGAACATATTAAATCAATTACCAAAGAAAACCAAGCTTGAAAACAAGTTAAAACACAAAATGTGCTTTAAGGAGTCTTAAAGCACGTTTTTGAAAAATTGTCTTGTAAATGAGTTTTGAATGGCTAAATGTCCATCATTACTCTTTAATTAACATGTGTACTATATAGTATCACATTTGGGTGGCCATATTAGTGGGAAATCAAAAATTTCACTTCTATGTGCCTTAGTTTGTGAATAGTAACTTTTATAATCTAGTTTGTAACATATGTTGTTATAAGTAATTAAATTGGTCAACAAAGACCATTATACCCTCCTAGGCATATGGGGGCCGGTTTTTCATGGTGTGAGTCACCAACATGTAAAAGAAATCAAATAAGTAAAGTTAAGCTTAAAGTAAAGTACTATTTGCTTTATAAGTTACAAATATCTTCAAAAAGCAAAGGTTATCTTCATTCTCTCATTCCTTCCTTCATTTCCCACGGTGGTCTTCTTCTTCCTCCTCTCCATCGGTTTCCAACAGCCCACACTCATTCTTCATCTTCTTTCACTTGTAACTTGTGATTCCCTTGGCCAAATCAAATTCCAAGACCATATTTGTCTTAGTTAGGTCAAGCTCTACACTTCCCTCTTTTTAAATCTTCAAGAACTCAATTTTGGTGCCATGGAGATTCACCATTGAAGGAGCTTGAGCCCATCTTTTCACATATTCTTGTTCTCCTTTGCTTCAAGGTAAGGAAACTCAAAGAAAAATCAAGTTTCCTTCATGTTTTGTGTTGTCCGAAAATTCACCTCACCATGGTGTATTTATCTTGCTTGTTTTAGCTACATTTGAATCTTCCAAGGGCTAGGAGGAGTCCTCTCTTGATACTTGTTCAAGTTCTCTTCCAATTCCAAGGTAAAACAATTACCTTAATGTGTTAAAACAATATGTGTAACTAGGGTTTACAATGAGATGAAGCATAATGCTTGAATACTCATTCTATTGTTTGTATAATGTTTAATAGTTGAAAAGGAACCAAATGCCTTACCGGTTTTACAAGGAATCAAGAAAGAAATTTGTGAGGAAAGAGGTAAACAAGCTATCTCAATGTGTTTTAATGCCTTAGGAGAAATGAGCTTAATTTGCTTGATAAAATACCTAAGGAGCAAATGGTGAATGACCTAGTAAGTGTTCTCAAGGAGACTAGTAAAAGAACATATGTATTGGTGTATGTATTTGCAGGTCAAAGGCATACTTATGTGGGAAATTCAGTGTTTATGGTTTATGTTATTTAAGGGCCTAAGAGCCATGTTATTTAAGGGCCTAAGTGCCAAGCAATTTAAGTTATGCACTATATTGTGATGTAGTGCTTAATGTGTGAAGTTTGTGTATAAAAATGTGTTTGATGGATTTTAGGTGTTTTGAATGGAATAAGGTGAAAACCTAAGTGTTTGGATGTGAGTATATACAAGAGAAGCTATGGCCAAATTTGGGAAAAATGTGTGAGAAGTTCTAAGTGTTTCAAGTGGTTTTGGTGAACTAGGAAGTGTTATAGGTGAATAAATGTTTGCTTGTGAAGAAAACATGTGTTAAGGTGATTTAGAGTGATGCAAGGATTTAGGTGTTATCTTGGAAGTTCTAGGAATTCAATGTGTGTTTTGAGAGTGTATTGAAAAGTCTTGAAGAAGTTGTTTAAGGTTTGGGTGATGTTGATGAATAAGGAGAATAATGTTGAAGTAAGGTTTTGAGAAAAGAATTCAAGGAGTTGTAACAAGGAGATTTAGTTAGAAAGAAAAGGAATTGAGAGATGATGTTAAGGTGTAGAGGAAACACCTTGGTGTGGTGGTCATTATTGGTGAACTACCACTTAGAAATCTTAAGGAGAAAACATCCTAAGTGCTAGGAATTTTGTAAGAAACTTGTGAATGATAAGATGGTTTTGGTGAGTGATTTAAAGAGTTTAGCACATGGCTAAAGGTGTGTTTGAAGTGCCCAAATGAGGTTAGGGGGTACTAGGTTATATGGGGTGAAGTTTGGAGTTGAATGTGAAAAGGAAAACAAAGGTCTGGGGCAGACCGAACTTGCGACCGGACTTGCAAGTTCGGTCGAGCCCAGTTTACCCTGCGAGAATTGGTTTCTGGAAAAGGCCGACCTTGGGGACCGGACTTGCAAGGTCGGTCGGGCTTGTATTTTGTGTACGGATTAAGTTTCTGGAACCGACCGAACATAGGACCGGACTTGGCAAGTTCGGTCGGGCTAAATTTTCAAAGGGGAAGAAAGTCTCGGGAATAGACCGAACATGCGACCGAACTTACAAGGTCGGTCGGAGTAGAAAATTTTGACGGAAATGTGTTCTGGAATGGACCGAACTTGGACAAGTTCGGTCGGTAAGGTCGGTCGGACCAAAAATGTTGTTTATGGTTATAAAATGATATGTAATGATGGGGATTGATAGGTAATGATGTTATAAGGTTGTTATGGACATGTTAGGTGAGTTTAAATGGCAATTAAGTGGGTGAAAAGTTGTATCAAAATGTAAAAGTAAAAACAAGTTAAAATGTAAAGTTATGTAACTAAGTTAACGGGGAAAGTTAAGCATTAGACATGAAATAATCAAGCAAACCCCGATGTTAATAAAAACACATGTGATGTTAACAGTTGTTCGAGAATTGCTCGAGGAACATAAGTGGACGTGGTAAAGTGGACTCCGGTGACAGGTATGGTTTTCTTGCAACCTGTGTCCTACCGGATTACACCGGCTTGTATGCCAATGTGTTTTCTGTATGTTTGCCACGTTATGAGATAAATCATGAAACGAGTTTACAGTCGTTATTGTTATTGTATGTTTACGTGCCGATACCGGTAACCTCGAATGCGCTTGAAGGGCTAGTTAACCACCATTAGGTAAACGTAGGAGAACGGTATCCGGTAACAACGTTTCCGACTTAAGGAACGTTCTAACCACGGCTATGCGTGAGTTGGCTATGTGATGTTTGTGTGTGATGTTCGTATGTGAATATATGACTCTCTCTTCCCTTGTGTATGTCTAATAAGACTTAACCCAATGTTTGTGAATGTTTAATAAAGTTCAAAGTTGAACTTCTAACAAGTGCTAACGGGGGAGTGAGGAGTCCGGTCTGTTCCGGCCACGCGTGTGAGTATGGGGGTCGTTGTCATAGCAGGTTCGATCCTCTCTGTATGTTATGGTTGTCTTCCAATTTGGTTCCCAACCTTCCCTTTAGCTTAACCAAGGCTATTACTGACTCACGTCGGGCCACAGGGGCATACTATTGTTATGTTTGTTTCGGTGTGCTTGGATCACTATATCCGAGACACCTTGTGTTAAGTTAACCGTTCATTTAACGAGACGGTAACGAGTTATGTAACGAGCTTATCATGAGACTGGCAACAATCTCTAGGCTCACCAGTGTGTTAGTGATGTTTGGGTCGGTTCCTGAGAGGACCATTCCCGTTATGTTATGTATCTTTGTTGTGATGCAATATCTATTGCGGTGTTATGTTGTGCACATGGAAACGTGCAAAGTGTTGTTAAGTGTTGTTATGTAGTGTATGTTATATGTTGTAAAATGTGAAGTGTGTGGATCATGGATATGATTCCCAGTTTGTGGTAAGAGGCGTTTAAGGGTAACCCGAATTAAGGGTATGTGTCGTCTATTAAGGAAGTAGCTCCATCAGAGGAGGAACACTCTAGGGATGATGTATACCATGAGTGACTCATTAAGTAAGGATATTATCCGTTTGTTGAGCCCGTTGAGGCGAATGTTATGAGATGTGTGTTCGTTGTTACATGTATGATTTAAATATAATCAACCGCATGCTAAGACGACAAGTAGTTGTGCGTGGCCCGATAGCATGTGGGCTGGGATTACCATACCAGCAAAGGTGCTGAGCCCCTTGGGGGCCACCCTTTCTCTTCTTTTCTTATTTCAGGTACGAAGTGCTGGAAGCCGTTCGAGAGTAGGACGGGTAGTCGTCGTACATGGGTAAACATTTAAGTGTATATATACAGTAGGTGTAGTAAGACCGAAATTGTGGTCGGCATCAGTTTATTAATACTCGGTATAGTTGACAAGGTGTTGTTGTGTTGTCGTTAATGGAAAGGGATAATAATGTATAGTTGCTCGGGAATTTAGCCCATCAGACCGGTACATTGTGTATGTATTAGCCTTGTTAGCCACGTGGGTGGCTAACGGCGTGTAACACCAACAAGTAAGTAATGTGATGAGGTTGTTCTTCGCTGCAGTTTGTTGTAGTAAATGGGGTGTTACAAAAAGTGGTATCAGAGCGAAGTATCGCTCTGATGACTGAATACCGAGCTTAGAAGTACCGAGTTAGGATTTAAGTACTTTGGGTTAAGGGTTGAGTGATAGCGTGAGAGTACGCTAGATAGGAATTACCAGTGTTGTACTGGAAACCTACAAATCCATCCACCCTCCACAATCCACTTGATAACTTGGGAAAGAAACGAGAGAGATGGAAGTCCTCTCTTACTCGGGAATACCCGATCTGGCTGTTATTATATACCTTTAGGGTACGGAGAACCTGTCATACGGTAGATCCCGAAAACTGGGAATCCCGGAGACGGTCTCCATCTGGACAATGTTAACCGCATTTAATAGCGAAGAATGAAGAATCTTGTGTATAGAAAAATAGAATTTCCGGCAACCTGGGTCGACATGCAAAGCAGTCGAGAGTAACCAGCTTGCAACGCACCGACCGTGCAACAGGCAAGAAGTGGATTAGTGAAACCCGAGACGAGTGTCTACGGAACCACAGTTGTTAAGTGATACACCAACGGTATACCAACCGCTAAAGGAACTACAACGTAGTACCCAAACAAGAGACAAGTCTCAGCAACCACGACAAATACGTGGAACGGGCTACGGAGAGAATATAATACTAAGAAAAAGGGGTCTCCCAGAGTGGGAAACACCCTAGTTAATGATTATCATATGAAGACGGTGAGAAGTTGAAGTTACCCAGAAGAGTTATTATCAAGACAGTAAGATCAGTGAGGGCCAACAAGGCCACTGATGACAGTATGGGTAAAAACAATACCATAACCAGTATGTGTTAAACCGATAGCCAGTTAGCATGGCGCACTTGCCATAACAAGTGCTGCTATAACAGGGCTGTTCGAGAAATTTATAACCACTACAAGTACTTAGTAAAGTACCATGAAGTTAAAAAGGATCATTATGACCATGGAAGGGCTTGATAGCCTAACCTCTGTAACTGTAAGTGCACCAGTCAGCAAGAAGCTAGACTTGGTTAAGGTAAGAAGATGTTGTGAAACCATGAAAATTTTTCTTTCAACCCGGATTTATACAAACCCTTTTCTTTTCAAAACCAAATTTTCTTTCAAACCAACACTTCTTTCCAACCTTCTTTTAAACCAAACCAGTAAGACCAAGGACAGTTGACAAGGATACAACAATGGATAAACTTTCCCTCGATTAAGTTCGAGAAGCAAGGAATGAATATTGTCACGGGACAATATAAGGGAGTTGACAACAGAATACTTCACCTAGGCGTGTGACGGACACTACGAGTGTACCAACTGTGTTGTGGGACGACCGCACTCCGATAGGAGCATGTGGGCCCGACAGACCTACTTATAGGTTAGTTGGGTAAGTAGTAATGTATCAGTATGATACCCCATATATGTATACGAGTGGAGTCCGAAACACGGGAAGTAGTCGACTCCATCTACGGTCAGCAGTATAAAACAAACAAGAGCTAAGGATTACCAAGAAATAGTTGAAGCTAAGGAACTCAGTTAAGTTAGCAAGACTAAAAGGATCAGTAAATTCCTCTCAAGGAAATGTTTAAGAGTTAGGAGGTGCGAAATGCACTAACTGAATGTAAAGATATCGGATATGACTTAAAGATCCTCAGGGATAGACATGATAGCTGGAATGGTGACCCAGCCTGCACATGGCAAGCAGATGCTTAATGTGGACACATTAATGTGCAATGAACGGGATGAAACTCCCAGAATGAGTACCTACACTACCAGGAAATGTTGATCTTCACAAAAGGAGATAATAAGCCATTTAAGAACGCGAACGGCGTGGCTAACTCAATATATCAATAAGTGTGAACTAAATATAAAGGCATAACATAACAACACCCAGGAGCAATCCTTGAGGGGTGTTCGCATCAAAAATTGTTGAATGAAATGCATGACAGAAACACAAGGGTTGAAACTAACACCCAGTTTAGACATAAATTGTCAGGAGACGGACTGACAAACCTAAGGGGCATCCCATGAAAGGAAACGGAATGCAACGACCTTGTCATGGAGCTCAATATAATATCCAAACCATGTAATGTTGTACAGAGAAGTACATGTGTGTGGACAACCTACAATGAGCGGAGCTCAAGGCAGTAAGGCTTATAAGCCACAAATAAATGTTATGAAAAATAGATTGACTGCAAAAGTTTATGTAATATAAGTGAATAGAGTGGGAAACGAACCACTGCATTAAGAGTGGGGATACCTCTCGATGTTGTGAAACCGCAGAAGCGGTAGTTATGCGGATCAAGTTCAAGAAATATTTAAGGATGGACGATGTTATTATTGAAAGAGAGCAATTGGCTTAGTAGTATGTGTATAAAGGGAAACACCGAGCTGAATAATGCCGGCTTGTGACTGGAATGATCGATGCTCATCCAAATGAGGGATGAACCATAATGTGAATAATGTAAGTTTATGTGTGGAAGTTGAGGTGACAGTAGATACGATATAAGCTGATGTTATACAGGGAGTAAGAGCACGGTGCGCAACAAGCGACCGTTGTATAAATGTTGTTAAACGATAATGTAACAAATAAGACCAGTTATGAGTTAAACTCAATGGAGATGCAAGATAAGTGATGTTAAACAAACTGAGCAATAAGCCAGTGGTAGGTACTGTGTGATGAGGAACTCAGTGTGAATTCCATGGCGAATCGCATAAGGGATTTACTGTCAAGAGTTTACGCCTCTGCACTCTGTATGACTGAGTGTTTTGGTATTGCACTTGCGCAGTAATGATCGAATGAGATAGCTAGGAATTGGAAACATGTTGATTGTGGACAAATAATGTTATAATGGCCGATGCATAGGAAATGCAAGGCCGCACCAATAAAAAGTACTTGTACAAAACCAAACGTGGAGATATGATTAACAGTAAGTGACTACAGTAGCACTAGCTGCCAAATATCGGTATGGAATATACCACAAAGGTTGTAAATAGCTGAGAGAGCACTACACACTAGGTAGTAGCTCAAACTCAACCGACAGTAAGTCGGAAGGAAACAAGTCAATCATTGTGAAATACATAGTTGTATACGCAGTAAATTCTTATGGAAGTAGATAGAAAGTTTATAACTCACCGAATTCGCTAACGGTAAGAGATACCACGCGTCGGTTGAGAAACCATTGTTACCAAGATGAAGGTGACAATTGGGGATGTACAATACAGTAAGAATAACAAAAAGGGAGCAATTAAGCTCTACAGTTATTAGAGTTTCACAGCAGAAACTAGTGAGCCAGGGATCAAGTGTTGAATGTACATGGTGAACATGAGTGAATGGCTAATTATTAACGCCTAAAAGCCTCACAGGCCAGGACCGAAACCGGTTATGAGTTATAACTCCAATGCGAATTCTTGGTTTAGGGACTAAACCGCCAATATGGTTAAGATCCTCTAATCAGAATCCATTGTGTAATAGACCGCGTGGAAGTTAAAACACTTCACGACGGCAGAACATTTAAGCCAATGTGTAGTGATTGATTACGTGGGCGTAATCCCTTTTAAGGGGGGTAGAGCGCAAAACCACTTAGTGTATATTACCGTACAAGTGTACGAAGTGTATGTGATTTATATTGTGCATAGCACAAAATTATATTATTGTTTTGATGATTGGTGTGTGTGTTACGTAAACATACACATTCATTCATGGTTTAATTGTGGTAATTGCGCACAGAAGATGCGAATACCATTGTGATAAGTGTGTGTGTTGTTAACAGTTGTGTGTGATAGTACAAGTGTGGGGAGTAGAGAAACTCTCGGGGGAACAAAAGCCCCGACAGTGTATAAATGTAAAACCAGGTGTTGTATTTTGATAAAATATATGTGTATATATATATATATATACTTTATAGTGATGCATGAAAGGGCATGATACCGACATAGAACCTAGTGAGAATAAGATTCCCTAGGCAACAGGATTAAAAGTGAATGGAGGTAACTGATAGACGGAGTTCTATCCTTTGGAGATGTTGTGATCATGACTAGAATGATTCAAAAGATAGAAAATTGGAAATGAGTGATTTACTTGATGCTTGAAAATGAAGTGGGAGGTGGAACTTGATTTGCATGCGATCAAGGGAAGCCGAACACAAATTGGGGTGGAAGGATAGTTCAACACTGATGCTGATCACATCAGGGTTGGATGACTCTTGAAACTCCCTATAAGTGGTCACAAATAACCACGCTAATAAAAGAAGCAAAGAGCTTAAGTTGGACTTGGAGTTGTGTGTGTTTTCAAAAGGATTTTCAATTGGTATTTATAAAACGTTGATGGATACTTTACATAATTAAAGTTTTCTTACTTGACCTCACAAGGAAATTTTAAACTTAAGTGATTGTTTTGATCTCCCAAGGACACGGGGACGGAAGGTGTCCATCGCGACCGGGTTCTGCGGGATCACAGCGTATATCAAGGATATTTTTGATTGCTATACATGCTCTGACATGTTGTGTGGTATGTGTAATGAATGTTGTTTCGACTTGGATTTCCTAAAAAGTGTATGCTATTGAGACCTATGAGTCTAAATGTGTAGTGTTACATAGACCTAAGTGTCTGAAGACTGTTATGTTATGGGGACCTATGTGTCCAAATGTTGTGATGTTACCCGAGACCAGTGAGTCCAAGGGGTTGTTATGTATGTGTAAGTGTTGTTAAGATACCCGGACCATAGAGTCCGAGGTTACCATGTGGATATGTTATGTTATGTGTGGATGTGAATGTGTTGCCCGGACCATTAAGTCCGAGGTTGTGATGTAAAGTGTGTTTGGTTATGGAAGTTTATTTCCAAGTGATTCCTGTGTTCAAATCTAATGATGTGTGGAAAGTGTGAACTTCGAGGACGAAGTTCTTTTAAGGGGGGTAGATTGAAATACCCCAAACCTTGATAGGTGGTTTAAATAGCAAACCATGTTATATAAAGGCTAAAAGTGCCTTAGAAACATCAGTGGACAATTTAAAATATAGTATAGTGCAATAAAGCACTAAGACACAGTATGAGCAAAAACATGCTTTAAGCTATGAGTGAACTTGGTTAGGACCCAAAGAGCCTACCAAGACTCAATAACATTTAATTATGATTTTATAAGGCTAATTAAGTCCTTAGGAAACTTTGTTAGACAATGAAACCAAACAAAACACAAATAAATACCTTAAAGTCAATAAGAGCAAAAATGTGCTCTAAGCTTGGGATAAATTTGTAAAAGACCTAATGGTCATACCTATACCTTATAAATATGTTAAGGAACATATTAAATCAATTACCAAAGAAAACCAAGCTTGAAAACAAGTTAAAACACAAAATGTGCTTTAAGGAGTCTTAAAGCACGTTTTTGAAAAATTGTCTTGTAAATGAGTTTTGAATGGCTAAATGTCCATCATTACTCTTTAATTAACATGTGTACTATATAGTATCACATTTGGGTGGCCATATTAGTGGGAAATCAAAAATTTCACTTCTATGTGCCTTAGTTTGTGAATAGTAACTTTTATAATCTAGTTTGTAACATATGTTGTTATAAGTAATTAAATTGGTCAACAAAGACCATTATACCCTCCTAGGCATATGGGGGCCGGTTTTTCATGGTGTGAGTCACCAACATGTAAAAGAAATCAAATAAGTAAAGTTAAGCTTAAAGTAAAGTACTATTTGCTTTATAAGTTACAAATATCTTCAAAAAGCAAAGGTTATCTTCATTCTCTCATTCCTTCCATCATTTCCCACGGTGGTCGCTTCTTCCTCCTCTCTCCATCGGTTTCCAACAGCCCACACTCATTCTTCATCTTCTTTCACTTGTAACTTGTGATTCCCTTGGCCAAATCAAATTCCAAGACCATATTTGTCTTAGTTAGGTCAAGCTCTACACTTCCCTCTTTTTAAATCTTCAAGAACTCAATTTTGGTGCCATGGAGATTCACCATTGAAGGAGCTTGAGCCCATCTTTTCACATATTCTTGTTCTCCTTTGCTTCAAGGTAAGGAAACTCAAAGAAAAATCAAGTTTCCTTCATGTTTTGTGTTGTCCGAAAATTCACCTCACCATGGTGTATTTATCTTGCTTGTTTTAGCTACATTTGAATCTTCCAAGGGCTAGGAGGAGTCCTCTCTTGATACTTGTTCAAGTTCTCTTCCAATTCCAAGGTAAAACAATTACCTTAATGTGTTAAAACAATATGTGTAACTAGGGTTTACAATGAGATGAAGCATAATGCTTGAATACTCATTCTATTGTTTGTATAATGTTTAATAGTTGAAAAGGAACCAAATGCCTTACCGGTTTTACAAGGAATCAAGAAAGAAATTTGTGAGGAAAGAGGTAAACAAGCTATCTCAATGTGTTTTAATGCCTTAGGAGAAATGAGCTTAATTTGCTTGATAAAATACCTAAGGAGCAAATGGTGAATGACCTAGTAAGTGTTCTCAAGGAGACTAGTAAAAGAACATATGTATTGGTGTATGTATTTGCAGGTCAAAGGCATACTTATGTGGGAAATTCAGTGTTTATGGTTTATGTTATTTAAGGGCCTAAGAGCCATGTTATTTAAGGGCCTAAGTGCCAAGCAATTTAAGTTATGCACTATATTGTGATGTAGTGCTTAATGTGTGAAGTTTGTGTATAAAATGTGTTTGATGGATTT
The DNA here is from genome assembly GCA_023374045.1 of Limonium bicolor. Taxonomy (NCBI): domain Eukaryota; kingdom Viridiplantae; phylum Streptophyta; class Magnoliopsida; order Caryophyllales; family Plumbaginaceae; genus Limonium; species Limonium bicolor. The sequence goes on along the minus strand of CM041781.1, from coordinate 293,251,221 downwards.
TAGGTGTTTTGAATGGAATAAGGTGAAAACCTAAGTGTTTGGATGTGAGTATATACAAGAGAAGCTATGGCCAAATTTGGGAAAAATGTGTGAGAAGTTCTAAGTGTTTCAAGTGGTTTTGGTGAACTAGGAAGTGTTATAGGTGAATAAATGTTTGCTTGTGAAGAAAACATGTGTTAAGGTGATTTAGAGTGATGCAAGGATTTAGGTGTTATCTTGGAAGTTCTAGGAATTCAATGTGTGTTTTGAGAGTGTATTGAAAAGTCCTGAAGAAGTTGTTTAAGTTTGGGTATGTTGATGAATAAGGAGAATAATGTTGAAGTAAGGTTTTGAGAAAAGAATTCAAGGAGTTGTAACAAGGAGATTTAGTTAGAAAGAAAAGGAATTGAGAGATGATGTTAAGGTGTAGAGGAAACACCTTGGTGTGGTGGTCATTATTGGTGAACTACCACTTAGAAATCTTAAGGAGAAAACATCCTAAGTGCTAGGAATTTTATAAGAAACTTGTGAATGATAAGATGGTTTTGGTGAGTGATTTAAAGAGTTTAGCACATGGCTAAAGGTGTGTTTGAAGTGCCCAAATGAGGTTAGGGGGTACTAGGTTATATGGGGTGAAGTTTGGAGTTGAATGTGAAAAGGAAAACAAAGGTCTGGGGCAGACCGAACTTGCGACCGGACTTGCAAGTTCGGTCGAGCCCAGTTTACCCTGCGAGAATTGGTTTCTGGAAAAGGCCGACCTTGGGGACCGGACTTGCAAGGTCGGTCGGGCTTGTATTTTGTGTACGGATTAAGTTTCTGGAACCGACCGAACATAGGACCGGACTTGGCAAGTTCGGTCGGGCTAAATTTTCAAAGGGGAAGAAAGTCTCGGGAATAGACCGAACATGCGACCGAACTTACAAGGTCGGTCGGAGTAGAAAATTTTGACGGAAATGTGTTCTGGAATGGACCGAACTTGGACAAGTTCGGTCGGTAAGGTCGGTCGGACCAAAAATGTTGTTTATGGTTATAAAATGATATGTAATGATGGGGATTGATAGGTAATGATGTTATAAGGTTGTTATGGACATGTTAGGTGAGTTTAAATGGCAATTAAGTGGGTGAAAAGTTGTATCAAAATGTAAAAGTAAAAACAAGTTAAAATGTAAAGTTATGTAACTAAGTTAACGGGGAAAGTTAAGCATTAGACATGAAATAATCAAGCAAACCCCGATGTTAATAAAAACACATGTGATGTTAACAGTTGTTCGAGAATTGCTCGAGGAACATAAGTGGACGTGGTAAAGTGGACTCCGGTGACAGGTATGGTTTTCTTGCAACCTGTGTCCTACCGGATTACACCGGCTTGTATGCCAATGTGTTTTTCTGTATGTTTGCCACGTTATGAGATAAATCATGAAACGAGTTTACAGTCGTTATTGTTATTGTATGTTTACGTGCCGATACCGGTAACCTCGAATGCGCTTGAAGGGCTAGTTAACCACCATTAGGTAAACGTAGGAGAACGGTATCCGGTAACAACGTTTCCGACTTAAGGAACGTTCTAACCACGGCTATGCGTGAGTTGGCTATGTGATGTTTGTGTGTGATGTTCGTATGTGAATATATGACTCTCTCTTCCCTTGTGTATGTCTAATAAGACTTAACCCAATGTTTGTGAATGTTAATAAAGTTCAAAGTTGAACTTCTAACAAGTGCTAACGGGGGAGTGAGGAGTCCGGTCTGTTCCGGCCACGCGTGTGAGTATGGGGGTCGTTGTCATAGCAGGTTCGATCCTCTCTGTATGTTATGGTTGTTTCCAATTTGGTTCCCAACCTTCCCTTTAGCTTAACCAAGGCTATTACTGACTCACGTCGGGCCACAGGGGCATACTATTGTTATGTTTGTTTCGGTGTGCTTGGATCACTATATCCGAGACACCTTGTGTTAAGTAACCGTTCATTTAACGAGACGGTAACGAGTTATGTAACGAGCTTATCATGAGACTGGCAACAATCTCTAGGCTCACCAGTGTGTTAGTGATGTTTGGGTCGGTTCCTGAGAGGACCATTCCCGTTATGTTATGTATCTTTGTTGTGATGCAATATCTATTGCGGTGTTATGTTGTGCACATGGAAACGTGCAAAGTGTTGTTAAGTGTTGTTATGTAGTGTATGTTATATGTTGTAAAATGTGAAGTGTGTGGATCATGGATATGATTCCCAGTTTGTGGTAAGAGGCGTTTAAGGGTAACCCGAATTAAGGGTATGTGTCGTCTATTAAGGAAGTAGCTCCATCAGAGGAGGAACACTCTAGGGATGATGTATACCATGAGTGACTCATTAAGTAAGGATATATTATCCGTTTGTTGAGCCCGTTGAGGCGAATGTTATGAGATGTGTGTTCGTTGTTACATGTATGATTTAAATATAATCAACCGCATGCTAAGACGACAAGTAGTTGCGCGTGGCCCGATAGCATGTGGGCTGCGGGATTACCATACCAGCAAAGGTGCTGAGCCCCTTGGGGGCCACCCTTTCTCTTCTTTCCTTATTTCAGGTACGAAGTGCTGGAAGCCGTTCGAGAGTAGGACGGGTAGTCGTCGTACATGGGTAAACATTTAAGTGTATATACAGTAGGTGTAGTAAGACCGAAATTGTGGTCGGCATCAGTTTATTAATACTCGGTATAGTTGACAAGGTGTATGTTGTTGTTGTCGTTAATGGAAAGGGATAATAATGTATAGTTGCTCGGGAATTTAGCCCATCAGACCGGTACATTGTGTATGTATTAGCCTTGTTAGCCACGTGGGTGGCTAACGGCGTGTAACACCAACAAGTTAAGTAATGTGATGAGGTTGTTCTTCCGCTGCAGTTTGTTGTAAGTATGTTGGATGGGGTGTTACAGTATTTTACCTTGAATTTTCGGTACCCCTAGGATGGATGGAGCCAACTTTCCTTCATGAAATTGATGAAGAAAATGGAGTTAACAAGTAGGGGATTTTCGGTCATTAATGGCAAGGGAGAACAAGGTTGATCATGTGTGGAGAAAGGAGGAGAAGAGAGTTAGACTTTGTAAGTGTTTAATGGTGTAACAAGAAAAATAAGAATGAAGAAAAGAAGAGTTTACCTCACGCATGGAATAAGGAAGGGAGGAGCTAAACTTGTTCAATGCCGGCAAGGGGGAAATGAATGAAAGAGTGAGTGTGTTTTATTTACCAAAATCTGATTTCCCATGCTTTGTTTAGTCAAAGAAGAGTACCAATCTTCCTTAAACCACTCTCCATTTGTCTCTTCTATTATTTCGCTTATTGTCTCATAAACGTTGGGCGGCTGAAACAATGCAAGGGTGATGGCATGTGCTGTGTGAATTAGCTAGGGAGAAGAGAAAAATTTGACAATAGAATAATATTGTAGTACTAGCTAGGAGTATTAGGTAGTGTGCTTTCTTTGACTTTTCTTTTCTCTTTATTCCTTCTTCTAACTCACCGAATGGGTGTTAGAAATGGGAGTTTTACTTTTGATTTCTTCCTTTATTTATGGCATACGAATGTACTTGCTAGATTTATTTTTATTGTGTAGTAGGTAGTACTAGTTTATTTAATGATTGCTTTTGTTCCTTTATTCCTTGTTTACGGTTGGCTACATGTATTAGCATTAGATTTTTTTGTTTGATTCCATTACACATATATATACCGGTTACAGTATTGATTATACTATATATATTGATTGTACTCATGCACATTATCGGTAATGATGAGGTGTATACATATCTCATTTGTATAATCAAGCCTGTATGCATGACGGTGCTGCTACAGATAGTTGGTAATTATGCATGAGTACACCACATTAACATGGTGTATACTTCAAATTTTCTTTGACTTTAATATGCTGATTTGGTCTTGTTTTTCTTCCTAATGATGCATGGCATTTAGGGGCCGGATGAGGCTACTTTTATTGACATTTTATGCATTATCAATCTGGATAGATGTCAAATATATCACGACAACAATGAGATGTATAATCGGCTATAGGCTACCATTTTCTAAATTTTTTTCTGATTATATAAATATTCATTGCCGCTAGTACATCTATAGTGATATGTCATTGTCCAATTTACAACCATGTTATAGAGTTATAACCGGCTGCAAGTGTGGATAGGTGCTGTCGTTTTTTTTTCAATTATGTAAGTATGTGTATGGTATAATAAGTTTGATTAATATATATGAAGGCATCTATATGAGTACGGTGGCATCAATGGGTGTGCTGCAAATTTTATTTTGAGTTGTATAAGTGTATACAATTAACGGTGGGCACATATATAACCGGTTACATGTTGCAGATTTTTTTTCTTGTTTGATTTTGTATGGGACATTACCGGTTTTATATGGGGTAATTAGTTAGATGTAATTGCTATATTGATGTGTACTTAAGTATAATATAAGTACACTAGGTAGTTAATTGTTTCACTAAAAAAAGTGTAAAATTGTGTAAAAAATTAGTATACAAACCGGCAATATAGTGATGTTTGAACTTTGTATTTATGTTATATGTAATGTTAAAATTTCTTATGCATTTATGATATATTAGGTATTAAGATTATGTAACATAAGTTGTTACATTGTTTAAATGTGTATATCGATTTATTTTAGCATTTATAAATGCTTAGGCATCCATAAAATATTTACGTTGCTCGTTAGTATTTTTTTGCGTTTTTACAATGAACGATATTGTGTATCGAGTCGTATAAACGCTTGTATATATTTTTCCTAGATAGCGCTCTCTTAATTGATCTTGTTTCATAAGGGGTTTGATGCTCGTTAATGTTCGTACGTAAGCGTTTATATGTGTACGTGAAGACGACATTATATTAGCGTTCGTAAATCGAACATTGTCATTTTATGAATTGTATAAACATTCGTATTGATCTTTCCTTGTTGTCGCTCTCTTTATTGAGCCACAACTTAATAAACTAGTCATTTAAACACTAGTAATTATTTTTAACTTACCCAAAATTCATAATATAAGTTTATATACATATGTAGCTCATTAAAACCTATTTTTCGCCAATAGGTCTCGGCCACAATTATATGATACCATATAGTTTCCAAAACTTGATTTATAATTCATAATAATTATACTTAAATACATATGAGCCATATATCTCATGTAAAAAATTATTGTAATGCCTTAGACATATTTTTAGCTCAAAATGGAGCAAATTCTTCCTAGATAAATCGACCATGTAGTATACTTACCATATATTATTTATTTGTGACATAAAACTATATCTTATGGTAATAACTTTAGCTTAAGAGTTATAATTATTTCCTTGGTAAATAACCTCACTAATTTGGCCTTAATTTATTGGAGGGGTGTACACAATTTTAGTACAAAATTTATGAGCTTAAACAAAGCTTTAAACGTAGTAGTTTAATATTGAAAACTCACTCTTAATCAAGGATAATTAAATACTTGAACTCCACTGGAATTTCCCAAGCTTCCTTCAATGGAAATTGATGTTCCAATTCGGTTCTCATGCTGAAAGGAAGGGTTTAGGAGTTAGATCTTAACAAAGATCTTAAGTAGATTTATAAGTAGTTCCAAGGAATTTACCTTAGGTATTTTACCTTGAATTTCGGTACCCCTAGGATGGATGGAGCCAACTTTCCTTCATGAAATTGATGAAGAAAATGGAGTTAACAAGTAGGGGATTTTCGGTCATTAATGGCAAGGGAGAACAAGGTTGATCATGTGTGGAGAAAGGAGGAGAAGAGAGTTAGACTTTGTAAGTGTTTAATGGTGTAACAAGAAAAATAAGAATGAAGAAAAGACGAGTTTACCTCACGCATGGAATAAGGAAGGGAGGAGCTAAACTTGTTCAATGCCGGCAAGGGGGAAAGGAATGAAAGAGTGAGTGTGTTTTATTTACCAAAATCTGATTTCCCATGCTTTGTTTAGTCAAAGAAGAGTACCAATCTTCCTTAAACCACTCTCCATTTGTCTCTTCTATTATTTCGCTTATTGTCTCATAAACGTTGGGCGGCTGAAACAATGCAAGGGTGATGGCATGTGCTGTGTGAATTAGCTAGGGAAGAGAAAAATTTGACAATAGAATAATATTGTAGTACTAGCTAGGAGTATTAGGTAGTGTGCTTTCTTTGACTTTTCTTTTTCTCTTATTCCTTCTTCTAACTCCCCGAATGGGTGTTAGAAATGGGGAGTTTTACTTTTGATTTCTTCCTTGATTTATGGCATACTAATGTACTTCTAGATTTATTTTATTGTGTAGTAGGTAGTACTAGTTTATTTAATGAATTGCTTTTGTTCCTTTATTCCTTGTTTACGGTTGGCTACATGTATTAGCATTAGATTTTTTTTGTTTTGATTCCATTACACATATATATTACCGGTTACAGTATTGATTATACTATATATATATTGATTTGTACTCATGCACATTATCGGTAATGATGAGGTGTATACATATCTCATTTGTATAATCAAGCCTGTATGCATGACGGTGCTGCTACAGATTAGTTGGTATATTATGCATGAGTACACCACATTAACATGGTGTATACTTCAAATTTTCTTTTGACTTTAATATGCTGATTTGGTCTTGTTTTTCTTCCTAATGATGCATGGCATTTAGGGGCCGGATGAGGCTACTTTTATTGACATTTTATGCATTATCAATCTGGATAGATGTCAAATATATCACGACAACAATGAGATGTATAATCGGCTATAGGCTACCATTTTCTAAATTTTTTTCTGATTATATAAATATTCATTGCCGCTAGTACATCTATAGTGATATGTCATTGTCCAATTTACAACCATGTTATAGAGTTATAACCGGCTGCAAGTGTGGATAGGTGCTGTCATTTTTTTTTTCAATTATGTAAGTATGTGTATGGTATAATAAGTTTGATTAATATATATGAAGGCATCTATATGAGTACGGTGGCATCAATGGGTGTGCTGCAAATTTTAGTTTGAGTTGTATAAGTGTATACAATTAACGGTGGGCACATATATAACCGGTTACATGTTGCAGATTTTTTTTCTTGTTTTAATTTTGTATGGGACATTACCGGTTTTATATGGGGTAATTAGTTAGATGTAATCTTGCTATATTGATGTGTACTTAAGTATAATATAAGTACACTAGGTAGTTAATTGTTTCACTAAAAAAAAGTGTATAAAATTGTGTAAAAGAATTAGTATACGAACCGGCAATATAGTGATGTTTGAACTTTGTATTTGTGTTATATGAATGTTATAACATTTCTTATGCATTTATGATATATATAGGTATTAAGATTATGTAACATAAGTTGTTACATTGTTAAATGTGTATATCGATTTATTTTAGCATTTATAAATGCTTAGGCATCCATAAAATATTTACGTTGCTCGTTAGTATTTTTTGCGTTTTTACAATGAACGATATTGTGTATCGAGTCGATAAACGCTTGTATATATTTTTCCTAGATAGCGCTCTCTTAATTGATCTTGTTTCATAAGGGGTTTGATGCTCGTTAATGTTCGTACGTAAGCGTTTATATGTGTACGTGAAGACGACATTATATTAGCGTTCGTAAATCGAACATTGTCATTTTATGAATTGTATAAACATTCGTATTGATCTTTCCTTGTTGTCGCTCTCTTTATTGAGCCACAACTTAATAAACTAGTCATTTAAACACTAGTAATTATTTTTAACTTACCCAAAATTCATAATATAAGTTTATATACATATGTAGCTCATTAAAACCTATTTTTCGCCAATAGGTCTCGGCCACAATTATATGATACCATATAGTTTCCAAAACTTGATTTATAATTCATAATAATTATACTTAAATACATATGAGCCATATATCTCATGTAAAAAATTATTATAATGCCTTAGACATATTTTTAGCTCAAAATGGATCAAATTCTTCCTAGATAAATCGACCATGTAGTATACTTACCATATATTATTTATTTGTTACATAAAACTATATCTTATGGTAATAACTTTAGCTTAAGAGTTATAATTATTTTCCTTGGTAAATAACCTCACTAATTTGGCCTTAATTAATTGGAGGGGTGTACACAATTTTAGTACAAAATTTATGAGCTTAAACAAAGCTTTAAACGTAGTAGTTTAATATTGAAAACTCACTCTTAATCAAGGATAATTAAATACTTGAACTCCACTTGAATTTCCCAAGCTTCCTTCAATGGAAATTGATGTTCCAATTTCAGTTCTCATGCATGAAAGGAAGGGGTTTAGGAGTTAGATCTTAACAAAGATCTTAAGTAGATTTATAAGTAGTTCCCAAGGAATTTACCTTAGGTATTTTACCTTGAATTTTCGGTACCCCTAGGATGGATGGAGCCAACTTTCCTTCATGAAATTGATGAAGAAAATGGAGTTAACAAGTAGGGGATTTTCGGTCATTAATGGCAAGGGAGAACAAGGTTGATCATGTGTGGAGAAAGGAGGAGAAGAGAGTTAGACTTTGTAAGTGTTTAATGGTGTAACAAGAAAAATAAGAATGAAGAAAAGAAGAGTTTACCTCACGCATGGAATAAGGAAGGGGGAGCTGAATTGTTCAATGCCGGCAAGGGGGAAAGGAATGAAAGAGTGAGTTTGTTTTATTTACCAAAATCTGATTTCCCATGCTTTGTTTAGTCAAAGAAGAGTACCAATCTTCCTTAAACCACTCTCCATTTGTCTTGTAACACCCCTACTATTAATACAGCCATTAACGTCCAATCTCCTTACTCATCAGATACAACGCAGCGGGAGTTATATTTACATACAATGGGTGATGCAATGCCGTTAGTCACCCACGTGACTAACAAGGACTACTGATTCTACATACAGCATCGGTCTGATGGACCGGAATCCCGAGTACTACAAATCTACAATGCGTTCAATTTACCAAATGCTACTACAATCTCCATTCAACAATACTCTAAGTACAATACATATAATCTACTACCGAGTTTACTAAAATCTTTATACAATGTACTATCTCCTTAAAGTTCATACATACGCTAAGAGACTACTTGCTACCCGTTCCTCACCGACTTACTTCCAAATAACAGGGTGTGCCTCCGGTCTCTTCCTTGACCATATTCGTTTCGGGTACCTGCACACTAAAAAATGTCCCCGAAGGGGTCAGCTTTCGCCGAGCATGATAACCGCATACCCCGCGTACTAGTGAGGGTACGCCGACCACTTGGTCGTATACATGCGGTTGATTTCATTCAAACATACAGGCATACATGCTTTTATACATATTATTACAATACATTACGCAAGGCATACACACGTACATACACCATTACATACAAGAGTACAACATAAATCATTCCATACGTAACCTTTTCCTGAATCACATACTCATTACATACACAATATACAATACTTGTTAGCTTCATTGTCCACCCGGGTTAATCGGGTGGAGATTACTCTTTTACTCGTTACTTCATACACATACATACTCATACTCATACTTACTTACGGATCCATACTTACTTACTCTTACTCAAGTTAAGTCGTCGGGGACCTCCGGCCCTGGGGACTACACCGTCCCGCCTCCGGGATTTACTTGACTCACTAATCCGGGATGCTACCCATTTAAGGGATTTGGGCCGCGGACCAGTTTAAGAGTCAGGAATTGCAGCCAACCTCTTGTGACTCGATCCTCACGCGTGGCCGAAGCTATATCGGACTTGTACTCATTCCAATTTACTCTCTTAAGTTAGGAGTTAGATAGTTAGGAATTAGTACAAGTCAACATCCAAGCCACAATAACGCAATACCATTATACACATACATACAAATACATTACAATTACTAGTACACTACAAGTACGATACACTTCATCATCATTCATACGTTTCATGAATAACAAACTTTTTCAAGACAAATATCAAGAACAATGTAAACAAGCACAAGTAAGTGCAATATAATCCGATTCATGCATTTATCTTATTTAGGTGGAAATAAGCACACAAATCGGGGTAACCAGATAGGATACAGGGCATGAAGAAATCATACGTTCACCGTTGTACGTACTTCCAAACGTCTCCCGGTGTCACAAACCAAATATTATATACATACAATTGAAGATTAACATCTACAATATTGCAACTTGTACTCTTACTATGTTTCCCAACTCGTACTTACTAGTTCACAACTCTATACTTACACTTTACTTACTACTAGTTCATGACTTTATGTTACTTTCTTACTTACTACTAGCATGCCTACATACACACACATATATATATGTATGGGTATACATATGTATATGTATGGGTATAATATATGTATAAGGATATATATATATATATATATATATATATATATATTATATTAATTATTTAAAAATTTTTTTTTTTTGTCAGGACCGGACTTGCGACCGACCCTGGCAAGTCCGGTCCATTCCAGTAGGTTTCATCGGGAAATTTTTTTGGTCCGACCGGACTTGCATGTCCGGTCGCAAGTCCGGTCGATTCCAGTAACATTCTGACGGAAAATTTTTCTGCTCGACCGGACTTGCAAGTCCGGTCGCAAGTCCGGTCGATTCCAGTATTTGCATTTTAATTTCTGTTTTCAGTCCTCTCTTTCACCCATTACTTCTCCATTGTTCCTACACTTAATCCTTCATGTTTTAACACTAATTAAACCTCTTAATACACCTTAGTTCATCCACCAAACTCCTTACTAAATCCATCAATCAATCTTACACAAATTTCTCAATTCTTTTCCTACCAATGTAACAGTTTTTGTTCTACCTATGCTATAGATTTTTGTTGTGACTTCTACCACTCAATACTCCTCTATCAATGTCACTCCTAGCATCCCAAATACATCTCCAACAACTACAACATCTATACCCAAGTCCACACTCTTTTTACCAATTCTTACACCCCAATTTTTCCTAACTTCTCCATACATTCTTGTAACCTTTTGCTACAGATTTTCACACTCCTTGTCCTCTTACCACAACTACCTCTTCATCGCTACTAAACATGCCTACTAACTCCAATACACACCTTGGTTCTCCCATTCACCAAGTCCATCCATAAGCGTACATTTCCTACCGAAAATTTGCCATAGTTCACCTACAATTCTCACTTATCCACACATACTCATTATCACCAAAATCATTCCTGTTCTAGCCACACCCATACAAGGGTCCTACCAGCAATTAAACAAATAATTAATCCATCCCAATACACCAATACTCCTTCAACATCAATACTAATCTCATACACGACCATTGGCTCCAGGCCTACAATTCACATACTAATGCACAAATACTCAAACTTACTCACAATTACCCAAACTTCCAATACTACAATACCAATACAATTGTTTAGGTTGTTTTATTTGCTACCCATTCCCATTACTCCAGCACTATAATTTAAATGAGTGAAGAGCTCTTACCTTGAGCTTTTATTTCCTTCAATTCTTCTTCATTTCTCCTTCTCCTCTTTCTTGCCCAAACCGGCCATATGGGGAATGGAGTTACAAACTCCATTCCCACCACCCAAAGCACATAAACCAAGTGCAATTAATCTACTAATCCTTAAATTAATGCTACTTCATTTAAAGTGTTAAACACAATTTCTAGGGTTTACCTTTGAAGCTTTTAAGAGGGGTTTTAGCCCTGGTTCAAGAAGGTGGAATCCACCACCATGGCAAGGTTGATATTATGCTCAAAAGAGAGAGAGAAAAACAAGGCATTACAAAGAGCCAAAATCGGCCACCAAAGAAAATGGAGAAAACTTGAATCTTTTATGAAGGTTTATACCTTGTTGGAAAGAGGAGACTCCAAGCTCCATAGTGGTGTGCTTTTCTCTTTGAATGGGGTCTTCCCACGAAAATGAAACTTCCTCACTTTTGGATTTTGAAAAGAGAGAAGTGTAGAGGAAGATGAGGGGAGTTCCAATATGTAGTTATTTTCGAGTTTGGAGCTTACATGAGGGTGGAGCATGTGGAGGAAGATGAAAGCCATGGGAGGGCTTCTTGTGGAGCTCCAAAATTGCAGCACCAGCAGAGAGAGGGAGAGAGAAATCGGTGAGAGAGGGGAGGAAGGAGAGAGATGAGGAAATGTGAGAGTGGGGTGAGAGGGGAAGGAAATAAAGTATGTTTACTTTATTGCTTTTTTGCTTTTAGCTCTCTTATTTAATTAGCTAGTTACATGCGTGTGTGTGAGGGGTTATTTAGCTAGTAAAAACCGGCCCCCATATAGTATACTAGTTGGAGCGTTTTTCGTCCTTTACAGAAAACGCTCGTTAGTTTACCCGGTTTAGGTACTATTCGTAACCGGCCCGTTTTCGGAATTTCCTCGTTAAATTATTTTTTATTTACTATTAAGCTCCCATAAATGATTAATAATTATTGAATGATTTATAATTTTTGCGGGTCCGTTTGACCACTTAAAGTCACGTTTCCGGGTTTTCTCGAAAACGTGCTCTAAAGCTCTATTAGCGTTTTAATTCATTATTTGGATCCGTTTTCTCCGGGAGTTGCTCCCATATATTATTTAGGTCTTATTAAACCTTTGGAATCCATATAATACGCTAACCGAGGTCTCATACCTCCTATGGTTATTTAACGCTTATTTAGCGTTTTTCGCCTTTTAGGCTTTTCTTTATTTCTTTTGGATTTATTTTTCCTTACAATTATTAATTAGGTACCATTAGGCCCTTAAATGCGTATTAAGTTAATTTTAATCCCTATTTTTAAGTTCGGGGTATTTCAATCTACCCCCCTTAAGAACTTTGTCCTCAAAGTTGCTCGAGGTTATAAGTTTACAATGCTTACTCGTTCTTACATGTCTAATACCGTGGTACACATTCTTCCTCCTTACAATTCCCAAATTGTTACTCAAGGTTTCTCCTTCCCTATCATTCCAATGTACAATACTTACTCCAATCCATATTACTATCGACCATCCGATTCCTCTTTACAAAATTCATACATACATACAGTGCAAAGCTATCCCCAAAGCAATGCAACACATCACAATCCCGTAGGCACTCGGGTCATCTCGACACAGGACTCCTCTATGTCCTGTTGCCTTGGAATAATACAACATACTACACTACTATCTTCTCCGGTACAAGCTTCTCACAAATTCTTGACCTTCAGTCTAAGAGAAATACTTCACTACTACCAATTAGAAATTTTCTAAAACACATAACTCCAAAGTCCAATATATATACCTTACTTATATCCTATGTGTGATTTTTGTGACCACTTAAGGGGAGCTTCCAGAATCATTCGACCCCGATGTGATCAGCATCAGTGTTGAACTATCTTTCCACCCCAATTTGTGTTCGGTTTCCCTTGATCAGATCAGGATCAAGTTCGACTTCCCACATCAGGTTCAACCAAACAAGTAATTTAATTGTTTTCATTTTCTATCTTTTTATTCTTTCTAGTCGTGATTACAAATTCATACATCTCCAAAGGATGGAATCAATCCATCAATCATCCTCGCTCTACTTCCCAAATGCTTTCCTCCATGGTTCAATCCTAATGCTCATTTCATCACCCTTCACTACTTCCATCCATTACTCACCATCATCTCCAATATTCTAACTAAGGAATACTACACTTATAGATTTAGTTGGCTTCGATTGTTTCAAATATTTACTTACGATTCCACTACTCATACACTTCATTCATCTACTATCCACATTCATTTCGTACTACTTCTTCAGAGGTTACAATACTTGTGGAGCTCCGTCCACTACTCATTACTTTTCTTTTACTAATACTCTTACATTGGTGTTACAAGATGGGTATACTCCTCCTATGGTATTTGCATGTCTAATGCCTAATTACCATAATTACCATATGAATGAGTACTTATGTTTATTTAACATAGTACCAATCATCAATTTGATTCTCATTTGTGCTATGCACATTACGGTTTAAGTGTTTTATTCATAAACTTACATTAAGCGGTTTTCGCTCTACCCCCCTTAAAAGGGATTACGCCCACGTAATCTAGCATGTGTTATTATATTAAACATTGGTTTAATCAATTTGGGCAATCTGAAGCGTTTAGCTTCACTATAGTATACTATACAATATGTTCTGGTCAAAGGGGTCTTAACCATACCAATGGTTTAGTCTTTGCACCAAGAATTCCTATATGAGTTTATTTAACTCATAATTAATTCGGTTCAAGCCTATTAGGCCTCAGGGCATTAATAGCCCTTATGTTATGCTTACTAGGTATATCATCTCCTAGCTAGGGCCCACTAGCTTCTGCTGCGCGACCCTGATAATCTTAGTACTTTACTGCTCCTAGGTTATTTCAAATATGTTACTCATCGCCCCTTTATCCCTTCGTTATGGGAATAGGGTGTACTAACAGTGTGGTATTCTCTTACCGCTGTTTGAACTCAATGAGTTTAAGATTTATAACCAGCTCTCTGGCGATCTATTATGTATACTACTCGTACTCCCGTGATTATTCACTAAGCTCCTCCGACTTATTATCGGGCGAGGTCAAGTCACCACTTAACTGTAGTGCTTCCTCTGGTCTCAATAGTTTCTGAATCATACCAGTTCTTCTGGTTCAGTACAAGTGTTCTTTACTTGTATGACCTTGCATTTCTATGCGTCGGTCCTAGTGACTTGTTACGTCTCCTTTCACCTTTTTTTTTCCAATGGAATTCACATTTGTGATTGTTAGTGTGTTTCACACTCTTCGTGCTTCTTTGGCCTTAGGCCGCACGGTTTGTTGCTAAGTGTGCTTAACTGGCTTATGCCATATTCGTTGGTGAAAAGAAGGGTTTACTACGGTTTACATTCTCCATATCCTTAGCCATCCCACTAGATCATTAGCTGCACAAGTGCAATACCAAAACACTCAGTCATACAGAGTGCAGAGGCGTAAACGCTTGACAGTAAGTCACTTATGTGATAGGAAAGGATATTTCTGCCTGTCATCTCGTACTTATACTCCGTGTCATTATCTGCTACTTCTTCATATCGGTCGCTTGTCGCGCACCGTATTCTTACTCATTATACGACATCGTTTTTACTGTTTCTGTTACTGTGATAGTTTCTCTTCACTCATTGCCATTGTCATTGGCACCATTCCCTTATGGTATGAACACCCTGGGGTTTCCAATGTTCGTGTGTATGACGGTTGTTGTAGCATACCGCACTACTATTATCTTCCCATTGTGGGGATGTTTTATTTCAGTTTAGGTTTCATGTGTAGGTTGGCTTACCTCACATTATCTTCATCATTTGTGATACAATTTACCAAGTATCTTGGTTGACCAAGGATGAAATAACTCATCGGGTCATAAGCTCCCTTGAGCGTTAATCATTCATGGTGTTCAATGTGTATTCACATTAATTGCTTTGATAATTATTGCCTTTCGGTGCTGGGCATTGGTTTAGGCTCTAGCTGTGTAGTTTTACTTTTGTATGTACATCACCGGGACATCCCAAGAACTTCAAGGGTTTTCTGGTCCCGTTCTCCAATTGAAGAGTACTCTGTCATTGATAAATGAAAGTTCTTGTTGAGTGGTTTGTCTCCACTCATAGGTCTACTGACAAGGTTGGCTATGTTGGTGTTTACCCAATGGTTTACCACATGCTTGGGTGCATATGGAGTATACTTACTCCTTTAAGTCGTAATGGTTTGGAAATCTCATTTCCTTATTCCTTCACCCCGTGGCAATATCTATTGCGTGGTTTGTTGTTATAGTAAATGGAAGCCTTTTTCTAAGGGTTCATCATCACTGCATTGGTGGTTTGGTTAATGGGGGGTACCTTCCCTTGGGTTTCTCGTAGTGTCCAAGTGTGGACTAGGCCAATGTTGGCATTATCATGATTCTTATGCCTCTGTGTACAATGGCTACAGAAGGCATGAGGGGTATTTAAGCTCCGTCAACTGTATACTAGGCTGATACTCTAGTGACAGTGACATTGAGTTGGCCATTACTCCCAGCCACTCAGGATGTTGGGTTTGAATTTATGGTCCAGTTGTTGATTTCTTGTCGTATGAGGCAATCCCTCTTGCAAGTCTTGTTAGTAATGGTGTGGGTTTTACAACCGTTTTAAGGTTACACCACGCATCAGGTTTATGGCCTTAGAGCCATATTGCTGCCAGCTATGCTCTTGCAAGCTGCTTATACATGTTTCCACTCCATGTATACTGTCATGGGTTGGAGGTATTATTGGGCTCCATGGTAAGTCGTGGCATCACGCTTCCGTTCATAGGAGACCTTCTTAGGCAAATGGTGTTAATAAGTGTCTCTCAGTATTTTAGGGCATTTCCTGTTAAGTGAAATCCCTTCGGTGTCCTAACCGAGTGTTCGTTTTAGCTCCCGTGCTCATATCATTACGCTTGTTCAACTGTTGTTACTGCAGACACCCTTCAAGGATCGCTCCTGGGTGTTGGTAGTTGTGCCGTTACATCCGGCTAATGTTTATGATATGTTGTCCATTGTACCGTCTTGTGGTATTGTACTTGAGTCGTCCCTTTTTGGGTTATGACGTCTCCCGTTCTTGGGTAGGCTGTTTACACTTGCTCCTAGTGCTTAAGACTAGGTTTGATATCCTCTTCGATGATGGATTATACTTGTGGTAATCTTGAGGTTGCTCTTGGGAACTCCGCCCCGTTTGTTGAGCATTGTTAGGTTCACGTTAGGCATTCGCCTTACTATGTTTAGGCTGGGTATCCCATCCAGCTGTCAGGTAATCGCTTGAATTATTTGAGACATATCCAATGTCTATACTTACTAGTCTGTGCTTTTCGCACTCTCCAATCTTTACTCCTTATCTTCAGATGGATTCTCTGAGTTCCTTATACTTGTGCCTTAACTGAGTTTCCTTCTCCTTGATTGTCTTTGGTGTCCAGTTGTTCTGGTTAAAATTTACTCATGGTCCGTAGAAGGAGTTGACTACTCCCGTGTTTGTACCATACATGTTACATACGGGGGGTACCATGTTGATAGTTACCACTTCCCAACTAATATGTCGGGCCCGCAAGCTCCTTCGGAGTGCGGTTGTCCCACATCCCGTAACGGGTATACTCGTAGTGTTCGTCACACGCCTAGGTGAAGTATTCTGTTGCCAACTCCTCTTGTATCATCCCATGATACTCACCATAATGTTGTTGGTCTGGTTTTAAAATCCAAGGTTTTTAAAAGAGGGTTGTGGTTTTGAAAAGAAAATTTTGGGTTTTAAAACAATGGTCCAGTGTTAAAAGAAATCTCTCATGGCATAGCCATGTTTGAGGTCTTGACCAAGTCTAGCCTCCCGCTGACTGGTATGCTCTAAGTACAGTGGTCGGGCCGTTAGGCCTTTCCAAGGTTCCATTCCTTCAGTTTTAGGATGTTTGATCTTGTGGTTGTTTCGTTACTGTTACCGTACATTACTATGTACTTGTGACGTATTAGTGTTCCTTTACATATCTCTGTCTTTACTGCACTTGCCTTGGCAAGTGCGCGGTATCGGTGGTTTTTGGATAATCCTATACCAATCTTGGTATGGTTTTGCTTGTATTTAGTAGTTGTTGACCTTTCCCTTGGTCTTGTTGATCTGCAATTGGTATACTCGCTCCTTTAGGTAGCTTCTTAATGATCTTGACGTGATTGTTGATAATCGGGATGTTCCTCCAATCCTTGGAGACTCCCATTCTATTTGGTTTTGCGTCGTTCCTTGTGGCTCGTTCCCACACATTTGTGGTGGTTACTGAGCCTACCTTGTTTAGGCACTACTCTTGTAGTCCTATCGGATTATATCCCGTGGATGTTCTTGTAGCTGTGTAAGCTATGCTGGCCAGGTATTGTAACCTCTTCAGCGTTGTGGTTTTTGGAGTTAACCGTTCCTGACTGTCCTTAGTCAGCTAGTATGCCGTTGGTGGTAATATTCAAGTATTACTATCCCGTAGACTTGTGTCTCGGGTTCTGTTATTACTCCTTTTTCTATTTTATTGCGCAGTTAGTGCTTCTTTCCTGCTGCTGGTTGTCTAGCTTGGTCTCGCGACTGCTAAGCACGTCGCCCCATGCTGTTGTAAGTTGCAGCCTCCTCGTGGTTGGAGTGCTCTTTCAACCGCTATTGAGTGCGGGTATTGTGGTTCAACCGGGATCCATCTCCGGGACTTCCAATTCTTGGAATTTGATATGTCGGTTCTTGTTTACTGTGTGATTGCTTCACAACTGCCAGATCGGGTTTCCCCGAGTATGAGAGGACTTTCCTTCTCTCTGGCGTCCTTTACCAAGTTATACAATGGGGGTTTGCGGCGGGCGGGGCTGGTATTGTAGGCATCCGGTACTCACCGGCAGTTCCTAACTAGCATATCTCTAATGCTAACACTCAGCCCTTAGCCCTAAGCTTCTAATTCCTAACTCGGTATTCCTAAACTTGGTATTTCCAGTCATCAGAGCGATACTTCGCTCTGATACCACTTTTTGTAACACCCCTACTATTAATACAGCCATTAACGTCCAATCTCCTTACTCATCAGATACACGCAGCGGAGTTATATTTACATACAATGGGTGATACAATGCCGTTAGTCACCCACGTGACTAACAAGACTACTGATTCTACATACAGCATCGGTCTGATGGACCGGAATCCCGAGTACTACAAATCTACAATGCGTTCACCATTTACCAAATGCTACTACAATCTCCATTCAAACCAATACTCTAAGTACAATACAATATAATCTACATACCGAGTTTACTAAAATCTTTATACAATGTACTATCTCCTTAAAGTTCATACATACTCGCTAAGAGACTACTTGCTACCCGTTCCTCACACGCTACTTACTTCCAAATAACAGGGTGTGCCTCCGGTCTCTTCCTTGACCATATTCGTTTCGGGTACCTGCACACTAAAAAATGTCCCCCGAAGGGGTCAGCTTTCGCCGAGCATGATAACCGCATACCCCGCGTACTAGTGAGGGTACGCCGACCACTTGGTCGTATACATGCGGTTGATTTCATTCAAACATACAGGCATACATGCTTTTATACATATTATTACAATACATTACGCAAGGCATACACACGTACATACACTTCATTACATACAAGAGTACAACATAAATCATTCCATACGTACTTACCTTTTCCTGAATACACATACTCATTACATACACAATATACAATACTTGTTAGCTTCATTGGTCCACCCGGGTTAATCGGGTGGAGATTACTCTTTTACTCGTTACTTCATACACATACATACTCATACTCATACTTACTTACGGATCCATACTTACTTACTCTTACTCAAGTTAAGTCGTCGGGACCTCCGGCCCTGGGGACTACACCGTCCCGCTCCGGGATTTACTTGACTCACTAATCCGGGATGCTACCCATTAAGGGATTTGGGCCGCGGACCAGTTTAAGAGTCAGGAATTGCAGCCAACCTCTTGTGACTCCGCATCCTCACGCGTGGCCGAAGCTATATCGGACTTGTACTCATTCCAATTTACTCTCTTAAGTTAGGAGTTAGATAGTTAGGAATTAGTACAAGTCAACATCCAAGCCACAATAACGCAATACCATTATACACATACATACAAATACATTACAATATACTAGTACACTACAAGTACGATACACTTCATCATCATTCATACGTTTCATGAATTATACAAACTATTGTTCAAGACAAATATCAAGAACAATGTAAACAAGCACAAGTAAGTGCAATATAATCCGATTCATGCATTTCTTATTTAGGTGGTCAAATAAGCACACAAATCGGGGTAACCAGATTAGGATACAGGGCATGAAGAAATCATACCGTTCACCGTTGTACGTACTTCCAAACGTCTCCCGGTGTCACAAACCAAATCCTATTATATACATACAATTGAATGATTAACATCTACAATTATTCAACTTGTACTCTTACTATGTTTCCCAACTCGTACTTACTACGTCTTCACAAATTCTTATACTTACACTTTACTTACTTACTTAGTTTCATTACTTTAGGTTTTACTTTCTTACTTACTACTAGCATGCCTACATACACACACATATATATATGTATGGGTATACATATATGTATATGTATGGGTATACATATATGTATAAGGATATATATATATATATATATATATTAATTATTTAAAATAATTTTTTTTTTTTTTTGTCAGGACCGGACTTGCGACCGACCCTGGCAAGTCCGGTCCATTCCAGTAGGTTTCATCGGGAAATTTTTTTGGTCCGACCGGACTTGCATGTCCGGTCGCAAGTCCGGTCGATTCCAGTAACATTCTGACGGAAAATTTTTCTGCTCGACCGGACTTGCAAGTCCGGTCGCAAGTCCGGTCGATTCCAGTAGCATACTGACGGGAAAATTTTCTACTCGACCGGACTTGCAAGTCCGGTCGCAAGTCCGGTCGATTCCAGTATTTGCATTTTAATTTCTGTTTTCAGTCCTCTCTTTCACCCATTACTTCTCCATTGTTCCTACACTTAATCCTACATGTTTTAACACTAATTAAACCTCTTAATACACCTTAGTTCATCCACCAAACTCCTTACTAAATCCATCAATCAATCTTACACAAATTTCTCAATTCTTTTCCTACCAATGTAACAGTTTTTGTTCTACCTATGCTACAGATTTTTGTTGCGACTTCTACCACTCAATACTTCCTCTATCAATGTCACTCCTAGCATCCCAAATACATCTCCAACAACTACAACATCTATACCCAAGTCCAACACTCTTTTTACCAATTCTTACACCCCAATTTTTCCTAACTTCTCCATACATTCTTGTAACCTTTTGCTACAGATTTTCACACTCCTTGTTCCTCTTACCACAACTACCTCTTCATCGCTACTAAACATGCCTACTAACTCCAATACACACCTTGGTTCTCCCATTCACCAAGTCATCCATAAGCGTACATTTCCTACCGAAAATTTGCCATAGTTCACCTACAATTCTCACTTATCCACACATACTCATTATCACCAAAATCATTCCTGTTCTAGACCCACCACATACAAGGGTCCTACCAGCAATTAAACAATATGAATCCATCCATACACATACCCAATCAACATCAATACTAATACTCATACACGACCATTTGGCTCCAAGGCCTACAATTCACATACTAATGCACAAATACTCAAACTTACTCACAATTACCCAAACTTCCAATACTACAATACCAATACAATTGTTTAGGTTGTTTTATTTGCTTACCCATTCCCATTACTCCAATGCACTATAATTTAACATGAGTGAAGAGCTCTTACCTTGAGCTTTTATTTCCTTCAATTCTTCTTCATTTCTCCTTCTCTCTTTCTTGCCCAAACCGGCCATATGGGGAATGGAGTTATCAAACTCCATTCCCACCACCCAAAGCACATAAAACAAGTGCAATTAATCTACTAATCCTTAAATTAATGCTACTTCATTTAAAGTGTTAAACACAATTTCTAGGGTTTACCTTTTGAAGCTTTTAAGAGGGGTTTAGCCCTTGGTTCAAGAAGGTGAATCCACCACCATTGCAAGGTTGATATTATGCTCAAAAGAGAGAGAGAAAAACAAGGCATTACAAAGAGCCAAATCGGCCACCAAAGAAAAATGGGAGAAAACTTGAATCTTTTATGAAGGTTTATACCTTGTTGGAAAGAGGAGACTCAAGCTCCATAGTGGTGTGCTTTTCTCTTTGAATGGGGTATACCCACGAAAATGAACTTCCTCACTTTTGGATTTTGAAAAGAGAGAAGTGTAGAGGAAGATGAGGGAGTTCCAATATGTAGTTATTTTCGAGTTTGGAGCTTACATGAGGGTGGAGCATGTGGAGGAAGATGAAAAGCCATGGGAGGCTTCTTGTGGAGCTCCAAAATCGCAGCACCAGCAGAGAGAGGGAGAGAGAAATCGGTGAGAGAGGGGAGGAAGGAGGAGATGAGTGATGTGAAGTGGGGTGAGAGGGGAAGGAAATAAAGTAATGTTTACTTTATTGCTTTTTGCTTTTAGCTCTCTTATTTAATTAGCTAGTTACATGCGTGTGTGTGAGGGGTTATTTAGCTAGTAAAAACCGGCCCCCATATAGTATACTAGTTGGAGCGTTTTTCGTCCTTTACAGAAAACGCTCTTATTTTACCCGGTTTAGGTACTATTCGTTAACCGGGCCCGTTTTCCGGAATTTCCTCGTTAAATTATTTTTATTTACTATTAAGCTCCCATAAATGCTTAATAATTATTATTGAATGATTTATAATTTTTACGGGTCCGTTTGACCACTTAAAGTCACGTTTCCGGGTTTTCTCGAAAAACGTGCTCTAAAGCTCTATTAGCGTTTTAATTCATTATTTGGATCCGTTTTCTCCGGGAGTTGCTCCCATATATTATTTAGGTCTTATTAAACCTTTGGAATCCATATAATACGCTAACCGAGGTCTCATACCTCCTATGGTTATTTAACGCTTATTTAGCGTTTTTCGCCTTTTAGGCTTTTCTTTATTTCTTTTGGATTTATTTTTCCTTACAATTATTAATTAGGTACCATTAGGCCCTTAAATGCGTATTAAGTTAATTTTAATCCCTATTTTTAAGTTCGGGGTATTTCATGTCTCTTCTATTATTTCGCTTATTGTCTCATAAACGTTGGGCGGCTGAAACAATGCAAGGGCGATGGCATGTGCTGCGTGAATTAGCTAGGGAGAAGAGGAAAATTTGACAATAGAATAATATTGTAGTACTAGCTAAGAGTATTAGGTAGTGTGCTTTCTTTGACTTTTCTTTTCCTCTCTTATTCCTTCTTCTAACTCCACCGAATGGGTGTTAGAAATGGGGAGTTTTACTTTTGATTTCTTCCTTGATTTATGGCATACGAATGTACTTGCTAGATTTATTTTATTGTGTAGTAGGTAGTACTAGTTTATTTAATGAATTGCTTTTGTTCCTTTATTCCTTGTTTACGGTTGGCTACATGTATTAGCATTAGATTTTTTTTTGTTTTCATTCCATTACACATATATATATTACCGGTTACAGTATTGATTATACTATATATATATTTTGATTTGTACTCATGCACATTATCGGTAATGATGAGGTGTATACATATCTCATTTGTATAATCAAGCATGTATGCATGACGGTGCTGCTACAGATTAGTTGGTATATTATTCATGAGTACACCACATTAACATGGTGTATACTTCAAATTTTCTTTTGACTTTAATATGCTGATTTGGTCTTGTTTTTCTTCCTAAGGATGCATGGCATTTAGGGGCCGGGATGAGGCTACTTTTATTGACATTTTATGCATTATCAATCCGGATAGATGTCAAATATATCACGACAACAATGAGATGTATAATCGGCTATAGGCTACCATTTTCTTCTTTTTTTGTCTGATTATATAAATATTCATTGCCGCTACATCTATAGTGATAGTCATTGTCCAATTTACAACCATGTTATAGAGTTATAACCGGCTGCAAGTGTGGATAGGTGCTGTCGTTTTTTTTCAATTATGTAAGTATGTGTATGGTATAATAAGTTTGATTAATATTATGAAGCATCTATATGAGTACGGTGGCATCAATGGGTGTGCTGCAAATTTATTTTGAGTTGTATAAGTGTATACAATTAACGGTGGGCACATATATAACCGGTTACATGTTGCAGATTTTTTTTCTTGTTTTGATTTTGTATGGGACATTACCAGTTTTATATGGGGTAATTAGGTAGATATAATCTTGCTATATTGATGTGTACTTAAGTATAATATAAGTACACTAGGTAGTTAATTGTTTCACTAAAAAAAAAGTGTATAAAATTGTGTAAAAGAATTAGTATACAAACCGGCAATATAGTGATGTTTGAACTTTGTATATTTGTGTTATATGTAATGTTATAACATTTCTTATGCATTTATGAAATATATTAGGTATTAAGATTATGTAACATAAGTTGTTACATTGTTTAAATGTGTATATCGATTTATTTTCGCATTTATAAATGCTTAGGCATCCATAAAATATTTACGTTGCTCATTAGTATTTTTTCGCGTTTTTACAATGAACGATATTGTGTATCGAGTCGTATAAACGCTTGTATATATTTTTCCTAGATAGCGCTCTCTTAATTGAGCTTGTTTCATAAGGGGTTTGATGCTCATTAATGTTCGTACGTAAGCGTTTATATGTGTACGTGAAGACGACATTATATTAGCGTTCGTAAATCGAACATTGTCATTTTATGAATTGTATAAACGTTCGTATTGATCTTTCCTTGTTGTCGCTCTCTTTATTGAGCTCGTTATGTAAGGGGTTTAATCCTGGTTAATAAATGTACATGAGCGTTTTGTACGAGTATGTTAAGACGTTAGTGAAATTACGTCTGTTAGCGTTTATGGTAAAATGACTATTTTTACGTAAACTATTGCATGCATGAATTTGCATGCACCCACGTAGTATTAATTTATGTAAACGTTTGCATGCGTGAATTAGCATGCGTACTTGACGTGATTATTTTTAGATTAGTACTATTAATTCTCGTTATTTGAATAGTTTAACGAGTTATTTAGATTTGGGGTATTTCAGAGTGGGTGAGTTATTGAATAAGTAACCCGAGAGAGTGGGTGAGTCGTTGAATAAGTAACCAAGGCCGAGTGAGGTAGAAACCCTCAAGGCCTAAGAGTAAGTTATTATGAACTAACAACCTTGTTATGTTAGTTGGGGATAGTATCCTATGTTTGATTGTCGAATCGTTAAGTAGTGTACATATATAATGTATTACTATATGCATGTTGACTGAATTTAAAATGAATTCCATGCTCTCGACAAAAGTAGTCGGCGTACCCCGGTTAGCACGCGGGGTATGCGAATTTCATATGCAGCGTTAAGCTGAGCCCCTAGGGGCATCGTTTTTATTTTCAGGTACACCGAAGATGATACCGTTCGAGAGTAGGACGGGGACGGTGGTTATCATGGGTAGTTAGAATTTATTTTACTCATGTAATTAAATGAGGTGTAAGACCGAATATGTTGTCGGCATCCGTATGCTGTAGACTCGGTATAGTAAAGAATGGAGTTGAGAATTGTATATGTGACTCGGTTAGAAATGAATGAGTAATGTATTTGTACTGAGTACTCGGTTATTCTGTTGAGTTAGGCCTGGTTAGCCACGTGGGTGGCTAACGGCGTTGTATCACCCTCCATTGTATGTAGAATTCCGCTGCGATGTTATGGGTAAGTGTGACAGTTTAAGAGATAATTATGAGTTTAGCGGTTGGGGTGTTACAGATGCCATGGGAAAACTACATTGAAGGAGGAAAATTCAGTTTTAAGAGCCCCATTTCATCTCGTGTCATTCAAGGTAAGAAAAGTGAAAGAAAAATCAACTTTCCTTCATTTCTCCTTAATGTTCAAAAATTGACTTCTCATGGAGCTTTGTTTTACTCCATGAACTAGCTTTCTTCAATCTCTAAAGGACTAGTGGATGTCCTCTTTGATTCATTACCAAGTCCATCTTGAGACTCCAAGGTAATCACCCATTTCTAATGCCTTAAAACACTTTTTAACCTAAGATTAAATTCTATGAGTTTAGGCATGTTTCTTAGTACTCATTAGATTAATTGAATGTTGATTAGAACATTGGCAAGGGAACTAAAGTTGCTTGCCAAAAATAAATCAAGAAAATCAAGGAGGAAAGTGTGAGAAAAGCTTGAGAAACAAGGTAAATGACTTACCTTAAGGTGGTTTAATGCTTTAAGGGATGAGATTTAGATAGGTGATAAATGTGGCTTAGAGCTTATGCTATGTAAGGGCTATAAAATCTAGGAGAAACAACATTATCATATTTTAGAACTTGTGACTAAGGAGTAAATGGGAATTGAGTTAGTTAAACAATCATAAGGTGGATTACAAGAACACTTATATTGCTATGGGGGCACTATTGTGTGTATTTGCAGGTTGAAGGCTATTATATGTGGGAATTTCTGTGTTTAAGTTTAAGTCATTTAAGGGCCTAAGAGCCAAGTCATTTAAGGGCCTAAGTGCCAAGCAATTTAAGTTTATGCACTATATATGATGTAGTGTAGTTGAGTGTAGATTGTGTGTAGAGAAAGCTATATTAGGATTTGAGTGTTCTTCGTTGATTAAGGATGAAAAACTAGATGTTTGGGTGTAAGAAAGTGTTAGGGAAACCATGTCAAATTTTGGTGAAGAAACAAGATGTTTTAAGTGTTTAAATGAAGTTTTATGACCTAGATTGTCCTATGAATGAATAAGGGTGAATTTGGTGGAAAAAGAATGAGTTAGGATGTTCTTGAAGATTAGAATGAAGTGGGGAACTACAAGATGGAATGGTGAATTTAAAGTACCAAAACCATGATAAGAGAGGTTGTAGAACTTGTGTGAGGTTTGAAGGAAAATAAGGTATTAAGTCTTGTAAGGATGTAAGCATGAACTAAGGTATATAACCTTGAGAAGTTTGGGAAGTTGAGTAAAGGAAATATGGATGAACAAAGATGCTTAGGAAGTGGTGGGAATGGCATAAAAGAAAACACTTTGGCTAGTTGAAGTTTTAGGTAAGTTAAGGTGTTGGAAGTGTAAGGAGTTAAGTGTTAGGAATTTTTGTAAGAAGTTGAGGAAATGATCAAGGGATTTATTAGAAGGTTTATCAATGAGTTAGGAGGAGTTTAATGTTCCAAAATGATGTTAGAACATACTAAGACACTTGTGGAAAGAATTGGAATGGATTAAGCATTTTGGGAAAAGGTCTGCAGTGGACCGACCCAGGGGACCGACCCTGGCTGGGTCGGTCGGACTAGGCTTTCCAAGGGGCGAAGTTTCTGACTTCGACAGACCCAAGAGTGTTGGGTCGGCCGTGGGTCGGTCGAGTGTAAGATTTCAGTCGGAGAAGTTTTTGTCTCCTACTGACCAGGGGGTCTTGGGTCGGTCGGTGGGTCGGTCAGCCCTTATTATTATAAAAAAGGGTGGCATTAGTAGTCCACCATTAGGAGGGTAATGATGATTAGAAAGGTAAGCATATAAGGACTTGAGAGATTAAGTTAAGTAAAATGGTTTAAGGGGGCATTTGTTTTGGGGTAATCAGGAAAGGGAATTAGAATGATTCCCTTTCCTGCTGCTTGTTACCAGTTTTTTCTATTTTCAGGAAAGGGAATGGGATTACCCCAAAACCCTTTTTTCTGATTCCCCACCCCCTACTAGGGAATGGGATTCCCTTTCCCTAGTACACTTTGACCGGTAACATATGACCATTGACCGATGACTAATGACTATGACCGGTGACCAGTGAGTTGTTGATTGGCAATTAATGGCCGTTGACCGGTAGCCGGCGGCCGTTGACCATTGACTGGTGGCCGTTGACCGGTTATTTATTTCATTTCCCCCAGCTCAAACAAACAACCAGGAAAATCAAAGGGAATTCCTTTCCATTCCTCTCCATTCCCTTTTCTGATTCCATTTCATTTCCCCCGCTTGAAACAAACGCCCCCTAAGTGTTAAGGTTAAGTTTATAAGGACTAGTGGTTATTGTTGGGGAACATTAGTGGCTAAGTAAGTTAGGTTGATTGGAAAGTAATTAACGACCTAAATTGAATGAATGTTTTAGACTTATGAATTGGGACTCGGAAGGAGAATAGACAATCAAACAACCAACAGTGTACGGTATGGTTTTCTTGTAGCCTGCTTGCTAACGAGGTGTCCCTCGGCTTGTGTGCTAATTTTTTATGTGTTCCGACTAAACAAGATAAAGCATGCAACCAGTTATTGTATTTGTTGTGTGTTTGTGATTAAAACTAACACACTTGCTTGAGATTATTTACTAACAATGCTTAGTAACATTGGTTTGAGATAAGAATTCACTCCCTAATTGTTGGTTGGTTAATACCCGAAAAAGGTTTAACTAACACTTCGTCTTTTAGACTTTCTACTAACTGGAACTTGGGGGGAGTAAGGTATCCGGGACTGACTCCGGTCATGCATGTTAAGGAAATGGTCGGTCATGCATGTTAAGGAAAGGGGGTTGGTATCTGTATCAGATCCGACGTCCGTTGAGACTCATCCTTTACTTATCACCTAGAGTCAACATATAGATTCGACCACCTTGGATTACAGTTCAAGGTTGGAGGCCAGATTAAGATGGTGCGGTGGGATCACCTAAATCCCAAATTTAAGATAAGTTGTTTATTTGACAAATGGAGTTAATATGAAATACCCCTAAATTAATTTAGGGGATTTCTTTTATTAAACCTTTAATAATACTATTAAGTATTAAATTATTATATGGAATTATGAATGTTAAATTAGTATAAGGAATTATGAATATTAAATTATTGTATAGAATTATGTATTAATATTAATGGAATTATGGAAATTATTTTAGGGGATTCCTCCTATTTAACTCTAAAGAATACAATTAAATATTTAATTATTGTATATTATTATATAGTATTATGAATTTAATAACAAGAGTTATAAGTCAATAAATCTTGGAAAAATTCCTAGACACTCCAATTATATTATAAAGATTCTAGAAATATTGGGAACATTGATTTGGAACATAAAAGTCAAAATAAAATCCTAGATACCTTAAAGCTTATTAAGCCTTGCTAGGGTTGACTTTTTGAGAATGGTCAAACCAGCCCATGAAACCTATACCAATAAATAGGTTATGGAAAACCATGAAGATCGATAAAAAGAACGTCAAAAACGGATCATCCTAGCCAAAGTTATGATAGATTGAAGGTTAGAGCCAAAAATTTGAAATATGCCACGTGTCACACTGTCACGGGTCGCCTAACACTTAGCCGATTTTATCCCTTGAATTTCGGAAACAGATTTCAGTATTTTGCCCTAACTTTAGACGGCTATATCTCACTCATCTCTCAATATTTTTCAATGCCGTCTTTTTCATTCTCTTCTCCTTTGAATCCTCTTTTCAACCATTACTCACACATACCCTAATTCATTATACATCAGCCACAAATTCGATCTAAAGTTGACCACTTGCGAAACTCGTACCCAGAATTCCAGCTTTTCACCGAATTCAGGTAAACTTCGTTCAATCATAACTTCTTCGTTTCTCAGCCAAATTTCATGTTCTTTAGCTCGTTTTGAAGAGCTCTAATCCCTCTAAAACTTTCATGTTGATGACCTAAGCCAATTCCCAACCGTTTGGAAGAACGAGGTGTCTAAAGTTTCGGATTCATCACAACATAAAATCATAGTTTTCTTTCCAGAAAACGCAAGGTAAACTCGCAACTTCCAGCTTCGATTTCTTTCTATGTGTTGCGAGTTAGGATGAGTTCTTGTTATCAATATGTAGAGCTAAGTTTATTCTTTCTAATGAGCCCAAGAACATGGCCTAACTCGATCTAGAACGTATTTTATAGATCTCCAAAATTCGCTACTCGAACAGCTCGAGTTCGAATTTTTTTTCCAGAAACCGATCACGATTTCCGTCACTGGTGCTTCCCTGGTAAGTCTCCGTTCAATTCCTCCTATATTGTAACTCGATTTTGCATTATCGACCTAACTCAACTGCCAATTTCATCAATTACGTGTTAGATTAGGAGAATTTGTCAAATTAAGTTTCGAATCAAACTATGAACCCTAACTTCGAAACCGAATTCGAAAACCATTGAATCCTGCATTATAGCTAGTGAATTTGGTATCATTAGAACCGGAATTGAATTTCGAAACCATAGAAACAAGAATCACTCAATTTGGTTCTGTAGATTGTGAGAAATTGGTGATTTAGTACTCGAATCGGGTTTGGGAGTCGCTGAAGAACTCGGTAATCTCGGGCCGTCCGATCGTAGTTAAAAGAAACGGACGGCCGAGATTAAAACGTTTCAGGTTAAGTTTATTAAAGTTTTTATAAATTCCAGTAAATAACCCTAACTTGTTGAGTTATTTTAAATATCTTCCCGAATGTATTTTGACTTGAAATTTTAACCATAGATTCCTTATTAAATCTAGTTTATTTTGATGTAAACTATTATGGTTTTGGAGTTTTTAAACGTAAGTTATGAGTTTTGCAAGTTACGGGTTTTCTAGAATTATTTGGTTAATTTAAAAAGATATTTTTATGAAATAAAATTTTTATAATATGTATAAAATGTTATAGTTACTGTATATTAAATTTGAGAATTTTTGGTCAATGGTAAATGTAACACCCCTACTACGCACATAACTATACTTGGAATCGCAGCGGAAAAAAACAACTAAACGGTAACTAAACGATTGTGCTACAATGCCGTCAACCACCCACGTGGCTAACAAGGCGAATAAATACAATTGTACCGGTCTGATGATCAGACTCCCAGCGTAGAACAACAACCTATATATACATCAACATAATACCGAGTGTTTACAAAATCCTTTCACTTATACCATCACTGTAATCCACCATACCAATATATAATACGCACGGAGCACAGGCGCATCCGGGCAAACAGCCAAAAGTACTCCAAAGGTAAACTACTCTCTAGGATCTAGCCACTCTGCCTCTTTCGATCCTCATCCTGCAATAAAATATGGAGCCCCCGAGGGGGTCAGCACCTTTGCTGGTATGGCTAACGCGCGCCATCGGCTACCGGGATACCGCAACCAATTGTCAGGATGACATGATATTTATTTTTAAACACACAACACATACATATGTAACATAACAGGGTATTGTACACATCATAACACACATCACAAACATACAAATCCTTTTAGGAAGAGAACCAACACAGTTAGTCCCATTGAGAGCTTCGAATGTCCACGCTCATACTTAGCTCGTTACATAACTCGTTACCGTCCGGTTAGATGAACGGTTAACTTAACACAAGGCGCCCCGGATATATGACCCAAGCACACCGAAACAAACATATAGTATGCCCTGTGGCCCGACGTGAGTCAGAAAATAGCCTTGGTTAAGCTAAAGGAAGGTTAGAAACCAAATTGGAAACTAACCCTAACATACAGAGAGAATCGAACCGGGTTATGACATCGACTCCATACTCACACGTGGCCGGAACAGACCGGACTCCTCACTCCCCCGTTAGCCCATGTAGTAGTTCAACATGAGCACAACAACAATTCACAATATAGGTCAAGTCTTGTTAGACACTCACATGGGAAGAGAGAGTCATGATTAACATACTAATATTTAACAACTGTAAACTCTTTACATGGTTTAATCTTACAAAGTCTAAACCACAGAAACAAACAACACAAAAGCCGGTGTAAACCGGTAGCAACAGACTGCAAGAAAACCTACCTTGGTCCTTGCCTCGACGGATTTCCACCTTGATAGAGAATCCTAACACATTAGTAATGTCGTAATTTTTTTTCACTTCAAACTTACTAGTATTTAACATGATGTATGCAGTTTTAATGCCTATCTTACCCTAGGTTACCTTCATTATACACTCTAGGGTTAATTACATAAAGTCACATTCATTTCTGTTTTTTTTTTTACAGTTGGTCCGACCGACCCACCGTCCGACCCACACTGGGTCGACCCTCCCAGTGGTCTTCGGTCGATAAACTTTTACCTGACCGACCCGTCCGACCCACCATTCTGGGTCGGTCCATGTGCGAACATTTTCCCACATTTTACAGAGGCTCGACCGACCCACAAACTGGGTCGGCCCCTGGGTCGGTCGCCTACTAAACTTACCTAAACTTGCCAATTCTTCACCAAACTTCTCCTAAGGCCTCTTAATGCTTCCTAGCAACATTTGGTAACCTTACATCCACATACAACATCCATGAAACTCATTTTCTAATTCCTTAAAACATTTACTTATTTCCTTGTAAAAATCCTTAACACTTATTTATTTATACTAGTTTCCTAGATGGTGTTTCTCACCTATGGTAACTACATCCCAAATGCTTTCCTCCTTGTTTAAAACATCATCTCCCAAGCATCATCTCTCACAACTATCTCCTATATCATTACTTCAAATCCTTTCTCAAGTTCCTACATTCTCCTTAGTTTACCAAAGTTTGCCTAAGTCTTTACCTAAGTCCAAAATGACTTTGGTACATACTAAAATCTCAAGACCATGCCTAAGTCCATATTACACTCTAAGTACTCCTAGTTCATCATCATTCCTTTAAAACATCTTGAACCCTTATTCATCTCCTACACTTTCTAACTCCCAAACTTGTAACCACTTAGAACTTCTTACTTCCTACCTAGATTTTGACATGGGTTCCCCTAGAACATTACCATGCCTAAACACTTTACCTTCCCTTTAAACACACAAGAACATCCAAAATCACCAAGAACACTCTCATACACAATTTCACCAAATTTACACTACATCACAATATAGTGCATAACTTAAATTGCATGGCACTTAGGCCCGTAAAATGCATGGCTCTTAGGCCCTTAAAGTGCTTAAATCATAAACACTGAATTTCCACAATATATATGCCTTAACCTGCAAATACACTCACATACACATATGCCCTTTACTAGTCTCTTAAGAACACTTCACTAAGTCATTCCCCATTAGCTCTTTAGATAGTTTTAATAAGCATTATAAGCTCATTTCTCCTAAGGCATTAAATAGCATTAGGTTAGTAGATTACCTCTTTTGCAAAATGCTTCTTTCTTGTTTCCCTTAGAAACCAATAGAGTACTTGCTTCTTTGACAAGTTCTAATCAATATACAAACTTTATAATATTCAAGCTATAAGCTTCATCTCATTGTAAACCCTAATTTGACATTGTTTCAAAAACATTAATGTAGTTGTTTTACCTTGATCTTTGAAGAGAGTTTGAATATACAACAAGAGAGGACTCCACCTAGTCCATGAAGAGTTGAAATGAAGCTAGAACAAAGTCACATAAAAAGCTCCTTCAACATGTATTTTCGGACACGACAAAAACAAGGAGGAAGGAAGTTTTTATTTGAGATTCCTTACCTAGAATCCAAGGAGAGTAATAATATGTCAAAATATAAGCTCAAGCTCCTTCAATGGTGGAACACCTTGGCACCGAAATGGAGCTCTTGAGTTTTGAGAAGATAGGAATGAAGAGCTTGATGGAAGGAAGAGATTGGTGGTATTTGTTTTTGATTTGGACAAGTGAGCTAGGTTTAACAAGTGGTCAAAGTTGGAACTTCCATGGTGATATGGTATTACCGAGAGAGACAAGGAAGAAGGAAGAAGAGAGGTGTTTGCAAACCGTGGGAATGAAGGAAAGAAATGAGAATGAAGATAGAAGTTGCTTTTAGAAGATTTTATGTTATAAAGTAAAAGTAGTTTTCTTAGTTGCTTTAATTACTCATTACCTTAACTAGAGAGTGGTGAGTCCCACACTTATAAAAACCGGCCCCCTTTATTAGTATGAGGGTGTTTTAGTCTTGTTTGTCATTTAATTACCTAATACAACATATGTTATAAACTAGCTTATAAAAAGTACTATTCCAACTATACAGGCACATAGAAGTGAAATTTTTGATTTCCCACTAATATAGCCACCCAAATGTGATACTATATAGTACACATATATATTTAGAGTAATGATGGACATTTAGCCATTCAAAACTCATTACAAGACAATTTTTCAAAAACGTGCTTTAAGACTTCTTAAGCACATTTTGTGTTTTAACTTGTTTTCAAGCTTGGTTTTCTTTGGTAATTGGTTTAATAAGTTCATTAGTATATAAATGAAGTCTTGGTAAGCTCATTAGGCCTTACTCAAGTTTATCCCAAGCTTAAAGCACATTTAGCTCTTATTGACTTTAAAGCACATTTGTGTTTCCTTTTTGTTTAAATTTGTTTAGTAAGGTTTCTAAGACTCTTTTTAGTCTTGTTACACCCATTTAGGTGTTTAAACAACATAACCTAGGTTTGGGGTATTTCAGTAAATGGGTTTAAAAATTGTGTTTATGAGTTTTTCATAAGAATAACTTATAATATATGGTTTTAATGTAACCAAAAATTAAAGTATAATTGATTAATAAACTTTATAGGTTGTGGAAAATATAAAAGACTAAACTAACATTTAATACCTAATTTTAATAAATATTTTTGGGTATAAACTTTTAAGTGAAGTAAATATATATATATATATATATATATATATATAATAATATAGGAATAAAATAGTAACTTAGGTTAAATCAAGGAACTAAATTAATCTACATTTATATTAATTATATAATATGGTAGTTAATATACTTAATTGAAACTAAGGAAAATACTTTATTTTATAAACCATATTTTGGATGTAGATATGTGTAAAAGTTAATATAAATAATTAAATGCGATTAAACTACATAAAGAATGTCTTGAATAAATCCTAGTATACATATACGATAAATAAAAGAAGTAAATACCTTATAGCAAATAGAATATGAAGGAATTAATAAGTTAAACTAAACCTATACATAATACTAATAAAAAATATTATATGGGGTGGTGTTAATTTACGGTTATGAAATTGAGTTTGAGTTACCTTGGAATTTCTAGGAATTATATAAATCCTATTTAAATACATGTATAGTATTATTTGTCAATGACCAGAATGTAAATCTAAAATTGGGTTAGGTAAGTAATAAGTTGGGACTTAGGAATTTTAATTAGATTTTACACAAATAGAACTTATTATATAATTAATAAATAAATGTAA
Source organism: Limonium bicolor (assembly GCA_023374045.1). Taxonomy (NCBI): domain Eukaryota; kingdom Viridiplantae; phylum Streptophyta; class Magnoliopsida; order Caryophyllales; family Plumbaginaceae; genus Limonium; species Limonium bicolor. Next base: position 293,216,574 of record CM041781.1, on the reverse strand, counting down.
TACTTTTACATCTAAATGTTCTTAATATATAAACAATAATAGAATAAATAAAATACTTTTACATCTAAATGTGAGGTGGGTTAATAAGTCTAGATTTAATCATTTCTTAACATTTATGGTGTTGAAATATAACTTAATGTTTTAAGATAAAATCATTAAAAGGATTATGATATAAAACTATATAAACTATGATTTGGAAATTTATCTAAATAATAATCCTTAAGTTTCTTGGCATTAGATAAGCCATATGAAATACATTTATTACCAATACTTAGGATGCGAGTTTACAATTAAGTGAGGTATTTAGTAGTTAGAATTTATAGAAGGTTTATAAATAGGAATTTGATACTTAAAACCTTTGAACCTTTTATTAGATAAAACCAAGTTACATAAGATATTATATTGATATACTTTACGGTAATGGGAAATGATGATAGGTTATTTGAATATAAAATGTGAGAATTTTCGTAATAGATTATCTTATTAAATAATTAACAATTTCATTTACGAACCAGAATTTAATTCTTTGATAAATTCTACTCTGTGTAGATATATTGTCCATCCTAAATACAATAAAGGAAATTAATTTATTAAGTTATTCCTTTGAAACCTTAGGTTTTGTAAAACAATTTAAAACGTATTTAAGGCTTAAGTTTAATGAAGTTTAGTACAAAGGATTATACATAGTCTATAGAGAGAATGTGTGTAAAAATAAAACATTTAGGAAATTAAATGTAAGTAAGGATACATAAAAGGTTATACTAAACACCTTATTGTATAGGTAATAATAAAACATATAATATACCTTGTGAATACTAAATGTAAGATTAATTTGTTAAATCTAAGTTAACTATAGTATAGTTATTCAGGATGAGAAGCAATTCAACATCTTATGACACGATTATTTGAAGTTTTTCAAAAAAAAAAAAACACGATTATTTGACAGTTATAATAGGTGGTCGTTCTGAACTAGGGATGTGATAATTGAGTTTAGTGGCTCAATTAAGATATAATAGAATGTATCTACAACATTATGGTTCCAATATACAGGATGTAGATCTTAATTAAGTTAAGGGAAAGACTTAATCATAATGGGTTATCTAGTAGATATTGTTTAAATACATAATCTTTACATTGTGAGATAATAGTATAGTATTCTGAGAGGAGTCCCTCATAGGTCATAATACAATGTTTATTCTAAATTAAGAATAAAGGTATTGAGCTTAAGATTATTATTGAAATTCTTAGATTTATATAATATAAACACATTTATGATATAAAGGTCTCAAAAGTCTTGAATGTGAGGATTGTGGTTAGATATGAATAAAGTGGATAGGAGTGGACAGTTAGCAGGTGTTAATAAAGTACATTCCTTGATCCTACAACCTTGGGCTATACAACCTTCTAAAATAAGTCAAAGGTTATACATAACATTTAAGCGAGGGCTTATAAGATAATTGAGATTTGGCAATAAGAGAGAGGAATTTATTTAAGTTTTACTTAGGGTACAGGTTATTGATAGTAAGTTATCTTCAATGTTCCTCAGAGAATTGTTGAATGATTGCACGAGTTACTAGAACTGCTACAGCGTTGACCAGGTACGATTTCTCGTACTCCGATATTTTTGCTGATTGACTTGTGGAATGTTTTGGAAAACGCTAACTGAGCTTAAGAGGAATTTCTAAAAGGAAATGGTTGTGTGACTAACTCAGCTTGTGTGACTAACTGGGCCTTGAATGTGAAACTCACTTGGGTATTGGTTCCTTCTATTTGGTTGTTCCATTAGACATTGACTGCTTAGGGTTTATGCTTCTGCACTATGTAGGACTGAGTGTTTTGGTATTGCTCTGGTAGTTAGTGATCTGGTGGGAATTTGGAAAAGATCAATTTTGGTAAATCCTTCTTTTGACTCTGGATATCGTTTCATCCATGAGCTGGTTCTTGAGGTTTCGACGTGCGCGCGTCTTCAGTGGTAACAGCAGGGGGATGTATATCCCTCGCCCATAGGGGCATTTATATTTGACAGCAGGGGGCTGTATATCCCTCATCCACCAGGACATTTTTAATCTGACAGTAGGGGGCTGTATATCCCTCGTCCATATGGACATTTATATCTGGCGGTGGGGGCCATCTCTCCCAATTGGTTTTATTCCACTCTTGAGTTATTGGTTCTTAGATCTGTCTTTTCATTTCTAGTCCTTTGTGACTGTCTGAGTCTTTCTACTCCTAACGGGAATTGGGTTTAACTAAGACAATGGTTGTTCACTAACACATGATGTGGTTTTGTTTCACTAACTTTACCTTCCTATTATTTATCCTTATCCTTAACTTGTTATCTTTGGCTTGGTGATTTTAAAGTGCCTTGTTTCCCTGTTTTACTTTCAAGAGTTTGATTTCAAGTTACTGTTTATTTTGAAGAGTTATGTTTTAAACTTTTGCTTTGGAGAATTGTACCAGTTCCATTCCATGGAACTGACTCACCCCTCTCGGGGTGGGCTGCTTCGTTTCATCTTGCAGGTACAAATTGATTTACAGGTGGCCACGAAGAGCATGAGTGATTAGGATGAGATTAGGTTTATGGAGAGTGAATGTATTTTATTATTGTTATATTTATGTTAAGTTTTCTCGAAGTTCAGACCGTAACTTAGTTAATTGTAATGGTTGTAATTGGTGAGGTTGGTACCGGGTGTTTGGAGCCCGATGGTCTGTAGCACCTTTAGTTTATTTTCCGCTGTTGTTTTATTATTATAGGGGTGTTACATAATAGCTCATTGGCTAAGGTTACTTTTGACCCGACAAAGATAAACATTGAGTTAAGACACAACCAATTCTAATTAAAGAAAGGTTGGTATAATGAGACTGAGATAAGACTTGAGACTGAGATAAGACTTAAGACTGAGATAAGACTTGAGATGAGATAAGACTTGGATTGAGAATAAGGAAATCATAACTTAAATAGTTAAAAGATTAACTCACTTACTTAAGGAACGTTTTTAAGTCGTTCGTTGTGTTTGAACTATAATTGTTCATATGTGGTGTGGTGTTTATTGCACTTCTTATTTTTGTTGTGTTATTAATCAACTGCATGCTATCGACAAGTAGTCGTAGTAGCCCCTTTAGCTTGGGGGCCATAAGATTATCGTACCAGCAAAGGTGCTTGCAAACGGATATTTTGGTATATTAAAAACTACAAAATTAATAAATAAAATAAACCTACAAGTTGCAAAATAATTCCTGGTCGTAGCAGTAAAGAAATATGAGTAACCGGGGTATCGAACCAGGGGACTAAGAAAACAAATCTAATCCTAGCAAAAGCTATAAATTAGGGGAAATTGTTGATCAAATAAAATTAATAAAACCAAAGAGTGACTGATAAAAATATAATGAAAGCGGAACTCCGAGTTCAGGTGATCTTTCCAAGTTAAGTCATGCAATTATATTACCAGTTGATTGGGGATTAGGGTTCGGCTAATTCTAGCAAGTTTCTAAAAGACTAAATCCTAGCCAATTAGAACTCCGCTGTGTAGAACGCAATAGATTAAATCATAATCCTATCACTACTAACGCAGAGGGATTAAGCATATGAATTTAAATTGCATCTGAAGGCTAACTCATCAATCAGATTAAGCTATCCACGGATTAACAGATTATAACGACCTAGTTATCAATCACGGATCAGATCTTGACAACTTTCGCAAAGCTAAAAATAAAGTAGCAAGTTTCATTGATAGCACAAACAAGATTTATAATCTGAAACAAACCTAAGTTTAATCCCATATCGACTGATAATAAAACTACAAAACCTAACTATATACAACCACCATTCCCTGAAGTTTATTCCCTTAGCCAAGCATAGCAACAGAAGAAATAACAAGAGAAGAAGGTGTAGAAATCATCTCAATGTTAATCTGAAGATTTGCAAAGAGTCAGGTTGAATAGACAGAAGAAATCAGAGCAGAAATTCTCCTCTTGTGTCGAAGAAGGGTTCACGGCCGCTCTTGAGTCTCCAAAAGGTCTCGCCTCTCTCTTCTGAAATGTGAATCGTTTATCCTTTCTAATCTATCGCGAACACCTTTTAAAATAGAAGATCTTGACATAAAATGCACACGTCCGGCTCAGCGTCCGCACCAGTTAGCCGGACGTGAGATAGAGTGTCAGGCGAGATTTTTCTCGTTTGTGAGATGTCCGGATTTACGTCCAGGTCAGTTAGCCGAACACCCCGGGTGGACGCGTATATGTATCGAAATCACTCATGGTCGTAAATATTTTTGTCCTTCTAAGCGCGTCCGGGTCACAGGGTCGGACACGTCATCCGGACACGTTAAAGCTTCGACTGGCGAGATTTTAGTCATGTCCGACCTAGCGTCCGCACCAGTTTGCCGGACAGGTTACAACGTTTCTGGGAAATTGGGTCGGACGTAAGTCAGGACTTGTGTATATTTGTGCCCTTTTTTCCGCAAACTTCGACAAGGTCCAGATTCTTCAGTTGAGCTCCGATTTGCTCCCCGTTCGCGGCGTTGGAAAGCTCTTGAGGAGAAATATGCACTTTTACCATCATTTCTTGCTTTTAAAATATAAATTTGCATCAGTTTTTGCCCAAAGTAAGAGTCATGAAAAGTATATGATAAGTGTGAGAAAGCGCATAAAAATGTTACATAAAATAAGAATTTAGCACCTATAAACTATATCAACTTCCCACTTATCAGTGCTGAGCCCCTCGGGGCATCCATATTAATTTTGCAGGAAAGAGGCCTCAGAAGACCCACCTCGAGAGTAAGAGCGGGTAGACTTAGGATGGTAATACTTTTGTATCCGGGTTGTGCCACCCGTAGATGATATTAGAGTTTGATGTAAACTATGTTGGCTTGATACTCGGTTGGCATTTTTGGATAAGTGTTGTAAATATTAAGTTCAGTATATTCTAGTATGTCGGACCATGGCAAGGTTCTGGGTATTGCGTATAATTCCACTGCTATATTGCTATATGAATGGGTATGTTTTGCGACAACCACAATTAGTTAAGTTGGGGTGTTACAATCATAATATCGTGCATTTGAAGAACTGTAGGGAGATGCTGCCAAAAGTTTTAATAAATTACATATTAAAACATGTTCAACGGTGGGATTTAATACTCATGGATGGATTTAGGTTGATAAGATACAAAAGTGTAAAGACTCTGCCACGAGTGATGGTATGAAATGGCTGCCTTCATATAAATAGCTAGAAGGAGATGGAACGTTCATGGATTTACAGCGGAAAGTTGTACAACAAGTTTTTAGAAGGAGTCGATAAGTTATGCACGGTGTTGGCAAATAATTTGAAACCTTTAGACAAGGGATACATATTTTGTCCGTGTATCGACTACCAAACCAATCTATGATATCGCGGCGTTGAAACAGTTAAGGAGCATCTGATCCGCCACGGTTTTACAAAGGATTTCCAAGACATAAACCAATGGCATGGTAAGAGTGTGTTCGATGTTATTAAGCCTGTCGAAGGGGATAATGGCCAGGAAAACACAGAAACAGATATCGGAGATGATACAGTTGCGGGTGATCCGGAAGACGTTACAGTTGAGTTGAGCCAAATTTCTGGGACGATGACATTGAGACTATGCTTGAAGATGTGGAACGACATTACTCTAACATGCCAGACAAGTATGAAAATTTGTTGGATTCATTCAAAACACCACTATACCCTGGGTGTGACCCTACAAAGTTAAGCAAGTTGAGTGTCGTCCTCAAGCTATTCAACTTGAAAGCGAAATATGGCTGGAGCGACGTAAGTTTCACTACCCTCCTGGACCTATTAAAAAATATTCTTCCAGTGGATAATGTTTTACCAACGACTACGTACTCAGCCAAAAAACTGATGTGCCCAATGGGTATGGAGTACTAGAAAATTCATGCTTGTCCAAATGGCTGCATATTGTTTTGGAAATCGGATGAATTTGCTGAAAGCTGTTCAGCATGTGGAGTGTCATGGTATCTAAAGAAACAACAAACTCACATCAGCGGTAGTAAGAAAGGTTCACCGGCTAAGGTACTATGGTACCTGCCCATCATTCCAAGGTTCAGACGTTTGTTCTCTGTTGAGAAAGACACGGAGAATCTTCGGTGGCATTCAGTTCACAGGAAGAAGGATGGCAGATTGAGACATCTCGCTGATGCACCACAGTATTGAAACATAGACATAAAATTTCCTGAGTTTGGTAACGAACCGAGAAACCTAAGGCTAGGCTTGTGCACGGATGGGATGAACCCTTATGGTACTTTGAGTAGCATACACAGTACCTGGCCTGTGCTTTTGGTTATTTACAATCTACCGCCGTGGTTATGCATGAAACTAAGACACATCTTATTGTCTTTGTTAATATCGGGTCCTGAGCAACCGGGCAACAAAATTGATGTATTTCTGCAACCTTTGATAGAGGATCTACAACTCTTATGGAATGAAGGGGCTATGGTTTATGACTCATTCAGTAAAGAGGACTTCAATTTGTATGCTATGTTGTACTGCACAATCAATGATCTCCCCGCAGATGGTAATCTTTCAGGCTATTCAATCAAGGGGGCATTGGCGTGTCCAATTTTTGGTGAGAACACTTGTAGCATTCGCTTGAAACATAGTGGCAAAAACGTGTACATGGGCCACCGAAAAATGCTTCCAAAAGGACATAAGTACCGAAAGAGTTCGATGGGAAAACTGATCACGGTGTGGCATGCCAGCCTTGACAGGTACAGAGATTTACAAAAAGTTGGATAATATTGTCAACAACTTCGGACCACCAACCAAAAGTGGTGAAAAAAGTATCTGAAAAAAGAAATCAATATTTTGGGAACTCCAGTACTGGCAGCATCTGGAGGTTAGACATTGTATGGATTGGATGCATGTCGAGAAGAATGTGGGTGAAAGTATCACTAGCACCCTTTTGAACATAAAAGGAAAGACAAAGGATCATTTGAAAGGAATGAAAGATTTAATTGAGTTGGGCATACGCATAGAGCTTGGCTTGTAAGTGTAACACCCCTCTCCACAATAACGTAATAATCTCTCACGTAGCAATAAAATAAAACGTCTCGCAGCGGAAAATAAATAACAATTACAAAAGTCACTCGGGTGTCACCGGCCATTACTCGCCCATGCGAGCAACGAAGCCAAACTACATCCAACTTCCAACATAAACAAATTGCTAACCACCGTGATAACGAGAAACTCCTATACATCATACTAAGTCCATAAATCATAAACATCGACAAGTGAGCGTCTACCCAAACCTGAATATACACAACCTTACCATAATACAACTCACCATCCTCATTGCTATACAACATCTCCTTGTGTGGTAACAAAAGTAAAACTCCAATTACCCTGTTCCCGCTCTTCGGCTTCGACAATGATCAACAACCTGAAATGGTGTAGTATCAGCGATAGACGCTGAGTATGCCGGGCCTGGACCCTAATGGTCACTTGTCATTTTAACCATCTTATTATTAGATTGGTTTCATGCTTTACCATTTTACAGTTATAAACAATACTGTAGCATAAGTGTATAATATACATAACCATCCATCCAAATACTCATAAACATTAATCATTCATCCAAACCAAACATTCATAGAATATTTCAAACAACATTTGTATATCGAACTTATCAAGCAATAACAATATATTGTACAATGTACAATCGCCGTAGCGTTCACCATCCATTGTTAATTTATTTTAGTTTGGCCTTCAAGGCCCCATCCATATGTACAGTGTACATTCGCCGTGGCGTACAGTTTTCATATTTAATTTTACCTTAGCCTTGTAGGCTCCATCCAACCATGTTTAATTATTAATATCAGTTGGGCGTCATGTTAGGACGACCTGATAACCTCACCATGGACAGTAGTCCCCCGTACACACAAAGGTGCTCATTTCGCCAGAGGTCCGGAGGCCCCTGACTCACTTATGTCTCGTAAGACGTCCATAAAAAGACCGTAGCCACCTGATCCATGATCCAGTTTGGGCTCGTTGGATATAACCTGGAGCGGAATCCAATTAGGAAACCCCTCAGTGATCACAAATGCGCAACCAAGTAGTTCGTAAACTACCGGGATTCCTCACCTCAACTCATACCATCTCTCTCATAATGTTTAAGATCTGCTCTTAGTCTTATGGAGAATATAATTTATTAATCAGCGGCCCAATGGGTCACGCATACCTAGAAGTAATCTAGGTGATATTCATGTTAGAGACCCATGCTCTAGAGACCGACAATGTCGTGACTCGTTCCTAAGTGTTTTAATTAGGTTACCATATACTTAATATTAATAACATGGTATTATATCAAGTAACCGTCCTGTCATCACAACGCATATGTATGTTTATATAATTCGATCTATAGTCGACGTAGTGTTAGTCCCGTAGGACGCTCGTGCATAAATAAGTAATGCAATAACACTTAATCACATACATGTAACCACACACATAACACACAAGTTATATCAACCAAATCCGAGCCCAAGGAGCAGCCTTAGGACAACTCAGATCAAACCCCTTTACATACCGTTCACCCTGATCGTATTACGGTGGAGTATGAATCAGCAAGATCCTATGCTCCGTGTAGTCCGCTAGCTCGTCGAGCGTCTTGTAAGAAGTATAATCTAAACGGTATTAAAACTATAAGTCAGTCTCCATGACTAACTACATCCGGTATTCCCGAATAATAAGTAACCCCGACAGTTCGCCCCTGTTTTCTACAGTTGTTTGTTACGGGTTTCTCTAAAACAGTCGGTTTTGTTACTTAAAACTCATACGTCATAATATTTCAACTGTTAACTTTAATTCGTTATATTTCTTTTAATCTTATCCACCATCTAGTTTAGGTACATAACCTATAGTTGCATGTATGCATGCATGATTATATTATATCGTATTATTTTTCCACCTTCCATTATAGTACATTGTATTATACTATCCATTTATCTTTGGCAAATAATATTTGCATCCAGAACTCATATTTATAGTTCGTAACTATATTTTTTTTAAATAACCACCACCATTATGTTATATGGTTTCCAACCATAATATATGTCCATCCTTATATACATTATTCTTGTGTATGTATATATTTACCACGTAGGTAATTCCCGTGAGTTTAATAAACTCTTATATCATATGTTACATTTTATCATCTTATGTTAGATGATTATTCCCATTAGTTGTATTGTATTGTACAACTTATATTAAGATTGTTATCCTAATATTATGTAACATTTTATGTTGTATATTTACAACTCCTAAGGTTTATTCGATAGATACCTTAGTTTATAAATCCCATTTATTTATAGTTTGTCACATTATTTTATGTGAATATCCTTACTTATCTTAATCCCACCTAAACCATATAATTGTTATAACATTTATAACATTATAGACCTTAGTCTAAAATTCATTTTCCAACTCTTATTAACTCGGTATAGCCCTTAACTTTATTTAAATCCCATTTTGACCACATAACATTATGTAATGTTATACCATACACTAATATCATTTGATATGATATTTTTATTCCTTTAACTTATAACCTATAGTTTTTATACAAAACTATTTTATATTGCCTCTTAGGCACCATAAGGAAATCTTATTCTTTTCCATAAACCATAGTTTCCTTAATTTACAAAATCACCCCTTAATTTATACCATGTTATATATACCATTTAATATAACATTTCTAACTTATAAAAGAGTATAACCTATGGTTATTTTTTGTAAATTCTGAACAGCCCTTGTGCTATTCTATAATTGTCATTTGGCCCTATTTATAACATATAGTTTTACCATATCATTAAAACCATATATTATACACATACCTTAATAAATACTCTTATATAGTTCTAAAAATCTGCAAATTCCACCAAAGGGTTATAAATATCCTTATTAACGCATATACTTTCGGTATTCACATTTCCACCATCTATATTTCTCCAAAGTGTCATAATGACATAATAACTATATATTATACATATATAGTTCATTTTAATTCCGAAAACAACCCAATAAATTCCTAAAAATTCCTAATAGCCCATGGGTGTTTATATTACCATTATACACCCTTAATTTTCGGTAATAACATATTTACCACATATGTTATGAAAATTTTACCATAAGATACTTATCTTATTATAAAACCTTAAATAAGTTATCTAACTAATTTATTTTGGTCAAAACCTAGCATATGGACAAGGTTGACCTCCTTAAAATTTCCTTGACCATTAATTCCTAATAATTACGGTTTGCACCCAAACTTTCTAGAAATCACCATTTAACCCCCAAAACTTTATTTAATACCCCGGATCTAAAAGTGGTGATTAAATTACTCTAATATGATTATTAATGGCCTAATGGTGCCTAAAGAGTATTGGAAAAGAGAATAAAACCAAAAGAAAAGAGAAAATGCGTAAAACGCGAAAAACACTAAAACGCGCATTAAATGAGTATAAGAGATAGATGATCTCGTTAGGGTCCGAGATGGATTCCTAAGGCTTAGTTAAGCCTAATTAGTATACGGGAATAATTCCCGAAGAAAACGGATCCAAATAATGGATTAAAAATACTAATGGAGTTTAAAAGCACGTTTTTCGAGAAAACCCGAAAATGTGACTTTAAGTGGTCAAACGGACCCGTAAAAATTATAGTTGATTGAATAACTATAATTAAGTATTAATGGAAGCTTAATAACTATTAAAATTAATTAAACGAGAAAATTCTGGAAAACGGACCCGGTAAATGAATAGTGACAAAACCGGGAGACGAAACGCGTTTAATTCGAAAAGACGAAAAATGACCCGGGCTACTAATGCATATGGCCGGTTTTAATTAGTGTGTACCACACATTAATAAGCTTCTAGTATTTGGTAACAAGATGACAAGATAAATAAATAAAGCAAAAAGGGGGAAATAGTAAAAGTGACTACTTACTCTCTCACCTTCCTTTCTTTCCCTCATTTCACGTTTTTTTCCCAGCCTCTGCATATCTTCTTCTTCCCTGTATATTACCGATTCGAGAAGGAGACTCACAAGCCTCATCCTCTTCCTCCTCTCACTTGCTCATTTCTTCACCGAATCGCACAAAAATGCCACTGTTAGATTCGTATCGGCGAGGGCTACGTTTTCCACCCCCAAAATCTTGATTCCTCCACCTTCACTTCCATGGGTGTTTTTCTTTTGAAGCTTGAGGAGCTTATTTTGACTCTCCTTCACCACCTTGATGCCATAAGGTAATAAGCGAGAATTTCACTCATTTCAAACTAGTTCTTCCAATTTTGGAAAAATTCCTCCACGTTGAATGTTTTCTCCCCATTTCAGCCGATGGCACCTTGCTCTTGTGGGGTGTTGGGAACTCTTCCAAATGATTGCCAAGCTCTCCTTTTGGATACCCTAAGGTAATATCTAAGCTAGAGCCTAAAAACTAGTGCTTGAAATACTAGTTTTGTGTGGAGGGTTTGTATTAATTAAGCTTGAAATGTGTGTATGGGGATATGATTGTAGATGGCAATCTAGACCCCTTGTGTGTTGTGAAAACAAGAAGATAAAGAGGGAACAAGAGAAAGAGGAAGAAGAGGGGTGAAAACCGAAAATAAATGAGGTAAAGAGCTTACCTTGTGTTAGTTTTATTTGGCTTGTGAAACTGATTTTAGAGTTGAATTAATGCTCTTGAGTGGGTGTAGTTATGATACTACAATGATGTTAGTTGAATGAGGTTGTGTTTTAATGTGGTTTAAGTGTTCAAATAAACCCAGAAGCTAAGCTAGTGTATATGTGTAAACAAGAGGGAATTTGGTGTATTGTATTGTTTGTGCTTCATTAAACAGGGATGAGGAGTGTATATGAGTTGATTCATTGTGGTGAATATGCTAGGAAGTAGGCAAGTGCTGTCAAAATTTCCTTGGAGATTATAATCTTGAGTGTTTCATTTAATGGAAGTGACTAGGTGTTTGTTTAAGAGTTTAATGAGTGGTTAATGATTCGGAAACCAAACTAAGGAGAAGTTGTATGAGGAGTAGAAATAATGTCAATTGAAGTGCTGGGAATGGCACTGTTGAATGGTAAAGAAGTTACCAAATCTGTTACAAGAGTTAAGGTAAACAAGGAAACTATGTATGAGAGTGTAAGTGAATTTAAGTGAAATTAACTAGAGTTGTGAGTGCACATGGAGCTTAGTTTAAGGGGGTTTAGGTGAGTAATTAGGTGCTAAAACATGTGGATTTTAGTTGGTGAAGATTGGGTAATCAATGGGCTAAGAGAGGACCTTGAACAGAATTGGAAACTGTCAAATTTGCAAAATCTGTAGCAGGGTCCGGACTTAGGTCCAGGACCAAGTCCCGGACCACCCCCTAAAATACCCCCGAGAGTTTTCTGATTGATGGGTCCGGGACTTAAGTTCTTGCCCATGTCCCGGACCACCCCCTTTATTTATGCCGAGAGTTGCCTACCATGTTTGGTCCGGGACTTGAGTTTGGTACAAGGTCCCGGACCACTTGTTAAATTCAGCCGAGAGTTATACCTTGTAATGGTCCGGGACTTAGGGTGGGGACCAAGTCCCGGACCACCCCCAGAAACCTACAGAGAGTATTTTAAAGGTTGGAAATGATGGGGGTTTAAATGTTAATGATGTTATAAGATGTTAAGGCCTTGTTTGGTGACATGTAAAGGCCCTAGGAAGTGTAAGAAGGTGTTAGAAGTGAGTGTGAAGTAAGAACTCAAATTAACAAAAGTAAAACCGAGATAACGGGATAACGGGGTAAGTACGGGAGTAGCATTTAATTATGTACCGTATGATCTTAGTATTAATAATAATGTTTGAAACATTATCAGAGAGTCGTGCGTGACCCCAGCATGGTGAGATGCCACGGTAAAGTAAAAACCCCGGTGAAAGGTATGATTTTCTCATACTCCGCGTGCTAACCGAGTTACGTTGATTTGTGTGTTTGTGTGCTGGCTTAATCAAGATTAAAGCATGAAAATAATCCATTGTTTGATTACGTATGTCTTGATGTATGTTGAATGAGCTAACATACTTGTATGCCGATGTGGCTAACATAGTGTATGGACCGACTCGTAGTGAGTAACGTTAGGCTAGAGACCCATAGATCGGGTCGGTGCTTAAGATAACGAAAACGTGCAAACACACAAACTATCCGTTAAAGTATAACGATAACGCAAACATATGAACTCCCTAGGATGTGAGGAGATGTGCAGGATGAGTAATTACCCGATAACGGTTAGTAAACCATAATGACACAATCCACGAAAGAAATGAGAGTGGAAAGATAAGTGAACCTCCTCAAGAGGATTAAAGATAGTTCGAAGATGTGAACTAGTAAAGAAGGTAAAAGAGACCTAAGGGATTAGTAACTCCCTTGTGACATGGTCGACCTCCTATATGAGGATTTTACCCGATATAAAAAAATAACCGAAAGTATGAGTAAGTGAAATGCATGGGTAACTCTTAAAACCTAAGATTAACCGAACATAAGTAATGTTCCCAAAGTCATTAGAAACATCGAGAGTGATGCTTCTAGACTAATATACATAATATTTATAACTCCGAGAGAGGAGTGTATGGGAATGTGAGTAGTCCGAGAGTAGTCGGACCTAAGTAAAAGAGATAGGAACTAAGAGAGAGTTCCGTGAGCTAGTTGAACCTTCCCACCATGCTAGACCCAGAGTAGGGTCGAAACCGGGGAAGTAAGACTATGCTTGAGAGCCATGAGTTTTGGCCTAAGTATGTATTCAGAGTAACAAGCGTGACGTAGGAGACCTGTAGTGTCTCAAGAATCTACAAGAGCTTGAGTATGAATAACCCAAGAGTGTGGCTGAGATAATGAGTATAAATAACCCAAGAGTGTGGGTGAGATAACGAGAGTAAGTAACCCGAGAGTGTGGGTGAGTATAGTACGAGTAGCCTAAGAGAATGGGTGTGTATATGAATAAGTAACCCGAGAGAGCGGGTGAGGTATTGAATATGTAAACAAGGCATAGTGAGGTATAACCCTCAAGGCCTAAGAGTAAGTAGATGCAATTAACAACCTTGTTATGTTAGTTAGGAATTGTGTTCCGTGATTGGATGTAGATTCCTTGAGTAATACACATATATATTGTATTGCTATGATGCATGTTGTTTGACTAATGAACTCCATGTATATACGACAAAAGTAGTCGGCGTACCCCGGTTAGCGCTCGGGGTATGCGAATTTCATATGCAGCGTTAAGCTGAGCCCCTAGGGGCGATGTTTTTATTTTACAGGTACACCGAAGATGTTACCGTTCGAGAGTAGGACGGGGTCGGTGGGTTGCATGGGTAGTTAGTTTTAATTACTTATAGTGTTGACGGCATCCATTTATTGTAGACTCGGTATAGTAGAGAAATGATTTGAGTATTGTATTTGCGTTGTGTACTCGGTTGTTCCAGTTCATCAGACCGTTACGGTATGTAAGGAAGGCCTGGTTAGCCATATGGGTGGCTAATGGCGTTGTTTCACCCCTCGTTGTAATTAGAGTTCCGCTGCGTGAGTAAGAGTAATTGGTGACAGTTAAGAGGTAATGACGAGCTTAACGGTTGGGGTGTTACAAAAATGGTATCAGAGCAAAGTATCGCTCTGATGACTGGAAATACCGAGCTTAGGTAATACCGAGTTAGGGGTTAGAGACTTTGGGCTATGGGTTGAGTGGTAGCGTGATGCGCTAGTTAGGAACTTCCAGTATGATATGGATACCTACAATACCAGACCCGCCCTCCACAAACCCCGTATTTAAAAGCTTGGAAAGGAACGCCAGAGAGACGAGAAAATCAAAACCTGTCATGTAAATCCCGAGAACCGGAAATTCCGGAGACGGATCCCGCTGGAACGACAATCACCGCACTTAATGGCGGGAGATCAAGAAATCCTAATCCAAGGAGACCAGAATTTGTGACAACATGGGGCGACATGCTTAGCAGTCGCAAGAACCTAGCTGGCCGAGCAGCAGCAATAAGGAAGCACCAACCGTGCAACAAGGCGGATTAATGAGAAGCTACATAACCGAGAGACATGTCTACGGACCGCCATGACTAAATAATACCACCAACGGTATATTAACTGACTAAGAATTTAGTCAAGAGTAGGTGCACCCCCCCCCCCCCGGCCACACCCGAAGAAGTTGCAATACTTCACTGATATAGCTTAGACATCTACGAGCGTAATTATGGGATATACCCGAATAGGACTACAAAAGTAGTGCCTAAATGAGTTAAACCTCAGTAACCACAGTAAAGACGTGGGAACGAGCAACGAGAGGTAAAGCATAGAATTAAAGTAATTAAGGAACTCCGAATTGTGGAGAAGCACCTAAATGAATGACAGTCATGTCAAGAGGAATGCGAAGCAGCTCTAAGGAGCAGTTATCCAATTAAGGGATCAAGGAAGAGCCAACGAGGCTACCAAATACAATGTGAACAATACTGTGACCGGTATGAGTTAACCCAGAAACCGCCAGTACCGCGCACTTGCCACGGCAAGTGCAGTAATAGCGGGACCAATAAGAAGAGCTTTGACAAGCGACCAGTACTTAGTAAGTACCAAAATGGCGAGAGAAGCCAATATGGCAAGACAACCTTAAGAACTATGAAACAAAACCTTGAAAAGGCCTAATGGCCTGATCACTGTATGAAGAACATACCAGACAGCGAGAAGCTGGACTCGGTAAGAAGCAACCAACATTGAAATGCCATGAAGATTTTCTTTCAAACTCAACTTTTCTCTCAAACGCAAAATTTTCCAAAAACCCCCAAAATTTTAAAACCAAACCAGAGAACCACGGTAAATTATCATTGAATGATATAAGAGGAGTTGGCAGCAGAATACTTCATCTAGGCGTGTGACCGACACTACAAGTGTACACAACGAGACATGGGACGACCGCACTCCGAAGGAGCTTGCGGGCCTGACAGACCAATTATGAGTTAGTCGGGTAAGTGGCAACGTATCAATAAGATACTCCATGTATGTATACAAGTAGAGTACGGTACACGGGAAGTAGCCCACTCCATACTACGGACGAAAGAACCAATCCAAACCAAGATATTTGGACACCTCGAATGATTGAAGAACACAAAGAAGTTTACGAAGCTAAAGGAGTCTAGAAACCAGTAAGGTGACGGACCTAAGGACATAGCGTGGATAAGTGTGAGAAGCACAGAGTATTAAGTATAGACATGGGATATGTCACAGGAATCAAGGAGGAAATACCTAATAACTGGAATGGATACCAGTGTAAGCAATAAGATGAATGCCTTAAATGATCATATCAATGTTTGATGAACGGGATAGAATTCCCACAGTAAATCTCACTAAGAGAATAACGACCTAATTAAGTAGGTAAAGGAAAGGTACTAATAATCTACCCAATAACGGGAGACATTACAACCCTAAATGGGATAGTTCGAGTTATACATAGCCGCAAGGCGAAGTCGTAACTGAACATAACCATAAGCACAAGCCAGATGTAATGGCATTACTCAGTAACACCCAGGAGCAATCCTTGAAGGGTACCGGAGTCAACAGTAGTTGAACGAAACATCGTGTTGAGAACATCAGTGTAAACTGAACACTCGGGTAGAACCCGAAGGGATCCCACGTAACACGGGATACCCTAGATTGCCAGAAGGCATGAATTAATATTTAGATACGTTAGGGGCATAGACTTATATTAAAATACAAAAGGGCCTTCCATGTACGGAAGTGTGATGAGACAACCATATCAAAGAGCCCAGAAATACCTCCTAACCATTTAATGGCATACGGAGAAGAAGAAACCTATATAAACAGCCCGCATGGAGCATGACTCGAGGCAAGGTGGCTTGTAAGCCAATAGAACCAACTACAACTCGTAGATCCAAACGTTGTAAAACATATGCATAAAGGCATAAGAGTTATTGTGGAGCATGAACCACCACCTTAGAGTGGGGACACCACTTGTTATTGTGGAACCTATGGAGCGGTAATTGCGTGAATCTTCCAGAGAAAGGCTACTACCCATGAATGTAATGTGAAACCGCTAAAGCGGTGTAGTGAAACTTGAGCATGTGTTAATTGCCAAGGAGTAAGTCGAACAGAGATAGGGCATAGAAAGGCGTTGATAGTAGTGGAAAGAAACCGAAAGAGTAATCGGATTAGTAGTAAACACTGAATGTGTGCAGTATGAATTGCAGAGTAAACGATGCGCAGTAAGCGTAAAGAGTTTAGAGTAATATATTCTATTGAGCCAAGTGAAAGGCAAGCCATAGTATAAATGGCAGGAGTATATGAGCGGAAGATAAAGTAGTAGCTGATGCCACTTAAGCGAATATTGTTAATGAATAAGAGCATGGTACGCAGTGAGCGACCATTGTAAGAGTGTAATCAGATAGTGATATGAAGCTGATGAGGAAAGATGATAAGGAGACATGTTCCTTCCTACCACATAAGTGATTTACTGTCAGGAGTTTACGCCTCTGCACTCTGTAGGACTGAGTGTTTTGGTATTGCTCTTGGCTAGTAATGATCTTATGGGATAGTTAGAAACTTGAGAAATGTCAACGAAGCCTGTTGAGTGAGAATCTAGAGAGATAACCGTGCGGCGTTGGCCAAAGATTCATGAAGAATGTGGGCTATAACCCACAGGTCCCAGGACCGATGAATGGTTAATGCAGAGTAGTATGAGGAGGAATTCTTGTACAGAAACAAGTAAACAAACGTAATTCAGAAGCAATTGTTAATCGAGGAAGCACTACATATTAAGTAGTAGCTTGACCTCAACCGACAACAAGTCGGGAAAAGTAAGTGAATAATCACAAAGGTATACAGTGTTATACGAAATAGATTTCCAGAGAATTGGAGAGTAAATCTATAACTCATTGAATTCGTATACGGTAAGAGATACCTAGCGACGATTGAAAACCTTTATTCCCAAGACACAAAGGGATAAAAGGGAGTGGATTAAATACATTGAGAACACCAACGGGCGAATTAAGCTCTAGTTATCAGGTCACACAGCAGAAGCTCGTGGACCATAATTCAAAGGTTAAGCATGCCTAGCAAATGTGAGTAGATGGCTCATCATAAAGGCCTTGAAGCCTTATAGGCTAGAACCGAGCCCGGTTATGAGTTAATTAACCACATTGAAGTTAAAACACTCCATAATACTCGAATTAGTGAACCAATGTTCAGTGATAACATATGGTTAGTTACGCGGGCGTAACTCCTTTTAAGGGGGGTAGGGCGAGAAACCGCTTAGAGTATGTTTTACGTTTAGTGCGTAAACTACTATGTGCATAGCACAAAAGAAATTGTTTTGATGATTGGAACTTATGTTACATAAACATATGTACCCATTCCTTGTGTAATAATGATTATTGCGCATGAGTGATGCAAGTAACGAGTATGTAATATTTATGAAAAGAGGAGTAGAGAGACTCCTAGGGAATGAGAATGATTGATGGAGTGAGTTCCATCCTTTGGAGTTGTATGTTATATGTTTTAAATTGAGTAATAATATGAGTAAAAGAGGCTATAAGTATGGAATACCTAGGTAAAGTAGTGAAGCAATGAGAATGACAAATGACCTAAGTACTAGGAACTAGAGAATAATTGAAACGAATTGTTTCGTGAATATGACTAGATAGAGTAAAAGATAGAAAATTAAAATGTTTGACTATCTGATTGTTTGAAACTGACGTGGGAGGTGGAACTTGATCTGCTAGCGATCAAGGGAAACCGAACACAAATTGGAGTGGAAGGATAGTTCAACACTGATGCTGATCACATCAGGGTTGAATGATTCTTAAAGCTCCCTATAAGTGGTCACAAGTAATCACGCTAAGAAAAGATACAGCTACCATAAATTTGATTTGGAGTTGTGTGATGTTTTAAAAAGAATTTTCAAACAGAATTCGAAAAGGATTTTCTCCAAGTATGGAGATGGAAATGAAAACTGGTTTTAAACTGCTATCACCCGCCGATGGTTGTGACCTTAAGTCTTGATGACCGGTAGAACGGTGGCCGTGTATTAGTTTTGAAACCATTGCACCGTACGTGCGGCGGTCCTAAGTGACCGGTTGGGGCGGTGACAGTGTGTGATTTTTCCAAAGGCAGCGGGACGGGGAGAGTACCCTGAGATGATTCCGTGTTGAGTGAGTCAACCAGAGTGCCTAAGGATATGTATATGTGTAACGTTTTGATCGGAACCGAAGGGACCGTGGGCCAGAGAGAGTAAGTGCCCATTTATCATGAAACGGCCGTGGACCAGAGAGCGTAAGAGTCCAACGTGACCGGTACCTGAGGGATCAGTAGTGTATACTCAATATGGATTCGAGGACTGTAGTGCCTTCTTGTCTTCGGACCGATTCCATGGAGAGAGTATAAAGAGTATTTTTGATTGCTATACATGTTGTGATTTGTGTGTGGTATGTGTAGTGTGAAATGAGAATGACTTGTGAAGTCTGTAAGGTTATACGTGCATTATAACCTTGGCATAGTACGCCCATGAGAGTAACGAGATTAGATTCACCAACTTTGAGGACAAAGTTCCTAAGGGGGTAGATTTTAATACCCCGGATCTAAAAGTGGTGATTAAATTACTCTAATATGATTATTAATGGCCTAATGGTGCCTAAAGAGTATTGGAAAAGAGAATAAAACCAAAAGAAAAGAGAAAATGCGTAAAACGCGAAAAACACTAAAACGCGCATTAAATGAGTATAAGAGATAGATGATCTCGTTAGGGTCCGAGATGGATTCCTAAGGCTTAGTTAAGCCTAATTAGTATACGGGAATAATTCCCGAAGAAAACGGATCCAAATAATGGATTAAAAATACTAATGGAGTTTAAAAGCACGTTTTTCGAGAAAACCCGAAAATGTGACTTTAAGTGGTCAAACGGACCCGTAAAAATTATAGTTGATTGAATAACTATAATTAAGTATTAATGGAAGCTTAATAACCATTAAAATTAATTAAACGAGAAAATTCCGGAAAACGGACCCGGTAAATGAATAGTGACAAAACCGGGAGACGAAACGCGTTTAATTCGAAAAGACGAAAAATGACCCGGGCTACTAATGCATATGGCCGGTTTTAATTAGTGTGTACACACACATTAATAAGCTTTCTAGTATTTGGTAACAAGATGACAAGATAAATAAATAAAGCAAAAAGGGGGAAATAGTAAAAAGTGACTACTTACTCTCTCACCTTCCTTTCTTTCCCTCATTTCACGTTTTTTTCCCAGCCTCTGCATATCTTCTTCTTCCTCTGTATATTACCGATTCGAGAAGGAGACTCACAAGCCTCATCCTCTTCCTCCTCTCACTTGCTCATTTCTTCACCGAATCGCACAAAAATGCCACCGTTAGATTCGTATCGGCGAGGGCTACGTTTTCCACCCCTCAAAATCTTGATTCCTCCACCTTCACTTCCATGGGTGTTTTGCCTTTTGAAGCTTGAGGAGCTTATTTTGACTCTCCTTCACCACCTTGATGCCATAAGGTAATAATAAGCGAGAATTTCACTCATTTCAAACTAGTTCTTCCAATTTTGGAAAAATTCCTCCACGTTGAATGTTTTCTCCATTTCAGCCGATGGCACCTTGCTCTTGTGGGGTGTTGGGAACTCTTCCAAATGATTGCCAAGCTCTCCTTTTGGATACCCTAAGGTAATATCTAAGCTAGAGCCTAAAAACTAGTGCTTGAAATACTAGTTTTGTGTGGAGGGTTTGTATTAATTAAGCTTGAAATGTGTGTATGGGGATATGATTGTAGATGGCAATCTAGACCCCTTGTGTGTTGTGAAAACAAGAAGATAAAGAGGGAACAAGAGAAAGAGGAAGAAGAGGGGTGAAAACCGAAAATAAATGAGGTAAAGAGCTTACCTTGTGTTAGTTTTATTTGGCTTGTGAAACTGATTTTAGAGTTGAATTAATGCTCTTGAGTGGGTGTAGTTATGATACTACAATGATGTTAGTTGAATGAGGTTGTTTTTAATGTGGTTTAAGTGTTCAAATAAACCCAGAAGCTAAGCTAGTGTATATGTGTAAACAAGAGGGAATTTGGTGTATTGTAGTTGTTTGTGCTTCATTAAACAGGGATGAAGGAGTGTATATGAGTTGATTCATTGTGGTGAATATGCTAGGGAAGTAGGCAAGTGCTGTCAAAATTTCCTTGGAGATTATAATCTTGAGTGTTTCATTTAATGGAAGTGACTAGGTGTGTTTAAGAGTTGTTAAGTGAGTGGTTAATGATTTGGAAACCAAACTAAGGAGAAGTGTGTATGAGGAGTAGAAATAATGTCAATTGAAGTGCTGGGAATGGCACTGTTTGAATGGTAAAAGAAGTTACCAAATCTGTTACAAGAGTTAAGGGAAAACAAGGAAACTAGTTATGAGAGTGTAAGTGAATTTTAAGTGAAATTAACTAGAGTTGTGAGTGCACATGGAGCTTAGTTTAAGGGGGTTTAGGTGAGTAATTAGGTGCTAAAACATGTGGATTTTAGTTGGTGAAGATTGGGTAATCAATGGGCTAAGAGAGGACCTTGAACAGAATTGGAAACTGTCAAATTTGCAAAATCTGTAGCAGGGTCCGGACTTAGGTCCAGGACCAAGTCCCGGACCACCCCCTAAAATACCCCCGAGAGTTTTCTGATTGATGGGTCCGGGACTTAAGTTCTTGCCCATGTCCCGGACCACCCCCTTTATTTATGCCGAGAGTTGCCTACCATGTTTGGTCCGGGACTTGAGTTTGGTACAAGGTCCCGGACCACTTGTTAAATTCAGCCGAGAGTTATACCTTGTAATGGTCCGGGACTTAGGGTGGGGACCAAGTCCCGGACCACCCCCAGAAACCTACAGAGAGTATTTTAAAGGTTGGAAATGATGGGGGTTTAAATGTTAATGATGTTATAAGATGTTAAGGCCTTGTTTGGTGACATGTAAAGGCCCTAGGAAGTGTAAGAAGGTGTTAGAAGTGAGTGTGAAGTAAGAACTCAAATTAACAAAAGTAAAACCGAGATAACGGGATAACGGGGTAAGTACGGGAGTAGCATTTAATTATGTACCGTATGATCTTAGTATTAATAATAATGTTTGAAACATTATCAGAGAGTCGTGCGTGACCCCAGCATGGTGAGATGCCACGGTAAAGTAAAAACCCCGGTGAAAGGTATGATTTTCTCATACTCCGCGTGCTAACCGAGTTACGTTGATTTGTGTGTTTGTGTGCTGGCTTAATCAAGATTAAAGCATGAAAATAATCCATTGTTTGATTACGTATGTCTTGATGTATGTTGAATGAGCTAACATACTTGTATGCCGATGTGGCTAACATAGTGTATGGACCGACTCGTAGTGAGTAACGTTAGGCTAGAGACCCATAGATCGGGTCGGTGCTTAAGATAATGAAAACGTGCAAACACACAAACTATCCGTTAAAGTATAACGATAACGCAAACATATGAACTCCCTAGGATGTGAGGAGATGTGCGGGATGGGTAATTACCCGATAACGGTTAGTAAACCATAATGACACAATCCACGAAAGAAATGAGAGTGGAAAGATAAGTGAACCTCCTTCAAGAGGATTAAAGATAGTTCGAAGATGTGAACTAGTAAAGAAGGTAAAAGAGACCTAAGGGATTAGTAACTCCCTTGTGACATGGTCGACCTCCTATATGAGGATTTTACCCGATATAAGAAAATAACCGAAAGTATGAGTAAGTGAAATGCATGGGTAACTCTTAAAACCTAAGATTAACCGAACATAAGTAATGTTCCCAAAGTCATTAGAAACATCGAGAGTGATGCTTCTAGACTAATATACATAATATTATTATAACTCCGAGAGAGGAGTGTATGGGAATGTGAGTAGTCCGAGAGTAGTCGGACCTAAGTAAAAGAGATAGGAACTAAGAGAGAGTTCCGTGAGCTAGTTGAACCTTCCCACCATGCTAGACCCAGAGTAGGGTCGAAACCGGGGAAGTAAGACTATGCTTGAGAGCCATGAGTTTTGGCCTAAGTATGTATTCAGAGTAACAAGCGTGACGTAGGAGACCTGTAGTGTCTCAAGAATCTACAAGAGCTTGAGTATGAATAACCCAAGAGTGTGGGTGAGATAATGAGTATAAATAACCCAAGAGTGTGGGTGAGATAACGAGAGTAAGTAACCCAAGAGTGTGGGTGAGTATAGTACGAGTAGCCCAAGAGAATGGGTGTGTATATGAATAAGTAACCCGAGAGAGCGGGTGAGGTATTGAATAAGTAAACAAGGCATAATGAGGTATAACCCTCAAGGCCTAAGAGTAAGTAGATGCAACTAACAACCTTGTTATGTTAGTTAGGAATTGTGTTCCGTGATTGGATGTAGATTCCTTGAGTAATACACATATATATTGTATTGCTATGATGCATGTTGTTTGACTAATGAACTCCATGTATATACGACAAAAGTAGTCGGCGTACCCCGGTTAGCGCTCGGGGTATGCGAATTTCATATGCAGCGTTAAGCTGAGCCCCTAGGGGCGATGTTTTTATTTTACAGGTACACCGAAGATGTTACCGTTCGAGAGTAGGACGGGGTCGGTGGGTTGCATGGGTAGTTAGTTTTAATTACTTATGTATTGAAAGAGGTGTAAGACCGAATATGTTGACGGCATCCATTTATTGTAGACTCGGTATAGTAGAGAAATGATTTGAGTATTGTATTTGCGTTGTGTACTCGGTTGTTCCAGTTCATCAGACCGTTACGGTATGTAAGGAAGGCCTGGTTAGCCATATGGGTGGCTAATGGCGTTGTTTCACCCCTCGTTGTAATTAGAGTTCCGCTGCGTGAGTAAGAGTAATTGGTGACAGTTAAGAGGTAATGACGAGCTTAACGGTTGGGGTGTTACAAAGATGGTATCAGAGCGAAGTATCGCTCTGATGACTGGAAATACCGAGCTTAGGTAATACCGAGTTAGGGGTTAGAGACTTAGGGCTATGGGTTGAGTGGTAGCGTGATGCGCTAGTTAGGAACTTCCAGTATGATCTGGATACCTACAATACCAGACCCGCCCTCCATAAACCCCGTATTTAAAAGCTTGGAAAGGAACGCCAGGGAGACGAGAAAATCAAAACCTGTCATGTAAATCCCGAGAACCGGAAATTCCGGAGATGGATCCCGCTGGAACGACAATCACCGCACTTAATGGCGGGAGATCAAGAAATCCTAATCCAAGGAGACCAGAATTTGTGACAACATGGGGCGACATGCTTAGCAGTCGCGAGAACCTAGCTGGCCGAGCAGCAGCAATAAGGAAGCACCAACCGTGCAACAAGGTGGATTAATGAGAAGCTACAAAACCGAGACACATGTCTACGGACCGCCATGACTAAATAATACCACCAACGGTATATTAACTGACTAAGAATTTAGTCAAGAGTAGGTGCACCCCCCCCTGGCCACACCCGAAGAAGTTGCAATACTTCACTGATATAGCTTAGACAGCTACGAGTGTAATTATGGGATATACCCGAATAGGACTACAAAAGTAGTGCCTAAATGAGTTAAACCTCAGTAACCACAGTAAAGACGTGGGAACGAGCAACGAGGTAAAGCATAGAATTAAAGTAATTAAGGAACTCCGAATTGTGGAGAAGCACCTAAATGAATGACAGTCATGTCAAGAGGAATGCGAAGCAGCTCTAAGGAGCAGTTATCCAATTAAGGGATCAAGGAAGAGCCAACGAGGCTACCAAATACAATGTGAACAATACTGTGACCGGTATGAGTTAACCCAGAAACCGCCAGTACCACGCACTTGCCACGGCAAGTGCAGTAATAGCGGGACCAATAAGAAGAGCTTTGACAAGCGACCAGTACTTAGTAAGTACCAAAATGGCGAGAGAAGCCAATATGGCAAGACAACCTTAAGAACTATGAAACAAAACCTTGAAAAGGCCTAATGGCCTGATCACTGTATGAAGAACATACCAGACAGCGAGAAGCTGGACTCGGTAAGAAGCAACCGACATTGAAATGCCATGAAGATTTTCTTTCAAACTCAACTTTTCTCTTAAACGCAAAATTTTCCAAAAACCCCCAAATTTTTAAAACCAAACCAGAGAACCACGGTAAATTATCATTGAATGATATAAGAGGAGTTGGCAGCAGAATACTTCATCTAGGCGTGTGACCGACACTACAAGTGTACACAACGAGACATGGGACGACCGCACTCCGAAGGAGCTTGCGGGCCTGACAGACCAATTATGAGTTAGTCGGGTAAGTGGCAACGTATCAATAAGATACTCCATGTATGTATACAAGTAGAGTACGGTACACGGGAAGTAGCCCACTCCATACTACGGACGAAAGAACCAATCCAAACCAAGATATTTGGACACCTCGAATGATTGAAGAACACAAAGAAGTTTACGAAGCTAAAGGAGTCTAGAAACCAGTAAGGTGATGGACCTAAGGACATAGCGTGGATAAGTGTGAGAAGCACATAGTATTAAGTATAGACATGGGATATGTCACAGGAATCAAGGAGGAAATACCTAATAACTGGAATGGATACCAGCGTAAGCAATAAGATGAATGCCTTAAATGATCATATCAATGTTTGATGAACGGGATAGAATTCCCACAGTAAATCTCACTAAGAGAATAACGACCTAATTAAGTAGGTAAAGGAAAGGTACTAATAATCTACCTAATAACGGGAGACATTACAACCCTAAATGTGATAGTTCGAGTTATACATAGCCGCAAGGCGAAGTCGCAACTGAACATAACCATAAGCACAAGCCAGATGTAATGGCATTACTCAGTAACACCCAGGAGCAATCCTTGAAGGGTACCGGAGTCAACCGTAGTTGAACGAAACATCATGTTGAGAACATCAGTGTAAACTGAACACTCGGGTAGAACCCGAAGGGATCCCATGTAACACGAGATACCCTAGATTGCTTGAAGGCATGAATTAATATTTAGATACGTTAGGGGCATAGACTTATATTATAATACAAAAGGGCCTTCCATGTACGGAAGTGTGATGAGACAACCATATCAAAGAGCCCAGAAATACCTCCTAACCATTTAATGGCATACGGAGAAGAAGAAACCTATATAAACAGCCCGCATGGAGCATGACTCGAGGCAAGGTGGCTTGTAAGCCGATAGAACCAACTACAACTCGTAGATCCAAACGTTGTAAAACATATGCATAAAGGCATAAGAGTTATTGTGGAGCATGAACCACCACCTTAGAGTGGGGACACCACTTGTTATTGTGGAACCTATGGAGCGGTAATTGCGTGAATCTTCCAGAGAAAGGCTACCACCCATGAATGTAATGTGAAACCGCTAAAGCGGTGTAGTGAAACTTGAGCATGTGTTAATTGCCAAGGAGTAAGTCGAACAGAGATAGGGCATAGAAAGGCGTTGATAGTAGTGGAAAGAAACCGAAAGAGTAATCGGATTAGTAGTAAACACTGAATGTGTGCAGTATGAATTGCAGAGTAAACGATGCGCAGTAAGCGTAAAGAGTTTAAAGTAATATATTCTATTGAGCCAAGTGAATGGCAAGCCATAGTATAAATGGTAGGAGTATATGAGCGGAAGATAAAGTAGTAGCTGATGCCACTTAAGCGAATATTGTTAATGAATAAGAGCATGGTACGTAGTGAGCGACCATTGTAAGAGTGTAATCAGGTAGTGATATGAAGCTGATGAGGAAAGATGATAAGGAGACATGTTCCTTCCTACCACATAAGTGATTTACTGTCAGGAGTTTACGCCTCTGCATTCTGTAGGACTGAGTGTTTTGGTATTGCTCTTGGCTAGTAATGATCTTATGGGATAGTTAGAAACTTGAGAAATGTCAACGAAGCCTGTTAAGTGAGAATCTAGAGAGATAACCGTGCGGCCGTTGGCCAAAGATTCATGAAGAATGTGGGCTGTAACCCACAGGTCCCAGGACCGATGAATGGTTAATGCAGAGTAGTATGAGGAGGAATTCTTGTACAGAAACAAGTAAACAAATGTAATTCAGAAGCAACTGTTAATCGAGGAAGCACTACATATTAAGTAGTAGCTTGACCTCAACCGACAACAAGTCGGGAAAAGTAAGTGAATAATCACAAAGGTATACAGTGTTATACGAAATAGATTTCCAGAGAATTGGAGAGAAAATCTATAACTCATCGAATTCGCATACGGTAAGAGATACCTAGCGACGATTGAAAACCTTTATTCCCAAGACACAAAGGGATAAAATGGAATGGATTAAATACATTGAGAACACCAACGGGCGAATTAAGCTCTAGTTATCAGGTCACACAGCAGAAGCTCGTGGACCGTAATTCAAAGGTTAAGCATACCTAGCAAATGTGAGTAGGTGGCTCATCATAAATGCCTTGAAGCCTTAGAGGCTAGAACCGAGCCCGGTTATGAGTTAATTAACCACATTGAAGTTAAAACACTCCATAATACTCGAATTAGTGAACCAATGTTCAGTGATAACATATGGTTAGTTACGCGGGCGTAACTCCTTTTAAGGGGGGTAGGGCGAGAAACCGCTTAGAGTATGTTTTATGTTTAGTGCGTAAACTACTATGTGCATAGCACAAAAGAAATTGTTTTGATGATTGGAACTTATGTTACATAAACATATGTACCCATTCATTGTGTAATAATGATTATTGCGCATGAGTGATGTAAGTAACGAGTATGTAATATTTATGAAAAGAGGAGTAGAGAGACTCCTAGGGAATGAGAATGATTGATGGAGTGAGTTCCATCCTTTGGAGTTGTATGTTATATGTTTTAAATTGAGTAATAATTTGAGTAAAAGAGGCCATAAGTATGGAATACCTAGGTAAAGTAGTGAAGCAATGAGAATGACAAATGACCTAAGTACTAGGAACTAGAGATTAATTGAAACGAATTGTTTCGTGAATATGACTAGATAGAGTAAAAGATAGAAAATGAAAATGTTTGACTATCTGATTGTTTGAAACTGACGTGGGAGGTGGAACTTGATCTGCTAGCGATCAAGGGAAACCGAACACAAATTGGAGTGGAAGGATAGTTCAACACTGATGCTGATCACATCAGGGTTGGATGATTCTTAAAGCTCCCTATAAGTGGTCGCAAGTAATCAGGCTAAGAAAAGATACAGCTACCATAAATTTGATTTGGAGTTGTGTGATGTTTTAAAAAGAATTTTCAAACAGAATTCGAAAAGGATTTTCTCCAAGTATGGAGATGGAAATGAAAACTGGTTTTAAACCGCTATCACCCGCCGATGGTTGTGACCTTAAGTCTTGATGACCGGTAGAACGGTGGGCGTGTATTAGTTTTGAAACCATTGCACCGTACGTGCGGCGGTCCTAAGTGACCGGTTGGGGCGGTGACAGTGTGTGATTTTCCAAAGGCAGCGGGACGGGGAGAGTACCCTGAGACGATTCCGTGTTGAGTGAGTCAACCAGAGTGCCTGAGGATATGATATGTGTAACGTTTTGATTGGAACCGAAGGGACCGTGGGCCAGAGAGAGTAAGTGCCCATTTGTCATGAAACGGCCGTGGACCAGAGAGCGTAAGAGTCCAACGTGACCGGAACCTGAGGGATCAGTAGTGTATACTCAATATGGATTCGAGGACTGTAGTGCC
Organism: Limonium bicolor; assembly: GCA_023374045.1. NCBI lineage: Eukaryota > Viridiplantae > Streptophyta > Magnoliopsida > Caryophyllales > Plumbaginaceae > Limonium > Limonium bicolor. The sequence goes on along the minus strand of CM041781.1, from coordinate 293,187,869 downwards.
TTCTTATCTTCGGACCGATTCCATGTAGAGAGTATAAAGAGTATTTTTTATTGCTATACATGTTGTGATTTGTGTGTGGTATGTGTAGTGTGAAATGAGAATGACTTGTGAAGTCTGTAAGGTTATATGTGCATTATAACCTTGGCATAGTACGCCCATGAGAGTAACGAGATTAGATTCACCAACTTTGAGGACAAAGTTCCTAAGGGGGGTAGATTTTAATACCCCGGATCTAAAAGTGGTGATTAAATTACTCTAAAATGATTATTAATGGCCTAATGGTGCCTAAAGAGTATTGGAAAAGAGAATAAAACCAAAAGAAAAGAGAAAATGCGTAAAACGCGAAAAACGCTAAAACGCGCATTAAATGAGTATAAGAGATAGATGATCTCGTTAGGGTCCGAGATGGATTCCTAAGGCTTAGTTAAGCCTAATTAGTATACGGGAATAATTCCTGAAGAAAACGGATCCAAATAATGGATTAAAAATACTAATGGAGTTTAAAAGCACATTTTTCGAGAAAACCCAAAAACGTGACTTTAAGTGGTCAAACGGTCCCGTAAAAATTATAGTTGATTGAATAACTATAAATAAGTATTAATGGAAGCTTAATAACCATTAAAATTAATTAAACGAGAAAATTCCGGAAAATGGACCCGGTAAATGAATAGTGACTAAACCGGGAGACGAACGCGTTTAATTCGAAAAGACGAAAAGACCCGGGCTACTAATGCATATGGCCGGTTTTAATTAGTGTGTACACACAATTAATAAGCTTGCTAGTATTTGGTAACAAGATGACAAGATAAATAAATAAAGCAAAAAGGGGGAAATAGTAAAAAGTACTTACTCTCTCACCTTCCTTTCTTTCCCTTATTTCACGTTTTTCTTCCCAGCCTCTGCATATCTTCTTCTTCCTCTGTATATTACCGATTCGAGAAGGAGACTCACAAGCCTCATCATCTTCCTCCTCTCACTTGCTCATTTCTTCACCGAATCGCACAAAAATGCCACCGTTAGATTCGTATCGGCGAGGGCTACGTTTTCCACCCCTCAAAATCTTGATTCCTCCACCTTCACTTCCAGGGTGTTTTGCCTTTTTAAGCTTTAGGAGCTTATTTTGACTCTCCTTCACCACCTTGATGCCTTAAGGTAATAATAAGCGAGAGTTTCAGTCATTTCAAACTAGTTCTTCCAATTTTGGAAAAATTCCTCCACGTTGAATGTTTTCTCCATTTCAGCCGATGGCACCTTGCTCTTGTGGGGTGTTGGGAACTCTTCCAAATGATTGCCAAGCGCTCCTTTTGGATACCCTAAGGTAATATCTAAGCTAGAGCCTAAAAACTAGTGCTTGAAATAAGTTTTGTGTGGAGGGTTTGTATTAATTAAGCTTGAAATGTGTGTATGGGGATATGATTGTAGATGGCAATCTAGACCCTTGTTGTTGTGAAACAAGAAGAGAAAGAGGGAACAAGAGAAAGAAGAAGAGGGGTGAAAACCGAAAATAAATGAGGTAAAGAGCTTACCTTGTGTTAGTTTTATTTGGCTTGTGAAACTGATTTTAGAGTTGAATTAATGCTCTTGAGTGGGTGTAGTTATGATACTACAATGATGTTAGTTGAATGAGGTTGTTTTTAATGTGGTTTAAGTGTTCAAATAAACCCAGAAGCTAAGCTAGTGTATATGTGTAAACAAGAGGGAATTTGGTGTATTGTAGTTGTTTGTGCTTCATTAAACAGGGATGAAGGAGTGTATATGAGTTGATTCATTGTGGTGAATATGCTAGGGAAGTAGGCAAGTGCTGTCAAAATTTCCTTGGAGATTATAATCTTGAGTGTTTCATTTAATGGAAGTGACTAGGTGTGTTTAAGAGTGGTTAAGTGAGTGGTTAATGATTTGGAAACCAAACTAAGGAGAAGTGTGTATGAGGAGTAGAAATAATGTCAATTGAAGTGCTGGGAATGGCACTGTTTGAATGGTAAAAGAAGTTACCAAATCTGTTACAAGAGTTAAGGGAAAACAAGGAAACTACTTATGAGAGTGTAAGTGAATTTTAAGTGATATTAACTAGAGTTGTGAGTGCACATGGAGCTTAGTTTAAGGGGTTTAGGTGAGTAATTAGGTGCTAAAACATGTGGATTTTAGTTGGTGAAGATTGGGTAATCAATGGGCTAAGAGAGGACCTTGAACAGAATTGGAAACTGTCAAATTTGCAAAATCTGTAGCAGGGTCCGGACTTAGGTCCAGGACCAAGTCCCGGACCACCCCCTAAAATACCCCCGATAGTTTTCTGATTGATGGGTCCGGGACTTAAGTTCTTGCCCATGTCCCGGACCACCCCCTTTATTTATGCCGAGAGTTGCCTACCATGTTTGGTCCGGGACTTGAGTTTGGTACAAGGTCCCAGACCACTTGTTAAATTCAGCCGAGAGTTATACCTTGTAATGGTCCGGGACTTAGGGTGGGGACCAAGTCCCGGACCACCCCCAGAAACCTACAGAGAGTATTTTAAAGGTTGGAAATGATGGGGGTTTAAATGTTAATGATGTTATAAGATGTTAAGGCCTTGTTTGGTGACATGTAAAGGCCCTAGGAAGTGTAAGAAGGTGTTAGAAGTGAGTGTGAAGTAAGAACTCAAATTAACAAAAGTAAAACCGAGATAACGGGATAACGGGGTAAGTACGGGAGTAGCATTTAATTATGTACCGTATGATCTTAGTATTAATAATAATGTTTGAAACATTATCAGAGAGTCGTGTGTGACCCCAGCATGGTGAGATGCCACGGTAAAGTAAAAACCCCGGTGAAAGGTATGATTTTCTCATACTCCGCGTGCTAACCGAGTTACGTTGATTTGTGTGTTTGTGTGCCGGCTTAATCAAGATTAAAGCATGAAAATAATCCATTGTTTGATTACGTATGTCTTGATGTATGTTGAATGAGCTAACATACTTGTATGCCGGTGTGGCTAACATAGTTTATGGACCGACTCGTAGTGAGTAACGTTAGGCTAGAGACCCATAGATCGGGTTGGTGCTTAAGATAACGAAAACGTGCAAACACACAAACTATCCGTTAAAGTATAACGATAACGCAAACATATGAACTCCCTAGGATGTGAGGAGATGTGCGGGATGAGTAATTACCCGATAACGGTTAGTAAACCATAATGACACAATCCACGAAAGAAATGAGAGTGGAAAGATAAGTGAACCTCCTTCAAGAGGATTAAAGATAGTTCGAAGATGTGAACTAGTAAAGAAGGTAAAAGAGACCTAAGGGATTAGTAACTCCGTTGTGACATGGTCAACCTCCTATATGAGGATTTTACCCGATATAAGAAAATAACCAAAAGTATGAGTAAGTGAAATGCATGGGTAACTCTTAAAACCTAAGATTAACCGAACATAAGTAATGTTCCCAAAGTCATTAGAAACATCGAGAGTGATGCTTCTAGACTAATATACATAATATTATTATAACTCCGAGAGAGGTGTGTATGGGAATGTGAGTAGTCCGAGAGTAGTCGGACCTAAGTAAAAGAGATAGGAACTAAGAGAGAGTTCCGTGAGCTAGTTGAATCTTCCCACCATGCTAGACCCAGAGTAGGGTTGAAACCGGGGAAGTAAGACTATGCTTGAGAGCCATGAGTTTTGGCCTAAGTATGTATTCAGAGTAACAAGCGTGACGTAGGAGACCTGTAGTGTCTCAAGAATCTACAAGAGCTTGAGTATGAATAACCCAAGAGTGTGGGTGAGATAATGAGTATAAATAACCCAAGAGTGTGGGTGAGATAATGAGAGTAAGTAACCCGACAGTGTGGGTGAGTATAGTACGAGTAGCCCAAGAGAATGGGTGTGTATATGAATAAGTAACCCGAGAGAGCGGGTGAGGTATTGAATAAGTAAACAAGGCATAGTGAGGTATAACCCTCAAGGCCTAAGAGTAAGTAGATTCAACTAACAACCTTGTTATGTTAGTTAGGAATTGTGTTCTGTGATTGGATGTAGATTCCTTGAGTAATACACATATATATTGTATTGCTATGATGCATGTTGTTTGACTAACGAACTCCATGTATATACGACAAAAGTAGTCGGCGTACCCCGGTTAGCGCTCGGGGTATGCGAATTTCATATGCAGCGTTAAGCTGAGCCCCTAGGGGCGATGTTTTTATTTTACAGGTACACCGAAGATGTTACCGTTCGAGAGTAGGACGGGGTCGGTGGGTTGCATGGGTAGTTAGTTTTAATTACTTATGTATTGAAAGAGGTGTAAGACCGAATATGTTGACGGCATCCATTTATTGTAGACTCGGTATAGTAGAGAAATGATTTTAGTATTGTATTTGTGTTGTGTACTCGGTTGTTCCAGTTCATCAGACCGTTACGGTATGTAAGGAAGGCCTGGTTAGCCATATGGGTGGCTAATGGCGTTGTTTCACCCCTCGTTGTAATTAGAGTTCCGCTGCGTGAGTAAGAGTAATTGGTGACAGTTAAGAGGTAATGACGAGCTTAACGGTTGGGGTGTTACACTTTATAAAATCTTATAAACTTTATTTTAACTCCTTTTTACCTCTAATTTTTGGCCTTATTATTCTAAAGCCCCTAAATTTAATTTAATTACACCTAATACCCCATTTATTTTCGGTAATGCATTTATACTACTTAAACTTAATTAAAAGCTTGTAAATGCATAAATAAAATGGCCTAAAATACATGGCCTTATTACAAACATTGGCTTGCAAAATAAATTACACATAAATGTCCCAAAAACACTTAATTCTCGGCCTCACCATAGATTTCTCATTTAATTTCCAAACTTCCACATAATGTCTTAAATTTGACAATTATGCTTGTTTTATTAGTTATAAAATTTATTAAACCATTCCTTGGTCATTTTAAGGTCAAACATGACCATACCACCTTGTTCCCTCACGGCAATTTAATTAGAAATAGCTTTAGAACATATTAACTTAGCAAAGTTAATGTTTAAGTGATTTATACCTTGATTTAGCTTAGGTAAAGCCTTGTTTGATTCGCCACCTTAAGGAGAGTTTCTCCAAAGCTTGATTTACTTGTCCTCATGTAGAAAACAAGACATGATTAAACTCCAAACATGTGCTAACCATGAGAAGTAATTTAAGTCATGAAAATCATGGATTTTTACCTTAGATCTTCAAGCTTCTTAGAGATTTACTTCGGCCCTTTTTTTCCTAGAAAGAAAGAGTATCAAAACACTCCTAATAACAAGGTATAAAACCGTGGGTAATTAGCTTGGAAGATAGCTAAGTTTTACCTTGTTTAAGATGCCAAAAATGGTGTTTTTGGCTTGGATCTAGCTACTCCTTGTAGATCTTGGTATACCAACTGAATCCACATGAAAAGGAGAAGAAAATAAGGCTAGGGAACCAAGGTTTACAACCGAAATTCATAAGGAAGAGGAGGTGTGTGCTTAGAGCACATTTTTACCTTAAATGGTCAAAACTTGAACTTTCCTCCTTAGATCTGGGTATGGCTGAAATTTATTCTTCCTTTAACCTCCAAATCACTCTACATAGATGTATAGAAAAGGTTGGAGTCTAGATGTAACACCCCAACTACAACAACGTACTTGAACCATACTTTGCAGCGGAAATCATAACTCACAACAATACTTAACTCCTTGGTGTTACACGCCGTTAGCCACCCACGTGGCTAACAAGGCTAACATACATACATCGTACCGGTCTGATGGACTAAACTCCCGAGCAACTACACATTAATCCCGCTCCATGTCCAACATTTAATATACACTTACATTACAACTGTACCGAGTATTTATAAACTAATGCCGATAACAATTTCGGTCTTACTACAACAATACTCTCAATACAATACAATACACTCTCAATTTGAATGACCACCCAGTGCA